>OX376699.1:6995528-7595528 GCA_947389925.1 Coelopa pilipes
GTGTGTGTGTGCGATTTTGTCTCTCTCTCTCTCTCTCAGTCACTTAAGTGGTCTGGAGCAACGATGCGGAAACGGAAGCGAACGGACGGACCCGGACCCGGACCATTGTACGAAGAGCTCACTTTATTTGCTTATTTATCCCGTTCAACCGCCGGAGAGATTCACAACTCGTCGACGACGTCCGCAGCTCCCTCCCCAGCCATCTGTCCAGCTTCTTTTCCAGTCGCCTCTCCCTCTCTCCAGCCTCCTCTCCCATCCTACGACCAATCATCGATCAATTAATCGATTCAGCCGCTGCCTCAGCCGCATCCACCCGAAGACACATCGATCAACGAGCGTTGACGCATCGGGATTCGCCGGCTCCCTCGGTTTTTCGACGCTCTCGGCTCCCTCTGCGTGTTCGACTTCGCACCGATCGCCTGGCGCTGACGCATCGGGATTCCTCGACTTTATTTCCCTCGACTCTCGTTTCCCACGGTTTTTTTCCGATTCTCTGCGCTTTGTCGACTCTCCCGGTTTCATCGGCCTCACCGGCTCTCTCGTCTACCTCGCCTCATCGGTTCGTCGCTCTCGACTCCCACGAACGCGTCGGCGGCACTGACCTAAGTCAAGCCTCGCCAGACTCCTCCGAGCCCCGCTCGACTCATGGGAATTTCCAACACGAGCCTCGAAGGTTCCTCGTAATTAAGGCGTTAAGATTTCGCTCGTTCGCTCGCTCGCTCGTTCTTTATTTCGGCTTCCTCGAACGTCTGAGGCCTCGTCAGTTTTTTAATTTCTCTCGCTATTTCATTGTGTGTTTCTGACATGTGTTTTTGCATTTCTTTATTTTGTTTTTGCCTTCACACCATTGTACATGTGTAATCTCGTAAAAATATAAATTCTGTGCTCTTCGTAATTTGCTTTATTACTTTTTATTTATATTTTGTTTATTATTTCGTTACATATATTATTTTGTATATTTTATTTTATCTTGATTTTATTGCCTTTTATTTTTTTCCTTCGTTGTGTTCTTTTTATTACCTGTTTTACAAATTTAATTTTTAATTCACGAAATTTGCGTAATCTCGAAAACTTTCCAACGACGTCGACGAACGCGAAATCGTGATGATTTTTTATTTCGTCTTTTGTTTTTTGTTCCGTTCAATTGTTCTTTTTGTTGTTGCTATTTTTATTGTCATTGTAATTGTTATTGTTGTTCTCTTCATCTGCATCTGGTTTCATGGGTTCTCGGTATTCAATAAATGAATAAATAATTCGGCATTCGTCCGATTGTCTTCCCCACCTCCACTGCTCTCTCTCTCTCTCTCTCCCGCTCTCGTTTGCGTGCCGTCTCTGCAGGGATATTTCCGTGCGTGTGGGGAATTCCCAGCGGTGGAAATTAAAAATGCCCTGTGTGAGAGGAATTCCTGGCCCGCGGATGATTTGCGGAATCCAGGACGACCTCTGACACGAGCATCTCGCACTCTCCCACCATCGGTGCTGCTCTTCCCAACCCCACTCTCCGACCGCTACTCTCTCTCACTGCGCTCATCGCCACCTGCAGCTCATCGATTCCTGGCGCTCACCAGCGGCGCTCCTTTAATCGCTCCCGTTCCGCCGCCATCGCCGTGCGGAGAGAGGGAGACGGCGAGTGGTCTCGTGTCGTGTCGTGTCGCGTCGTCGGGCAGGGGGCTGTGGGGGTTCGGCCGCTGGTGTTCATTCATCAAGTTCGTCAATCGGGTGCCGACGAAGCGAGTGACGAGGCATCCGAACGCGTGGCTCGCGCTGCGTCATCGCGAGGCGACCCGACGCGTCTGACAGGTTTGTTTACATTGTTGTTGTCGTATTGCTTTCGATTTTCTTTATCTCTCTTTGTGCGGAAAATCCCAAAAAACCACAAATAAAACCCAATCGTCACTACAGCAACAACAATGAACCGCCTCGGTGTCTGTCTCTATTTCTGAATATCTGGCCGTCTGTCCGTCTGCAACCCGTTCCGATCTGTCGCCACCCCCTCCCCAGCCCGCGTCGCCCTCGACGGCATCTTCTTTTGGATCCCGCATGAATGCCAACAACAGCGATAACAAAACAACAAGAATAGTCATTTGTGCAAATTTTTTTATTAACAACAACAATAACAACACCATTAACGTGATAATGATCATTCAGGACAACAATAACAATAACAACAACAACAACAACTATTAGTGTCATGGTTGAAATTTCTAGTTTTTCGTATGCGGGTTTCTCTTGTTGTTGTTGTTGTTGTTGTTGTTGCTGCCGCTTACTGGCTTTTGTTATTATCGCTGTTAATGCGTTTGTTGTTGTTTTTCATTGTCGTCGTTATTGTTGTAGTTATCGGTGTTGTTGTTGTTGTTGTTGTTGGTATTGTCATTGCTGCTCGATATTGATACAGTTGTTATTGTTGTTTGGCAAATTTTGCATTTTTTAGAGCACCCTGGAACCGACCAACAACAACAACAGCAACCTCTATAACAACATTCACCAGGAGACGAAGATGAAGTCGAAGATGATGATGCAGAAGAAGAAGCAGCAACCAAATCCGTTACTGTTTTTCGCTTTTTTTTATTTTTACCCGATGGACCCCACCGCAATTGTTGAATTTCTGGTAAATTTTGCGGTTTAAGCCGTTGGCGGCTTCTTCTTCTTCTTCTTCTTCTTCTTTTGCTTGTTCTTCAGTCTTTTTTGTCTCGGCTTCTCTTCTTCTTGCTCGACTGTGGCCAGCGGTCGCCAAATGTCGAGAGTGGGCATTTTTCGGAAGGATGGAGAGAGCGAGAGAGTGGGAGGACGAAACTCGTGTAATGCAGGAAAACTTCCGATGTCATGCTCCTTATGATCCCGACATGATACCGGAGAAATCGACAGCCCTTGGGAGGGCGAAGGAGCGATGACTTGAAGGAAGTTGCTCAAGTGATGAATTCGTAATATCGCAATTTGTCGGAACCCCTGGCTCTCGGACCTCTTAATCAAGCCTTTCTCTCTTGTCAGGACCTCGCCGACTGGACTTTGCACCAGCGGCGCCCTCCTCTCTGTCCCCCTCCTCGCCGAGAAGCCACTGTGATTCACCGAGAAGTTTGAGCAGCACTGGTGAAGCCCCGCAGCAGGAGAGAGCGAAGAGAAACGAACGGCTCGGCGCTGAGCGAGAGCAAGGGAACGACAGCAAGGGAACGAGCTCGAGATCGAGGGCGAGCGACAGGTTACCAGTGCGAGAGAGAGTGAGTGCGAGAGCGGGGGGCGGCTGGGTGGTAGGGAGAGCATCACGCTTCGGAGATAAGACGATCCCAGCCGATCTGCTCGCGCCGTATAAAGCAAAGGCCTTCCGCCGGACCGAAGACAGTCTCGACGCGGCGCACACGACGGCAACAGCGGCAGCGGCAGCGGCAACTACAAGAACAACTGCAATAATAAACACAAACACCAGTGCAGCAACAGAACAGCAGAACCGACTCCATCAAGTTCAAAGCCAAACTTCGCGAGTGAAGAGAAAGGAAATAAATCAAATAATTAAAAATATATTTCATCGAAATTTGAACGCGTTAACTCGAAAATGCCACAACTCGTGCTGCTCCTCGTCCTCGCCGGCGTCGCCCTCGGGCCCGCCGTCGACGCCCAGCGACCCACGTACGCCGGCAGCCGGCCGGGCGGCCTCAGCCAGAAGGATAAATACCATGCCACCAACAACAACAACAACAACATCAACAGTGTGAACAACAACAACAGCGTGACGAGTCGGTTCGGAGAGGACGACGTGGCGCCGATCAGTAACAAAATCGCCTTCGGCGCCTCCCAGCGGCCGCCCGTCGGGCTCCCCGTCGTGACGCCCCAGGCCGCGTACGTCCCGATCGCCCCCATCGCCCCCGTCGGCGGCAGCGCAGCGGGCGTCACTTTCGACAGTCGCTTCGGCAGCGCCGGCGCCGCCGACCAGTCGACGACGACGCCGCAGCGCCTGCCGCTGGACGCGCACGGCGACCGCGACCTGATCACGCAGCTGAACCTGATCCCCGAGGACCGGCGGCCCTTCTGGTTCCTCAACTTCGAGGCGATCGAGGCCCAGCGCAACGGCACCGTCTCGGGGGCCACGGGCGC
The DNA here is from genome assembly GCA_947389925.1 of Coelopa pilipes. Classification (NCBI taxonomy): domain Eukaryota; kingdom Metazoa; phylum Arthropoda; class Insecta; order Diptera; family Coelopidae; genus Coelopa; species Coelopa pilipes. The sequence goes on from OX376699.1 coordinate 6,999,615, forward strand.
CTCCTCGGGGGCGCGCGGCTCCTTCCAGGGCTGAGGGCCGACCAATCGATGACTGAGGGAGGCCGCGGCCCGATCTAGACGTATTCCTAGTTGTAGCCACTAAATGTATTATGTATTATTATCTATTTCGTCGCAATAAATGTATTTTATTCGAATTCGCCTCTCACTTTGCTTCACTGCTTCCCAGCAGTCGCCACTCGCCCGCTGCCACTCGCCACTCGTTTCTCGCCACTCGCCCGCTGCCACTCGCCTCGCTCGTCTCGCTCCCACCCAGTCGGCGCCTCGGCCACACCTCGGCTTTAATCTCGGCCGACGACTGACCCTCGGCGGCGCGATAATCTGGAGCAGCGCAGAGCGAGCGAACGAGCGAACGAGCGAGCGAGCTCGAGCACGAGACAGAGCTCGTAAAAGAGATGGAGCTGGTGATGGAGACGGAGCTGGCGATGCCGATAGCGAGGCGTTTGACTCGGCCCGACGAGGTCAGGGGGACGACCCGAGCGTCGGTTCGAGCGCTTGGAAGGGCCGAGGTTGCACGAGGAGGCTTCGGGTGCCTCGCGAGGGCTTCGGGCATCGCCGCCTGCCGAACGCAATCCGTCGTCACTCGTCCGTCGGTCCGTCCGTCCGTCGGTCCGTCCGTCCGTCCGTCCTTCCCCGGCCGAACTTGACTTTTAGTCACATTCAGGTTATTCTCGCTTTGTTGTCATCATTGCGATTGTTATTGTAATTGTTTCGGTTGTTGTTGTTGTTTTTGTTGTCGTCTCATTGTCTCATTGTTTTCGCCTCGCTTTCCGCTGAATCTCGCCTGGTGGTTTTCATTCAATTTTGATTTCGCCGAATTCGACGTATTTCGTTGCATGCGCCGTTTTTTCGTTAATTTTTTGGCTTTTTTTTGTTATTGCTCTCATTTTTAAGATTTTTTTCTACCATTTTTTGGTACTTCTACAGGAATAATATAGGATAATATCATATAGGAATAATTTCATTCACTTTAAACAATTTTTGTTTATATGTATTTTCACAATTTTTACTTATTTGATTTCGAAATTTCCCTCTTATTTTTGAATTTTGCCCTCAATTTGTTTTGTTTATTTTTCTCCCATGATTTGTTATTCTTTCGCCTCCTCCTTTTGTTGAATTTCCCGAATTTTTATTGATGTTTTTTCGTCACATTCTCATATTTTTTCTTCGACCACTCTCCATTTTTTCCCTCATATTTTTCAATGTGTTCGGCTTCCGGTTTTTGTTTTTCTCCCGCACTTTTTGGGATTTTTTCATTTCATCATTTTCGGTATATTTTTTAATCATTTCTCGTTTTCATTCCTCGTTTTTATGCATTTTTGCCAGTCGTGTTTTTCAAATTCCGCGACATTTGTCGGCGTTGATGCGAAACCCGATCCGCTCAGGCGCCTCGACCTGGCGTGGTGGGGAGGGGGGAGGTTGGGGGGAGGTCGGGGGAGTCACCACAAAACGCCCCGCCCGCCCCGCCTCGCTGACGAGCAGCTGACCAGCAGCTGCCGGGGCCGGTGCCGCCGCCCCCGGTCGACGTCCCGGACCCACGAAATTCGCCCCAGATGCGGTCGAGTGCGGTCCAGGGTGTTATTGTTGTTGTTGTTGTTGTTGTCTTCATTGCTGTTGAGGTCGGTTGGTGCCCCAAGCCCCGCCTGCCTCGCCGCCCCGCCAATTCATTGTCAGCCCACGCGCCGCTGGCTGCGTCGGGCCGTCGACGTCCAGGCTCCAGGCGCCGCCGCCGCCGCCGCCGGGACCCGGGTCCGTTAAGAACCCCATTCTTTCCGCGCCACAGAAGGCCACCTGGCTTCAGCCTCCAGTCTTCCGCCCTCAGCCCAGCCCCCAGCCTCTTGCGCCCCTCCTCCCCTGAGCCCCAGTCGCGCCTCCGGCTCCCCAGCTCGTGATGCGTGCGATCCGCTCCTTAATCTGGCCCACGTCGTCCCCGTCCTGGGTCTGGCCTGGATGGGGGTGGATGGCGCGGGGTCGGGGGCGGAGGCGGGCCGGGAAGTTTCTCGCAGCGCAACTTTGGACATTTTTACGCTCATGCGATATTTATAGCGAGCTGTGGTGCTTCAAGTTTTTATTAATTTATTTTGCGCCGCGTCCTCGCCCTCGCCTTCCTCTCGACCTCGACCTCGTCCTCGTCCTCGTCGTCCTCCTCCCCTCTCCGAGTCCTTCCGCTTCTCTTCTGAGCCCTCGATCTCTTTCTCCATTATTTTTATGGCCACCGCCTTCCTCCGCCCGTCTTCCCTGCCATTTGTCCTTCTTCGCGCGACCTTCTTTTTTCCAACTTCTTCCTTCCACCTTCTTCCGTCGTCCTTCGTGCTTCGTGCTCCGCCTCTCGTTCGTTCCGCGTCCTCAGTTGTCCGTCTTCGGTCCTCCTTCGACCGCCTCCTCCCTCCATCTGTCCTTTTTATCGTTGTTGCTGCGGCTGCTGGGCAATAAAGTAAATTACTGCAAATTGACAACAACAAACCACACGAAACAACAACACCACAACAACAACACCACTAGGCAAAGGTAGCCATTTAACGCCACGCCCCCAACCGCCAGCCCTCGACGCCCGCCCATTGTCGACTCTCGCAATGAGCTTCGGAGCTGCCGAGAAGTTCGGAGATTGGGTTTCGGACGTGGACGCGGACTGGGGATGAATCCAGGGGAGCAGGGAAGGGGCGCCGGGGGTTGCGGGGGGCGACGGAGTCGGTGCCCTTCGCCGCCAGCCGTGGCCCAGCTGGCGCCGGGGCCGCTGTCGATGACGGGCCCAAATTGGATTCCATTCGGAGGCGTTCGAGGCGCCCTCGAACGTTGCGCGTTTTGGGCCTCGCTCGTCCTTTGCCGTCGTCCATTTCTCGCCATTTTCGTCCTTTATTTCGCCCCCCCCCCCCCCTCTCTCTCTCCGAGTCTCCCTCTCGTTCGTCCGCCGCCCTTCGCCAACCCCTTGCGTCCACTCACGCTTTCGTCACCCCTCCTTCATCCCAATCTCGCCCGCCCTTCCCTCCTTCTCCGCCCCCGCCCCTCCTGCCGCCGTGGCCGACATGGTCGTCGTGTCGTCCTGTCGCCACGAATCGCCTGCGCCGAGCCAGCGGACGGCGGCCGGCGGAAATAAATTCAATCCGCCGGAAGTGCGGACTCGCCGGAAATGCGAGTCCATTGTCGAAAGTGTTCACGGCCCAGATGAGGTGAGGCGTCGCGAGGGAGAGAGGAGAGGCGGGAGAAGGAGGGCGAGAGCGGGTGGGAGAGAGGGGGAGAGGGAGGAGATTTCGCCCGGCAAGGTGACAAGTGCAAAAATACGGCTGCAGCTTCGATGAGCCAAACCGAGCCGCGCTCGCACTCCCTGGCCCATGAGGGTGGAGAAGGAGCAGGAGCAGGAGCCAGTGGGAAGTGGAAGACAGAGGGGTGGAGGGAGAGGGGAAGGAGAAGGAGAGAGAAGGCGAAGAGGGCCCGAGGTCGGCGGCGACCGGAGTGAGAGGCGAGCGTGAAAAATGAACCTACTTTGGTTGACTAAAAGGATCTTCAACCGACGCCCCCGCCGATCACGGCCAGCCCACGACGCCCGAACCCCCTCCCGCCCCCGTTGGCCACCCCAGTCTGCCCGCAGCCGTCGCAAGGACTCCACTTATTTATTCAAGAAGCGATGACGCACTCAAGGAGGTGAAAAATCGCGCCAACCGAGGCGAAAAATGCATTCGCTCGACTCCCGCACCCGGCTCCAGCCTCCACTCGGACGGAAAATAATGTCCGACGTCCGACGCGTGAGGGATGGAGGGAGGGAGAGGGCAGAGTGGGCGGAGAGGAGAGCGTGAGGGAGAGGGAGACAGAGGGAGATTCTCGGGTTTCTCGGAGATGCAGTCGAGATTCATGCGAGTGCCAACAAGTCCGGGTCCACAGAGGAGTCTCGAATCCAGTTGGCCGCCCGCCACGCCCTCTTCGGCCGGCTGGCGAGGCGGTGCCGTCGATTTTGGGGGGCCGCAGGTGCCTCGCGTTCGGGGTCTCGGGTCAGCGAAGTCGATTTCCAGGGCTGCGGCTTCGCGGGGCCCGAGGGAGGGCGAGAAAGGGATTCCAAAGGACTCCAGCTACAGCCGCTTCCTCTGCCCCCGGAGCGAAGTCACTCGCCCCGCCCCAGGCGGCCCGGCCCGCTCTCCCGATGTCGCCCCCTGGGAACGCTCGAATCCGGGCGCGCTGCGAGTTCGGCGAAGTTCGCGCCAAGTTCTCGGCACTCGAGCGGATTTGCATGCTCGGCAGAAAGTTCCACGAGCACACGAGCACAAACATCGACTCCCGCTCACGCACACACACACTCGCTCCCACACCCACACACGGACAGGTAATTAACACAGGCATTTCCTTTAATTGCTCGCGGCAAATCGACGAATCCTCGCGCCCTGCGCCTCCACCGCCTCAGCCACCGCTCGTCACCCGGTTCAGGCGACTCAGCCCTCGACGCCCGGCCCCTCAGCCCTCGACTCCCGGCCCCTCAGCCCCTCCGCCGGCGTCCTCGGTCCTTATCGCCCCTTGGCTTTGTGTCAAAAATCCTTCGTTCGTCTCGTTAATTAATGAGTCGCAAATTCACGATTTGCCCCAACTTTGGACGGCTCCCGGGGCCCCCGCGGCGTGGAGGTGTTCGTGCGCCACGTGTGCCTGTGGGTGTGCGTGTGTGGGTGTGTGTGTGTGGTGAGATTTGTGTGCGTTTGTGAATTTCCTTCCGACGATTGAATTCACAGTTTAATGAATCGTTTGGATGCCAAACTTTGGGCGAAGCGGGGGCGAATTCTCGTTGTTGTTGTTGTTGTTTTTGTTGTCGTCGTCGTTGTTCTGGTGACTATTGTTGTTGTTGTTGTTGTTGTCCTCGTCGTCGTCGTCGTTGTTGCTTCCAGCTCTCCCAGCTCGGCCGGAGTCGGCGAGGATTTTGCAATTTCAACGTCCATAACTTTGGAGGTGCGAGCGGGAAAGGGAGGGTCGAGGGGAAGGGGAAGAGCGGGAGGGGGAGAGAAGGCGAAGGAGAAGGGGATGCAGAGGGTGTGGGAGAGAGGGAGAGCGAGACATTTGCAAGGCAGTTCGCCGCCCTCGCCCTCACGACCTCGCCCTCGCTCCAGCGGACTGCGGTTCGATGCGACTCGAGCCCCGGGTTGCCTCGACTCCTGCGGACCCCTCGGCGCCTTCCGAGCCTCGACCTCGTCGGGGGAGCCGGGCGAGGGCAAGGGTGAGGGGGGCAGGCGAGGAGTCGGAACCGCATCCTGCGAACCGGTGGCCAAGTTTCGCACTCTCGCTCTCGAGGTGCTCCGTGGCATTTCGCACCTGAGAGCGGGCCCGAGGCGAGGGACGGGCGTGGAGCGTTGGGGGCGTGGCTGGGCTCCGAAGGCGGCCGAACGGAAGCCGCTCGTATTTATTTCAAATAATGAATATCACTGGCAAGCATCCAATTACGCCGATGTCCGCCGGCTCGACTCGACTCCAGTCGACTCCGGTCGACTCCGGTCGACTCCGGTCGACTCCACTCGCCTGCAGACGACACTCGTGCGCTCTCACTCGCTCCCGCTCTCTTGGTCTCCTCGGCTCCTCCAGTCTGTGCCCGTCGTCTTGTCCTCTCTCTGTCCCTCTCTGCTCGTCTCCCACTTGATCCGAGTCGACGGCTGAGTCTCAGGAGCAGCTCCGAGTTCAAAGTTTGGGCGCTGCGGGCCCTGCCTTCGATTGGCCACCCCCGGTCCCTCCGTCGCCGTCTCCATCGCCGTCGCGTCCTCCGACTCCGATTTCGTCTCCTTCTCTGCCTTCCTCACTTCATTCGCCTCCTCCTCCGCCTCCTTCTTTGTCTCTCCGCCAGCCTGTCCAGAGGCCTGTCTGTGCATCCATCCATCCGCCCGTCCCTCCCTCGCGCCCTCCCCGTGCTCTGTCCGTCCTCCGGTTCCGACTCCGTCCTTCCGCGTCCCGGGGGACGCCGTAATTGAGCGCATCGCCCGGCGAGGATTATTTTTGAAATATGGTTTGGCATCAGCGAGCAGGGCGGGCGGCCGCGGCTCGGGGCTCGGGCTCGCCGACAGCGATTGCCAGACAGGGGAATGAGGAGGAGGAGGGGCTCGAGGAGGTGCGAACGAAGCGAGAGAGAGAGAGAGAGAGAGAGAGAGAGGGAGGGACTGAATCGAGCCGTCTTCGAGTCGGCCGCCCCGAAGGCGGGTCAACGCGAAATCCCTGCATTTTTATTGAGCCCCGGCTCCGAGCGGCCTCGAGTCCCTCCCGCCTCCCCCCCTCCCTCAGACCCCACTCACGTCCTGTGGAAAACAATTTCCTGCCTGCCGCGGTGTCTGCGCGTTGCCAACTGTTGACGACGTCGTCCGCAGTCGTCGACGGCCGTGGGTCGTTGGTCGTGGGGCGGGGGCCGCACGCGATGCACTCGTCGGGATCGTCGGGGGGCGGAGAAGGCGCAGGAGAGCAGGAGACCGAGGGAGCAGAAGGGCGGCTGAGAGGGAGGGAGCCCGGTAGAAGAAGAGCGGCAGAGGCTTAGGATTCAATGAGGACGACGAGGCAGCGACGAGAACGCGGTGGAGGAGTCGGGCGGGGAGCGGAGGAGGGCGAGATGGAGGTGGAGATGGAGGTGGCGATGTAGGTGGAGAGGGAGGAGGTGGATCGAGTGCGGGAGGGAGTGGAGGAGTGGGAGAAAGCGTTGGAGAAGGAGTCAGAGGAGGAGCTGCAGAAGGCCAGGGAGGAGGAGAGCGAGGGACGGACGGCGCCAGGGAGGGACAGCGTGGCAGAGAGATCGAGAGGCGGGGGGGCGAGACGGCGATGGAGCCACTGAGGCGGCCGGACGATCGAACGAGGCGACGACGACGCGTGTCGAAGGAGAGGCTCGTAATTGAATGCGCGGCAGCGGAGGCTCGCCCAGGACGACGACGACGACGACGACGACGACGACGGCGTCAGCGGGGCGAGGGGGGGGGGGCGGGTGGTTGAGGGTGTGGTGCTGAGGTAAGAGGGGGAGCGGGTGAGGGAAGAACGTTTTGAGGGTGAGGAAAAGACAGAAAGTGGGGGAAATGGGAAAATTTAGAGAGTCCGATAAAAGGCCGGAAACGAGGGCGAGGGAGGGAAAGAGAGACAAACAGAGGGAGGGAGAGACGAGAGGGAGAGGCAGAGAAAGAGACGAGAGAGAGAGAGACGAGAGAGGGAGGCAGAGAGAGAGAGAGAGAGAGAGAGAGCTCGCTTTAGCAGAATCGTTTTCGCCTGGGGACGGCGGGCCGACGAAATTAAGCAGAGAACCGGGAATTTATGACCCTGAAAAGTTCGCCTCATTTGCTTCGAGTTGTGGAGCGGGGAGGGGGAGGGCGAGGGAGGGGGCGGGGTCGTTGGAAAGGGGGTGACCGGGGCGCCTGCGGTTCCTGTCGCCGTCGCCTGTCGCCGTCGACCCTGACTGGCATTCGCTCCATTTCCGCCGCCGCCGCCTCCGCTTCCGCGCGTCCACACGCACACACATATGCAGGAGCACACCAACACACGCGCCCACGTGCATGAGGGAAATGGGGTCCACACACACAGCGACGTTAATGCGTGTTAATGAAAAGCTTTGACTTGTAGCCGCAGTCGCCACCCGCGCCCCCCCAGGAACCCCGTGCCAGACCAGCCCCCACCCCCTCACACACCCACACGAACACGCCGCCGCGGGACCTCCGCCTGCTCGCTCACTCTGCTACTCTTCCCTCTCGCTCGCTCGCCCGCCCGCCCGCTCGCCCGACGCTCCCTCGCTCCCAGGCGCCTGCGACTGGGTTGGCAGGGGCAGCGAGAGGGCGGGGGCGAGGCAGTTAGAGGGGAGCGGAGGAGGAGAGGGAGAGAGAGGGAGAGAGAACGAAAGAGTTGCAACATTTTTGCGTTAATTTTAATTACGCGAGCCGGGGCTGCCAGACGAACGAAGCGACGACGACGACGGCGACGACGGCGGGCCCAGGAGGGAGCCGAGGGCGAAGGGGTTGTGAAGGGGGGGTTGGCGGCGCTGTTGTTGCTGTTGCTGCTGCTGCTGGCGACGAGCGGCAGCCCGAAGTGCAAATGTTTGTCATTGAAATTAAGGATAATGAGATGGCGACAATTACAGAGACGACGACGACGGCGACGGCGAAGACGACGAACGCGAGGCACAGGAAGACAGACGACACGGAGGGCGGGAGGGAGCGACAGGAGGAATTTAAAAATTTCATTTGGCGAAATCGTGACAGGAGGCAACCAGGAGGAGGCGATGATGAGGATGAGGGTGAAGGGGGAGAGGGAGGGGGTGACGCCCCCCCCATGGCGCAGAGGTTGGGGATAATTTAATTAAAACCCGGCCCGGTCGAATTATTTTCCATTCCGATCCCATTCCCGACAAGTCATCGAGTGCTCGCGAAATAATTTCGAATTCACTGCGACAACAACAACAACAACAACAACAACCACAACAACCCGATGTCGTGGCATTTGCGGAAATTTGTCTCCGCTTCTTGTTTTCGCGCTCGGCCTCACTTTTCTGGTCCAACTATAAATCTGATTATTTGCTAATTTCTGGTTTATCTCTGTTTGCGCCCGCTCTCTCTCTCTCTCTCTCTCTCTCTCCGTCGCTGCTCGCCCTCAGCTCTCGTTGTCAGCGGGCGGAAAAAGTGAATAATTAAACCGTTATTTTTTCCCCAGCGCAGCCGCCGCTCGCCGCTCGCTGTCCCGGTCGCACCACAGCCGAGCGGACCCGAAGTCGGCCTCGGCCTCGGCCACGCGTACCGCGAGCTGGACGCGCTCTGACCGCTTCCCTCGTCCAGCTCCACGTATTTATCTTCGTTTCTGTGGTTTTCATCCCCTTTATATTCTTGATTTTCCACCGCCGCCCTTTCTTGTGAAACCTTTGAATTCTGGCTTTTTTTATTATTCTTTCTTGTTAAAAGAATTTTCAGTTTTATGACAACATTTGTTCATATTTTTTTTAAATTTTTGTCATAATTTTCGTAATTGCCTTATTTTGTTTTCCTTTACTTTTTTCTTATAATTATTATTTCATTATTTTTTAGTATTTTCGTTTTTCTCTATTATTTATAATACATTTTTTATTTATTCATATTTTTTTCATCAGTTCGCTCATTACTTTTTTCACAATTTTCTTGCAATATTTTTTTCACTATTTCTATTTATTATCATTTTTTTTCACTATTTTTCCATTATTATTTTAATATTTTGAGCATAATTCGTACCAGTATTTTTGTAAATATATCTTTTAAATATCATTATTTTATTATAAATATTTTTAATTTTTTTTCTTATTTTTGTCATTAATTTGGTTTATTAATTTTTTCAATATTTTATTCATAGTTTGTTCAATATTTGTTCATTACTTCTTTCATTATTTTTGTAATTATTTTTTCAAATTTTGTCTCATTATTTGTTTGACTATTTTTTTAATTACATTTTTCTTTTCATTACTATTGTATTTTTTACACAATTTTTCTTGACTTTCCTGCATTTCATCTTTTTTAACTCTCCCCTTCTCGCTCCTTCTCACGAATTTGGCAACGGTTTCTCGTCCCGCGTTAAAAACTCATCAGCTTCGTTGCCAACTGCGCCGCGTTGCCAACTACACCAGCAGCGGCACCTGCGAGTCGCACCCTTTGGCCCCCCTGACCTCTGACCCCCCGCACCCTTCATCCGGCCCTGACTTCGGGCGGAAGTTTTCAATTAATTTCGGTCGACCTTCGACGACTTCCGGCGTCCGGCTGCCGGCGAATTCCCTTCGTCTCTACTTTGATTTTTTCCTTCCACTCAGTCAGGTGGACCAGGGGAGGGGGGGGGATGGTGGATCAGTGCGTTGGCCACGCCTGCCCCGGTCAGGGGGCGGCCACCGCGAGGCCGTGGGCCCGGCGAGCTTCGTCTAATTAGCGCGAGAATCGGATTTGAAATTTAAATGACATCTCGATGTCGAGTACGGGTGCGAGGGTGTGTGTGTGTGTGTCGAGCTACAACAACAACAACAAACCGCGAACAATTACAACAAGAACAGCAACAACAAGAACAGCAACAACAAGTACAACAACAACAAAGCCAGCCAGAACAAAACGACCAAGGACAACACGAACAACAACGACATGACAACAAAAACTAGAGCGAAATCGAGCAAATTTGTGGATTCCCTGGCCGCGAAGGGCGCCGGAACGAGAGGCAGGGAGCGAGGGGACGAAGGGCGAAAGGACGAGGGACGGGGGACTCGGGCCGAGTCGCGAACCCGATCCCGATTGTGGTCCCGAGTTGCGAAAGCGCCGCAAACTATGCTGTGAAATCGACACGCGGCTCCCGGCGGTTGAGTGGACTAATTCGAACCCTCCCCCCCCTCACAACCCCCCCCCCCCCCTTCCACCCTCTCCCCCTCCGACAATCGGCAACAAAGTGCATTTTGTTGTCACCGTTGTTGTTGTAGTCGTTATCGTAGTTGTTGTTGCGGTTTCATTCGCCATTTGTCATTTGAATAATTTTCGCGTAAATTCGCTTGCAACGAGGGGCGACGGCGCCAAGGCACAGTGGGGCGAATCGGAATCCGTTGACGTGGAATTGTATTGTTGTTGTTGTCATGTTGTTTATTGTTTGTTATTTGTTGTTGCTGCCGCCTTTGGCCCCCCGCCCCCCGCCGGCCGACGACCGACGACCGTCGACCGACGACCGACGACCGTCGACCGTCGAACGATTGAAAGTCATTGAAAACGTGACCGAAATCTCGATGGAGTCCGAAATTGAAAACGAAAACAAACGCAGACACCTACAGACCTAGACGCACACACACACACACACACACACAGACACACACACACGCACACGCATAGGGGAACACGTGTGTCACGTCCGGCCCTCACGACCGCAAGAGTGACCCTCGGAGTCGTTGTTGTTGTTGTTGTTGTTGCTGTCGCTGTCGCTACCGGCGAGTAATGAACTCCGATAATAGCAACAACAACCAAAAACAACCAACAACAACAAGAACCGGCGACGACGACGACGACGACTTTTCGCCACCTTCGCCTGATGCCAAAATCGCGTTTTCACTTCCTGCTTCCGATGGGGCGAGAAAACCCCCCAACAACAACAACAACAACAACAAGAATAGGAGGAAGAACGACGACAACAACAGCAATAGCAGGAAGAACAACAACAACAAGAACGACGTCGACGACATCAGCGACGATGCCTCCAGAAGCTTCTCGCCAGGGTCGGGCGTCCGGCTTTGGGTCGGTCGGGCTTCGGTCGGCCGGTCCGACGCTTATAAATCGCTGGTCCCCGCCACTGGACGCCAGTCACTGCATCGCGATCTCTGGGCGAGGAAACCGAACCGAACTGAACCGAGCCGAGCCGAGCTCAGCCCAACTGAATTGAACGAGCCCGACTGAACCGAGCCGAGTCGAGCCGAGTCCAAACCAACTGAACGGAGCCGAAGTGAATCAAACTCAAGTGAATCGAGCCGAACTGATCTGAACCGAAGAAGGAGCGTCGGCAGACGAGACCGAGAGCATCGATAGACGACAACGAGAGAGAGAGAGAGAGAGAGAGGGAGCGAGTGCAACAACCAGGCGAGGCCCGACGACCCAGCAACAGACGATGATGATTTCGATGCGGCCACGAGGTTCGCTGGCGTTGACGACGTCGGCGCTGCTGCTCTTGGCGGTTGTCGGCGGCGCCTGGGCGGGCGTCCTGCGGATCGACTCCGGCTCCCAGGTGTCCGTGCAGCGGGCGCAGCCGTCGGCGCAGCTGCAGGCGACGACGACAGAGGCCCCGGAGATGACCACGGACCACGCGACGGAGGAGGCGGAGCCGGTTCTGGCCGTCAGTCGCGACGAGGGCGCCACCGTCGTCATCGCCGGGGCCTCGCTGGACCCGGCGCCCGGCAACGGCGCCGACGTCGAGCTGGTCCTCGAAGGTCCGACGCTGAGAGTGCAGCAGAAGAAGTCGGCGGCGCTGCTGCTGCTCAGCTCGCCGAAGGTCCACGAGAAGCCCCGGGAGCAGGAGGAGAACATCGAGGAGCCGGAGGAGCTGCCGGAGGTGGAGGCGGAGACCACGGAGCCGGCGACCGAGGCAGCGACTGAAGCCACAACCGAATCGGGCAGCGACGAAGCGGCGACGGAGGCGGCGACGGAGTCTGCAAATGAAGCTGCGACCGAGGCGGCGACCGAGGCAGCGGCAGCGGCAGAAGCTGAAGCCGATGCCGCCAAGACCGAGCCGTCGCCAGCAACGAAAGTCGTCGATGTCGTGGCCGGAGCCGCGGCCAAGAACGAGACGAGCTCCGAGGAGAGCTCGGAGGAGGCGTCGGGCGCGGCCGCCGTGGCGGAGGCGGCGCAGGAGGCGCCCGGCGACGGCGCGGCCACCGCCCTCCTGGTGGCCGACGGCGGCGACTCCGACTTCGTGCTGGTTGATGGCGACGGCGACGTTGACTTCGACGTCGACGTCGATGTCGAGCAGCTGGGCAGCTTCACCCACGTGGACAGCGACGTGCGGCTGCAACCGATCGTGCAGTCGGTCGAGATCGTGCCGACCTCGGTCGACGACGCCCTGATCGTGAACTACGTCCAGAGTTGGTAGAGGGAGAGGGCGAGGGCGAGAGAAGGAGACGGCGAGCCGCGTCCGTCTCTCAGCAGTATTTGAAAATAATTTTAGTCAACAATGAACATTGTTGTAGGCTTAGGTTGTGTCAATCCAAATATTTTACACCAAAAAAGGAAATAAATCGTCTGTTTGTTGAGAGCTTTCAGTCGCGTCAATTTAAATCAATGGTTTTTCAGCGGGTCGCCAGCGTCTGCGCGACGCCCCCTTCGGCCGCCCTTGGTCGACCTCGGACCCACCCCGGCGCCCTGTCGCCGTGCCGGGCATGAGCGAGCGTCGACTTCCGGCCGGAAGCTCGTCGCCATTAACTCGGTGCTCAACCCCCTCTGGACCCGGTCTCGAAGCCCAACTCGGACTCCAACCTGAACCCGTTTCCCTCACCCGTTTCCCGTCGCCGGCTCCGTTGTAATTAGTGCGAAAAACTGCTCTTGACGTGCCGCCGGTTTTATCAATGGACGCCCCGGCCGTCACCCCTGGCCCCTCCCTCAGGCACCTCCCTCGGGCCCTTCCCGTGGCTCGCCCTGACTCTGCTCTGCCCTCCCTTTGTCGCCCCTGCAGCCTCGAGCGATGCCTCTAATCGTCCATCGTGGCTGTGGGGCGCTGATTTGGCCAAGGTCGGGGCGAGGCGGTGGATGGCGGCGAACCTGGCTGTTGCTGTACCTGGCGATGTTGCTGGTGTTTCCGGAGTTGTTTCTGTCATTCCGGGAGTTGTTGTTGTTATCGCTGCTTTTGCTGCTGGTGTCGGGATCGGGCGTCGCCGTCCCGCCGCCTCCGATTAATGCAGTTCAGTGCGATGCGTGACGTTGAGGCGTGCGAGTGGCGGCTGCTGCTGCTGTTGTTGTTGTTGTTGTGTTTTTCGTCCTTCCCGTTGCTGTCGCTGTGGCCGGCGTCGGTCGCAGGTCGCTTTCAAGCGGGCGGCAGCAGCAGCCACAACAACAGAAAGGCGAAGGGAAAACAACAACAAAAAGAGGGGGAAGAGAGGGAGACAATTACAACAAAGAGGGAGGGGAGAGAGAGAGAGGGAGAGGTAACAACAACAACAGCTAAAACAACAACAACGAGGCTCTGAGGCTGACGACATTTTAATGTTGAGCTGTCACTTCGTTCGTTTCTACCTTTTTCTTCCCTCGCTCTTGCACTCGTCCTGCCCTCCTGCTCGCACTCCTCGCTCCCTCCTGCTCTGCCTGCATCCTCATCGCCCACACCTGCCCAGCGACGCTCGCTGGCCGCCCCCGTCCCTCTGGCTCTCACTCGCCCGGCTTCCCCTTGTTCCGCTCGCCCCTCGGTCTTCCTCTCGTCCCTCGGCCTTCCTCTCGTCTCCTCGCGTTTCCCTGCCTTTCTCCCTCTTCCTTCCCACCAGCCGTCCCTCGCCACGGCTCCGGCTTCGCGGCGACAGATCGGGTCCGTGACGAATTAATCGGACGCCTGGCCCGGCTGCAACGGGGAGCCTGAGCAGCGAGGGGCGGGAGGCGGGAGGCGGTGGGCGTGGCGACCGTGGGAAGCCGGGGCGAGGTCTTTGAGTTGTCGTCTCGACGGCTCGTGTGGTTTTTTGCTCTCGTCTGCGATTAATGAAATTTATTCCCGGCGAAGACCATGCGATGAATAAATTATTGGAGGTCCTGGCCGGAGATCGGGGATCCTGCGGAGGGTCCCGGGGGGCCCGGTGGATGATCCTGACCTTTATGGCGGCCGGAAAATGACTTTCGGCCTCGTCCTTTATGGTTCTCATTTCCCGCCGACCTTCGCGGTGAAAATCACGGATTCTCGTCAGAATTATTTTTATTTTCTCCCGCCGTTTTATTATTATTGCTCATCTTTATTTCTTGTATTTGCCTTCATTTTATTATTTCTTCCTTTTCGTTATTTTTTTGTGCCCTCGGCATTTCCATTTCATTGGCCTTTATTTTGCTCTCTCGCACTTCTTCCGTTTCTTGCATTTAATTGGCTTTAATTCTGCGTTTTAATTTCTCACGTTTGTCGCTCTTCTCCATTTTATTTGATTTTATTTTCTTCATTTATTTTTTCTTCGTTTATTTCAATGATGAATTTCTCACTTCTTTATTTGGATTTTGTTTTTATTAGCCTTAAATGTTTCCTTCTCCAGTTGCCTTTGGCTGCATTGCCGTTTTTCCAAGGGCCTCGTTCGACCCCTGGGGCCTGCGTCTGCATTCGGAAGCCTCGACCTGGTCCGAGCCGACCCCACTGCCTCCCTCGTGGCCGGGCTCCCGGTTCTGGGCCTTCTCTGGGCCTCGTCGGCCGCCGCGTCCGCTTCCGCTTCCTGCAAGGCGCCAACGCGACGAAGAACGAGAACGGGAAGAGCGACAGCGACGGCCGCCCCACGAGAGCAACAACAACCCATGACAACAACAACAACAACAACAACAACAATAAGAACAAGTGCTGCATATTTCACTTCGATTGAATCGCGGCCGATGTCGGCGCCTCGGTGCCGAAATTCGGCGGAGACGAAAATAGTAAAATAGCCAAAGCTCGCTGGGCCCCCGACGCGTCACGTACGACGAGTGCGTGGGAAGGAGAGAGGGGTGCGAGTGCGAGGGAGACGGAGGCACTCGGTCGGTCGGTCGGTCGGTCGGTCGGTTGCTGAAGGTGAGGGTCTTGGGCGGACATGGCTTGGAAGCCAATGGCGAGAACTAGAGCGGCGGACCAACAACAACGACAACAATAACAACGGACTGGCCTAGGACAACAACAACAAGTGAACAACAACACGTGAACATCAAAAACTGAATCGAAAATTGACAAATTTTTGTTGCTTCTTGGCTTTGAATCACCAACAACAACTGCCACAAGGCCCAGAGCGCGATCTTGGCCAGCTCGAGCCAGGGCTCGGGCTCGGACTCGTGGCTTCCGTGGTCAGAGGCGCGGAGCTCGCTATAAAACCCTCGGCCGCCGACAGCCCGGCACAGTCGACCCTCGACAGCAGCAGCAGCAGCAGCAGCAACACCCATTAGCAACCACCGCGACCCATCAAAGCCGACCCAGTCAAGCATGTCGAAGCTCCTGCAGATCCTCCTGGTGGCCGCCATCGCCGTCGCCCTCTGCCAGGCCGAGGCGCCGCGCTCCCGGCTCCGCTTCTCGCGCTTCCACCCGGCCCGGCGCGGCCTCCGCGTCTCCGCCCGCCAGGAGGCCGCCGAACCCGCCGCCGTCACCCCGTATCCCTCGGCCGACGAGCTGAAGCCCGAGGTGCCCTTCAACGAGGTCGAGGCCCAGGCCGAGCCGGAGCCAGAGCCGGAGTCCGACGCTGAACCCGAGGTCGACGGCGACGCCGACGCCGACGCCGACGAGCCCCACCAGCCCGACCAGACCTACGGACCGCCCGAGGTCGAGGTCGACGAGGAGCCCGCGGGCGACGAGGAGGAGGCCGAGGCAGCCGACGAGCCCGCCATCGAGGAAGCCGAGCCCGCGGAGCCCCAGGAGGCGGCCGAGTTCGCGCCCGAGGAGGCCACCGAGGAGCCCCAGGCCGAGCGTCTCGTCTTCGGCCGTCGCCGCGGTGCCCGCCCGGCCAAGCTGCGCGCCGCCCCCGCCCCCCGCTCCGCCCGCCTCCGTCAGCAGCCGAAGCCAAGGCAGCAGCAGCTGCAGCGCCAGCGTCTGGTGGCGCAGCCGCTGCTCGTCTCGGCCCCCTTCGCCTACACCGCCCAGCTGCAGCAGTGGTGAGAGCGGGACGACGGAGCGACGTAGCGACAGAGCGAGAGCGCGAACGGAGAACTAGGCTAAGGTGTTTGTTGTCGAGAACGGAAGCAAAATTGTTGAGAGTTAGGGAGAAAAAATAAATAAATAAATTGTTAAAATTGTTGAAATTCAAATTTCGACTTTCTCTAGGAGTGGATGGGCGAGGGAAGGGGGGAGAGGGAAGGAGGGAGGGGGAGAGAGTGTGAGTGAGGAGAACGGCTGATTACGCGTCTACAGTGGCGGCAATAATTATGCGAACGACTTAATTGCAGTGGTGGCAACAAATGGCGTTTAATTGCAGCGACAACAACAACAACCAGTGCAGTTCTCACCACAACAACACCTACAGTGAAATAACAACATTACAACAACAACAAGAACCATCCCCGATTTGCAGCAAAGTCCCTCCAACTGCCAAGCACCAAATCCGAGAACCAAAAATTTCGCCCTTCATTTTCCGCTTCTGCTTCTGTGTGTTTGCCTTGCCAGCCAAACAGTTGGCAACACTGCGGAGCTCGGTGCTGCTGCTGCTGCTCGTGTTGCGGTTGTTGTTGTTCTTCTTGTTGTTGTTGTTGTTGCCGTCTGATGTAATTAGCGAAAACGCACTTCCTCGATTCTTCCGCTCGTCTCCTATCGCGCATCTTTAGCGGGAGGAAAAACAACAACAACAACAACAACATCTCCACTAACGACCTCCTTCCCTTCTTCTTCTTCTTCTTCTTCTTCTTCACGTCCTCCCCCCCTCCTGCCGTCCGCCGTGATCTGGTGAGCACTTGTTGTAGTTGTAGTTGTTGTAGCCAAACACAAGACGCAAACATTTGCCGAGAGCCAACGACGACAACGACAAGGACGACGACAAGGACGGAGGCAACGACGACGACAAGGACGACGACAGGGACGACGACAGGGACGGAGGCAACGACGAAAGCGACGGCGTTGGTGCTGGCGACAAGGCGCGAGGGCGACGCCGCCAACGAGGGAGGCGGCGCCGACAGGGGGCCCGGCTCCGCGGAAGCGGAAACGCGGCCTTTAATGAGCTGTATTTAATAAGCGCCGCCCGGCAGTTCAAAATGGCGGCCGCAACGACGCCCGGAAGCCGGAAGCGGTTGACAACCGATCAAATGGAACCGAACGAAATGGGGCGAAGCGGGAGCAAATGAAACGTGGTGGAAGAAAACGGAATGGAACGGAACGGAGTGGAAGCCAATGGAACGAAGCGGAGGCAAGAGGAATGAAATGGAAGCCAATGGAACGAGTTGGAAGCTGTTGGAACGAAGTGGAAGCCAATGAAATCCAACCGATGGAGCCAGAGGAAACCGAATCGAAGGGAGGTCGAGTGAGAGGGAGGAACGCCTTGGTTTCCGCCCTCCCTCTCCCTCTCCCTCTCTCTCTCTCCTCCCCGCCCCTTGCATAGATTGAAACAAGGTGATCTCCTGGAATTCACCACAAGCTCGCCTTTATTCACCTCTCAGAACCCGCCCCTGACCGGGAAGAACGCGGCCGGCAGCTGCAGCAGGGCGAAGGGGATGTCGAGGGCGCGTTGTTGTTGTTCTTGCGGCTGGTGATCGCCCGCCTCAGTCGCCTCCTCCCCGGTCAGCAGCTGCAGCCCGAACGGCGGCGTCTCGTCCTCCGGCACCTGCGACGTCCTGAGGTCGCGCAGCCCGATCGAGTCCGGGTCCTGGGCCTGGGCCTGGGACTGGTCCGGGCCTTGGTCCTTCCTCTTGCCTCCCGGCGGTCCGCAGGCGTCGTGGGGCGTGGCGCCGACGCCCCTCCCGGGGTGGCCGCGCCGTCTCGGCCCAAACCCAACCTCGTCGGCCGCCTGAGGACGTCGTGGAGCCCACGGGGAGGCGGCCCGGTGACGGCCAATCGACGACGGCCCCTCGGCGGCGCCGCTCACGACGGCCAGTGTTGCCAACGCCAGCCAGATGCAGAGTGCGAGGTGCGACATGGCGAAATCGGATCGAGAGACTCCGCGATCGCTGACTGAAACCCCAGCAGGCGAGCCGGGGTTTTATAGGAAAATCTGAGCCAAGGCATCTCGATTAGGAAATTCCGAGAGGGAATTTTCCGAATTGATTTTCTATAGGATTTCTATTGAATTTTTTTGGGAAATTTTTGGAGGGAAATTTCCGGCCGACGTCGATCGCAGTCGCTGCCAAGGGGCCGCGGCCGAGCCGAGTGTTTGGGCCAGGCGCCAGACGACGTCAGCCGCAGCCGAGTCGGTCTCGATCGGTGGAGGACGGGGACGGGGACGAGGACGACCCGACCTCCAGGAGCCCGGCCCTGACGTCGACATCGAAGGCGACCCCGCGTCCGGCTCCGACACCGACACCGGCTCCAAAATCGAGTCCGAGTCCGAGTCCGCGTCGTTTTCAGCCGATTTGCGTTGATTTGATTCGAATCGATTCCAATCGTTGTCGAGATCGAGATCGTTTAAAATTCACGCAAGACGCCAAATTTTGAAAATTTCATTTTCATTTTCCATTGACTCTTTTGCTGTTGTTTTTGTTTTCCTTCGTCCCCTCCTCCTCAAGCACCCCCACCTCATGCTCCACCTCCACCTCCACCTCCACCTCCTCCTCCTCCCCTTCTTCCTCTCCACCTGTCGAACGTCCCTCCCTCCCTCATGTTGCATTCAGAGGCCGTCGACGGTGAACTTCAAATTGTTGTTTGTTTATTTTCGCGTGCTTCTGTTTCACGACGATGTTGTACCGAAATTGTTGTTGTTGTCGATGTTACTCTTGATGTTGTTGTTGTTGTTGTTGGCTGCAGTTCAACGTTCTTTGGTGAATCACTCGTCGTTGAACTTTGAGGCGACGTCGGCTCCTTCGGCATTCGAGACACGTCCACGGAGTCGGGCCCGGCCGCATCGCCGGCCTTTGCTCGATTTGCATATTTGGTTGTTGTTTCTTGTTGTTGTTGTTGTTCCTCCTCTTCTTCTTCTTGTTGTTGTTCTTGTTGTCAAAGTTGTTGTTGTTGTTGTTGTTTGCTTTATGGTCATTGTTATAGTTGTTGTCGCCGAAACCCAAGCCAAGTGATTTGCCAGGCCTCAGTCGAGGGGAAGAGAGGGGGCGAGGGAGAGGGAAACGGAGCGCCGGGCACAGGGGAAAGAGGGCAGAGAGGTGAGGGAACGAGTGGGAACGAGACGGGAGACGTGAGCGAAAAGCCGAGAACGAGGTCGAAACGGGAGCCAAGCACCTGTCAACGAGTGGACGAGGATGAAACCGAGAGTGGAAGCAACTATGCTAACGACGACGACAACAACAACAACAAAAACAATCATAGAAACAACAACAACAACAACAACAACCACAACAATGCAAAGAGCAATGGAAACGATCACAACAATAGAATTTGAACACGATTGAAATCAGACGAATAAATTTAATGAAAAACTGAAACGAAAAAATTGTAAAAATTCCAATTGCGAAATAGAAACGAAAAGAACAAATAGAAACGAAATAAAAACAAAGACGAAAACAAAACAAAAAACGAAAAAAAAAACGAAATAAAAATTAAAACAACTCAAATCGAAAATAAATAGTGAATAAAAAAAATCACTGCCAATTTGTATGGGCCGCCAGGGGTTTTTGCGATTTTATTTCGATCACGGGCTCTCGCGATTTCCGGCTTCCGTTCGGCGGCGAGTTTTAGAATTTCAAACGCGCCGTGGCAGGGAGTCGAGCGAGCCAAATCAATGGCAGAAAATCCCATGACATCATCGTCGACTGGTTGACCTACAAAAGCAAATCGATCGGACGACGATCGACGGCGACGGCGAGGGCGAGGGCGACGGGGATGAGGGAAGAAGTTTTCGGTCCGGTTTGTCTCCAGTTCCTGGCACCTGGTCTCGACTGGGGGTCTGGCTTGGGTCCCTCGTCCCTCGTCCCACGTCCCTCTCCAGGCCCTTCTCGAGTCTTCAACGTCCTGTGCTCGAATGTTCGTCGCCGCTTCCCGAAATTCCCATCACCTTCCCGTCCATTTTCGTCGCCTGCTCTCCTCCAATCGTCAGCGTCGTCGCCTCGTCGCCTCCTCGACTCTTCATCGCCTTCTCCTCCGATCTTCCATCAGCATCATCGCCCGCTTCTCCTCCAATCCCCATCATCCTCTCCGCCGATCTCCGTCCGCCGCGATCTCTGGATCCTCCCTCTGTATCATGGTTAATGTCTCAATTAGTTTTATTCCTGCCGATGATAATTTCCCTCGACCATCGTCGTCGTCGTCGTCGTCGTCGCTCGCTTCCCTCGTGCTCTGTAATTTCCAGCCATCATCGTTTATTTGCCTCTATAAAAATGTCCTGTGGTCGCTCGTTCTCATTCTTTCATTCTTTCACTCGCCCTCGCTCTCCGACCCGCACTCTCTGCTTGTCTCTCTCTGTCGGCCTCCCCCTTCCCTCACCCACTCCGCCGCTTCGGTTCTCGCTCTGCCGAGCCCTCGTAACCACATCGTTTGTTTCCATTCCATGCATTCAGAATCACGGCCATGTCTTCCTCGCTCCCTCTGTCTGGGCTCCAGGTTCCCGGAACCCGGACCCCGGACCCTGACCCCGGACCCGGACCCCGGACCCTGACCGGGATCCAGATCATCTGCCGGCCGCAATCCGGGCCGAGAGGACGAGAGCTCGGGCTCCGGCTCGGGCTCAGACTCGGGCTCAGGCTCGAGCTAATCTAAAAAGAATTATTAAAATGTATTTGTCTGGCAGGCAGGCGGCAGTCAGTCAGTCAGCCGGCGACCGGGCGAGGTGAGAGAGCGAGCGACAGCGACAGAGATTGAGAGAGGTAGAGAGAGCGGGAAGGACGACAGGATTAAGCAGATGCCTACGTCCTTCTGCCACTTTGTAGCCGGTGAATTATGACAGAATCATTTCCGACGATGCCGAGATTAAGACCGAAAGAAGGACATCAAACGGGACGACAAGAGCGATAGAGAGGGGAGAGGGAGCGAGAGAGAAAAAGAAGAAGAAGAAGAAGAAGAGATAGAGGAAGTCGAGGGAGATGGCCTGATACGCTGTGGCAAATGACGTGCCAACGACGGCAACTGTTGGCATTGTTATAAACAACGGGCAGAGCGAGAGAGACCGAGGAGGCGATGCAGTTGGAGAGGGAGAGAAAGAGACAGAGACAGAGACATTATGCCTGAAACAGAGGTCGAGGGATTCCAGTTAGAGATGTTAATTAGCCCGGAGCCGACCGGGCTTCCTGTGGCAGTCGGCGTAGGCGATGGATTTGGAGTGGAGACCAAGAGACGAAGAGTCCAAGAGTCAGGTGGATCTTGCTCAGATTCACTTTCAGCTCCTCGTCATGAGATCCCCGAACTCGGAACGTGAGGACGTGGAGGGCGTGAGGGGAGGACCCCGAGATCCGAGGGCGACGACCAAACGAGCTGAAGCCAAGGCCTTCAGAGCCGAGATCCTTCTGCTAATTTATTCAACCTTCTTCAACCTGCTGCTACCTCTTTCGATATATTTCTGCCTTCCTCTTAATTCTCCAACCTTCCTCAAACCTTGCTCTACCTTGCTCTTCCTCCTTCCTCTACCTTTCTGCACCTTGTTCGGCCTTCTGCAACCGCCTTCGGCCATCGACCAAGGATCCTCGATTCCCGGTAAAACCCCGAAAAAACCCACAGAATTCGCGCTGTTCGACACGGAGCTGATGAAGAGCAGACGTTAAAGGAAGATGCAACAAAATACACCAAATAAAACGAAAGCAAGCACAGAAACCCAATAAAAGACAGCCATCGAAAGCAGCGAATGCCGGGGACTGACATCAAATGGAAGGATATCGAATGACACGAAATGGAATGACATGAAATGAAATGAAATATGTTCTTGAGGCGAATCGCTTCGTTTTGGAGTTATCGATATTAAATTCATATTTACACGTTCCGCGGCTATCGAGACTCGCCGACATAAATCAGCCGGTCATTTGGATGCAGGAGGCGACCGAGTCGCGAATCGCAATCGCCGGCGACAGGGGCTGAGGTCGGGGTTTTCGATCATCGCTTATGGGCGAAATGATTCTAAGTCATGTTCGCGACATGGACGGCGGCGAGACCGGGGTTGGGGCCGAAGTCGGGCCCTGGTCGGAGGCGTTTGTTTAACAAATCACGTAGCGCGGAGACAAACGTTTTGGGATTCATTTGGAGCCAATGTGGAAATTGTCGCGGCACACGGAGGGACGGACAGACGGACGGACGAACCGGGGGCCTGAGAGACGGATTGCGTTGGGCTGAGACTGCGAGACGGACTCGGGACCGACCGAGAGACGGACAGACGTCGCACAACCACAGGAGGGCGGCGGCGCGGGTGCGGGTGCGGGTGCGGAGTCGGGCCTTACACGAGAACCTTTGCCGAATTGGGCGGCAGCGACGACTTTCGATTTCACCGGGCGCGGAGGGATGGACGGACAAAGAGAGACACAGGCCGACCGACACACAGAGGACGGACGGACGGACGGACAGCAAGACAGATGCAGAGACAGACAGCCGGGTGCTCGACCAGGGGAGCCGTGGGCCTCGTATAAAAGCCCGCGGAACATTCCGAGCCCGAACCAGTCGAGACTCGAGAACCGAACACGGCGGAGCTCAGGCAGGCAGAGAGAGTGAGTGAGTGAAAGATACCCAGAGAGATCGAGAAAGCGATCGAGTGCGATCGAGAGACACCCAGAGTGATCGAGTGTGAGATCGAGCGAAGCCCGAGATGTCGCCGCTGACCGCGCGCCACGCCCTGGGCTGCCTGGTGGCCCTGGCGCTGCTGCTCGCGCCCCTCGAGGCCCGCCAGATCCGCATCAACCGCTACTCGACGCAGATCACCGAGGACGGCGATGGGGGCGTGGCCCAGTCTCAGTCTCAGGCCCCGGCCCCGGCCCAGGCCCGGCCGACTCCATACCCGGCCGCTGGCTTCCGGCCGGGTCGCGCCTTCCACCTGCCCAACGAGCCGGCGGCGGCGACCACGGAGGCGGCGTTGGAGGCCACGACCGAGGTCGGGACGTCGCCGCCCGCTGACGTCACCGAGGCCGAGGACGCCGCGACGACCACGGAGCTGCCCCTGGACCTGGCCACGACCACCGCGGCCGACTTCGACGCCGCCAGCCCCACCGCCGAGGCCCAGACCCAGCACCAGAGCGGCGCCGTGAGGTCCGGCCCGTACCCCCCGGCGGGCTTCCGGCCCAGCCGCGCCTTCCTGCTGCCCTCCGAGAACCAGGAGGCCGAAGTCAGAGGCGACGGAGGCGACCCCGAGGACGACGACGTGGCCACGGAGCTGCCCGAGGCCGAGGAGGAGGTCGCAGCCGAGGCCGACGCGGAGGAGGAGCCTGCGAGGGTCCCGCCGTACCCCGCGGCCGGGTACCGCCCCAGCCGCCCCTTCCCGCTGCCCTCCGAGAGCCTGGTGCTCGAGCTCGAGGCGGGCGTCGAAGCAGGAGCTCAAGCCGGAGCCGAGGCAGACGTCGAAGCCGGAGCCGAGGCAGACGTCGAAGCTGGAGCCGAAGTCGAAGCCGAAGCCGAAGCCGCCGCCTCCGACGCCGCTGACGCCTCGAACCCCGACCCCTCGGTGGCCAACCACCCGCCCTGCGGCAGCAACGACGACCCGATCGCCCCGAAGCCGGCGCCCGGCGAGCCCGAGGACCCCGACGCCGAGCGCGTCCTCGTGACGGCCGCCCTCGGGCCGGCCGTGGTGACGGCGCCGCTCCCCGTGACCCTGGTCCACGTGCCGGAGCCGGCGCTCGAGATCCGCTCGCAGCGCCTGGTCGCACGGCCGCTGCCGCTCGTCCTCGGCCAGCGCGGCCCCTTCGTCTACTCGTGGTAGAGCGGACCGAAGGAGGCGTTGAAGCTGGGAGGCTGGGGTCCGGAGGACGAGAGTCGGATCCCATTAAGAGTATTCTACGTTAAGTCTGAGTGTTAGTTGTTTATTAGTCGTTAGGGTGTTGCATGTGTCTTTTGTTTTATGGCTTTTTACGAGAAATATATATAAACACATATTTTTATTTATACCAATAAAGAGACTTTCGACATGGGCGCGACGATGGACGGGTGGGAGAGGGGAAGATCTTGCTTCCTTGGGATTCCCTTTGGGATTCACTTTGGCATTCACTTTGGGCTTCACTTGGCCGACGGATCTGGATTGGAGAGGGGAAAATGTGGGAACAAGCAGCCAGATTAGGGAGGACTTAGAGCGATGGATCCACTTTAAGGATTCGCCTTAGGATCAAAGACTTCAGTTTAGACAAAGGATCCGCTTTAGCCAAGGCTTCCACATTGGAAAAAGGATTCACTCCGGACAAAGGACCCACTTTAGACACCGGATCCCCCCTAGCCACAGGTTCAACTTGGCACAGAGCTGCCGCAATAAGCAAAGCTCTCGTTTCCCTGATCCAGATGGACTTTTTTGCCTTCCCTCCCCCCTCTCCGGCAAGTCCCTGCTGCACCTCCGACTCCTCCAGAGAGAAGGATGAACGGTTTAATCGCCTACTCGAGGCTGCTTCCTGAACGGGCGACGTCGGCTCAGCCCGGCCGCAGAGGGCAAAAATGGTCATCGCCGGGCCGTTGAAGCCGTCAGCCGGAGGCGCCGGACGTCGAGTGGACGACCATTGAATCGATGGCCATTGATTTGATAATAGTTGAGTCGATTGCAAATCGATCGACGCCGTCAACCACGTTGTTGTTGTTGTTGTCGACATTCTCGACATCGTCGTCAGCGTCGTCATCGGCGTCATCCTTGGATTAATTGCCAGCCTCGTGTCGCTCGAAGTCGCCCCCACTTAAATCCGTCCCGCCTGCAGTCGGGTCGGGTGAAAAATCAAAACCATGCGGCCGTGGAGCCGGAAGTGCCGGCGACGTCTGGACAACGTCAATGGCGATGTCGAGTGAACCAAGAGACGGATGGGTGGAGTTGGCTGAAGGCTGGAGCGACGACTGGACGGCTGGACAAATGACCGGGCCGTTATCAGGACATCGTCGGCCGTAGGAGCAGCCGTCGTTGGCAGGGCCGACTTCGGGGGCAGGAGGGGGGGGGGGGAGGAACCAGAGGGAACGACGGCAATGAAGCGTGGACCAACAGGCGAACAATGCGAGTGACAAATAATGCGTTTTGCATCGCGACGGCCGGGCGCTGGATGGACGGATGGGTGGCCAACAACACCGACAACAGCCACACAACAACCATTACAACAA
This sequence comes from Coelopa pilipes, assembly GCA_947389925.1. NCBI lineage: Eukaryota > Metazoa > Arthropoda > Insecta > Diptera > Coelopidae > Coelopa > Coelopa pilipes. Next base: position 7,025,046 of record OX376699.1, read on the forward strand.
CAACAACGACGACGACAACGACGACGACGACGACAACAACAGCGTCGTCAACACGAGCCATAAACAAAATGAGCCGCCAACATTTTGTAAAATAACTCGAGTCCTGCGAGAGGACTCGACGGCGTGGGCACCGAGTGAAAAATGCGTTGCTTCCACTCCATCTCGTTCGGGCACTCGTCCCACCCCCTTCTCTCTCTCTATCTTTCTCTCTCTTTCTCTCTCGCTCCCTCTCTGTCCATCGCTCCCCGCTCTGCTCCTGCACGCAGACATCGCCAACTCATTACGCTGTTGACACGGGCCATTGTGTTGCAGTCCCCGGCGTCCTGTTGCAGCCCCCCCCGCCCCCTCCGCCTTGACCACGCCCCCTCGACCCTCCATCCATCCATCTGTCCGTCCGCCCGTCCGTCTGTCTGTCTGTGGTGAGCGGGTTGACTTTTTGGACTTGGCTGCTGGCGCTCGCGTAACTCGGTCCGAGTCCGCTTTGTTTGCCTCGGATGCTCCACCTCCGCCTTTGTTGTTGTTGCTGCTGTTGTTGTTGATGTAATTGTTGTTGTTGTTGTTGTGAGTGGTGGCCTGTACTTTAGAGTTGTGTTGTTGCTGTTGTTGTTGTTGCCGCTGAGTACATTGTAAACAAGCGCGCAAAGTCCTGTCGCCGGAGCCGTGCGTTTGGCCAGTTGCCGAGTCCGCGCGAGAGTGAGAGGCAGGGACATCGCGTGAGAGGGGGACAAAAGGACAGAATGAGAGACATAGAGAGAGTGCGAGAGAGAGAGACAAGGCATTGGGAGAGAGAGAGAGAGGGAGACACAGCCAGAGACAGCCAGTGTTGGGCGAACGCGAAGTCCGACTGCAGCAGTCGCCGGAGCATGTGTTGAGTGCTCTGTTGTACGCGCCTTTGGATGCCCTGGCTTATGAATGACCCCGTCGCCCCAGGAACCCCCGCGACACCCACCACTGCTCCCCGTTGCCCCTCCGACTCCCCGCCGTGCAGCAGGTTAAATATTGGGCGACCGGCGACCGAACAAAGCCTCGGTTCAGGGACGGCGACTGCGGACTTGATTCGGCGGACGGCGGACGGCGGAGGACGCGAATGGAATCGAGGCGGGCGATGGCGGGGAAGCGAGGGCGGAAGGAGAGTGGAGGGAGGGGGAGGTAATGAGGGGTGGGAGGCTGGGAGACAGAGGTGCGCCAGGGGATTCCACAGGCGAACGAATGCCTTCAATGGCGACCAAGTGAGCGTCGAGATCGCATCGCTTCATTACGAGGACGATGAGGGCGCTGGCGATGGCGATGATTACGAGATGGCGATGATGGCCGAATGATGATGATGGCGAGATGACGATGATGACAATGGATGATGATGGCAATGGCGATGATTGCGACGATTGCGAGACGAAGGACGACGGCGATGAAGATGATGGCGATGATTACGGGATGCTGGCGATGTGGACGACGATTCCCAGAAGGCGATGATGGCGAAATGTTGATTATGATGATGACGACTGCGACGTCGACGTCGACGAGGAGCCTCCCGACAAGGGGTCCAATCGGTTCAATCGTTCCCTTTGGCCCCTTGGCGCTCTTTGTTCCCCTTTCGCCCCTTCTGTTCCTTCTGTCCCCTCGCTGTGACGCCGCTGACCACCCTTTGATGGCCTCGGGGCTCCGCATGCGGCCTCGCATTTGGACCCCCGGGCGATTAGTCTGGAATTAAGCGGAGTCGCCCGCGTTCGCCCCGCCCCGGAAGTGGCGGCGAATCGAGGCCCCAGCAACAGCAACGGCAACGGCGACAACGGCAGCCACGCCAAGTGCTCCCAATGATTTAATCTTGCATTTGCGGCCCGGTTGATTCGTATGCGACCCATTTCGCACACTTGCACTTTCGATGGCGACGACGTCCGTCCACCGGTCCGTCCCTCCCACCTCCTCCGGCGGCCGAGACCAATCGATCGACCCGTCTCTTGATCGCGCCGTCGTCCATCGATCGATCGATCGATCGAGACGCGCCAACGATTCGGCGATTCGGCGACTCGTGCCCGCGATTTGGCCCGACCGGCCGATTGGGTTGTTCATCACGTACGCCCTCCCCCGGCGAGCCAGAGCCAGAGCCAGCCGGCCAGTGGGCCGGGAGCCAGGGGCGAGGAACATAAAATCAGCATAACTCAGGTGTCGCCATCAATAAGACCGAGATGTCCATTCGCGGACGCACTAAATTACGCACCGTATAAGGATGGCCGAATCCGGCGCGGACCCAGACCCGGAATAGACTCGAATCGAAGTCGAAGTCGAGTCGCCGGGGCGAAGTCGGCGACCAGAACCGGCGACTCATCGGCGTATAAAAGGCCGCGGCGCCCGGTGGACGGCATCAGTTCCACAGCTCCTTCAGCGTTCCACAGAACCTGCTCAGCCCCAGCTCCGCCACTCGAGGTCCTTCGATCGTCAGTGAAATCTTCAACGCCAGCTCCAGCTCCAGCTCCAGCTCAAAGCACTTCGCAAAACTTCAACGCCATGGCCAAGTTCCAAGTCGTCCTCGTCCTCGCCCTGGCTCTGGCCGTCGTCGCCTCGGCCGAGCCGGCCCAGCGTCGGCGCACCGTCGCCCGCAGCTCGGCCCGGCTGAGCACAAGGACGCGCACCCGGGTCCTGGCCCGCCAGGAGGCCGCCGGCGAGGTGGACGTCGTCACCCCGTACCCCTCGGCCGACGAGCTGAAGCCCGAGATCCCCTTCGAGGAGGCCGAGGCGCCGCTGCCCGCTGACGAGCCCGCCCCGGCGCCAGGCGACGCCGCCGCCGACGCCCCGGTCGAGGGCGAGCAGGTGCCGGACGAGGTCTACGGGCCGCCCGAGTTCTACACGCCCGACGAGGTCTACGGCCCGCCGGAGGTCAGCGAGGTGCCCGAGAACGAGCTGCCCGCCGCCGACCCGGCCGCCGAGCCCGTGCCCGAGCAGTCGGCGCGCCTCGTGGCCGCCCGCCGCGCCAAGCTCGCGAAGCTGCGCCGCGCCCAGCGCCTGCGCCAGGCCGCCGCCCTCAAGCAGGCCGCCGCCTCCAAGCGCCTCGTCGCCCGCCCCGCCAAGCTGAGGAGCCGCGCCGCCGTCGCCGCCGCCCCCAGGCGCCAGGCCTAAGGATCTTCCCAGGGACACCGAATCTACCGAGAGAGACCGCGAGAGAGAGGGGGAGTGAGAGGGAGTGAGAGTGAGAGGGAGAGGGATGGGATGTTTCTCTCGCGTTCTGCCCCGCTCAGAACGAGGGAAAATCTCGCGTTTATTTTTAGGAAATTTCCTTCCGTTTCTATCGAATCCTCCGCAGCCGCCACCGACGCCGTCACCGTTCGTTCGCACTTCCGCTTCCGCTCGATGTTGTTGTGATAATGTTTTCCACTTGTATTCCGCTCTTCATATTTTATATATATTTTTTGTACTCTTTTCCAATAAACGTTCGATTTGAAATAAAGCAAAAATCAACAAAAAAAAACCAAAAAAAAACAAAAAAGAAACAGAATCCGATGCCTTTCGATTCGCTGCAGCCCAAGCGCTTCCGCTTCCGGGGGCCACCAGGGGGGGGTCGCATCCGCGGCTGACCGCCAGACGAGCGAGATGGCGAGAGGGACGAGCGCCAAGATGGCGAGATGGCGAGAGGGTCGGCCGGAAGCGGATGCTGAAAATTCGATTCAATTTCGTTTCGTTTCGATGCGACTCGCCTGGACCCCATGAAATATTCACGGCCAGGTGCTTGAGCTTGAGGAACTGGGGCTGGGGCTGGGGCTGGGGCTGGGGCTGGGGCTGGGCTGTTGTTGGTGTTGGGGCTCCCTCGTGTGCGGGGTTCTTCGGGCGTTGGTGGTTGTTGCTGTTGGTTTCGGCGCTGCTCATTCGGCAGTCGGTGCGACGGTCGAAGCCAGCCGGAGCTCGGTGGGGTCGGACCGTGGGTCGGGGCGTCTCCCAGTCGAACGGCGGCGCCTCGCCTCGCCTCGCTCGACACTCTTAAAATTTTATTCAACAAATTAAAAACGCGATCGCAAAGTTTTTTAAATAAATTAAATTATAAATTTAAACGAACAGGCGCCCAGCAACGCGCGGCCGACGACGAAAGAGCGGCCGCAGTCGCCGCCGTCGTAGGCTTCGTCGGTCGAAGAGTTGGAGTGCGCGAGAGAGGAGAGCGTGTGTGGCGGCGGCGGGACGAGAAACGGAAGAGAGCGAGTGACCACGAGGCGGCGCTGCACGAGCGACGACCGATGACCGACGAGCGACGGTGGCCGGAGAGCGGTCGAGGCAGCGGCGTCGGCGACGTGGGCGACCGAAGAAAGAAGTGAAAGCGATTGGCGAGAGCGAGAGGGGCGGCCACCCGCAGTGGACCAGCGGCGAGCGGCGAGCGACGAGGCGGTGGCCGAGAACGAGACGGCGACGGTGGCGGGCGAGACGCCGAAACATAGTCGTGAGCGGCGAAATTCGTAAAGTTCGCTCTTATCGTAGCGAAAACAACAACGATTGCAGAGACCATGCAACAACAACAACGACGACAAGAAACCCAGCGATAACAACAACAATTTCGATCGCACCGTGACCGACCGATCTCTTTGGGCTTTTCCCACTATCGATGTTGTTGTTGTTGTTGCTGTTCTTGTTGTTGACAAAACACCTGTTGCTGGAAACGTCGATGGGTCTGGTGTTTTTTTTTTTACATTTTTTGACATTTTTTGTTTTCTTTTTTTAACACTCGCCGACGACTCGCTGGGTTTTCAATTTGCTCTTTGTTGCCGCAGTCTCTTGTTTTTGTTGTTGTTGGTTTCGTTGTCGCTGCCGCCGCCGCCAGTGACGGTGTCGGTGGTTGTGGTTGTTGCTGTTGTTGTTGTTGGGCCGTGGCTCTGGCTGTGCCTGCGAAGAGCTTGCATTGTTTTCTTTTAATCGCTGCCTCTTGCTCCCGCCGGCTGCTCGCCGCGTACTTAGGACGGCTTGAGTGCTATTAAAAAAACCCAGACGCCTGCCGGAGTCGCCCGCCGAGGCCGCTGATTGATGGCCGACAACAACAACAACATCGATAACTTCGATTAAAACTGGCTTCCATCCGGAGAACGGAAACAAGTGAATTTTGCTTCGTCCTTTGCCACTCCTGCGAAGCCGACAAAACCGAGTTGTTTCCAATAAATCGTAAAAAATTGGCTCGTCATTGGCTCGAAAACATAAAAAATTAACAAATCAGCTAAAAATTTCCTCTCTTCAAAAATCCACCTCACGTTCTTGCCGAGTTCGTTCTTTCCTCCGTCGTCGTTGTCGTCGTCGTCTCTTCCGGTTAATTAAAGCCAAGCGGAATTAATTAATTCCCCGCATTTATGGTTTCTTAATGAACTCCAAAAACGCCCCTGTCTCCCGGGCGGCGACGGCCAGGCCCTTCACCGACCTCTGTCTCGCTCGCGCTCCCTCTCCCTATCACACGACATCTCCGCATCGACTCATCGTCGGCTCACGACTCTCTTTGACAATCGCCGCCGCACGGCGACGAGCACGAGAGCCGGCAACGAAACAACCACACAACGACACAACGACGACCGACCCGCATGATCGCCGTCACGCGACACACAAGCACACACGGACCGAGAGAGTGCAGCGCTAGGAGAGAGCGAGCGGAACGTGGAAGAGCGAAGCTTTCGAAGCCATTTCTTTCCAGAGCGAGGCGAAGCAGCTCGTGCAAGTGCGACTGAGAGGAAGCGAGAGTCGACGCCGGTGGGTCAGGCGGCGCCGGCGGCGGAGAGAGGGAGATAGAGGGAGTGCGACTCGCTCGCTCTGGGGGTAAACGACGCCTGCTGGTCGCCGCTGGGCGCCCGGTGGAAATCTGCTATGAACGATCAATTTTTCTAGTTGAAACACAACGACGATCGGTGATCGATGATGACGATCCGATCCGATCCGATGCCGAGCCGATCCAAAGCGATGCCGAGTCGATTCGTGCCGTTTGTTCGAAAAATCGTGCCGTGCCGAGCTCCGCACGCTCCGATCGCACGCTCCGATCGCTGCGACGGCCGTCTCTCGTCCGTCCGTCCGTCCGTCTCCATCAATGGGCCGTGTCATGGCTACGTCTCCGCAATCGTCGCCACGAGTCGATTGTTTCGGCCCAGTCGGAGCGCGCGAAGGTTTCTCGATCGGCGATCGCTGCATGCGAATGACGAATTGATATTTATTTCTATTTACTTCAATTTGCTTAATCGTTCTGCCCCAAGCTGATGAAAATGAAACAAGCCGGATTTTTTCTATTTCATTATTTGTGTCTTCTTTATTTTCAAATGTTTTATCACCATTGGGTTTATTATGTCGTAAACAATTTCTTAAATACACCTCATTTATATACTCGTTATTGTATGTATCATAAATATCAATGCTGGTTTCGAGAATTACCATAATCATTACCTTTACCATTACCTTTACCATTTAGTAATGTCTTCGTCGGATTGCGCTAAATGCTAAATTATACTAGATTCCCGGTGAGGACCGACTTCTGCCGTTGACTGCAAGTCGTCTGTGGGTGATTCTACCAAGATATATATCTATATATATATATCTTTATAAATGTGTGTATGTATGAGGGGAAATCGACCACGATCGAGGAAAAAATCTTACATAATTTGGAGAAAAAATCTAAAAACAGGGCGATTTCAGCGGTGTCGGGGTTGGAAAATTTGCGGCGATAGCGATCGTGGCGACTCGATCACAATCGTTTCAACCCGATCGTTTCAACTCGACTCGATGCGGATCGCTTCGACTCGATCCCGATCGTTTCAACTTGATCTCGACTCGATCCCGATCGCTTCAACTCGATCTCGACTCGATCCCGATTGTTTCGACTCGATCCCGATCGCTTCAACTCGATCGTTTCAACTCGATCTCGACTCGATACCGATCGTTTCAACTCGATCCTAATCGCTTCAACTCGATCGTTTCAACTCGATCTCAACTCGATCCCGATCGCTTCAACTCGACCCCGATCGCTTCGACTCGATCCTGATCGCTTCGACTCGATCCCGATCGCTTCAACTCGATCCCGATCATTTAAACCCGATCGTTACAACTCGTACCGATCGCTTCAACTCGATCCCTATCGTTTCAACTCGATCCCGATCGCTTCAACTCGATCGTTTCAACTCGATCTCGATTCGATCCTGATCGCTTCGACTCGATCGTTTCAACTCGATCGCGACTCGATCCCGATCGCTCGAAAAAGTCGTCCGTCTCGCTCCCTCCACCGACGCTGTCTTTCGCCGTCCTTTTCGTTCGTCATACGTGATCGTTTTGCTTTCAACGCTCGCCTTGGTATTAAAATTTACTGCTACATGGTTTTAATCGTAATTAGATTTATAATTAGATTAATAATTAGATTAAGAATTATAATTATAATTAGAGTTATAATTAGAGTTACAATCATATAATAATTAATTACATAATTGATTTATATGAGTTTATAATTAGTTTATGAGTTTGCAATTAATTTATGAGTTCATAATTAATTTACGAGTTTTATAATAATGTTTTGTTTTTATATAATTAGTTTAGGTTTCAGAGTTAAGTTAATCAATTATTTCGTCTTAGAGTAAAAACTATCGAATATAGATATGTAGTAAATCTGAAACAATCCTTGTGAGTTGTTGTTATTGTTATTGTTGTTGCTTTTGTTGTCCTTGTTTTCATTTTCTTTTTGGTTTTGCAGAGACTCCGGCCTCCCTTTCAATTGCAATTAATTTATTTAGTTTCCATTTTAGATTTCTATAAAATTTTGATTATACATGTAGAAGAAGAAGAGCTCGAACAAATGTACAAAAAACATTGGACAACGAAGGAAAGGGAGACAAGACGTAATCATTACAAACAGCGGTTCCGTCTCGCTCTAAGACTAGACTCCTCTCGCTCGCTCCCTTGGATTTGAGTTGTGCTTGGAAAACTTCGGGTTTGCCTCGTTTGTGCGCGTTCTTCGTCGTCGTCGTCGTCAGGCGCGGAGGGGCGTGGCCCGCCTCCCCCTCCTCCTCCTCCTCCGTGACCGCCTCCTGCCCGCCTCCCCTTAGGTGATCGAGTGCACCTTGGCCGAGAGGCAGTTGTGGACGACGAAGACGACCGGCTTCGGACAGCACTCCATGTCCAGCTCCTGCAACGACAACAAAGGATCCGTCAGCAAAATCACAGTCACAACAACAACAACAACAACAACAGCTACTACTACAACAACAACAACAACACCATGCCCAAGCCCCATCCGGCCCGGTCGACCTGCGGGAGTCCTCGGCAGCTCCTGTGAGAGGTGGAGAAGAGAACAGAAGAGAAGGAGACGACGTCATCCCGTCCCCGCCCTCAGCTCGTCCAAGCCCGGACTCGATTTTAATTTCGCCCCGAGGCGAGTGCAAATTTCGTTGGCAACACTGATTAAGTCTCTTTGAGATTCTCCTGCAATTGATGTCAAGGCGAAAAGACATCGACCTGGCGCCTGGGCGCTGGGGGCGAGAGGGAGGCAGGAGGCAAGGCTGGGAGGAAGGCGGACGGAAGGCGGAGAGAGAAAGAGGAGAGGAAGCAATTTGGAAAGGAAAAGAGGAGGAACATTTTGGAAGGAAAGAGAGGTGGTGAAGAAAGGGAAGGAAAGGGAACAGGAGGAGAGGAAGCGGAGGAAAAATGAACGCTTGCCGCCCTGCTTGCTTGGAAAGGAGGGAAGGAAAATGGGAAAATGAACAAGTAGAAGTGGAGCGAAGGAGGCGACGAGTAAAGTGTGAGGGTCCAAGTCGAGGTCAACCTCAACCTCAACCTCGACCTCTCGGAGAAATTCCAAGAATCCCCTTTGGATCGCTTCCTCGCATCGCTCCATCGCCCTCCTGATCCTGATCGGATTCTCCTCCAACCGGCTCCTCGAATCCCTGGACCGAGTCCCCGCCTGGCGTCTCCTCCTGGCATCCTTTTCGTGCCTCACTGCCGTGGATTCCTCGCAGGAATCCTTGCCCCGGATCTCCTCTTGCGATTCGTGACTGCAGACTCTCCTCGAGCCCCTCCTCGAAGCCCTGAAAGCCCTCGAATACTCACGATCTCGCCGTCGTCGCCGAAGTCGAGGAACAGCATCCGGTTGCCGTCGTCCGCGGAGCCCTTCAGCTTGTCGAACGGGAACTGCCAGAGCTGGGTCCGCGTCTGGCCGGGCATCGGCGGCTGCAGCGTCAGCGGGAGCTGGGCGGACGCCTGGAGCGGGAAGAGCCCGCAGTCGAAGAGGCAGAAGCCGCGATTCAGATGCACGACCAGCTGGCACTGGCGGCCCTGGTAGAGGCAGCGGAACGAGAACTCGCGCTGGTAGTTGACGGCGTTGTGGGAGCCCTGGACGAGGGCGCGCGCCCACGCGGCCATGTCGCGGTGCGTCTCCGACCGCAGCCAGTAGACGAGGACGCCGCGCGTGGTGCCGCAGCGCACGCAGAAGACCGTCGTCTGCTGGCCCTGGGGGAGAGAGAGACAGAGAGAGAGAGAGAGAGGGAGAAAAGTGGGTGAGTCAGGGTGGGAAACGCGAGACGAATGACAGGGCAAGAGACAGAGCCAGAGCAAGGGACCGACAGAGAAAGGGGGCGCGACGAGAGGCCAGAGGTCGCCGCTTTAATTTCGACTGCCCGACCTGGTGTCGATCGGCGATCGGCGATCGGCGATTGGCGATCGGCGAGAGGGCGGATCCGGGCAGTTTCCGGTCTCGTCCTCTTCCCTCCTCGGCCTCCTCGCCCCCGCAAACCCCCGACCCGCCCCTACTCACGTTCAGCGACGAGTTGTTGCCCGCCCCGGCGAGGCGCGTCGACGCCAGCGGGCAGCTCTCCAAGGGCCGGCTCCAGGCCTCCACCGACCAGGGCGCGCTCTCGTACATCCTGCAAGACAGAGAGAGAGATATAGAGTTGGAGACACAGCCAGAGAGGGGCGGGGGGGTGGCTAATGAGGGGGAGAGGCTGAGGGAGAGCGCAATGGGAGTGAAAGCAATTGTTTAAATTGATGATGAGTGAGCGACAGGCGACGTTGGGGCGAGGAGGCGCAGGAGGAGGAGGTGGGAGTCGGAGGGGGGAGGGTGATAGGGTGAGCGCGAGGGGGAAAAGGAGGAGAGAAAATGGAGGGAAAAGGAGATGATGACCATCTAGAAAGAGAGAGAGAGAGTAAAGAAGGAGAAAGAGGTCGAAGGAGTGCATTTGAGCAAAACAATGGAAAACTATTTTGGACGTGGGAAACAAGAGTTTGCAGCGGAGCCAATGCATGGAGGGGGACAGGGAGAGGACGTGGACAGGGGGAGGGAATGCGGAGGGAGAGCGACGAAGGGAGAGGAGCAGAGAGACAGAGCGAGAAAGACTGGGATGGGATGAAAAATGCATGTTGCAATCACTGTTAAGTGGCCCGCGAACGAGAGGACGGCGTCCGTCCGGCAGGCTCGAGCAGGGCACGGAGTTCGAGAAGGACGAGAGGCGGTGGACGAGAAGGAGGCGGGGAGGCCGTGGAGGAGGAGGAGGGGGCGGAGGAGGCGACGGAGGCGGTCGACGGACGAACTGACCGATTTCCCCGAAAACAATTCGCCATTTTTCCTGGAGCCCCGCCGACCATTCGTTCGACCATTGCAGATGGGCGCGAGGGGGGGGGGGGGGGTGGGGGGTCGTTGCGGGGCGCAGCGAGGGACGCACGGACAGAGGCAGGGAGCCAGGGAGGCAGGTTTGGTCGAGGTCGCAGCTGGCGCTCGAGGCCGCCTCGCGCTCGCTGACCCATTAACGAAACGCCGTCCGCTCGCTGTCTGTCTGTCCCTTTCGCCCGATCTGCCGCCGTGCCTCCTTCGCTCCCTCTCGCTCTCGCTCTCACCCTCGCTCTCGCTCCGACTCCTTCTCTCTCCCTCCTCTCCTGATCCCCCTCGCTCCCTCGCCCTCGAGCTCGAGCTCGATTTCGCTCGTCGTTCATTTTCCGCTGAACTTTCCATTGCTTGCGCAGCTGATGCGGCAGGGGGAGGTTGGCTGGACGGAAGGGGTGAGGGGTGGAGAGGGGGGTGAGGGTGGTGTAGGGTGGTGCGGGCCAACAGTGCTGCTGTGTTTCATTGCATTCGTCCCGCACTGGGGAATTATTTATCGCCATTTTTATGCTCGGCTGGCATGTGGTCGAAGCTGCTCCCGCGGGCACTCGATGCCGTTGTTGTTGTTGTTGTCGGTTGAACGATGTTGTTGTTGTTGTTGAGGAGCTGTTGTTGTTGTCGGTTGGACGAGGTTTTTCTTGTCGATTTGGTTGTTGTCGATTTTTCCACCGTCGATTTCGTTGTTGTCGATTTCGTCGTCGTTGTTATTGTTGCAACTGTTGATGTTCTTGTCGACGACGACGATGTTGTTGTTGTTGTTGTGCACTCGCTGCTGCCTCGTCGCCCATCCATCAACGCCGCCATCAATTCGTCCATCCGTCCACGTCGTCCGCGTCGTCCGCGTCGCCCTCCCCAATCGCGTCGCCGGCGAAGGTTTTATTACCTGTCTTGTAATTGCGTCCCGGCGATTTGTCTTCGCCGCCGACCGAGGCTGCGGCGATTTTTTCAATCGCCCCCACGAGCAGCCGCCGGCGGGGGTCGGTGGGAGGCGAAGACGGACCCGGAGGTCGGTCAATCGATCCCGAAACCTTTCGATCCTCACCTCATTCGATCCACACGCTTTCCTCGATCCACCCTCGCCGCTCGACCCTCACTCGTCCCTCGACCCCCACCTCATTCATCGATCCACACGTCATTCGACCATCACTCGAGCCTCACTCGTCACCCGCAGTCCACGAAACCGAGGCTCGAGTCCACGAAACCGAGGCTCGCGTCCGTGGGTTCGAAGCCAGGCAACGGCCCCAGTCGATTGGCCACGACGTTGGCCCCGCCTGGTCGCCGGCCGCCGCCAACTCCCAACGCCAACGTCGGGCTCCTGCGACTCGATTGATTTTAATCGAAGTTCGACGAAATCTTGCTCGAGTGTTGAGCGGACGAAACGAAACTCTCTGCGAGGGAATCGGCGAGGGCTGGGACGGGGACGTGCCTGGCGAGGACTGCGTTCGTCATCCCTGGCCCCGCGTCCCTCTCGGAGCCCTCGAACCCTCCGCCCTCCGTTGAACTCATGCGGATTCCCGGATGAACCACGAACGCAATTTTCTCGCAGGAATTTCCGCAATATGAAATTTTCTTCCCTGGCCCGGCGCCCCCGCCCCCCACGCACCTGGAAAAATATTCGCCGCCTTGACGGGGGCGGGGCGGCCAGGGTGGCCCGGGAACCTGTGGCGTCTTCGGCAGCGAAATCGAAACCAATTCCGTTTGAGGAGCAAATGCGAGGGGAAGAAGGGGGCGAGAGAGGGGGAGAGAGGGAGGCGAGAGAGGGAGGCGAGGAGGAGGGAGGGAAGGAGAAAGAAAGGACTCCGCTCCACCGAACTCCCTGCGCTCGCCGAGCAATCGTTGGAGCTGAAAAATTGCTGGCATTCCCAGTGCAGGGCGGGCGGAGCAAAGGAGAGGGGGTCGAGAGGGAGGGGTGGAGGAGGAGGAGGAGGGGAGGGGAGGGGGAGATGAGGAGTTCCAGAGATGGAGCGACGGCGACGATGCAGTCGAGAAGTGAAGAACCCGAAGGACGGCACCGGAGGGCGCCACATCGACAGTGGGGAAGCGTGCGAATGAAATGAACAGGCGACGGCGCCGCCCGGTGACGAAGACAAGGACGAGGGGAGGAGGACGAGGAGGAGGAGGACGAGGAGGAGGAGGAGGGGGGTGACGAGGAGGGGGGAAATAAAGAGCGAACTGCGGGCAGGTGGAACGACGTGGAAGTCGTGTGCGGCTGCACAGTTGGCCACACTTTGAGGTCGTCGGGTCGGGTGGGCAGAGTCGGGGGAGGGGAGCACGGAGAGGGGCGTGCGGGGGAAAGGGGAGGGGGCGATTGCTAATTTTCCATGAAACACTTACCGGAACTCGCGCTCGGTGACGGCGACGAAGACGGGCTGCCACTTGTCGTTCTCGTCGGAGCTCTCGGAGCTCGATCGGCCGCTCTGCTGCACGAAGAGGCGCCGGCGGTGGGGAGAGAAAACAGAGATAGGGAAAACGAGAGAGAGAGAGAGAGGGAGAGAGAGAGAGAGAGTGCGTGAGAGACGGCAATATAATGAATATTAATAAAAGTCGCTCGAGGAGCCGCTCGTGGAAAGTTGTGAATTTTAAAGGAAACGAAAAAACGCCCGAGGAGGCGGAGAAAGCGCGGAGGGAGGGAGGTGGGAGGGAGAGGAGTGGGAGCGAGAGTGAGACGGCGAGAAAGTTGCGAAGAAGTCGCGAGGTACAAAGCGAATGAAATGCAAATTCGCATGGAAATGAACGAGTGCCGGCTGCGGCATCGCGACTTGAGTGGCTCGAATCGAAGGATCGAACTGAAGATGAATGCGAGATGAATCGCAAGGAGCTGGCGATGAATCTCAAGTGGGAGCTACAACAAAAAACTCCGAAGATAATGAAAAAATAAACAAAATAAATGGAAATGAAGGAAAAAATAATGGCAAAAGATCACAAAAATTACGATAACAATGCAACAAATTGGAGGAAATCCCGAAAGTATTGAAAATAATGGAAAAATAAAAATGTTGCGAAGAAATGCAACAAAATAATTAAAAATAAAAATGAACGAAAATAATTTAAAATATGGAGAAAATAAACATTTGCGGAACAAAATAAATAGAAATAAAGTAAAAAATAATGGAGAAAACTTATAAATATTTTGGTAACAATGAAACAAATTCCAGCAAATAAAAATAAAAATAATAAAAAGCATGGAAAAATAAAAATGTTGAGCAAAAAGAAAATAACAATATAATTAAAAAAGAATAGTATAAATTAAAATAATAAATGAAATGAAAATTTTAAAAATAATGGAAAACTTGAAAAAATAAAAAATTCACGAAAATGATAAAAATAATGGAAAAAATAGCGAATAAATCGATAAATCGATCAAATAGCGAATAATTTATTAAAACTTAAATATAGGAAAAAAATAATATTCGCTATAGAAAAAAACAAACTAAAAAATTAATATAATGAAAAATAAACACAAAAATTTGAGAAAATAATGATTATGATAAAAAAGGAAAGAAATGAGAATTACGAAAATATTAAAACGAACAGAAATAGTGAAAAATCGAAAATATTGGAATTGAATTAACAGACGTAATTAATGGAAATAACTCAAATAATGAAAACAGCAAAAACTGCGAAATATAAAATAACAAAAATGTGACTGTGACGAAACATTGAAAATACTGAATAGAAAAAAATAATAAGGAAACAATGAGAAAAATGGAAAAGTGCGATAATACTGACGATGTCGACCATGATGAACGAAACGAAGAAATATAATAAAAATAGAGAAAGGCAGAAATAAGGAAAATAACTCCAACAACGAACCCGAATGAACCGAATCGGTGCGATGGAGACGAACCGAAGAAGGTGAAAAAAGAGCAACCGACACGCGACTGATCAAATATAAATCAAAATGAACAAGTGATTTGAAACCGAAACTAATCCCATAAATCTCAGGTGAACAATGAATCGAGCCGAGTCGACAATGAATCACGATGAACCGGGCGGGATCGCGTTCGAGCCGTGATAAATCGCTACAAGGACCCGATGGAGCGAAATTCGAATCATTAACCGAAACTAAAAAATGGATCAAACGAAAACCCGCCGATGAAGCGATCGACAAATGATCAATCGGCGACGAGTTTCGCAATAAATATGGTCGAGGCGAAGCGAGCGAGCATTGAAACAATGAAAAATTGATCCGACGAAAGGAATGACACAATGAAACATTGACGTGCACTTATTGAGGACATGCAGAAGACGATTCGGGTTCAACTCACTTCACTCACCGCCTCGGCGCTTCCGCCGACGCCGCCGCCCGCGCTGCCGCCGCTCGCGCCGCTGCCGTTGCCGCTGCCGCCCAGGCGCCGACTCAGCCAGCCGATGTGCTTCAGCTCGCCGATGACGTTCGCCAGCGCGCGGTTGGCGTCGCTCAGGGCGCGCTGGGTGCTGCCCTGCATCGCCGAGTGCAGGGCGTTGAACCAGACGAGCGCCTCCGCCGAGTCCGCGGCCCGCAGGATGCACGAGTGGATGCCGTCCGGCGAGTGCAGCTCGATGCAGCGGTTCTCTACGGGACAGAGAGAGAGAGAGAGACAGAGAGAGAGAGAGAGAGACAACATTATTATTGAAAATAACAAGGAGTGTGGGAAAGAAAGACAGTGTGAAAAGGGATAATTGTGTAAGAAAACCCGGGAAGTCGAGCGAGAAAAATGAGACAAAATCAGGAATCTACAGATAAAGAGAAATTCAATAAGAAAAATAAGACATTGAACGCAAAATAATCAGAAGTCGATAGGAAAATGTGAACTGCGAGAGAAAGAAACAATCGAAAGAAAAAATGCACTAAACATTAGAACAAAATAATAGGGAAAAAATTCGAGAGATCGAGAGAGCAGAACTTGAAATCGAGAGAGAAAAATTGCCTAAGAAAAATCATGAGAAAAATGAATAAATCGAGAGAAAAAAAATACTACTTTAACGAAAAAGAGAAATTTAATTAAAAATGGGAAATCGAAAAAAAGAACAAAAACTGAATCCAAAAAATGAGAAATCGAGAGAAAAATAAATATTAATTGAACGAGAAAACAAGAAAATTTTAGAGGAAAATCAGAAGTTAAAGGAGAAAATGAGAAATCGGGAGAACAAAGAAAGAAATATTTACAAAAAATAATGATAAATAAAGAGAGAAAAATGAAATTTCGGGACAGAAAAGTGAGAATTCAAGAGAAAAATGAGAAATCAAGAGAAAAATGAGAAATCGAGACAGAAAAATGAGAAATCGAAACAGAAAAATGAGAAAACGAGAAAACAAATAAGAAATCAGAAGAAAAAAACAAAAATAAAAAATTTGAGAAAATAAAAAAATATTGAAAAAAACCAAAAAATTGAATTTGAAAGAATCACAAAAATAGAAGAAAATGAGGTATCGGCAGGAAAGAGTTGGAGACTTTTTTTTCTCGTCTGCGAAGAGTCCGCTCCAGGTGGCAACGCCGAGTTCTGTATGGAAAGCCGAGGAGGCCGTGGATGTCGTCCCTGCCACGCCCACCTGGGCCCGCCTGGGTCGGCTGTCGCTCAAATTTTGTTCGGCTCTGCGGCTTTTCAAAATTTCTGTCGGGGTCGGGGCCAGCTCTTGTTGTTGTTGTTGATTTTATTGTGTTTTTGTTGTTGTTGTTGTTGCTATCGCAGCTGCCGTCCCCGTTGGAGATTGAAAACCGACGGCCACAACAACAACAACAAGCGAGCTTAAAATCAACATGGCGAAAAGATAACAAAATTTTGCGAAAATGCAACACTGTTGTCATGGTTGTCACTATTGTTGTCACTATTGTTGTTGTTGTTGTTGTTAACTGCTGTTGTTGCCAATGCTGTCCATGTCATCGGGGAACGGCTGAGCCTGTCATGTGGTTGTTGTTGTTGTTGGGATCGTCATCTCGCCGCTGCACGAGCTTCGTTCACTTGCGGGAGCGACGAGAGAGCGAGAGAGAGAGAGAAGGAGCGTGAATGAGCCGGGGAAGGAGGGAGATGTGAGGGAGAGAAAGACAGGGAGGGAGAGAGGGGTCGATAGGGAGGGAGCGACAGAGACGTTGGCGGAGCGTTTGACGGAAGCGCAATTGAATAAATGTCAAAAAATCACGTCGAACCCCGGCGCCGTGGCCGAGATAGAGATCGAGATTGGGGCTCTGGCTCCATCGCTTTCTCCCTCGCTCTCTCCCTCGCTCTCTCCCTCGCTCTCTCCCCCCTCTTGCTCCGTTCTCGCCCTTTCTCCCTCCGAAATCCCACGATATTTCGCCGTCACTCCCTGGCTCGTCCTGCCGCACCACGCCTCAGTCACGCTCAGTCTCTTCGCCGTCCCTCGAGGCCCCCGCTCGAGGCCCCCTCGACAGACTCACCTGGGTCGATGTACTTGAGGTTCCGGGCGAGGTGCGTCAGCTGGAGCGGGATGTAGCGCGTGTCGGCCCGCGGCGGGCTCTTGGGCGCGGGCGGCGAGGTGGGCACGCCCGGCCCCAGGGGGCAGAGGAAGGCGCGCTGCAGCTCCCAGCCGACCTCCGAGATGATGCTCGCCTTGCGGAAGTACGGCGTGACCTCGCGCAGGAATTTCACTGCAATCGAAAGGGAGAAACAGAGAGAGAGAGACGAGAATTTTAAAGGCAATTCACATGATTTGGAGATTTTATAAACTTATATTTGTATTGCTTCCCTCAGCTCGGTGTTTTCAAATAGGAGAAAATATTTAAATTGATTTTAACTGGAAAGGAGTCTGAGGAGATCTTTGTAAAATTTGCCCATGGCTAACGAACCTCTCACGATGGATTCGTTTGGCAAAAGAGAAAAATAAAAAAACGCTAATTGCATTTCTGTTTGCATTTGCCGAGCATTTGCTGGTTTCTTGCTTTGCTCTTCCGCTTTCGCGCCTTCCCCCCAACAACCCCCTGTCAACAGCCCGAGACCCCCGGCGTTCGACGAACACTCACACACACACACACACGCAGTCACCCACACGGCCGCGCCCGCTCTCGAAGCACCTGCAGCGAGTCCTCGTCGCCGTCGTCGCTCCGTCGTCGAGGGCGAACACAAAGAGCCACCAGGGCCACCAGGGCCACAGAGGTGGTTCGGGAGCCCGGCTCGTCGCGGGGGTCCGACTGGGTGCCGCCCCCTCGCCCCGCCGCCCCTTTGCGGTCGAGTTTGTTCAGTCAGCGGCGCCCCTCGGTGTCGATTTCGCCGCCTTGGGGCCCCAGCCCTTCTCGCCCCGACCCCCGCGTCACCTTGAACCACGCCCCCAGCCTCCCCCTGGGGGGCGATTGCAATTATTCTGCATTATTTAACGCCATTACGGCAATTGCTTCTTCTTGCCCTCCGCCCCCCACGGATTTGGCGACTCCGCTCCTCAGGGCGGAAGGTGAAAAACCGGGCTCCAGGGCCGAGAGGCGACTTTTAGCGGGCCCGTCGTTGCCACCTGGCGGACCGCGGGACATCGGCTGGCCACATCGTCGCTGTTATTGGTATTATTACTTTTCTGCTATTATTGGGAAGCGGTGGCCAATGAATGAAGCGATGGCAGCGGAGCCGACTGAGAGGCGATCGGGCGATCGGGCGATCAGGGTGGGAAGAGGTGGGGAGGGGAACGAGAGGGAGGAAGAGACAGAGAGGGAGGGAGCGAGAGGTAGGGACAGATGGAGTGAGGCAAACGAAACGTTGAAATTTCGCCAACCTCCGCAGCCCGCCGGTCGAACCGTAGAAGTCGCCACTTGCTCGCTGTCTCCCGCTCCGCCGCCCCGTCTCCCTGGACCGGAAATGCATTTTCAATAACCGTGATTTATCGAGCGATCGCGATGGACGTCGGGGTCCGTCGGAGTCCGTAGGAGTCCGCCGTCGCTGGCGCTCGTGCCGGTTGCGGATTCAAAACAATAAAAATTTCCGTAATGCAATTGCCCAAAATTTATGGCGAGTTTTTTTCAAACCAGCCCCCGTCGCCCCCCCTGGGCCCCTGGCGACGGCCAGCCGGCGTTGCCACATGCCCGGCGGAAGCGCCTCTGAAGGAGAGAAGAAAACGACAAAGTGCCGGACGAAACGGAGAGCGAAATAAAATGAAACAGGGGCTGGGGGACGGGAGGGGAGGGGCGGGGGCAGGGGCAGGTGGAGGTGGAGGACGGCGGAATTCGATTCGATTAAATGGCAGGAATCGAAAAATGATGAACGGCAGGTGCTGAAACGTGAGCCGGCGAACGCGTCCAGGCGCACGAGACGACGAAACGACGTGAAACGAGAGGCACAGAGGAGGGGCGGGGGCGGGAACCGCGGGGGTGAAGAAGAGGCAGGCACAGTGTGGGAGGGAGAGAGAGCGAGCGAGCAGTCGACACGAGTTGGAATGAAAGGAAAACAAATGGAACTTAAATAATTTGTTTATGTTTTATTTAACGGCGGAAAGGGTGGGCGAGTGAAAGGGGCAGAGGGAGAGAGAGAGATAGAGAGAGAGAGAGGGGGAAAAGGCGAGGAAACAGAGAGAGGGATGGAGTGAGTGGGAGGGAGCGAACGAGAGCAACGATTAATGGCCATCGGCTCGTTGAAAAATGGACGACGGCGACAGGCCTCGGGTCGAGTCCCGGCGACCGGCGCCGTTGGCCGCACGTGGCGCGTGGAGGGAGGGAGGGGGGATGGATCGGCAGAAGGACGGAGGTTGGGGGACGAAGGATGCAGGACCAGATGCCTGGACGGCGTGGGCGTTGGAGGTCGGTTGAGGGGTCGACGTCGACCTCCCGACGAGGCCGCGGCAGCCACGCGGATGGAAAAATCACTTCTGAAGTCGATCGAATTTCCATGCACGAGTCGGGGCGGCAGTCGAGGGTGGGGGCGTGGTGTGGCAGGAGGCGGGGGGCGGGGCGACGGCCGTCAATTGGTTTAAAGTAACCATTGGCACTGCATTCGTCGGCGTCCCGGTCGTGTTCCTTGTCGTTGCCCTCGTCGTGCTCCTCGTCGTCCTCCCGTCGTCCTCCTCGTCGTCCTCCTCGTCGTCGTCCTTGTCGTCGTTGCCCCTGTCGTCCTCCTTGCGGCCGTCGGCCCCGCCACCCCGTGCTCGCTGCTCAACCCACACTTGGGGACGGAACTGGGAAGTCGTCGCCAGGAAATGCTCCGTGTTTCCGCCGCCAACACACACAAGCACGCCTCGCACACGCGGCGGCACCAACTCACACTCACTCAGGCACACAAACACACTCACACACTCAAACCGAGGATGGCTGCAACAGTTCGTTCGGGGCTCGGGGTCTGGGGCTTCGAGTCGTCACCCGGAAAACGCAAATTAGTCGCAAACCGTCCTGTCGTTCGCGAGCGCCTGCGAGTGTGTGTGTGTGGGTGTGTGTGTGTCGGTAGTCAAAATGGCGGCGCCTCGCCTTCACTCGCTGCAATCGCTGTCGCCACCGTCGTCGGCGGCTCCGGCTCCGGCAGCCACCTGAAGCTGCCGGGGCGACGCCGTTGACAGGGCCAGGTTGAAAGAGAGGGAAGGGCGGAAGAGATGAAGAAGAACGCGAGGGAGAGAGAGGGAGAGAGAGGGAGAGAGAGAGAAAATGAAAAATATAAAAGTGAAGAAAAGAAATGAGGGAGAAGACGATGATGGCACGGACGAGGTGTCGGAGGCGATGGAGAGAACGAGGAGCCGAGGACGGCGACATGAAGGAGGTGACGAGGACGGTGAAAAGAACGAGGGGTGGAGACGATAGCAAGGACGGGGTGCCCCGGACGAGGTCGAGGACTCGAAGGCGCTCCCTCCGTTGGCTCCTGGAAGGCAAAGAAATCACAGTCTCGAAGTCTCGATGAAATCTCGACTCGCCAACGTCGTGAGTGATTCGAAGTCACTGCGGGCTCCGCGCTCCGGCACTCGTCCGCACACGTTCTCGACGGCCTCCTGCGGCCCTCCGTCGCCCTCTGGCCTCCGCCTCTTCCAGTGGCTCCTGCCCTTGGCCTTCTGTCCTCCGGGCGATAATTTGATTGGGAGTCGCGAGTGTCTCGAGTCAACAGAATCCTGCCCAGGAGCCCGGGGCCCAGGACGACGGAGGACAGACGGCGAGAGCTGAGGAGGCGAGGCGAGGCGACACCAAACGACGTGGGGACGCCGAGCGAGAGCCCGGTGGACGGGCCGGGCCGGGGCGACGGCCGCGAGTCCGTCACGAGCCACCTGGGTCCGAATCAAAGTCACGGCTCCTCAACACAAACTCCAGCGGGCCGGAGACGGAAAGAGGGAGAGAGGGAGAGGGAGGGAGAGCGTGTGGGAGAGTGAGAGGGACTATTCGGGAAATCCAATTAACTCAGGGATCGTCGCGAGTCCCTTGAATTAAATTAAATTCTCCAACCGCAAGTAATGCAATGATGTTTTTCACTAATCACAATGCGGAGACGTCGATGTCGATGTCGCTGTCGCTGACGCACGACGACATGTTGTTGATTGTCATCGTCATCGTCATCGTCATGGCTGTTGTTGTTGTCGAATCGTCATCGTTGCTGCTGCTGCCATGTTGGGGCCGTCGAAAGGTGCCAACAACCATTGACAAATGTTCACAACAAGTCCATCGACAACTGCAGACGACGACGGACCGGAAGGAGGGACGACAGAAGGACGAACGGCGGCTGCTGCCGACATCTGTGATAAATGAAAGTGTGCTGGAAGTCGGGGAGGGCCGGCTCTAAGCGGCAGCTGGGGATTCCCCAACCCTGCCCAACTCTGCCCATCTCTCGCCCTCTCTCCCTCCTACACTCGGATTCAACCCCGCCCTCTTTCTCTCCCGCCCTCTTTCTCTCGTCGCACGGACTCGAGCCGAGGGAACGTGTGGGATTTTTAAACTGTCTGTGGGGATAATTTTCCCCAAGATGGATTTAATTGGTTTTGTCCGCCACAACAACAAGAGCAACAACGAACAACAACGACAAACAACAAAAACAACAACCAAGACCAAGAAGGACGAGCAGCGAAACCGGGGAAGGAGGCGGTGAAGACGACGGGGAGTCGAAAAGATTGCGAGGGACGCCGGCGTGGGCGGTGACGAAGGCGGAGGCGGGGAGGAGGAGGTGGAGGCGAGGCTCAGGAAGAGGTGCTGATGGGGTCGCGAAGAAGACCACGAAGCAACGATGGTGATGATGAATACGAGAGGACGTTGATCGAGGTGTCTCCGACTTAAATGAATGTGCAAATGAAAGGAACCAAAATGAAGATGAAAAGAACAAAATGAAGATTAAAGCAACCAAGGTGATGAAAAAACTGAAGAGTGGGAAGGAAAAAAGAGAGATTGGTATGAGAAAAACCAAGATTGAGGAAAAACGAAAATATATATTGAACAAATCAGGACTGAGATATAAAAGGAAAAATTTGTTATAAAGAAACCAAGATGAAATCAAAATTAACGAAGATCGTGATGACAAAAACGTGATAGAGATGAAAAAAACAATGCTAAAAACCAAGATGAAGATGAAAAAACGCTGCTAAAAATAAGATAAAGATGGAAAAAATTAAGATGAGATGAAAAAAAATTATGATTGGTAAAAAAAATCAAAATCAGGAGTCAAAACAACAAAGATCAAGATGAAAAAAACATGAAGAAGATGAAAAGAACACGATGAAGATGAAAAAGATGAATAAATAAATAAAATAAAGACAAAAGGGAAGAACGCGGAAATAAAAAAAAAGCAAAGATGAAGAAGAAAAGACAGAGAAAAGAGCGAAGTTGAACAAAAAAACCCCGATAGAAAGATAAAATTGATAATAAATAAAACAACGACGATGAAAAGAAAAAACGAAGATGAATAAAAAAATCACGATGAAAAAAAAAAATGTTAAAATGAAGCAACCAAGATGGAGATGAAAAACACGAAGATGAGAATCAAAAAAAATCATAATATTTGAAAATCAAAATAACGAGGATCACGATGACAAAATCGAGGATGAACAGGACGATGGTGAACAGGAAAAAAACAGGACACGTTGATGACTCCGATGACTCAGGGCGATTGCGATGAGGTTCGGACCCAGGACGAGGACGAGGACGAGGCGGGCGATGAACTCGCGGCCCTGCTGATCGTCGCGCTCCACCGATGACACCATCAGCCCGATTTCCCGCTCCCGAGCTGGTGCCATTTGAGGAGGAGGCGGGGTCGGAGCCAGCGGTGGGTGGGCTCGAGAAACTCCGTTGCCGGGGCTGCAGCGCGCGCTCCGAGGCACGAGCACAACAACAAAAATATCGAAGACAACAACAAGAGCAATAGCAACAAAAACAAGTGCCCGCTGACGACGAGAACGCCGGAGAGACGTCGGCAATGGGCGGGCAACAAAAGGCGACGGCTGGAGCGAGGGCGACCGCGACCGCGACCCCAGCCCAGCCCAGCCCAGCCGCAGCAGCCAGAAGAATTTTCATTACGACTTTCCTGTGGCGAGAACCGCCCCCTGCCACGCCCTCGTCCCGACGCGACTCGATTTGCGTCGACTCGACTCGACTCGACTTGAACTCGAGCTCGTCTCGCTCCGCATCCGCATCCGGCAATCGTCGTGCGTGCATCGATTGCCGCCGGATGCTGTTGCTCGGTGCTTGCCGCCAACAACAACGACAACAACAACAATGGCAACATCGACGACGACGGCAACGGCGACGGCGACGCCGGCAAAAACTACAGCTCGAATGTTGTTAACTTCTATTCATTTCGTTTGCATTTTACGCCATTTGCACGACTTTTTGCGCCCGACCCCGGCCCGACTCCCGCGAGCTGAGGGATCGTGTGAGGGATTGCGAGAGTGTGTGTGAGTGTGTGAGGGTGTGGGGGTGTGTGAGTGTTGCAAGTGTGTGCGTGGGCAAAAAGTGCTGATGTTTGATGATGTTGTTGTTGCTGATGCGGCGCAGTCGTTGTTTTTGCCGCCCTCGCCCTCGCCCCCGCCTCGTCGGTCGCCATGAAAATTTTATTAAAATGGGAAATTCAATTTCTGCAGCCGGGACGGACTTCAAGGGGCTGACGTTGGGGGGGGGGGGGGGCGAGAGGTGTAGGGGGCTGCTGAAGGCTGCGAGATGAGCGAGGAGTCGAGACGTCGCCGCCCCGCAACGCAGACAAATTAGAAAGCGATTTGAGCGGCTGCCCAGTGCAGGAACTTTCAACGTTTTCTGGCCAAGGGAGGCGAAGAAAGGACGGAAGAGGGGGAGGCAGGGCGGACGGAGGGGAGGGAGCAAGCGAGAGGGCGAGAGAGAGGAAGAGATTTGGAGATTTGGAGATTTTTCGAGATTCCTCCCATCGCATTAGCGTCGCCTAAGCGGCTGAGATTGCGCTAATTCCCAAAGGAGGCCACGGGCAGCCTGCGTAGGTGTGTGTGAGAGACGTGAGGCCGAGTCTATGTGTGCGTGCGTGTGTGTGATTGACGCCTTGTTGCCGTATCCGATGACACGCATGCAACTGAGACCAGTCGCTCGTAGGAAACCCTGACCGCGGACGAAGCTCGAGCTCGAGGCACGGACGAAGAGCGGGGACCGACGAAGCCCGAGAGATGGGCAGAGGCCGAGGAGGGCTGGAGGGCGGAGGAAGGGCTCGAGGGGTGGACGAAACTCAGCCCAAGGACCGGCGGACGAGGCCACTCGAGGCCAAGGGACCCGATTCCGCTAATTAAGCCGGCTCCTGGCGTCCCAGCGAGACCGGGCTGCGGCACAGAGAGAGAGAGAGAGAGAGACAGCGAACTGCAATTGAAATAGAGTTCACGATTTTCGCAACAGCAACAGCAACAAAAACAAAACAAAATCCTCCGCTTTGCCCCGCCTCGACTCCTTCGTCCTCGCCCTTGAGCTTCCTCCAATCGGTCCATTGTTCGATACGAAAGTATTGGAAACTGTTTGTTGTTGTTGTTGCCGTGGTCAGGTGGCTGTCGTTGTTGTCGTCGTTGCTGTTGTCGTTGCTGTTGTCGTCGTCGTGTTCCATTGCGTCGTCGTGGTTTTTGTTGTTGTTTTTGTTAGTTCCGGTCCGGTTTCCAAAAGATTCTCTACGCAAAAAACCGCCTTAAATTTAAAAATAATAATAAAAAATAAAAAAATTAAGAAAACGTCTTAAATAAATTCTAGTATTTAAGACGTTTTCTTAAAAAAATGAAAAAAAGAAATTCGTCGGTTCAAAACATTTTCATTTCCGTTCGAATTCGCGCCTCCTTCACTCGTGCTTCCTGTTGCCGGCGACCGCGGGAGGGGGAGGAAGAAGGGGGGGGGGGTTGGGGGGCGACGAGGCGGAAGTCGGTCGCCTGAGCGTTCGCGTTCGCGTTCGCGGCGCCTCCATTTTCATGCAAATAACGACATAATTTACAACGGATTCAAAACTTTCGAACCTCGTCGCCGTTTTTCGTGTTTCGCGCGCTCCCTCGCACCCGCCGCCTCACCCCCTCGACCCAGGACCACGCCCCTCTCGCGTCGAAAGACAAACAAAGTTTTCGTCCTCGTCCTCGTCCTGCTTGCTCTTCTTCTTCTTCCTCGCGTTTCTTTCGCCTCTTCAAGAAAATAAATATTTTGCTAACGAAATCAGTACAGAAAGGTACGGCAGCAGCAGCAGCAGCAACAACTGATAGAATAACAACAACAACAACAACAACAACAAGTTGAGGATACAACAATAACTGAGCAACAAAGAGGAGCCCAAGCAACAATAGAAACAGGAACAAGAACAACAAACAATCGAGCACTTGTAAAGTTTGGATTTCAGAGCAAATAAACATGAAAAGTTGCTGCCGACGAGCCCGAAACAACAACAATGGTAACAACAACAACAATGGAACAATAACAACAACAAAAATTGGATGATGGCGCAGAGAGGGTGGGCGGAGGCGGGGGCGGAGGCGGCAGCAAAGTTTTTCACTTCAACCGGAAGTCAACTGGCGCCCTCTGCCGCCTCGGCGCAGGCTAAAAATTCAACTAAGCAACAACAACAACAACAACAGCAATAGCACAACTAACGTGCTGAGCAAGAGCAGCAACATCCTCCACAACAACAACAACAACAACAACAACACCAACAGCGATTGCTCAGCGACCGAGGCTGCAACAAAAATTGCAACTTGCATTTAAATTCAGCAAAAGCAAGAGCAACAACAACAACAACAAATACAACAACCCAGGGCCGACGAAGGGCCGGCGAAACTTTGGAGGGCGTGGCAGGGGGCGTGGGCAGCGGCGGCGGCGGCGGCGTGGGCTGGGCGTGACCGCGGCGCTCGAGTTGCAGAGTAAAAGACAAAGTCAACTTGTTCTTGTTGTTGTAGCCGTCGGTGTTGCTCTTGTTGTTGTTATTTTCCCTGTTGTTGTTATTTTCCTTGTTGTTGTTGTTGTTGTTGTTGTTGTTGTTGTTGTGTTTATTGTTTGCCTGCGACGACGACGGCGCTGATCGTCCGAACGCAGCATCTTCGGAAGTGGACTCGAACAGCAGCAGCAGCAGCAGCCGCAACAACAGCAACAACAACAACAATTGCAATATTTACAATAATAACAACAACAACAATAAAGAACAATACGAACAATAGAAAAACGAACAACTCGAACAACAAGAGCAACAACAACAACAGCTAACAGTGAGAGCCACCAGCGACCAAATGGGCTTTTGAAATGTTTACGAAGCTTTTAAATTGTTCCCATAGTTGTTGTTGTTGTTGTTGTTGTCTGGTCTATTTGATTGTTGTTTTTTTTGCAAAACTTCTTTGTTGCTGTTCTTGTTGTTGCAGCAGCAGCCACGGCAACAGCAACAATGTTTGCCAAGAACTTCCAGTTCCAGCAAATGTAGTTGAAGTCCAAGTGGTTGCTGCTCTTTTGCCGTTGCAATTGTTTTCGTTTTTGTTGTTGTTGCTGATGTCGCTTCTTCTTGTCCGGCTGAATGAATGAAGGAAGGAATGAACGAGCGATGATTGTTTGTCATTTGCTCAATTGTTTCGGCGGTTCTGGCCGAGATTCCTCAAGTAGTTGGTAATTGTTGCAGTTGTTGCGGCAGTTGTTGTTGCAGTTGTTGTTGTTGTGCTTCATCAAAACGTTCGCCCAGTCCAGAATTAAATCAAATTTGCCCCACTGTCCCGGCCCCCCACCGGCGACTTCGAGGCGGTTGGGCGAAAGTCAAAAATTGCCGAAGCCTCCCCTCGCTCTCTGTCCCACGCGCTCTCTGTCCCACTCACTCCCAGCCCCTCTCGAAGCTCTCTCACCACCAACATCCCCCTCCCCCTCCGCCTGCAAAATGGCGTCGCTTCGCCCCCGCCTTATTAATTTTACCGCAAAATTCTTCGCAAACTTGGCGAAATTTTTAACGTCTGCCTCCGCCACCGAACCACTCAAACAAATGCACACACTTACACCAACACACGCACACACACACAGACACTCGCACTGACGCAAGCCTGGGCCTGGGTCGGGCGAACGCCGCCAGATGGCGCTCGAGCCGAGGCCGCCATCGACGCGCGATGTTAAAAATTATGCGGAGTTGAAGGGGGCGGACCCGGAGCGGAGGCGGGGGTGGGGCGACGACGACATCTGTTTCGGGCCACAACAACAACAAACATGAGTAATATAAGTTCAGAAGAACAACAACAACAATGGAAGGAAGCCGAGTCGAGCCGAGCCTCGCAACCACATGAAGGAAAACACGATTTTAATGAAACCCGACGCCGTCGCCGTCGTCCTCGAGCCACGCGAGGCCGCGAGAACCAGAGAGAACGAGGGGAAAGAGCGAGAACGATATTGTGGGAGAGAGAGAGAGGGAGGAGGCAGAGGCGGTGGAACCGGAGCTGATTTGTAATGAAAACTTGTTGTCGGCATAAATTTGAAAATAATTTCGGTGTCATTAGCAGCCAGCGGCCAGGACGACCAGAACCAGGACGAGGACGACCAGGACGAGGCCTCGGTCCAGCAGCAGCAGCTGCAGGCGTTGCCAGAGGCGAAGACGTTGCGGGAAAGGAGGGAGCGATGGCCAAAGTTTGCTCCTTAGTTCGATTTGGTTTCGGTTTCCGGGAGGCTGCTTCTTCTTCTCCTTCTCCTTCTCCTCCTTCTTCTTGGACTCTGGTAATGGAGCCTCAACTTGATCTGCTCCTTCGCCGTCTTCGGCTTCATCGCCTTCAACGCCTTCGCCTTCTGTGCCTGCTGCGACTTCGCCTCCATCGACTTCCTCGCCCTTCTGGCCTTCATCGACTTCTCCTCCTCCCTCGCCCTCGCCGCCGCCCCCGCCTCCACCTCCTCCTTGGCCCCCCGCCGTGCTGCTCGATTCGTGACCAACACTTGTTTCGTCCTCGTCCCTCGCTTTGAGGTCGGATCGAGGCGGTGTCGGCAGGACGAAGTTTCGACGAGTTCGACTCGCGTGCGGTCGAGTTTGCGGAGATTTCGGTAGGATTTCATTAGGATTCCGTTAGGACTTCATTGGGATTTCGATAGGAGCCTCTTTAAGGCGAGCCCGAACGAGAGAAACCGGGGGTTCGGGTGCCTTCGAGCCGATCGAATCCCTCTCGAGGTCGATGCGGAGAACTCGCAGCAAGTTCGAGCGACGTCGGTCGAGAGAGAGAGAGCGAGAGAGAGCGAAGAGCCCTCGAGCCAACCGAGGCCCCCTTCAGATCGTCCTCAGGTCCACCTTCCCGAGCTGGTCCAGCCCTCGTCCCGGCGCCCACGCCGACGCCGACGCCGACGCCTTCGAGGTCAAGTTCTTAAATGGCCCTCCAAGGAGGGAAGGCGGAGCAGGACGAATGCGAGGCAGGGCAGGACGAATGAGGGACAGGGCAGGACGAAGACGAGGCTGGGCCTTGCGAAGGGTGGATCACCAGGCAGGCGAGGAAGACACAGTGGAGAAGAAGAGGATGAAGAAGGGTAGAAGAAGTAGAGAAAGCGGGTGGAAGTCTGAGAGAAACAAAAAGAAACCTGGGCCGAGGAAAGCCGGGGGAAAATTCGCAATTTTCAGGTTCAAAGAACTCCACAAGTGTGCGAGACGTGGCGAGAGAAGGAGAGGAACAAGAGAAGGAGGGAAAGAAGGGAATGAGAGGAGGAGGAAACACAAGAAAAGACGCGTCTCGCTCGTGAAAATGAAGGAGTTGGGGACGGAAGGAGACGAAGGGAGTTGGGCGAAAGACGGAGACGAAGACGAGACCGAGACGGACGAGGGCCAGAGGGACGAGGGCCAGACGGACGAGGGCCAGAGGGACGAGAGCCAGACGGACGAGGGCCAGAGGGACGAGGGCCAGACGGACGAGGGCCAGAGGGACGAGGGCCAGACGGCCTCAGACCCAGTCATACAGAGAGACAGAAGGACAGAGAGTGAGAGCCAAAAGAGAGGGAGAGAACTTGAAGCATGGCAGACATTTTCCACATCATGATCATGATTAAACGAGCTTCCCTCGCCCTCGACCCTCGCCGCCGCCGCCGCCCCTCGGCACCAACCCGGGCCGAACCCGCCCCACCCGCGGAGCCGCTGACGATGCCGCAGAAAACGCCAAGCCGAGTGGCGGGTTGACTGCACTTGAATATTTAAAATACGAGGCGGAGACGGAGGCGGAGATGGAGACGAGATGGAGGCGAGATGCCGAGGGAGGAGAGGCAGGGAAGGAGGTACAGAAGGAGGCGAGCGGGAGGCCAGTGGGAGGCAGAGAAGTGGGAGACTGGGAGACAGGGAGAAGAAAAAACAAAACAGAAGAAACTCCGCCAGACGACGAGGCCGCGGGGGGCGAAGGAGCAGACGAGGGCCAGAAGAGTGGAGTGGAGGAGAAGAAGAGAAGAGACCGCGCCGGACCCGACCGCGGGGCGGGAACGAGACATTCCTCGACTCACACACGAAGCCGTGAGAGCGCTCTTAAGTGGCTCCTTGGAATTTATTTCACCGAGTTTGCTTTTCCACTCGCTGGTCCTCCCTCTTCGTTCTCTCTCGTTCACTCGTTCGCCCCTTCACTCGTTCGCCCTTTCACTCATTCACCCCTTCACTCGTTCACCCCTTCACTCCCTCACCCCTTGCTCTTTCGCCCTCGCTGCCAAGGCCCGATCGCTCGCCCTCGCCGCCATCCCGAGGTTTCTTCACTCGCGCCGCGGACGAGGGCCCCAGGAGCGAGGACTCGAGGGGCGACGGAGGCAGGGGGCTGTGGGAGGACCCGGGCAGGGTGGAGGGTGGCTGTGGGTTGGTGGGAGCCGCCGACTCGGACGAGACAAAGCCTGAATTAAAGTAAAACTTTTCATTTGCAAATGGGCGTCTAATAGTGCGGTGTGTTGGAGAGCGCCGAGGGGCGGAAGGGCGGACGAACAGGAGATGAAGGAGAGAAGGGGATGAAGAGCGATGGGGCGAGGGCGGAGGAACGAGACGTGGCCCAGACAGAGTCGCCGTCAGAGGGCTGAGCCAAAGGGAGAGTTCGAGCGGGAGGGAGAACGAGTTGTGGACGACGACGACGGCGGCGGCGGCGGCGGCGGCGGCTGGTGAAAAATTGCGTGGCATGATTTATGATGGGCCGAGTCGAGCATTCAATTTGTGGACTTCAAATGGCATCCCCGCGGCAAGGGGCGTGGCGGGCAGCGGGAGGCGGGGGAGGGCAGTTGGAGACGGCCGACACTGGCCTCGAGGCCGCCAAGGGAGTTGAGTGGATCGGGCGCCAGTCGGAGGCAGGTCGGGTCGATTGAGGAGGAGGAGAGGAGGAGAGATGGAGGGAAGGAGAGAGCGAGAGGGATGGATGAGGCGGAAGGCGAAGTTGAGCGAGTCCATTCACACATTTATCTACTCATTCCCTCAATCACGGCTTCCAAAATTCCCGCCTTCTGCCAATCACGCCTTCTTCCATTCATTCGTTCTTCAATTCGTGTCTTCTGTCATCCGTGCCGTTCTCATTTCACGTCTTCCTCCTTTCACGTTTTCCCTGTTTTATAAAATCATTTCCTTCCTTCCTTCCTTCCTTCCTTTCCTTCAACGATTCACGTTCGTCGCCTTCCATCGTTCGCTCCTGGAATCCTTGGCTCCTTGGCTTGGGTTGAGCTTCTGCATTTTCCTTGTTTCACATTCCTTCCTTCGCCCTTTTACTCTCGATCTCTCTCGGTCACCCACCGGACTCGATCGAGGGCGAGTGAACGGGGACTAGGGCGAGGGAGAGCCTGAGGGTGAGGCTGAGGCTGAGGCTGAGTGCGAGATCAAGGCTGAGGGCGAGATCAAGGCTGAGGCTCAGGGCGAGGCTGAGGCTGAGGACGAGGCTGAGGTCGAGGCTGAGGGCGAGGCTGAGGGAGAGGCTGAGGCTGAGGCTGAGGCTGTTCGAACTGAGGCCCGGGGAGCCGGAAGAGGCGAGCGGGGAGGGGGGAGATGCGGGAGGGCAATCGAGGCGGCCCCAGTGGTCGCGACACGATCGCCGCGTGCTGGTCTCCGCATTTATTTGTGCGGCAGGCAGACGGACAGACAGAGACAGGGAGACAGACCGAGAGAGAGAGAGAGAGAGGGAGAGCCCGACAGAGCGCAGCCAGGAGGGCAGACAGGGACAGACAGACACAAACCCAGCCCGAACCACGCACATGGGAGCCCGCGAACAGCGGAACCCACTCAATGGGCGCCTGGTTGCGGCCGCCCGCGAGGGCTGCGGGCGGGCGGCCTCGGCACCACGCGACGCCTCCCTCGCGGTCCCTCGGCGACCGCGCCCATCCCCCCCACGCCCTCCACGCCCTCCGCGCCCCTTCGCCCGACGACCATCGGCGCATTCGTAACGCATTCAATCAGAGGCGGCGCCGACCACGAGCGCCCTGCGACCGATCAATTATTGAGAATGTGTGCGGCGAGGTGCGAGGGAAGGCCAGGGGTCGAGGGGGGCGAGGGAAGGGAGGGGAGGCGCCCACTTGTTGTCCCTGTCGTGGTGGCCGACGACGATGGGGTCGCCAGAGCCGTCGCCGTCCTTGTCGTTGTCGTCGTCGTCGCTGGCGGCTCTGGTGGCTCTGGTGAGGATGTCATTGTTGTTGTTATTGTTATTGTTATTATTGTTGTTGTTTTGCTTGTCGCTATTGTTGTTGTTGTTCCCAGTGTTTCCGGTCCTGTTGTCGTCCTCATTGTTTTTGTTTTCATTGGCGTTGGCGTTGGCGATGCCGACGGCGCTGGTTCTGACGCTTGCGGCGCGACATCTCGAGGGATGCCTGCGACGCGCGGTCACGTTAAGGACATACGGAAATTGCCGAGAACGCGGGGAGGCGGACGAGGCGCAGCAGGGCGGCGAGGACGAGGAGGAGGAGGAGGACAACGAGAGCAAGAGGACGAGGACGATGAGAGGGAGGCGGCGGTGACGGAGGAGCCGCGGCTGCTGACAGTCGGCGGATTTCTCTTTCTCTCCCCTCTCCCCTCTCACACTCTCACTCCCTCCCTCCTTCGCCTCCATGCTCATTTGTGAATTGCTCTCACGTCCTTGAGTCCTGGCAGCGGCCGCTGGATCGACTGCCGCCTGCCTCCTGCCGCCGGCCCCCTGCCGTCTGTCGTTTGTCGTCTTCCCATCTTCTCGCCGGCCTGAAGGAAGCTCTTGCGAAGCCACTCCGGGTCCACGACTCACTCTGGATTCTCTCTCTCGCTCTCTCTCTCTCTCGCGCTCTCTCCCTCTCTCTATCCCCGCATCCCGATCGCTTCCCCTGAGTCCTTCTGCCGATGTCTCTGGCTCTTCCCGACTCTTCGACCGACTGCTTCTCCCTGGCTCTTCCGAGCCTTTCCAGCACTACCTCCCACCCTCGCTCTCCCCTTCGCTCTCTCCCCCTTCTCTCCCTCTCCCTGTCGCCTTTTGACGCCCTCCTCCCGCCGCCTCTTTCGCCGAGCTCTGCCCACACGTCGTCCTACAAATTGCTCCGGCGCGGAAATGGGAAGGGAAATGGAAATGGAAGGGAGCCGAGCGGAAGACGTGGAGACGAGGCGAAGGAGCAGCAGACGCAGACACAGACACAGACGAAGCCACAGACGGACACACAGACACACACACTCGCACTCCCCAGCCGCAGACGACGGGGGCCGGCGACGCGCCGACGTCTGCGGCCGCGGAAGCGACGGAAGCTGCAGGGACTTCGAGTGGCTCCGCCTCCGGTCCTCGGTCGCCAGCGGGCGAGAATGAAAAATGGGCTGCAATTTGCATGGCGTCGGCGGCCGGAATGGATCGCTCCACGGGGGCGTGGCAGGGGTTGGGGGTTTTGAGTCGAGACGTCGTCGTTTCGAGTGTTTCAGCGTTTTATTTGACAACAAAATATACAGTAAAGACAAACATAAATACAAACAGGATTACAACAACAAGGTTGACAAGCTAATATTATACAATAGAATACACGACCAGGCCAGGGAGACGCCCGGCGCCCTCGGGACCTCCTCGGACTCCGAACGATCCGGCTGCATTCGGACGGACCTCTTTCGACCACACCTTTGGCCCTCCGGCTGACCAAGTTTTGACCATCCTTTGGTGCCTTTTTTCACGCTTTTGTCAGTTTTTCGTCCTTCCATTCGATGGTTCTTTTGACCACTCCTTTGACTTTCCTTTTGACAATCCTTTGACAATCCTTTTGACAATCTTTTGACATTCCTTTGACCATCTCTTTGTTAATTCATTTGCTTAATCTTCCTTCTGTCCATCGCCCTGCCCTCGTGTGGTCCTCGTCCTTCTCATCTCTCGGTCCTCCGCCTCCTCCTCCCTTCTCCTGGCCCCCTCTCTCCCCTCTAGCGTCCCTCTCTAGAAGCGCCGCTGGCGTGCGCTCGGGCGCGGCGCCTCGACCACGAACACCTGCCGCAGCTCGGAGCCGTCGGCGGGCACGAAGATCAGGCGGCCGCCGCGCAGGTCGCTCAGCCGGCCCAGGACCTCGGCCTCCGCGCCCTCGACCGCCACCGACTCCGCTTCCGATTCCACCTCCGTCTCCGTTGCCGGCGTCACCTCGTTCTCGACGACCTCGGGCACGCCGTAGGTCTCGGCGGGCAGGCCGTAGGCGGGCGCCGGCACCTGCGTCCTCGCCTCCGCTACCTCGGCGCTGGGCTCAGCCGCAGGCACCTCCGTCGGCGCGGCCGCGTCATCGGCAGGGAGATCAGCAACAGCAGCAGCGCCAGCGTCAGCACCGTCGTCGCCAGCGGCAGCGGCAGCATCAGACCGGTAGAAGTCCTCGAAGGCGTCGAATACGGGGGGCTGAAACTCAGAGCTGGGCGCGCCCACCACGATCACGGCCTCGCCGCCCTCGGGCACGGCCTCCGACTCCGTCTCCGTCTTTGACTCGGCCTCCGATCCAGCCTCAGCCCCTGATCCCGACTTTGCCTCGGCCTCGGGGACGCCGTAGGTGTTGGAAGGCGTGCGGGCCTCGACCTCGCCCTCGCCTTCAGCCTCTTTCTGGACCTCGTCCTCGCCTTCAGCCTCTTTCTGGACCTCGTCCTCGCCTTCTCCGTTGACCTCGCTCTCGCCCTCGCCCTCCTGGGTCTCGACCTTGGCCTCCTCTTGGCCGTCGTCGCCGGCCGGCTCCTCGCTGGCCGCGGGAGCCGCCGTCGTCGCGGCAGCTGGGGTCACGTCGTCCACCCCGAAGTCCTCGACGGGGATCTCGGGAGTCGCCGCCGACGTCGCCGTCGCCGTCGTCGTCGTTGCAGTTGTTGTTGTGGTTGGCTCTGGCAGGGCCTTCGAGCGGCGCTCGTTGGGCAGCTCGAAGGGGATGCGCGGCCGGAAGCCGGCGGCCGGGTAGGGCGCCTTGGCCTCCTCGACCTGGAGGCGGGCTGATCGCGATCGCGATCGGGCCCGGGCCGGGGAGCCCGAGACGGAGGCCGCGCAGCCGACGACGAGCAGCAGGAGGACGAGTTGCGGCTTCATGGTGTGCTTGCAGTTGTTGTTGTGGTTGTTGTGGTTGTCGTAAAGGTTCTGGTTCTGGTTGTGGTTGATGTTGATGTTGTTGTGGTTGTGGTTGTTGTTACCGTTGCTTGTTCGATTGGTTTCTGTGATCGCTTCGATTCCCGCGCTGTGGCTGCCGATGGCCTGTGATCGGAACTGGTCTGGGACCCCGCGGCCGAAGCCTTTTATACCGAAGCCGGGGCTCGGGCGCTCGGCGCCGGGTTCTCGGCTCTCGGCTCTCGTCTCTCGGCTGGACGAGCGCTCGCTGGAGCCGCGACTGCGACGCGCCTGGCCCCGCGGAAGGTCGACGCGTTTATGCAAAAATCTCCACTTGTCATGCGAGGCGAAGGCAAAGGCGAAGGCGACGATGCCGGCGACGCCAACGACGACGACTCGGCGATTGGGCGACTTGGCGACAGGCATTGAATGCGCCGCACGTACGCCCGACATCGCCCGACTTCGTCGCCATCGCCCGAGTTCGCCCGACTTCGTCAACTGCGGCGACTTCACCCGATTTCGTTCGACCGCTGACTCGCCATCGCGACTCGTTCGCGTTCAAGTGCGAGCGGGACGGCGAGGATGAGGCAGAGGGAGCGGGGAGAGGGGAGAGGGGGAGTCCGCCGCAGAAGGGAGAAAACTCGTAACATGTCGAAAGCAGATCATTTTTGGGCGTCTTCGCGGTCTCGGCGCCCGTCGTCGGCCATCGTCGGCGTCCTCTGGGCGTCGTCGGCGATGCCGAACTATTTTAGTAAATGTTTTTATCGTTGTTTATTGCTCTGTCAATGCGCTTTAGTCGGATATGCAGGAACGCGATTTTTAATTTGGTCGAGGTTGGGCGCTGGGGGATTTGGGTGAAGATAGCAAAATAAAACGAAAGACAATAAAACAAATCGAAATATGAATATGAGAATGAATAACTGAATAATATGAAAAAATGGAATATATAAAATAAAATAAAATGAAATTAAATTGAATGCAAAAAATAAAAAGAAATTTAAAGTAAAAAAATTAAAAGTAAAAAATAAAATAAAATAAAGTAAATAATAAATATAAAAAAGTGACTAAAAACAAACACAGTAAAATGAAATACAATAAACAAATACGAAAATCATCATTAAAAAAATTATCATGAAATATAAGAAGAAAGAAAAGTGAATACGAAAAAAAACAAAATCAAAGAAAACAAAAATGTTACAAAAGAAAAATTTAATACAATTTTAATATTAGAATCGAAAATTTATTTAGAAAATGTGCTCATGAAATGACTGAATAATATGTAAAAACAAAATATATTTTCAAAATTGGGAAAATATTTCAAGAGCCCGGAATTTTTATTCTTTAGTTTCTAAATTTTTTTGTATTTTTTGTATTTTTTCTCATTTTTTTCTAATTTTTTTCTAATTTTTTTTCTCATTTTTTCCCTTTGTTTAGTCCTAGCGCGAAAGTTCAAATTAAACAGCAACGAATTTTAGAATTTTCCGCTCGTCCCCTCTTCGTTCGTCCTTCGCCCCGAGGACGAGCCATAAATCGACGATTGACCGCAAATGTTTTTTTGCCAATTAGCTTTTGAATTCAATCGATACGATTTCTGGCCGCAGGCTCCACAACAGCCAGAGCAACAACAATAGGAAGAGCGGCAGGGAGAACAAAAACAAAAGTTCGCAAGGCAACGAAAAAACGAAAAAACCAAACAAACATAAACAAATCTAAGCATATAAAATAAGATAGAATAAAATAAAATAAAACGAATACAAGAACAACTGAAAAAAGGAACAAAACAACTGAAAGTAACAACAAAAACAGTAGGAAATAGTAATAAAAACTATAGCCCAAAATAGCAACAACAACAGAAAATAACAGCAACAACAATAGAAAAACAGCGCAACAACAATAATGATAATGATCGACAAAAAATAATCAAAACGAACGACAAGAGAAAAATATCAAAAATAGAGCTGCAGAGCAAATTTACTACGAGCAACAACAACAGTGAATTGAGTCATAACAACAACAAGAGCAACAACAACAAGAAGAAGAAGAAGAGCAACACCAGCACCCCCAGCAATGGCAACAACAACAATCGGAACGCCAGCAACAACAATAAACACGAAACCAATGGCCGAGCATAAATTTTGAACTTTTCGCAACGAAAATCGGTTCCAGGCGAGGCGGATGTTCATTAGAAGAGAATCATTAAAATTCATTTATGTGCGGCACACGAACCAACAACAACAACAACAACAACAAAAACAAGAAGAAGAAGAGGAGGAGCCAACAACACCACACAGCACAACGGCCGAAGCAACAAAAACCCAATTTGCCATGAGTTTGCATTCGCACTTGTCCGCATTCTCGCACACACCCAGAGAGGCACGGACACAAACACACCGACACACACACACACACACGCACACACAGACGCACAGAGCGCCCACACAGGCAGACAAACACACCCGAGTACACACACACACCCACGGCCCTCACGCATTCAAATCCATTCAGTCGTTCATCCAAAGCGGCCGAACCAACACCCACAGAGCGACAGCCAGACAGGGCGACAGACAGAGAGACAGACCCGGCTCGCATTGGCCAGGATGGAGATGGAAAATGGGGATTGGACGGCAAACTGTGAACTGTATCAATTTGAGAGGGGGCGGGCGGAGGCGGACGCGGAGGCGGAGACGGGAGGAGAAAATTCAAATTATTTACAATTAGTCGATCGAGGCCCGACTCGGCGACTGAATTTCGCATGAATATTTATGGCCATGGCGAGGGCGAGGGCGAGGGCGACGTCGGGCCCTGAACCCACCGCCCTCCACCGACCTCCTCACATCCGACACCGACCCCGAGCCCGAGTTCGATTCGATTCCGATTCCGATTCCGAATCGAGTTCGAGCTCGAGGCCCAGATCGCGGCCAAGTCGCCAGGCGTCGTCGTCGTCCACGTCGTCGACAAATCCCCGAATCCACGCCGCCGGTTGACATCATCGAGGGGTCCTTAAACCGATTCGCTCGCTCTCTCTCTCTCTCTCTCTCTCTGTTCGCTCCCCCCCTGCAGATCACGGACGACGTCGTTCGCGGTTTTTATTCCGCCCTCGCATTCGTTTCGTTTGCGCCGTGTGCATTCGGCTCACGTAAATCAGACGCCGAGTACGCGCCGAGCCCTCCGAGCCCTCGGCCGCTCGTCCTCCGGTCCGTCGTCCTTCAGTCCTGCATGTTGCAGGGCGGCCGCGCTTCGTCCTGTCATCGCGCATTCAGCAGCCGTTTTCGTGCGCCATATTGCGAAATTAATTTGCGACTTCAACGTGAGCGCGAGACGCACTCGGCCGACTCCTCCTCAGCCTCCTCCAGCGCCTCCCCCGCCATCGGCCCCTCCATCGTCCCCCCCGTCGCCCCATCGCCCCACCGGATGCCGTGGCGTTTAATTAAACTCGCTTCGTCCCATTCGCCCGCCGGTGAGCGGGGCGAACGACGTCCGAGAGAAGGAGGGACGGACGAAAGGACAGAGGGACAGACGGTCGAAGGACGTCTCGTGTCGTGGCCCTCAGGGCTCGTGGTCGTCGCCGTCGCCGTCGCCATTGCAGCGATTAATCAAGGCGACGGCGACGGCGACGTCCTCGGGCGCGACCGCGGCCGCCAACTTGACAGATATATTTGACAAGTGCGGCGGACGGAAGCCGATGATGCCGATGAGGAGGGCGAGCGCGAGGACGAGGGCGAGGGCGAGGCCACGGCGAAGGACCTCCGCCAACGTCCCATTGCGATGCGGGCCATCCTCAGATCGAATGCCGGCGATCGATGCAGACGGCCGGGAACCAGGAACCTCGACGTCCCCTCCGTCATCCTCTCAATCGTCTCCTCCGTCGCCTCCTCCGTCGTCCTCTGGCGGATTTAATTTCGATTCACCGTAAGCACAACAACTTGATTTCCTCACGCACACAGAGATGGAGAGAGCGGGGCTGAGGGGATCCGTCGCATTTGCATGCGGACACGTGAACCGAGCGTCCGAGGTCGCGACAGGACGACGCACACATGGACGCACGGACGGACGGACGGACGACATCCAGACGATGCGCGATGCGGTGCGATGCAGCGCGTGCCACGAGATCCTCGCAGGAGCTGCTGGTGCTCGTCCCGCCCCCGACTGCCATCCGCATCCGCCTCCCCCCGCCCCTCCTGCGTCGCCGGCCATGCCAAAGAATCGATCGATTGTTCGCAAGCATCGGTCGACCCTCGGGGATCTGCCTTGCGAACTGTGCAAAGATAAACAAGTACGGCGAGAGGCCGGCCGTCCGTCCCGCTGTCCGTCCGTCCGTCCCTCCGTCCACCGCCTGCCCCGCCCGAACGGCCTCGCCCTGCATCCCGTTGATCCGTGATGCACTCGTCTCGCCGTCCACCCAGCCGCCCACGCCCGCCGTCCGTCCCACGGCTCGGCGCCCAGCTGTCCGCCCCTTGGCCGACCGCCGGCCGTCGATCGTCGACCCGGGCCACGTCCCCGAGTCCGCCGCACCCCGGCCCGCTCCGTCCGGCGTCCGGCCGGCCACGATTGTCATCGATTTTCGCCAAGCACCAGCAACAATCGGTCGCTCCCTCGGTCGTCCAACCAGCCATCGTCTGTGCGTCCGTCCCTCGTCCGTCGACCCTCCCTGGCGCTCGCTGCACACCATCTGTCTTCATCATGAGCTGCGCCCAGCCCCGTTGCCTCGCCTCGCCCCGCCCCGCCCGCCTCGATGCATTTTTCTGCAGCTGCCTTCGAAATCCCTCCACTGAAGAGCACTTTTGTCATTGTAGTTGTAGTTGTAGTTGTCATTGCTGTTGCTCTTACTCTATTGTCGCTGCTTTATTGTTGTGTTTCTGGCGACGTTGGAGCCCGTTCGAGTCTCGGCCCCGGCCCCGCCCCCTCTAAGTTGCTCAAAACACGTCCGACAATTGGCGCGCAGGATGAGCCGAGCAGGCAGAGCGAGAACGAGCCAAGCCCGAGCAAAATGCGACATGGAGAGAGGGCAGATGGGAGAAACGGCTGACAAAGGCTGCGGAGGCGAGGAGGAAGACAGAGAGAGAGAGAGAGAAACTATGGGGACGAGGACGAGGGCGAGGCTCGAACGCAAATTGCTGGCATACTTTCAGGACTCGGCAACTTATTAAATTCATGGAAGAAAAATTGCGTATTTTTCAATGCATTTTGCTCCAGAGACAACCGGAGACAGGACAAGCGATGGGCAGAGGGAGAGAGAGAGAGACGGAACGAGAGAATGCAATCCGGACAAAGGGAGTGGGAGTGGGAGTGGGAGAGAGCGGTAGGGGGGTGGCGGCCATCAACGGCTCGAGGACTCGCTTCATTTTTCAGTGTCAGCCGAACGAGGCGTCGCCGCCACCCCGGCGCTGGGTCGCTTCTGGCGCGCGTTGGCAGCACTGCTTTTTTCACCACGT
This sequence comes from Coelopa pilipes, assembly GCA_947389925.1. NCBI lineage: Eukaryota > Metazoa > Arthropoda > Insecta > Diptera > Coelopidae > Coelopa > Coelopa pilipes. The sequence goes on from OX376699.1 coordinate 7,064,815, forward strand.
TTCCTCCCGTTCCCCACACACAGACACACCCACACACACAGAGAGAGAGGGGGCGCACGTCGCGTTGCCAAACATCACGTAGTCCGAGGCTAAACAACGTGTTTTCATGTTCGCCGGTGGCTTTAGTAAATTTTGATTAGAGTTCGCCATGTTGTTGTTGTTGTTGTTACTATTGCTGTTGCTGTTGTAGTTGTAGTCCCCATGTTGCTCACATTTTTGCAGCCATTAGGGTTGGCCCCAGCTGGGCGCGTTGTTGTTGCCAAGCCCGGTTGTCGCCGATCGAGCGGAGAATCGTGCGAAAGAAATGTTAGTAGGGAAGGCGGGAGAAGAGAGACGGAGAGACAGGCGGGATGGCGAGAAGGGAGCGGCAGAAGAAGGGGGGGGGGGGCAGGGGAAAGGGCCAGACGAACGAGGCAAAGGAAGAGGTCGAAGAAAGAGTTGTGGCGGAGGTGGGAGAGGGGACAAAAATAGAACCCACTTTTTACTATTTTTCCTTCCTCAATCCTTTACAAAACAACCACAACAACAACAACAACAACAACAAAATTTGGCCAAACTAAGGTCCACACAAGGAGCTCAAGGACTATTGAGGAGTGCAAAGGAAAACCGGAAATGGTTCGAAGCAGAGCCCTGAAAGTATGCAGCAAAAAGGGAAGCAAACGCTGCACAAGAAGCCTTAACAAAGCATAAAAAAGAGCAAAACAACGAGATGATCAAAAACGAAAAAATAAGCAAGAAAATAAGGGAAAAAATTGAGCAATATAATGAAGAAAAATACTGAAGAAATAACGAGAAATTGCTAGAAAGAAGTGATGTAAATATAACGAAGCTGCATCGATGAAAATAGCTGGAAATGAATGAGAAACTGGCGACAAAATAGCAGTGGAAAACTATCGATAAAGGGACGGACAAAATGATGGCAAAGGGGCGAAAGAACTATGGAAAAGCACGAAAAGAAGCTGGGGAGAAATGCGGAGGAAATGCGGAGAAAAAGTGCGAAAAAACGCTGAAAATGAGCGAGGGAAGCGGGAAACGGGGTCGGAAACAACACGACTCCTCAGTGGAAGTAAAGTGGACACTGTTTACAGGGAAAACACCGAGGACGGAAAAGGGGGTGGGGGGGGGGCGAATCGTAACAAGGAGAAGGAGCTCCAGGCGGTGGCGGGCAGGGGAGCTCGAGGCGCTGCAGGAGCTGGAGGAGGTTCCGCTGTCCGTTCCTCATCACCCGGGGCCTGGGCTCCATCGAAGACGAGCCCGCGCAACCTGGGATTTTCCACTCCCCTCACAGGGGTCACAACCAGGAGGTGATGGAGAAGCAACGAAAGGCAGGCGGAGGAGAATGGGAAAGAAAATTGGTAAACAGAACCGGGAAACAAAACTGGGAAGCAACGCTGGACCAATAGAAACGGGAGAGAAAATGGAAAAAGGAGCAAAAATAAAAATACAAAAAAGTGAAAACAAATGAAAAAAATTTAAAATGAAATGAAAATAAAAAGAGAAAAGAAGATGGGGAACAATACGAAAATTGAAAAAAAAAATACAACAATTCCAAAAGTTGGAAATAAAATAATGAAAAAGGAAAAATGGCACGAAATGGAAAACAATGAAAAATGTAACAAAAATGAATGAAGGTAGAAAGGACTAAAAAAGCCGAAAAACAGTACAAGAAATGAAGAAGTAGGAAAGAAAATGATTGAATGAAAAACGAGGGAATGAAAGACGAGTGAATGCAAAAGGCAAGGCAATGGTTGGAGACGACGAAGAAGAGCAAGAGAGCGGCTGCAAGTGGAAGCCGAGCGGGAGGCAGGAGAGGCGAGAAAAACAGGAGTCGTGCTTTTTTTCCCTATCTTCCTCCGCCTGACGTCCGTCGCCCTTCGTCCGTCGCCCTCGCCCTTCGTCCGTCGCCCTTCGTCCGTCGCCCTCGCCCTTCGTCCGTCGCCCTTCGTCCGTCGACCTTCGCCCTTCGCCCTCGCCACCTCCTCCTCCACCTGCTTCTCATCCTCCTCTTTTCCGCCTCCCCCCCCTTCGTGCCATCCTGATCGAGACGTCTCGCGACTTCCCCCTCTCCCCTCCTCTCCCCCTCCTCTCCCCCTCCCTCATTCATCTGGCATTTACTTCTGCTGCCGCTCGCTGCTTCCTCTTCTCCTTCGCGCTCCCTTGTCTTGCCTTCCTCTTAGTCTTCTTGTTCTTCTTCACCAGCTTCGTCTTTGTTTGCTCGCTGTTGTCGTCGTTGTTGTTGTTGTTGTTGTTGCTGGTTGTTTTTTTTTGTTGTTGTTTTTTGCTTATTCATATCAAATATCGTTCAAATTCCCTCACAATGAGGAGCGCGAGGCGGGCGTTGCCACCCGACGGCAACAACAGGGGCAGCAACAACAACAAAGACACCAACGGTCTGCAACGAACAATGAGCAACAAGCAACAAGCAACAACAACAGCAGCAACAACAACAAGCAACAACAGCGTCGAGCGCAACGAGATGAGGGCGACAAAATGGCAGCTGGTTACCGTTAATTGGAGGAACCTCCGAGCGCAACTCGAGGGGAGGGGTGAAAGGGAGATGGTGAGGAAGGGAGGGAGGTGGAGAGGAAGGGAGGGAGGTGGAGAGGAAGGTAGGGAGGTGGAGATGGAGAGAGCGAGAGCGAGAGAGAAACGTTCTCAAGACACAAAAATAAAAGACTTTCGCGGACACGGGGCGTATGAGCGACAGCTTCTTCTCCTCCCTCTTCCCCTCCCTCCGCCCCTTCTTCTCCTCCTTTCTCCCCGCCTTTCTCCCCTCCTTTCTCCCCTCTTTTCTACCCTCCCCCTTCCTTCGAGCCCTCGTCCGACTTCGCCGAATCCACCGGATCCCGGTCCCACCCATCAGCGTCGATTGTTGGCCGAGCTCGCGGAGGTCCAGAGACAAAAACAACAACAACAACAACGAATTCCTCGCCTCGCTTTGCTTTGTTGGCGAAAATCCCGCTGGCCTCGGCCTCCGCCTTCCTCCCGACTCGATTTCCGTCTCCGACCTCGGCTCGTTCGGACGCAGCCTCCGAGTCCGAGCTCCGGCCACATCCTTTTCGCAGATCGCTAGCACTCTCTCTCTCTTCTTCTCTCTCTCTCTCTCCCTCTCTCCCTCCGTCTCCCTCGCAATCGCTTCACTTTCTTCCCTCGCTTTCTCGCCGCCTCGCTGATCCTTCTCGGAAGCTGCGCTCAATCCGTTCGTCCTCCTGGAGTCCCGGCTTTTGCTCGCCTTCTCACTACCTCTGTCTCTCTCTCTCTCTCTGTCTCTCTCTCCCTCACTCTCCTAATCTCTCGCTTGCTCTCTTTCCCTCTCCGTCTCCGGCCAACCCTCGCTCAGCCGTTCATTGATTCGAATTAAATTGTTTGAAAACTTGACAACTTGACCGGCTTCGAACGGCCGAAGGGACGGACGGAGGGACGGACGGAGGGACCAGAATTCTCTGAGCAGCCCAGGGCAGGAGAATTCAGTCGAAACAAACAGTTTTCACCACAATCCAAATAAAACCAACACCAAAAGCAACATTAGAAACACCAACAACAACAGGAGGAACCTCGAAAACAACAGGAGGAACCTCGACAAGAACAGGAGGAACCTCGACAACAACGGCAGCATCACCCAGAGTCGCAACAACAATGGAATCCACCACAAACAATAATGGAAATCACTCTGAAGAAACCGAGAGCCGGGATCATGCGAGGCGATTGGGGCCGGTGACTGGGGGCGGTGGGCAGGGGGTCCATCGACGAGAGCCAGACGGTTCGAAAATACGAAGAACGCTCGCCTCGATCCCGACTCGATCCGCTCTCGGTCCTGCGCCGGTCCTCCGCCCGGTCCGCCTCGGCCACTCGTCGTAATCCGAGCAAAAAGGGATTCATTTTTGCCGTTTCTCCCCCGTCCCCAGGCACCACCAACAACAACGCAGGGGGCTGGACGAGGGAGCCGTCAATCAGGAGGCTCTCCCTCTTCGCTCTTCCCCCCTCTCCTGCCCTTCCTCTCCTCTCCTCCACCATCACATCACATCACACATTTCCTTGGCCGCCCTTCCTTTACTCGCCGTCCCTGGCCTGGCGATCGGTTCGGATGCAGGCCGAGTTCAAGATTTCAATTTTGAAAACGCAAATTCGGGATTGTGGACTTACAACAACAACAACAGGAGGAGGAGGAGGCAACAACAACAACAATAACGAAAATCACCTTCACAGCAACCAGCGAGCCGAGAACAGGAAGAGCTGTAGGAGCAACAACAAGTAGGATAATGGCAAGAAGGCAACAACACAACAACACAACAACAACAATAGCAACGAGAACGTCAGCGAAGAGAGCCAGAACATCAACGAGAACAACAACAACAACAACAAGCACTCCGGCAAACAGAAACACAAACAAACTTTAATCCGGAATGAAAAATATTTTCGTCTTCATTTCACGCCAAAACAAATAAATACTCCCAGAGAGAGAGAGAGAGAGAGAGAGAGACAAAGACACAGAGTGGGAAGACCCAGAGAGTGAGACAGAGGGAGGAGGAGGAGCCTGAGAGGGAGGGGGGCGGAAAATAATTGAAACGGAAACGAAAGCAAATACAAGCACAACCACACGAATGGACGTGGCGAATGAATAGAAAAATCAACAGGACGAACGGCGGCCGAGAGGGCGCAGCGGGAGTGAGAGAGGTAGAGAGGGAGCGGGGGAGAGCGAGATGGATGGAGGCTGAGGAGGAGGCAAGGGATTCCCTGTAAGAAGGAGGCAGGGGCCGACCCGGGCTTGGAGAGCGAGGCGGAGGCGGAGGCGGAGGCGCCGGACTCGAGGGAGCCGAAACTCGAGCAAACGGGAAAAATTCACCAAAGAGCCGGGGCGAACCAAAACACACACACACAGGCACACAGTTCGCTCACCGCTCCCACACACACAGGAGCCAGAGACACAGTCCGAAAACTGCGAAAATGTTGCCAACAGGCGCTTAAGAAACCCCCGAAGAGCAGGCGGATGGGTGGGAGAGCGACAGGGAGAGCTAGAGCGAGTGAGGGAGAGGGAAGACAAACAGCGGCTCTCGTCGCAGCAAAGGATTACGAGCCGGTGGACGGGCCCGGCCACTCGCCGACCGCAGGCCGACAACGCAGACGTCGTCGCCGTCGAAGTCGCCGCCACCAAGGCCGCCCACGTCGCCGCCTCCGCCGCCCCGCCGAGCCGAATCCCCGAGCGCCGTCAACACCGACCTCGGCCACGGTGAGTAATGAGAAAACTTTCCAGCGCCAACAGCAACAGCAACAGCCAAGCGACCCGCGGACCCGTGCGAGGAGGGGCGAATGGACGAATGGACGGAAGGACGGACAGACAGAACGGTCGAAATCCAGGACCGGGCGACAGAGCAAATATTTTGCGACGGACGCGGAGACGCAGGAGTCGCGAGGGAGGAGGGGCGAAATCGCGGGAGGGCGCGAAGAGGCGGGCGAAAGGACGGACGGAAGGAAGGGCCAGGGTAAGCGAGCAAGAAATAACGAGGAAGTTGGCCAAACAGAGGCTCCCGGGCCGCACACATGGAGAGATATTTTTACAACCGACAACCTGTGGAGAGGCGCAAAAACCGGCGGTCGAGGGGGGCGCAGGTGGGCAGACGAACAGAGCGAGAGAGAGAGAGAGAAGAAGAGCGACAGCGACAGCGACAGCGACAGCGAGAGAGAAGGGAGGAAATCAACAGCCGTTGACCGGCCACGAAAAACCTTTGGCCAATGATTTATTTTGTGGCGTGTTTTTCGACATCTCCCCGACCCCGGACTCCGGACCCCCTCCCATCGATCCGGCTCCCCCTTCGCCCTCGCCCCGTCTCCTCGTCCTCGGACGCCCTCTGGATTGGCTCGTGTTTCATCCCTCGAGCGCCGGCCGGCTCCGCAAAACCCCTTCGTAATCGGGCTGCGTCTCCGTCCCTCCGCCTCCTCCCTCATTCCGCTGTCTGACGCAGTTTTTACGCCTTTCGGCCGAAACGTGAGTCGCCCCACCTCCCCCCACCTCGCCCCACTCGCCCTCGAAGGCCGTTTTCCGTGACAGCTTTATTTTCGCTGAGACTCGAAGGGTGGCGCCGAGGGCTGCGGGCGAGGGCGAGGGCGAGGAGGAGGCGGGCCCGGGCCCGGGTCCGGGTCGAACGCGCTGGGATTTCAATTTCGCTGCCCAGATTGAAGACCTTCGACCCAGGCCGGCGCGGACGGCAGACGGCGGACGGGAAGGTTCGGGGAAATTGGGGAAAATCCTTATGCGATTCAAGTCACTTCAATTCAATTCGATTCGATTCGATTCCACCTACCTTCCAGGTCGACGACGCGCCCGGCGCGCTTCAGCGCGCGCACGGCCTCGTCGTGGGTGGCGTCGCGCAGCTCCTCGCCGTTGACGGTCAGGATGGCGTCGCCCACGTAGAGGCCCTTGGCCTGGTCCGCGGCCATGCCCCGGAAGATCTTCGAGATGAGGATCGGCATGCGATTCTCGCGGCCGCCCTTGATCGAGATGCCGAGTCCGTTGTTGTCCGACTTGATGATGCGCACCTGGGGACGAGAACCGGGGAGCGGGGACCGGGAACGGAGGGAGGGCAGCAGGGCGAGAAGGGAGCAAGGGTCGATTCGGAGGTGTCGATTGGGAGGCGAAGGTCGAGGAGGAGGTGGAGGAGGAGGTGGAAGAGGAGAGAAAGAAAGAAAGAGCGATGAGAATTGAATTGAGAATATTCGAGTGCTGCAAAAATTGACTCCCGCCCTCGACGCCGCCCGCCCCGGCTCCCGGCAGAGCAATTAGCAGACAACGGAATGTCACGTCCGTCATCGCAGTCCCGGCCCTGGGGACTGGGACGAGTGGGAGGCAGTCGTGAATAACAATGGATTACTTGCAGGTTTTCCATCGATGCGCGTCGACGTCACCCGACAGCCGGTCGTCCGTCCGTGAGTCCGTCCTTCATCAGGCCGCCCTCGCCGCCTTCTGGCCGTGGCTCGGCCCGTGCTCTCGGCGAACAAAGCGAGTCCGTCGCCTCCAATCGCTCAAGGCGCGCGCTGGCTGCCGGCGTCCCGACACCTTCTCAACGCCGCCCAACCCTCCCGTTCTTTTTGCCGCCCTCGCCATCGCCCCCGGCTCGTGCCCGACTGCAAATGCAGCCATTCGGCGGCCGAGAGCGACTCAGGCGTTCAGGGCGGCGAGGGGCCTTCGGGACGCGGGCCGCGGGCCGCGACCCTCGGCGCTCGTTCCCGGCAACTCACGCTGTTTCATGCATGCTTTGGCACGCTTCAGGGCGTTGACAGACAGCGACCGACGCCAGCCCTTGACTTTCCACACTTTAATTACGGAACCGACCGACCCGAAGCCCCTCAGCCCTCCGCCCCTCAGCCCCTCCGGCCCTGGGGTCCCGCCCCTTGCGGCCACTCACGTGTCTCTTCTGGTTGGCCACGTGATCAGGTACATCGCATATCTCCATGCCGTTGTCCAGGGCGGTGGTGTTGTTGTTGTTGTTCAGCAAGTGGTCCCCGTTGTCGATGCCGTCGCCCTCCGACGCGGCGGGCGTCGTCGACGTCGACATCGACATCGAGGACATCGAGGTCATCGAAGTCACGGTCGTCGCGGTGCCGATGCTGCCGATGCCGGCCAAGGCGTTCGCGGGCGCGCCGACTCCGTGCATCGAGGCCGAGGGCGGGAGGGTCCCGTTCTGGCCGCTGTGGTTGCTCCTGGAGGACGAGACGAGACGAGATGAGAGGAGAAGTGAGAGGGAGAGGGAGACGGAGATAGTGAAAAAGTCGAACCTACCCGAGGGTGCCGTTGAGCGTGGTCGACTGGTCGCCGCCGACGCCGGCCATCGAGGACTCGCAGGACTCGTCCAGCGAGATCGAGAGGAAGTCGGTCTCGAGGGTCACCAGGACGCGGTACCAGGAGCCGCGGACCCGCGTCTCGAGGGACCCGCAGCGCAGGCCCGACGGCGAGTGGTGGGCGATCGGCGGCTGCTGGGCGTTCGTCAGCGGCCGGCTGAGGCTCGAGGACTCGACCATTTTGCTCTGGTTCTCACTCTTGCTGGTCTGGTCTTCTCCGATGGCTCTGGGGAGGTTGTTGTCGTTGTCGTTGTTGTTGTTATCGTTTTGTTATTGCCGCTGTTGCTGTTGTTGTTGTTGTGGTTTCGATATGTCGTCTCACATGGGGCCTGGGCTCGGAGCTCGCATCTTGGGCGCGTCTCTGCAAGCGAGGGAAGAGAGAGAGAGAGAGAGTGGAAAATAAGCGAATGTGTTGAAAATAGTGAGAGAAGGAGAGAGAGGGAGAGAGGGAGAGAGCGAGAGTTCGTCCTTTGGAACCCATTGCGGGAACTGAGAAGGCTTCAGAGGCAGCCTGAATGAATACAGGTAAAAAATGTACGAAGAGCAATTCGAAGAAAAACCAAAATACGCCAAAAAGACACAAACAAGTCATAGTGAGAAAAAAACCTATTTATATTTCGGGACCAAATACAAGAAATAAATAGCAGAAATAACTAAAAAAATATACAAACAATTGTTTGAGGCAACAAATGCGACGTCAATTAAAAAATAATGGCGAAATAAAACCATCCAAGTGACCGCGTTCCGTTTGAGGTGATTTCATTTCATTTCGAAAAAGACTATGAAATAAAATAAATAAATCCAAGCCAAGCCAAGCCAAGCCATCATAAATGAAAATCCGCTTTGAAGTTGTCAATCCCAACGTTCGGTTGGCAGCGCAAGCGCGGCGAGGCAACGCATGGCGTAATTGGCAACATCCGGCAGAGTCTTGGCAAAAAACGTCCCCAATTGTTGTTGTTGTTGTTGTTGTTGCTATAACACCGCCCACGCTGTCGCCCAATCGCCCTCTCTGCCTCCGCTCCCTGGCTCTGAGGGAGGACGCATTAAAAATTCAGCAGCCGCCGCAGTCGACCGCGCCCCACAGGAGGGCGCGAGCGGGCGAGGGCGTGGGGCGGGGGGCGTGGGAAGAGGGCAGGGGAGCGCGATCGAGGGACGGGGGCCGCGGTCCGAGTCTCGTCTCGATTTCGCCGGGCCCCGCCTCGACGACTTTCACACATTTTCAATTACGTTTAATGGAGGCTTTTACGAGCGGGTCCCCAGCCAAACCCATCCCCCACCCCCACCGCGCGTCGGTCGGTCCCACCCCTCCGCACCCTCCGCGGCGCCCTCGAACGCTGCTGCCCCAGCCCAGGCCTGCTTATCGCAGGAAACTTTGCGAGCGACGCACCCAGAATTTTGTCGCCGTCGTCGCCGCCGCCCCTTCCAAGCGCGCCGACCCACCCCGCACCGCCGCCCGGCGCCACGTGTGCTGCGTGATCCCGTCAACCCTCGCCGAGCCGAGGCCACGGCATCCCCAAACAGGGGCAGACGGACGGCGCAATCTCAGCCCGGGCAACGGACAGCGGGATGAAAACGAACGAACGGGGTGACGGGTGGGGGTGGTGGAGCCCCAGACTCCCCCCTCCCCCTCGCCCTCGCCCTCGCCCACGTTGACGACTTTTTTCGCAGGCAGCGAAAACGAAGCCAAGCGAAACGGAATCATAAATTTCATTTATCACCTTCTTAAAATGTTGACACAAATAAATAATTCCACCAACGACCTCGGAGCTTGATCCAGAGCAGCAGCAACAGCCACAGCAACAACAACAACAACAGCAACACAGCCACCCCCCTGGCAACACCGAACGCCGTGGCAACAACAGCAACGTGAGCAACAACCACAGCCGGTGGCAGAGACTTCAAAGTGCTTCGTAAGCAACACTGTAGAGCTCGAGCCTCCCACGCCCCCCACGCCACGCCACGCCCCCTCATGTCCGCAAATGTTGCCAACTTCACAGAAAGTCGCACAACTTTGTCGCCAGCCGCCCATCGGGGGCGTGGCCGCAGACGGAGACGGAGACGAGAGCGAAAACCAAACTTTCGAATGTCAACATTTTTCGAGCACATGAAATTTTCAAATCCTCTCCTCTCATCTTTACCGACCCATAGTTTTCTTTTCGCTTCCTCCTTAACGCTTTTTCTCCCTCTCCCTCTCCCTCTCCGTCCCTCTCTCTGGGCTCGGTTTCATGCCGATTTCTCGCGAAGTTCGGGAGTTTTTAATAATTTACGCTGGCCAAAGTTGCCAGGGGACGTCGCTCGAAGGACTCGGCCCTCGAGGCGGTGCAGGAAGGGCTCGAGTTCGGGCCAGAAACTGAGTTTTTCTGGCCATTGGTGGAGGGGTTTGAGGGGTTTCCCGTCATTGGCTAGAGGGAGGATATCGGTTCCTCGAAACTTTATAAAAACTTTAATAAATTCACTCAAAATTCCCATTGCAATTTTCGTTTTTAGTTGAATCTGTTAAAAACTACTTTAATTGCGTTTCTTCACAAAATTTCAAAATCCATCCAAAATTGTGAAATTCACTCGAATTTGCTAAATTAGTTCTGTATTCTTATTTTAAATTGAAAAATATGAAATTCACCAAAGATGTTGGAAATTCATGAAAATTGTAAATTCAAAATATCTCGAAATTCCTTCAACTCTACCAAATTTATTCGAAATTGTGAAGTTTATTCAAGTTCTGATAAGTTCTTTCAAAATTTTTAAATTCATTCTGAATTTGAAATTGTTAAAATTTGGAAAAAATATGAAAAATATTGAAATCATTGCAAACTGTGAAATCCATTCAAAACTGCTTAGAGCATTCAAAATTACTTCGAAAATTCGTTCATTACTAATTGTTCAAAACTATGAAATTCCGAAATTGTTGAATTCCAAAATTGTTATATTTCAAAATGTTTCAATTATCACGAAAGCGCCTTGGGCTTTCTAAATTGTTAAATCCATTCAAATATTCACGCAAATTTGTGAAAGTCGAAAATTGTGAAATTCATTCAAAATTGTTTAGAGCTTTCAAAGATGAAAAACTGACTAAAACACGAAGTTCCCAAATTGAGAAAATACTAATGAAATTTAAAAAAATTTGTAATTTAATTTTTTGAATGAATTACAAAATTGCCAGAGCTCACAGAATTGTTGAATTCAATCAAATTTGCGAAATTCCAAAATCGTTCACTTCACTCCGAATTCCCTCGTACAAGAGGCTCGAGGGAGGGAGCCCGGGACCGAAACTACAAAACCTCTGAAGGACCCCGTGGCGCGGGCCCTCGAGCCGGGCCGACGTCCGCCCGGAGTCCGCCGGAGTCCGCCCGGAGCCCGTCGAAGCAGGTCGCATGCAAATCGCGGCCCGGTCGCCGCGTGTCAACGACACACTTAGCGTGGCGTCGGCGTCGGCGTCGGCTTCGTTTTTGCCCCGGCGGCCGGGATCAAAGTGGGAACAAAAAACCACACCGTGAGGCCGAGCGAGAAAATCAAACGAGACGAACGCGAGCGAAGCCAAAATTCAAATTCCGACGCGACGAGAAGAGTGGGAGAGAGGGAGAGGGGAAATAGAATGGAAATATTTCAGCGGCAGACAAAACACATAAATTTCGAACGGCAATTGAGGAAGCGCCACGGGAACGGAACGGAATGGAACGGAACGGGCGAGGAGTGGAACGCGAAATCGAAATAGGGGAAATGGAAATAAAAACTTGAACCGAGCAACGGACAGCAACAACAAGAATGAGGAAAAGAAAACGAGGAAATCATTTCGAAAATATTCATGAAAACGTGCAAATTTCAAAAGAGCAAAACTTAATGAAATCACCGAAGGGGGAGCGAGGGGGACAGAGAGGGACCGAGAGAGACGGGGAGAATTAAATGCAAGAGATCTGCGCGAGCGAAAAGAAACAAAATGTAAGCCTCCATTGTGTGTGCGGAAGCGAGGTGGGCGAGGGCGAGGGCGAGGCGCGGGCGCGGGAAGGAAGAAGTGAGAGAGCGAGAGAGAGGGACAGTGGAGCGGTGGAGCGGTGGGGGAGCCGAGGAGGGGAGGGCGTCGGAAAAAAGCACACAATAAAAAATGCAGATTCAATTTTAATGAAATTTCCGCCGTGCCAAGTTCTTCGCCATTGTTTGCTGCGAAGCAACTGGTAACAGGGAAGGAAGGACGGAAAAGCAGGAAAGGAAGTCCTCCGTGGGGGAGAGGGGACGAAAGTGCAACAACAACGAAAACAACAACTACACGTCGCAACACCTACGTACAAGAGCGTCAGAAATAGCAACAGCAACAGCAACAACAAGGACAGCAACAGGGCTGCCAAGCATCCGGTTATGATTTCTCAGTGCCGTCCTCGCGACTTCCTGCGCCCAGCCACCTCGCTCGCCCCCTTCCCGCCCCCTTCGTCCCCCCTCAAACCCGCCCTCACCCCTCCCTTCGAGCGCCCTCCACCCGTCCGTGCGAGTTTTTGATCCTATTCTTCATGCATCCTCCCACCCCTTGCCTCCTCCTCCTCCTTCTCCCTCTCCCTCTTCTCTCCTCTCCTCTCCCCTCGCGCCTCGTCGACCCTTTGCCTGCCGTTAAGAACTCATTTTAAGGGTTTTAAATTTAAATTCGCCTCGAACATCACAGAGAATTCCCTCGCTTTTTGCACGACCTTGCACGCTTATCACTCTGCTCCTCCGACAATCATTCTCACTCCCTCCTCAGTCTTCCTCTCTCTCTCTTTATCAATATTCTCCTGGGTTTCGTTGCTAACATTTTTCGGTCTTCTCGCTCTTTTCACCACATTCCGTTTTCACTCTTTTTTGACTATTTTTGGTTTTTTTAAATCCTTTTTTCACACTTTGCTGACTCTTCTTCGACTCTTTTCTAACACGTTTGGCTTTTTTGATTTCTTTAAATTCTTTTTTACTCTTTTTTCACTCATTTCTGACTTGTTTGGCTTTTTTGGACCCCTTTTTGACTGTTTTTCACGCTCTTCTGACTCTTTCGCAGATTGTTTTTCTAACCCTCCTTCTCACTCCTTCCCTCGCTCGTTTTCACTCTTCTTCTAAATCTCTTCCTCACTCTCCTTCCCTCTCATTTCGTCCGACATTCCCGGAGCTTCCGCCTGACCCTCCGCCCCTCCTCCGCCCGCCGCCTCTGCCGCCCACATGTGGCCGTTTGTCCGGAAGCGAGAGCGGGCGACGCGGGGTCGTCGCGTGTGTCAAACGCGAAATATGCAAAAAGCACAACTTCTTTAATATTTTATCTCGCTCGATTTTTTCCAACGCATTTCGCATCTCTCCCCATCTCTCTCTCTCTCTCTCTCTCTCTCTCTCTTGTCCCTCGTTCTCTGGCTCGGAAAACAGCGGCGACGACACTTTTCACCTTCCGCATCTCTCTCGCTCCTTCGCTCTTCTCTTTTAATTAACTTCCGCTCAACATTTCACCTCTTCACAATTTTCGCCTCCTCCGCCTCTGGACCGCCCCGCAACCTCCGTCCCTTCCCCCTCCGTCACCGTCCGCTCATCGCAAATGATTGCGAAATTAAAAAGAGGGAGAGAAGGAGCGGGAGGCGAGAGGGAAACAAGGGGAGTCCGGGTCGAAGCTCGGGATTCGCGGCTTTCGTAAAGGAATCGCCAAGTGGAAGCCCTCGAAACCACCAGAGGCCCACCAGGGAGGTGGGCGTGGCAAATCACGACCAACGCCCCAAAGTCGGTCCCTGCGTCCCTCGTCCTTCGTCGTCTCTTCCGCCTCTCTGTCAAATCTACATTCATAATCGCATGGCAATAAAAATATTTGGAATTCGATTAGCATAGCAACAACCACGAAACCATCCCTCAACAACCACAACAACAACAACAACCAGAACAACCACCACAAGAGCCACCACAACAACAGCGACAGGAGCAACGAGAACCCAATAAATACAACAACAACATCGCAGTAATAGCGCAAAGGACGACCAAATGCGAAAACATCGACGGCTCCCGGGCTCATCCTCGGCCCCGCTGCCGCTTTCGTCCCGTCCACGCCCCCTTCGCATTCGGGGCGTGGAGTCGGTGGCCTCCAGAGGGGTGGGCGGAGGACGTGGATGTTTTCGAAGTCATGATTTTTCGGGTTCGCTCGTGAAAAACTCGACTCGACTCGACTCGCCCGACTCTTCGAGGGGTTCGAGTTGATTTGTTTCAGTCCCAGGAAATCGGCGGGCGACGCGACGGGCAGAGACCGGGGGGGGGGGGGGTTGTTCGCAAAAAGTCGAGGCGAGCGGAATGAAAACCGCAAAAAGTTGCGTCGAGTGTTCGTTTTTCATGGGTCAACATTTTTCACGCCTCGAGTGTGTTCGGGGACGGCGCGAGGGCGGCGTGAAAAATCATTATTTTCCACTTGCGGACGGGATTTTATGGGCGAGGTCGTTGAAGGGTTCCGAAAGAGGGGGCGGGTCGAGGACGCAGAGTCGCCCAGCTCCGCAGGATCCCGTTTTCCCCCTTCCACGTAATCGTCGTCGTCGTCGTCGCTTCTTCGCCACTGACTCGAGCGAGGAGAAAAACGTTGCCTACTTTTAGGCCCTCGCTTGGGCCACGCATGAGGCGTCGTCTGGTGGGGGGCCGGGGGGGCGGTTCGTGCTTCAAAATGGCGCCGATTGTTTGCTTTTAATTTCGGCATCGACAATTTGCGAAAATGTGCCAGGGCCTCAGCCGAGCAGCGCCAAATGGGCCAAAATATTGACGTTCAAGCGTTGGCGGCGTTCAAATAACAACTGCAAGGACAACACGGGGCGCAACAACAACAGGAGCAACAACCACCACAGCAACAAACCCAACAACAACAACAACCAACGCGCCATCAAAAACAACATCGAGTGAATTTCAAAATCAAAAACGGAATTTCCCGAGAAATTCCAATTTCCAGCCGCAGCTCCGGCATCTTCCGCCCTCTCCCCATCTCCCTCACTCACACAGGGTCACACACGCACACACAGACACTAAGCCCGAGCCGAAGAAGTCGGGAGGAAGAAGAAGAATTGCAGGATTCGTAATTTGCCAGCCGAGATCCGATCGAGCAAAAGGCGGCGAAAGGACAAGGACGAAGACCAAGGCGAAGGCGAAGGCGAAGGACGGCGACGACGACGAGGACGAGGACGACGAGGACGAGGAAGTTTGTCAAATAGTTTTGGAGGGAATTTCGACACTTTTGCGTCGGCGGCAACAACAACAACAACAACAACCAACGCAATCAAACACACACCCACACAAACGCACGATGCCATCCAGCAATTTGTAATTTACAACACATACTCATGATGGATGGCGGGAGATAGGGAGGAGTGGGGAAGGAGGGGGAAGAAGAGGGGAGCAGGAGGAGGGGGAAGAGGGCGAGAGAGAGAGAGAGGGGGGGAGCGACAGCCGTGCAAGAGCGGAAGATGCAGATGTTTACATGCAATTATGTCTCGAGAATCCTCTTAGAGGGCTGGAGTACTGCGAGGCACAATAATAAATGTTGCCAGCAAATTGCAATCAAAGACGTGCAGCGACAGCGGCAGCAGCAAAAACGACGACAACAAGAGTGACAACAACAGCGAGGAAAACAACGACAAAACAATAACGGCGGGAGCGACGACGACGACGACATCATCACTCAGACGGCGGTTGACGGTGGGAGGAGTCGGTGACGGTGTCGGTGGCGGGCGCGCGTCTGTCGCCAAGTGCAGGAGCGCAGCGACGCACACACGTCTGGCGAGTGGCGACTGGCGGCTGGCGTCAAGTGGCGACCCACGCCATTCGGCCAGACGCAGCCACGACCCGACCTCCTCCCATCGCCCTCCGCCCTTCGCGCACCCCGTCACAACCAGACAGACACGATTCACACGTCAGACGTCGGGCGCCGGGCTCGCGCATCGTCGGCGGGCTGGCGGCAGCTCGAGGCTGTCGGGGACTCCGCTCCCAACCCGTTCTCCAGTCCATTGCCGTCATCATTTGCCTTCCTTTCGCTTCTCGCTACCTCGCCTTCCCTTCCCATCCCCTCCAATCGCCTTCCAGTCCTCCCTCTACGTACCCTTCTCGTTCCCGTTGCCCTCGGCCTCCCCCCGCCCTGGGTTCGGCTCCGCTTCGTGCCAATCGTTCGTTCACGCGGTCGCCCGGGTGCAAAATTAGGGAATAAAATTACCTCGAGTCGAATCAAAATTAATTGCGATTGTTTTCGAGGCGAAAAATAACGCCATTACACACACACCCACACACACACACACACACAGGCGCGCGCAGAGTCCCCCTGACTCCCACACAGAGGGCAGAGCGTGTTTTGCCTGCAGGTGTTGCATACTTTCAGGGGAGTCGACAGTTCGTATGCAAAGCGAGCGAGGCGAACGCGGCGGGGTCGGCGAAACTCGCGCCAGACACCGAAACAACAACAACAACAACAACAACAACAGCAAAATACATATTTGTACAAAAAAGAATACAAAACCAAAACCGACCAGAAACAACAGCAGCAACAACAAGAGCAACAACAAAATGAATAACAATGGCGTCTGCCGCCATAGCCGAAGGATGTGTTTTTGTTTCACGACTCCTTGCCTTCGTTCCGCACGAGCGGGACCAGGAGCGGGAGCGAGCGAGGCCCACAGGAAGGAGGAGAGGCGAGAAGGAGGACGAGGAAGAGAACGCAAAGGAGGACCAAGGAGAGGGGAAGGCAAAAGTCGAGGACGAGGACGAGCGATGGAGGAGGCCGAAGGAGAGGACGAGGCCGAGGACGAGGTCGTGGTCGATGAGGATGTGGAAGCGGACGAGGACGCGAACGAGACTGGGCAGAGGAAGAGGAGGCGAGGGGACTCGCGCCGGAGGCTCGCTTTGTGAATAAATGCACGAACGTCGAGGGACGGACGGACGGCCGGCCGACGGCAGACAGGACAGGGACGAGGGGACGAGGAAGACGAGGAGGACGAGGAGGACTTGAAGGGGGCGAGTGGGGGGCCAGGCGTGATGGAAGGAGGGCGGGAGGCAGGAACAGAGCGAGACACGGCATCACAACAACAACAATCGGCCGAACGCGCCGACCCAGCGACGGCGGCTCCTCCGGGGCTCCGGCCTGTGGCGCGGAAGGTCCGAAAAGGCCGGCCGGCCGTCCCTCCCTCCCTCCGACCCTCCAGCGGCCGCTCGTTCGTTCGCTTCGTCCGTCCGGCCGCCACCGCCGTTGTCGCTACATGTGTTCGGGCATGCCTTTGTCTGCTTTGTCCCTGTCTCCAGCGCCTAAAAGCATGCTTCTTGCTGCGCCGTCGTCTTCTTCTTCCCCTCTCTCTCTCCCTCTCGCCTGCCCCGCAATTTGCATGAAATTTATTTGCACGTGATTGTCCACAGCAGGAAAAAAAATCCAACAACAGAAAGGAAGCAAATGAAAGTAGGAAAAAAACCGCACGAGCGAGAGGGGGGGGGGACGGTGGGAGGGAGCGAGCGAGAGAGCAAAACAGAACAAAATGTAAATGAAACGAAAATCACGGAAAAACGAGGATGCGAATCAGGATTATTTGCAGCGATTCCTCGCCTTCCCTTTCAAGACGACGACGTCGGCGCCGCCCCGACATCGACCTCTCCACGAGCTCCGTGTGAATCCAGCAAGCGCCTGAAATTATGCCACGCTTTCCGTCCGCTCGGGCTGAAGAAGCCGTCGCCGTTTCATCTTCTTCGGCGTCCCCCGCCTCGTCCTCCCCTTCAGGCGCCGCTTCCTCCGCCATCCTTATCTTCCAACCTCGCCTCCTCCTTCCCTCGATCCCTGTTTTTATCCCTGTTTTCATCCATCTCTGCCTGCCCTGCTCCTCATCCCCATCGTCCTCCGGTGCGCCTGCCCTTTGTCTTTGTCTTTGTCTTTGTCTCCGGCTCGGCTCCTGCGACTGCGACAATGAAACGACGCATTCAATGGTTCCTTTATGTCGTCATCGGCATCGTCAACGTCATCATCCTCATCATCGCCACCATCATCATCATCATGGTCGTCAGCCCCATCACGGCCGTCGTCACGGCCATCGCCATCCCGTGATCTCTCGTTCATCGTCTTCGTCGCGCTCTCTCCGTTCTTTCTCTTGTTTTTATTCCTGCCGCTGGTTCTTCTTCTTCTTCGCCTGCCTTTGTTTCGCCGTCCTCTCGTCGTCCTTTTATCTCTCCGTCTCACCCGAGCGATTGCGTTGACGCAGTTCTTCTTCTCCTTCTCCTTCTCCTTCTCCTCGCTCTTGTTCCGATTCCTTCGTCGGCGCTCGCAAATCTTTCGCCTTTCGTCCGTCGTCCGTCGTCCTTCGTCGCCCGTCGCCGGCGAGGAGTTCACGAACTTTTGACCTCCCAACGCGAACTGGCAACCGGTGACGACTGGTGGGCGGTGAGGTGCGAGAGAGGGAGGCGTCGCGTTGAAGTAGGGCGCGGGTCTTCGATCTCGGATCAGGATCTTGGGGGAAACCGTGGGAAGCGTTGAGCAAAATCCCTGGTGAACGCGAGCCACACCTGCGGTGACTCGCGGCGGTGAGATCGAGCCGTAATTGTGGTGAATTCCAGCGCTAATTCCTATTGAATCACTGTGGGGAATTCCAACTCGCAGTGTGGTGAATTCCCGCGATTATCCCGCTGAATTAGAGCTAATGCTGTGGTGAACCCCAGCTCGGCCCGTCGTCCGGTGGCGATTTAGCGGCAGCTTCGTCCACGGACCCATCGCCCCCCCCCTTCCTTTTCCCTCACCACCACCAAACCCCCCAAACACGAGGTGAAGGTCCTCGGAGACCTCCGAGACTCCCACTCGTCTGTCTTGTGGTTTTTATCACAGGATCACAATAAATGGCTCCGCGTGGGGCGCCACAGAAATTGACGAGGACGCCGGGGGAGGACGAGGAGGAGGACGAGGAGGAGAAAAGGTGGGGAAAAGGACGAAACCAAAGTCATTCCACTTTTCTTCGCCTCCCGCTGCGCCGTGCAAAGTTGGGAAAAAACACACATTTTCCAGGTGTTCGGGCGGGGCAGGAGGCGAAGGCAGCAGAAAAGAAGGAGTAGCAAGAGCAAGAAGAAGGCGTGGAAGAAGAGGCGAAGGAGAAGCAAAGGAGAGAGGGCCAGTTGACAAGGAATGAGTGAGAGAGAGCGGGAGAGGAGGAGCTCGAAATTAATGGAAAACGCGCAGATGAAAACGAAAACGAAAATGGAAATGGAAATGACGAATTCATTGCATTGTGGGGACCGAGTGGCAGAGGAAGCAGACGAGAGAGAGGGCGAGAGAGAGGGCCACAGGGAGAGCGAGATGGACGCCAGCACATTTTTCTCCTTTTCATCAACGTCCCACTTTTCCCTTCCCCCGACTGGGGGGCGGACGAACGGGAGCAAGGAGTGAGGAAGGAGTCAATCTGGGCTCCTCTCGCTCCTTCGACCCGGTCCGTGTGCGTGGGATCTTGTGTGGGTGTGCGTGGGAGCCTCCTGCAGGATCCTGATGGGGTGCATCGCTCGTGGGTTGTGGGTGTGTGAGGGCGTGCGTGTGTGTGTGTGCGTTCGATGTACATCTCAAGTTGAGTAGAAAAAGGGCTGCGTGCGACCCTCAATCGCCGGTGATTGATTGGTTCATTGATTTATTGAATGATTGCCACGCGTCCCACGCCACCCCCGGAGCGGGGAATTGAAAAAACACGTCGTGGGCAGGAGGTCGGGGGGCCACAGGGCCAGGGGAAGGGTCAAGGAAGGGTGGCGAAAGCCGGCGACCCCAACCCCGGGCTGAAGTCGTGGGGCGCCGTCGTGAGTTCCGAGTCCCGAGTCCCGAGACGGACGCCTGTGATTTAGTCGTCATTAACTAATTTCTTGTGGTCCAGAGCCGGGTCCACAACGGGGTCCACACGCAACACAAACACAGGGACGGACGCCAAGACACAGAGCCAAACACACAGACACAAGGCAGACGCACACGGGGCGACCCCTGGCATAAAGCGAGGCGAGGAGGACGAGGAACGAGACGAGGACGAGGGACGCGAGAGGGTTGAAGACGAGGTCGCTGAGGACGAGGATCCGACCGAGGGAGCCGGAGACGGAGACGGAGACCAGGACGATGGAGGCCAGAGAACGAAGACGAGGTCGATGATGGAGACCAGGACGAGGGAAACGAGGGAAGCGGAGACGAGGACGTTGAAGACGAGGACCGAGTTGAGGACGAAGACGAAGACGGGGACGCGGAAGTCGGAGAGAGAAGGAGGACGAAGACGAAGACGAAGGCCAGACGACGACGACGACGACCATGACGTTGATGATGAAATTAAATATTGCCGGATATTGCGGGAAGTTCCTCGGACTCGCCTCGGCCCATAAATCCCCGCCCTCCAGGCCGCAGGCCGCAGTCCGCAATCCGCAGACTGGAGTCAATGAGTTACGACTTCCCGCAGTTCGGACCGGCTCGGCTCGGCTCCACTTACAACGGCTACAAATCAAACACTGGCCAGGCGAGCTCGGGCCGCTCGCCTAATGAACGGCCTCGTCTATTTATTTTAGCCCCGGACCCCCTCGCCCTGGGAGACTCGCTGGGAGCCTCGAGGAGATCCTCGTGGTGCCCCGTTGCGGCCCACACACATGTGACGATACACACACACACACATGCGAGTGGAGAAACTTTAACGTTCAATTAATTTGCAGCAATTAAAATGGACGAGGCTGAGGACGACTGAGGACGACCGAGGAGTGGCCGTAGGTGGGCGTGGCCATAACGGCAATAGAAACGGACGGCGAACGGACGACGAGGCCGAGCGACTGGCCGGGGCCGGAGGCAGCGAGAGTGAATTAATTAGAGTGGAAAATCGTGTGCCTTTGATGTGGCAAACAAACAGGTTTCACGTGGGCCCAGACGCGGGCCCGGCTGCGGTGGGTGTGTAACAGAGAGAGACAGAGCGAGCGCCGGAGAGAGATGACAGATATTCAAAAATTACGGCAATCCACATTTCGCTACGGGGAGCCGAAGCACATGCTCGAAGCCAGAAGCTCGAAGCACGGAGCACGGAGCCCTCAATTAGACCGACCGCAGAGAGCGAGCCACGGAATGCGGTCGATCCGGGGCG
Organism: Coelopa pilipes; assembly: GCA_947389925.1. NCBI lineage: Eukaryota > Metazoa > Arthropoda > Insecta > Diptera > Coelopidae > Coelopa > Coelopa pilipes. The sequence goes on from OX376699.1 coordinate 7,085,706, forward strand.
CGGAGGGGGGGCGGGGTTTCGCCGGCTGACCGGCTCGATCAAGGGTTGCCGCCGGCTGCCTCGAACTGCCACACGAACCTCCTCGAGGAAGCCACGATGGCCGACTCGGGGCTCGCGGCTGAGCCCCCGACAACTCCACCGAACTCCCCCCGCTCCCCCCCCCCCCCCCGCAACCCTCCTCCACCCCCACGTCAACGCCCCGACGAGGTCGACCCGGCCTCCGACACCGCGCCTTGGGAGGAACTCGTGGCGTTTGCGAAATCAGCGCGAATAAATTTCGCTTTTTTCCCAAGGCCTCGAGAGACTTCCGGCTGAGAGGGGCTGGGGCAGGGCCAGGGGCGATTGGGGGTCGCCACCCTCCCTGGCCCCTTCCCGCGGCCGACCCCGCCCCTCCCCAGGCCGCCTCTTGAGCCGCGTTAATCGCATTAAGCGTTACGTGGATCGCGCCGCTGACAGAGCAATTAAAACTAAAACTGTTTATTGATTTTGTTCACCTCGCCAGCACACGAACGGCCACGCACACAGACACACCAACGCCAACACCAACACCAACACCAACACACTCACACACACACACGAGGGTAGTCGGCCGACCTCCGCCAGGGACTCGAGTCGCACACACACGGAGCCAGAGCCAGAGACAGAGACAGAGTCAGAAAGACTCGTTCCCCAGGACTTTCCTCAACTGGTGGCAATCAATAAATTTCCACTAATGACGCCAGCACACACACAGCCACACTCACAGGCGCACACTCACACTCACAGACCCGAGCACACGGACTCGGGTGTGTTTGTAATTGCGGTCGTCCTGCTGATAACTCACATGGCCGGCCAACGTCCGTCCGCCGGTCCCGTCCCCGGCCCGACCCGCCCCGCCCCGCCCTCTCGTCGTCCTTTGTCTGTCCCCCCTTCCCCTCCCCCTCTCTCCGTCCCTCCGTCCGGCCCCTGCCGAGCCGCCGGTTTGTTTTCGCAATAAACATTTTCGGTTGTGTGATTTCAGGCGCCAGCAGGAGGGGAAACAAATTATTCATCGATGATTAATTATGGAAATAAGTCTGGCTCGATCCTTCCGTCGCCGAGCACGATGTGTGTCTCCCTCTCTCCCTCTCTCTCTCTCTCTCTCTCTGTCCCTGGGTGTGTGCGTTGGTGCGTGTCGGAGCCAAACGCCTTGCGCTATGCAACAGTCAAATGTTTGGGCCGAAGGAATTCCACAGGCGCATCCCGCAGTTATGCAACGAGATTCCCACCGCCGAAGAGCGCGCACTCGCTCCCTCTCTCCCTCCCTCTCTCTGCCCTCTCCCTCCCCCGTCGCCCGTGCCTGACAATTAATGTTTGCCTTCTGTGATTTAATATTTACACGTGTTTATTGCTGTCATTGTTGGAGCAGTTTTGCGCTGCTGCTGTTGTTGTTGTTGATAATTTCGTCGTTGTTGTCACCGGCAGTGTTGTTGTTGTTGTTGTTCGTCTTCTCCTTCTACCCATTGTTGCCGTTGCTGTTGCCCATTGTGGACCCTTTTTTCCTTTCGTCGCCGCCTCTCGCCCGTGATTTATGGTGTCTCCGCTGTCCATGAAAAACCGATCGAGTGACAGCCGAGCGATTTATGCGGCCCGCGAGCAGCGATTGGAGCGGGGCAGGTGTCGCGAGGGGGGGGGGGGGCTCGGGGAGGCCGGGCGAGGCGGAGGAGGCTCCTGAGGTAATGAATGGCTGTAGTTATTAATTGATTAGCGTCGAAACGTTGAGGGCAGGCGCGCGGAGCGGCCGACCCAGGTGCAGGCGATTGGACGGGGGGCGGGCAGGGGAGGAGGTGGATGGGGAGGGGAGGGGAGGGGAGGGAAGGGGTAGGGGGAATAATGGACAAATAGTCAAGTGGTGAAGGAGGTGGTCGAAGCAGGAGGCGGAGGAGGGACTGAAGGAATTTGGGAAGAATCGGTGAAGAACTCGGTGGAGATGTTGATGAAGGAGGTGGCGCGAAGGTGGCGAGAAGCTGGCGCGAAGGTGGCGCAAAGGTGCGAGAGAGAAACTGGAGGAAGGAGGGTGGCGCAAAGAAGCTGAAGACTGAAAGCAAGAAGCCAGAGCCAAGCAATCGGAACGAATTGGAGGAAATTCGTACAGCGAATCTCGCCGAAAGACGCCGCAGGCCTGGAAATTCCCACAGGCGAAGGACAAACGCCCGACTTGGGGCTGGGGCGAGGGTGACCGGGGGCGAACCGTATTTAGATAAGAGATAAACGGATTCCAACGCCAACAAATGGACGTCCAGGCCACAAGGCGAGCGACAAATCGCCGGACACAAATCACGGCGAGGCGAAGAATTTTGCCAAGAAAAGCGAACAGGCGAGGGCCAGGGAGCCAGGGGAAGGCCAGGGAAGGCGTGAGAAGGGTGGAGACGAGCAGAGAAGACCAGCAAGGAAGAGGGCAGAGGGGGCAGAGGGCGAGGGAGAGATGAAGAGAAGGCGAATTTCAATATGAGGACCATAAATTCATGCACGAGGATAATTAATCTCGGAGACGGATGAGCCAAGGACGCCCACAACTCAGCCCCGGCTTCTTCTTCTCCTTCTCCTCCTCATCAGGGTCTCCACGCCGTTGCTTTTGTTGTCGTCCTTATAAATTCGCTCCAACACATGGCCTCGCAATTTTCTGCAATTCTCCTCGTTCTGTCAGCGATTCCGACACGTCATCGACAACTGGCCAGCCGACCCGGCCCGGCCGGAGCCGGAGGCCCCACGTCATCCATCTCGCTCTGGCTCTGGCTCTGGCTCGGGCTCGGGCTCGAGCTCTCCAAAATTGTCACATTCTCAAGTGACGCCTGTGCGCCATTTGCATTTTTTCCCCATCACTTTCGGTGCCCAGACTCGGCTCCCTCTCGCTATCGCCATCGCTCTCTCTCTCTCTGCCCGTCTCCGTCTTCCTTCCGCCTCCCTCTGTCTGGCGCTCTCTCACCTTCCCTCCCGCTCCCGCTCCCGCCCCTCGGCTCAGCTGCCCGAAGACACTCGGTTTGACACTCGCCGGAATTATACGCCATATTTATTTCAATGTCCTCTGGCACATGACACCAACACACACACACACACCAGCCGACTCACACCAGCTCAATTTCTCGCCCGAGCCGGTCGTCATCCTTCAGTCTCTCCCCCTCTCTCTCTCTCCCTTTGACTCCCTCTCCCTCGCCGTTTCGCTCTCGTGCGCTTTTGTTTCGTGTTGCCAATTTTTCAATATTTTTAGTCCGAAGCCATTTATGCAGTGTTGTTGTTGGTCGTCCTTGTCGCTTGTTGTTGTTGTTGCTCGTGTGGTCTGCTGTTGTTGTTGTCGTCGTCGCTCGTTGCTCTCGTTGTTGTTCTTGTTCTGGTTGTTGTCGTCGTCCCTGTCGCTTTTTTTTTTGTTATCGTTTTTGTTCTTCATTTTGTTATTGTTGTTGTGTTGTGTGTTGTTGTTGTTGTTGCCGCTGTCGATGATTTGCTTCAATGCTGAATTTATTTGTGTTTCTTCAGCCTTCGGCTCGGTCTCTTCTGCTCGTGGTTCCCGATGTCGGTCGCTCTACTGCCCTCTCCCTCACTCTGTTTTCCTCTCTTCTGTCTTCTCTTCTTTCGCGCTCTCGCCAACCCACCCCCCCCTCTCTCTGTTTCTCCCTCCCGCCACACGACCACATTCTCCGTCTCGCTCCGTCGTTTGTCACTCTTCTGACATTTTGTGGTCGTCGTCGTCGTGGTCGTTTCTCTCGTTGTAGTTGTTGCTCTTTCTGTTGTTGTTGTTGTTGCTCTTTCTGCTGTTGTTGTTGTTGCTGTTGTTGTTGTTGCTATTGCCGCATGAGGTGTGTTGTTGCCGTTCGTTCATTATGCATGTGCAGCCCGTTCTTTGGGTCAAGGACACGCCGCCTGCCCCCGTCCTTCGTCCTCCGTCCCTCGGCCCCGCCCCGTCGCCCGCCCCCTCTCGACCAGCCCCAGCCTCGCCTTGTCGACCCGAGGAATCCGTGGCATGGCTTCAGGCGCCCGCCGACGACTGCCGACTTTCGCCCGAGCTGTCGAGCCGTCCCTTCGACCGCTTTTGACATCGACCACGACCACGATTTGGACATCGACAAGGATTTCGACAACGATCTCGTCTCGATGTCGTCGCGACTTCGACTGCGCCCTCGCCTCAGGCCTCGACGCGAACCAGCGAGGGAAGTCGAACCCAGAGAAGGACACGAAGGAAAGGAAAGGAAGGAAGGGACGGCCAGGGCAGGCCGGAGGGAGGAGCGAAGGACGAGGGCCGAGGACGCCGCCGGCCGCCAACGCAATCACGGCCCGAATTCTCGTCGGCGTCGAGCTAATCCGGGCCATAAACTGGGGTTAATTTATTTGCGAAAAAACTTAGCTGCCGACGAACGAACGAACGAACCTACGGCAAATATTGGTTCGTGTGGTCGGGAAAAGAGTTGCCAACTGCGACGAAACCTCAGACACAGACAGAGACAGAGCCACAGACAGAGACAGAGACAGGGACGCAGACAAACAGAGACAGGGACAAACAAACAGCCAGAGAGAATGGAAAAGGGAGAGACAGAGACAGAGACAGAGAAGGAGCCAGCAACCGTAGAGCAAACTTGTTTAAGAAATTGAACAAACATTTAGACGAGTTGTTGTTGCTGCTGCAAGTGCAGTTCGGTAGTGGTTGTTGTAACAGAAGTTGTTGTCGGTGTGGTTGTTGTGGGTGTAGGTGTTGTTGTAATGGCAAGAGACCGTAGATTAAAAACGTATCAGACCCGGGAGTGGCGAAGCAGGCGCAGAGGGCGAGGGCGAGGGCGAAGGACGAGGAGGAGGGAGGGGGCAAGGGGGGAGCGAAGGAAGCACGGCAGAAGCAAAGAAGGGCGGGAAGCAGGGAAGGAGCGACTGCGAGGGACGTCGGCGCCCGCTGCCGGCCACACCTGCTGCTGGCTCGCTCCTGGAGGCCGATGATTTAAGCGCGATCATTTATGAGTTATAAGGATTCTCGCTCCTGGCCAACTCCATCGCTCTCTCTCGCTGCCCCACCGTCTCTTTTCTATCTCGCTCCACGTGGCCGGGCCTCGGTCGTCGGGCGTCGGTCGTCGGCCTCGGCTCCTTGGCCTCCTCTGTGGCTCATTGAGCTGCGTGAGCGGTGGCGAGTCGGACATGTGTGCGAGTGTCGGGCCGCCGAGTACGGCTGTGTGGGGCGTACGTGTGTGCCTGGGTGTGTCTGTGTGTGTATTACTAGCAACTTTTGGCAATATTTCACTATTATGCGAGACAATGGAACTCGACAACAATAATTCATACTTTGTTTAAGTTGCATGTTTTTCATTCTTCTCGTTCTACTCGTTGTTGTCGTTGTTGTTGTGTTTATTATTTTTACTGCTCCTTTATTGTTGTTGCCGTTCTATTGTTGTTGTTGTCTTTTTTGTGCATTGTCCTTTTCTCACTCCCGTCTTAGTCGCCTTTTCCACCGCCGCCGCCGCCCACTGCCAAAACCCTCTGCCATAGAATTCAAGTGTGCTTTTTTTGTTCTTTTGTTGTTGTTGTTGTTGTTGTTGTTGTTGTTGTTGTTGGTGCCATAATCCTCATGTTCCTCCCCCGGCATCATGTGTAACTTTTCTCGCTCCCCTCGCTCCGCTGCACTTGCTATGGCCGTCTCCCTCCCACTCCCAGGCCTCCCGCCTCGCTGCGAATAAAATTTGCTGCATTGCAGATCCTTCTCTTGCTTTTATTGTTGGAAGAATGTGTTTATTAATTTTTTTATTGTTTTCGCTTTTTATTTCTTTTTTTTTTATTTTTTTTTTTTGTTTTGTTATTTTTTATTTCGATTCCTGTTTTGTGTGTTTGGTGTTGATTTTTTTGTGTTGGTAATGCTATTGTTGTCAGTTCTTGTTCTTGTTACGATTATTTCGTTGTCGTCCACCGTTTCGCCTCCTCCTCATCATGTCCAACCTCTAATGATCATCCGGATAATGATCTGACTTATTTGCGTTCTCTCTCCCTCTCACCCACGTCTGATACATTATAAAAGAAAGGGACGGACCGCGCAAAACGCCCCCAAATCCGGGAATTCTCCTCGAGTATCGAATCGCAAGCGATCACGAGTCTTGACCACGTACCTGGGGCTCAGCTCAGGAATCCAGGGACAGACGTCCCCACCACACGATGAGGGCGTCGCGAGTTCGACGATCGAGAGTTCCACGAAAATTCTTCGAAAATTCCCACACACAAAATTACACTAAATTTTCCACTCACAATTAGACGAACGCACGAACTAGAAAAATATTTATATTTATTTTTTTGAAATTTTATTTTTAATTGATTTCAATATTCTTGAAATTTATAAATATTTTCGTAATTAATAAATATTTTCGAAATTAATAAATCGTTTTTCGCCGCGCGGGGCGAGTTGCGAGACACGACAGAACACGAAGCGACACGAGACGGAGCCGCGACGCGTGTGACTGCAGCCAGCGACGACGAGCAAATGCCGACACGACGACGGTGACGGCGCCGCCGACAACGAATGCGATGACGACAACGACTTCGACGGCACGAGGCGACGAGGACGAGCGGCGACGGCGTTGCCAGCAGCGAGTTTCCGAAGGTAAACAAAGAAAATCAAAACAACTTGAAAGCTCCGGCGAGAGAGTGCACGATTGGAGTCAGAGGGGAGTGAGGAGTGAGAGGGGGATGGAGGGGGAGCTGGAGTGCTGGCGTGTGTCGACGGGGTGGACTCGGCTCGGATTATGGCAAGACGCAATTTTTGTTTTCACGCTAAATTACGTTTGCGTGATTGTGAAAGGAGCGTCCGTCGTCGTCGTCGTCGTCGTCGGCTTCGTTGTAAGGCCACGATGCGGCGTAAGAAAAAACAATGAATGAAAAGCTCTCCACTCTCTCCACTCGGATCCAGTCGGCGACCGCCAACAGAGCGAGAGAGAGTTTTCCTCCAACAGTTGGAGAGCGCAGCATGGCGTGGGAGGAGGAGGAGTGAGAGAGGTGGAGGGAGTGGGAATATTGAGCATTTTATTAGCCGTGACGCTGGAGACTTTTTAGCGAAGACTCGTGGGTGCTGGCGACGGGAGGAGAAGAAGGGAAATTCTTCCACATTTCCCTCGCTCCCTCGCCCATGGCGGGAGTGCGAGCGAGTGGGTTGCGCTCTCTCGCTCGCACCCTAACGAGGATGACGGATCAGCCGAAAGTTGCCGCGGACGCTTCCGCCGACTGAAGGCATTCGAATGGCGTCGCTCGAGCTTCCTGTCGGAGCGCCGAGCGTGCAGGTTTGTCCATGTGTGTGTCGGTGTGAGTGTGTGCGCGATTCGCGAGCGTGAATATAGCGTGAATGTATGGGTGTGCGTGTGTGGGTGAGAAGCGAGCCGCGAGCACCCGAGACACGCTTTAAATCACACTCCAGGGATTTATTACAGTCATTTGATGCACAGGTGGACCGCCAGAGGCCCCCAATTACGCCCACGCCGCGCCACGCCCCCGGCGCCCAGCGACGCCGACGCCACCGCCACCGCCACGACTCGTGTTGAAATTCGTGTTTCCTCGGGATTAAAAACAGGTCGAACCCACGAGTAATTGACGCGAATCGTGATTACTTCCATTATTTTCGTTTTCCCATTTTTGTTTTTTTGTTCCCCTTCTCGCTATTCGGCTGGCGTCGCGGTCGGCGCATGCGTCGTGCGGCGCGGCCACACAAATATTTTGACACTTGCACGTATTTTCCTATACTATGTATGTACACACGACGACAACCACGGCGACGACGGTGGTGGTGGCGGTGGCGACGCGGAGGCGGAGACGGGGGTTGGGGCCGCCCCGCCGCCTCCCACCGGCACGCGTCGAGACTCGCGACTCACGACACGAGACGCGATCGAGACTCACTTGAATGAATTCCCGCTACTCGCACTGATTTCCACCGATAATTTCCTTTCCTTTCGCTGGACGCTTCTTCACGTTGCCCACATCTCTCTCTTTCACTCCGTTGACCGATGACCGACGACGACGAGGTTCGTCCGCTCGCACGTCCTGACGCCCCGAACATCCAACTCGTTACTGACTCCGCGACCACGAACGACGACGGCCGAGACGATGGCGACGACGACGGCGACGGCGACGGCGCCGGCCACCACGAAGGATGGCGAAGCCGACGACGAAGCTTTTGTGGAGAGAGCGAGCGCGAAAGCTGCGCCTCGTGTCCTTGCGCTCTCTCGCTCTCCACACTCACTCGCTCTTCTACGTTCTCTCGCGTACCCTCTCGCTGTCCGTTGCCGCTCCACGGTCGGTCTCGCGTCAGCGACTCGGCAGCCGTAGTTTTATTATTGCCGGTTAGCGTAATTCTGTAAACAAATTAACCACTGGTTTCAACCAGCGAGCAACAGCAGGAGCAGTGGTGGCAACAGCATGGGCAAGAACAAGAGCAGAGCCGGTCGTTCGCGCCCAGCTGGCAACGCCGTTCGCTGGGCCACTGAAGGCGCGGACGTGGAGACGAAGCCGAAGACGACGTGAAGACGAAGCCGACGATGACGAAGCTGTCGACGAAGACGAAGTCGACAAAGACGACAAAGACGACGACGACGATGTCGAAGCCGACAAAGCCGAAGTCGAAGCCAAAGCCTCTCCAATGGAGAGCCTTAACCCTTGCTTGCCCACTGCGCATTTGTGGAACGACGTCGTGCATCGTTTCGTTTCGTAACCAGTCGGCGGCCGCTTCGATCCGAGTCATTGGGCTGAGAGGCGATCGATCAAATCGACTGAAATACAAACTCAAATGAAATTAATTTATTTTGATCTTCGTTTACAGCATCTGCGAGGTTTCGTGGTAATTTAAATGTTTTCAATTTAATTTTTTTGGTTTGTTAATTTTTTATATATCTTTTTAAATATTTTGTAGCATTTTTTTAATATATATTTTCATTTTTGTAGAATTTTTTTTAATGTTCGTAGTAATGTTTTCATAAATTATTTTCATTAATTGTTTTGTTTTTTTTTTTTTTTGTCTTTTTTTAATGACTTCTCTCAGAATTCGCTCGGAATCGCATCACGCGAAACCGCAGTCGTCTCCACCGAAAGCCGTCGCATGACATCGCGATTCGCCCCATCGGCGCGACGACGGGCGCTCGATATCGATAAATTCCGTCGCAAAAATAACGAAAAAGCATTTTTACTGCGGAATTCATCGACAATTTCTCCTCTTATTACAACGACATCGAGGATTCGACGAGGTCGCTGAGTCACGTGGTCGACGCGCCGGAATTCCCGACGAGCTGATAATGATGAGAACGCCAAAATCCGACGGAACCCCGCCAGCCGGGTGCCGAGCTGGTGATTAATTTCCCCCCGATTAGCAGACATTTCCCAGCGGAGGAGAATTTCCCATCGCTCTCGCCGATTGATCTCTGACCGCGTGACGTCGCGGACTCTCGCCCTCCACGTGACGGCGCGACGTCGCCTCAGACTCACCACGGCCGCCGATTCCACCACACAAACAATGGCGAGCACGTGCGACCTGAGGGAGAGCGTGAGAGAGAACGAGAGGCGGGCGAGAGGGTGATCCAGATGCAGTCCAGAGGGCGAGAGAGGGCGAGAGAGCGCGAGCTCGTGTTGCGGAGCAGCTGCGTGGCGAAAGAATTCCCCCAGCGCTTCTTTGGTTTCCCAGCAAAATTCTTTAAATTGCTGATGCAACAATCGCCGCTCTTGCCTCAGATCGCTTGGTATCGGTTGCGACCTCGGCCCTCGCCGTCTCCCTCTTGTGTTCGATCTCACCTGGCGGCGCTCTTTGAAAAGTGCAAACGTGGAGTGGCGAAAAGACAGCGAGCAAAAGCCACCAGAGAGAACGGCTGTTGAGAGCGAATGAAAGCGAGAGAGAGAAGCGGCAATTTCGGCCAAAAAGAGTGTTGCCAACGCTAGGCGCAGAGGGAAGAAAATGGAGGCCACGTTGGCGCGAGGAGCCCGAGGAGGAGGAGGAGGGGGGGAATTGAAGGCGATAACTTTCGCAGGTTACGGAGAGCGAAACCATAATGAGCAATTATCATTTTAATCAACTTCCCATAACATTGGGGAAGATTTGAAGGCGAAGCAAAAGTGCGAACTCGTTGCGCCCTTCGAAGAGGGGGCAACATTTTCGCTCCTCTCAAACACCGCTCACTCTCTCGCACTCACATTCGCACTCGCCCGCTCACGCTCCCGCTCTCATTCGCCTCCTCTCTCGCATTGTGTGTTTCTATTGTTATAGAGGTGAAGCCGGCGGCCTGCGCACCCCCCGCTGACCAACCGACAGCGGCCTGACGTCGACATGCGCGCCAGATACACGCCAGCGACTGGTGCCCGAGTCATCGACTGCGTCCCCTCCGCATAGTTCGCCTTCACTGCCGGCCGGCCGCGTGTTCGCCTCCGACGAAAAACGACCGAAATGTACTTCAGTCAATGGATATTTTAACATTATAAAAGGAATAAATCAAATCAAAATAAAGAAAAAATTTAAAATTCATCAACAGAAGGAAGAAAGGAAAAAATTCGCATAAATTCCCGCAGTACTCACGAGCGTGATTGCATCGGCGAAAGTTCATTACACAACTACAGCGACAGCTCCGCCAAGCGCCGACTAATCCACACCTGGTCACCCCACCCGCAGACCGCGGCCCGCAGCCAGACACCATGGAGGACCTCCTGGACTACATCGGGTGAGTGGGCGACGTCGTCGGCTTCCGCCTACGTTGCATTTGCTCCCACTCCCTCCCTCTCGCTCTCCCACACACCCGTTCCAACAACTTCCTCACTCAACCTCCTCTCTCGCCATCCTCTCGCTCTCCCTTCTCGTCGGCCACCTGTTCGCTCTCTTCTCTCCGTGAGTAACTCGGCCAAGTGAGAAGAATGTGAACGTAATACGACGACGTCGACGTCGTCGGCGTGGCTGACAGTTCTATTTTCGGCGCAGGCATCCAAGTTCTATTTTCCCATTGACTTTCCCATTGATGGTCGACCCAACCTCCCACTGCATGGCCAGTGGCGGGACGGGAAAAATTCAGCTCGAAGCGAGGGTCCTCGGAGCAATTCGTCGGCGCCGGCGACTTCAGAAGTCGGTTTCGTGAGTCGGTTTCAGGAACCGTCTGCAGGAACCGACGGCAGGAATCGGTTTCGGGAACCGACTTCAGGAACCGACTTCAGCGCGCTCGGCGAGAAACGAGTTCGCGGCAATCCAACCGAGCGGCAGCTGCTGCCAGGAGGTGGTCGAGGATGGCGAAACAAAGGGCCAGCAAAGGGTCCGAGGGGCGGAGGGGCTCGAGTTGGGACAAAGGCTTTTTTCCTTCTGGTCGACGGTGGGGGGTCGTCGGAGGGAGTCGGGTTTCGCACTACACTAAAAGCCTCGGCTTATTTATTCAATCGATCCATTTTCGCCGCCGCCCTTCGCGCGCTTCTTCCCACGATCTGACGATTATTAGATTTCGGATCGGTTCGCGGAACCGCTTGTTATTCATTTGTTTGATGCATTTGTTAATCAAATCAACACACACAAGCACGTGACCCTGTCTGCGAGTGAGTGAGCGAGAGAGAGCCAGTGTGTGTGTGTTAATTTTCATGATTTCCCATTGTCGCACTTCGGCTGCAGCTTCGACTCGGAAGGCCAAGAAGCGACGCCGACCGGTTCGGTTCGGCCGAGTTCGACGTCGGCAAAACGATATGCAGAACAAACGCACACATCGACACACACACACGTGTCAATATACACTGACATTAGCTTATGCTTTTCCACACCATTGGCTGATGCAACACTGGCCGCGCAAACCGCGTCCGCCAGCCCATGGCAGGGCAAAGAAAGGACAACAACAAAGCAAAACTGCAGCAGCAGCAAATCGAGGCGTTGTTTGTAAACAACCGGCGTTTTCTCCCATCCCCTTCTCTCTCTCTCCCACTCCCACTCTCTCTCTCTCTCTCTCTCTCTCTCTCTCTCACTCTCTGCCCGTTCTGCTGCTCCCTGGCTCCCGCGGGCTGCGTTTCGGGGGAAATCGGAGACAACATCTCGTTATCACGCGGATTTCCGGGAAAGTCAGCAATCGCTCGGTCGGGGGTCACTCGTTACGACGGGGGCGCGCCTTACCTAACGGGGTCCCTCGCCTCGAACCCTCGCTCTCTCCCACTCCCTCTCTTTGCCTCGTCGCTCACGCCGTCTGGCCCTCGTTCCCTCCTCCCTCCCATGCGATCGCTCGCTCGCTCGCCGTCGTTTCATTCACGGATGCCGACGGCCGATGGCGCCCTTGCCCACCACACACACACGCGCGCACACCCTGTGTGGGGAGAACGGCGGGCTTCTCACCACGCGCCGACCGCCGACGACGACGACTGACTGGGGCAACCGAGAACCGCTTGAGCTTCGCAAGTTCCGACGTCGAGGCAGAACCCGAAGTCGGTGTCAAAGCAGAAGTCGAGCCGAAGCCGAGCCGAAGCCGAGACGAAGCCGTCGCCGAACCCGTTGGCTCAGAACTATTTAAAGCCCGCGTCGGACGCGAGGCCGCCTCAGAAACCATTCGGGATTCGCGCGCGAATCGCAGGCGAAGCGGAAACGGAAACGGGCTGCGACGTGTTGCCAGTGTTGCCAATCCAACTGAACTGAATTGAACTGAGAACCCACCGAGAACTTGTGATCGACTCCACTTGAAAGGAAACCAAAGAAAGGCAGACAAAAAGTCAGAGGTTCCCATGGGCGATTGAGAAGAGCAGGAAATAATTTGAGAGCCTGGATACTGATTGACTGTTATTGCCGTTGGCTGGTGTTGTTGTTGTTCGTTGTTGTTAGTGTAAATTATTTTAGTACTATTGTTGTTGCTATCGTGCCCGCAGAGGAAGAGGAAGCAGCAGAAACACCCGGAATAGTGCAAGGTAGGCGAGAAGACCAGGCGAAAACTGCACGAGTTGCAGAAACCCGACGTCGGCTGCCGAGCCGCGCCGCGCCGAGCCGAGCTGAGAAATTTCCACTGGCTGCGTGTGCTGCGAGCGATTTCATTATCATTCAAATTGGGCCAACCCGAGCCGTCGCCCGGCACCGCCGCACTTGCACCCGCTTCGCCGACTTCGCACCTCGCACCGCGCGGGCCGAAGTGCGGACGGCCGGACGGAACTCGCACGTTAACAACCTGCTGCTAACTGAGCCGCGGATGCCGCCGACCGACCGAGCGGTCGACCGATGGACCTCCCGAAGAGCCGTCAACGGGGTGGGGTGGGGTCGGGGACGCCGTCGCTGGCTTGGGTCGATCGTTTGCTTACAGTTCACAGTTGTTTCCGCCCCATTGCACTTGCATTCGCGATTCGCGTTTGTCCCACTTGTCACACCTGCCGCCGGCCCGAACGTGCCGAACGAGCCGCGTTTGGGAAGCGATTTCCATGGAAGCGAACTGAGCCGCGACGCATTGCTCGCGAAAGGCACTTCGCTATCTTGCCAAATTCCTTCGCGAGTTTCACCAATCGACACACATTGTCCACATCTTGCCTTCTCCCTCTGTTCTCCCTCGTTCTCTAACTTCCGTTCTCTCTCCCTCTCTCTCCCAGGATGCCCTTCGTGAGCGTGACGAGCGCCTACCGCGTGCTCACGCGCAAGAAGCCCATCGAGGACTCGTCCGAGTCGAAGCTGGCCAAGGTCCTGTCGGCCTTCGACCTGACCGCCCTCGGCATCGGCTCGACCCTCGGCGTCGGCGTCTACGTCCTGGCCGGCGAGGTCTCCAAGCGCTACGCGGGCCCCGCCGTCGTCATCAGTTTCCTGATCGCGGCGATCGCCTCGATCTTCGCCGGCCTCTGCTACGCGGAGTTCGGCGCCCGCGTGCCGAAGGCCGGCTCCGCGTACATCTACAGCTATGTGACCATCGGCGAGTTCATCGCATTCCTCATCGGCTGGAACCTGATACTCGAGTATGCCATAGGTAAGTGATCGCGTCCGACCGGCCCGCTTTCTGGGTCTCCGACTGTCGGCCCGTCGCGGGCTCGAGTTCTTGCTGAGGCCCACGTCTGGCGCGAGTATCGGACCCTTAATTGAGGCGATCGAAATTCAAAAGTCGTCGCCGTCGCCGCCGCCTCGTTCAATTAATCGCGCCGTCTCCCTCGCTCGCTCACTTCCTGCTACGGCTTGATTGAGCGATTCGCGGCTCCTTAATTGAAGGCAATTGAACGGCGGCGGCGGCGGCGGCGGCGGCGGCGAGAAATCGAACGGTTCCGAATCGAACGGGTCCAGGTCGATTTTCTCTCTCACTGTTCTCTCCTTCTCCCTTGCAGGCTCCGCCAGCGTCGTCAAGGGCCTGAGCACGTACCTCGACTCCCTCTGCGGCTACGCGATGCGCGACTACCTCGGGACCCATCTGCCGATGAACGTCGAGGGCCTCAGCGCGTACCCGGACCTGTTCGCCTTCGGCGTGACGATCGTCTTCTCGTGGGCGATCGCCCTGGGGGCCAAGGAGTCGACGCGCGTCAACAACGTCTTCACGATGCTCAACCTGGGCGTCGTCCTGTTCGTCATCGTCGCGGGACTCTTCAAAGGTTCGTGTCACGGCTAGCAGCCAAGCCGAAACTACGTCGAGCGAAGATTCCAACCAATCGAATCTTTGAACCCATCGTCCATCACCGAAACCAATCTCAATCTCGATCTCGATCTCGTTCTCGATCTCTTCCCTCAGTGTCGTCGTCGAACTGGGCGCTGCCGAAGTCCTCGGTGCCTGAGGGCTACGGCGACGGCGGCTTCATGCCGTACGGCTTCTCGGGCATCATCAAGGGCGCCGCGGTCTGCTTCTACGGCTTCATCGGCTTCGACTGCATCGCGACGGCCGGCGAGGAGGCGAAGAACCCGAAGAAGTCGATCCCGTTCGCCGTGATCACCTCGCTGGCGATGATCTTCCTGGCCTACTTCGGCGTCTCCTCGGTGCTGACGATGATGCTGCCCTACTACGAGCAGGACGAGAGCGCGCCGCTGCCGCACGTGTTCCGCATCTACGGCTGGGTCGTCGCCGAGTACATCGTCACGATCGGCGCCATGTTCGGGCTGTGCGCGAGCCTGATGGGCGCGATGTTCCCGCTGCCCCGGATCGTGTTCGCCATGGCCAACGACGGCCTGCTCTTCCGGTTCATGGGCGAGATCAGCGCCAAGTACAAGACGCCCTTCAACGGCACGCTGTTGACCGGGTTCCTCACCGGCGTCCTCGCGGCGATCTTCAACCTGAGTCAGCTGGTGAACATGATGTCGATCGGCACGTTGCTGGCCTACTCGATGGTCGCCAGCTGCGTTCTGATCCTGCGCTACGAGTGCGACGAGCGGGGCGCCCGGCAGGCGGCCAACGGCGGGCGGCTCCTCGTCGACCCGAACGAGGCGCGCTGCGCCCTCTGGCGCCAGCTGTTCAACGTCGAGGGCTCGGTGGTGCCGACCCGCCAGACCAGCCGCATCGTGACCGTCGCCACCACCCTCTTCTGTGAGTCTCGCGCCCTCGCGCCCTCTCTCTCTCGCCCGCCGTGGTCCCAATTCATGATTTTTCCTCTCCGCAGGCGTCTGGTGCCTCCTGTTCTCGCAGGTGCTGACCAAGTTCGAGGAGCAGTTCCTCGCGGTGACCCCCCAGGACTGCGCCCTGCTGGCCGTCACCGCCGTCCCGCTGTTGGTCACCCTGTACATCGTCTCGCGGCAGCCGGTGTCGCCCGCCCAGCTGTCGTTCAAGGTGCCGTTCGTGCCGTGGCTGCCCGGCGTCTCGATCCTGATCAACATCTATCTGATGATCAAGCTGGACGTCATGACCTGGGTCCGCTTCTGCATCTGGATCGCCGTCGGCCTGATCATCTTCTTCGCGTACGGCGTCCGCAACAGCCGGCTGCGGCAGAAGGACTCCGGCCGCCCGATGAGCATCCTGCGCAATGCCAGCGAGTCCTCGGCGGCGTCGCTGCAGCACGAGGACAAGCTGAGCCCCGAGATGCCCCTGATGCTGCTCCAGAACTCCACGTAGTCCGCCAACACCCCACCCCTCAGTATTCGCACCGCCCCTCGCTCCCCGGACTGCACCCTGCAACCTGCACTGTGGAAAGGAAGACAAAACACGCCACGACATGCCTCACACTGACCAAAATCATGACGCAAAGCCCGATTTTTTCGATACTGTCCTCGTCGAATCGAGAACCTCGCGAATCTCATTGTGTCGTTTTATTTTTACAACAACCCTCGGGTAGGCCTAAGCTCTGTAATCGTAAGCCCTCTTAGTATTTGTATCGAATAAAGATATTACTTTACACATGTAGATAAGCCGAGAAGTGTCTTGTTTGTTTGTTTGCCTCGACTTGGGTCGTCTCAAATCGAGTCGTCTCGACTGGACTCGACTCGACTGAACTCGACTGGACTCGACTCGACTGAACTCGACTGGACTCGACTGGACTGGACTGGACTGGACTCGACTGGACTCGACTGGACTCGACTGGACTCGACTGGACTCGACTGGACTCGACTGGACTCGACTGGACTCGACTCGACTGATCTCGACTGGACTGGACTGGACTCGACTGGACTCGACTGGACTCGACTCGACAGGTCTCGACAGGATTCGTTTCGTCTTGTGTCGCCTCATGCTCAACCTCACCCGCTGGTCACGGGAGGCCCTTCACGGTACGCCGCTCGCTATCGCCCCTCACAGGTATCGCCAAGATCTGTCTGTTATCGGGAGAGATGTAGAGGTGTTTGTCTATATATGTATGACGATCATGATGTTGACGATGATGATGATGATGACGATGACGGCGACGACTCGCCTCCAGCTCGCGATAAGGTCTCGTTGAGTTCCGTTTATCTTATCGCGATCTGCTGCTGCTGCTGCTGCTCTCGGCGCTCTGGCGGAATCGGAATCGGACCCGAGCTGGGGCGGCTCGGCTCCATCGCCCACTCTCTCCACTCTCTCTCTCTCTCTCTCTCTATTTCTCTCTCCCCGGCGATCGTGGCGCTGACCAGTCGAGCTTTCTCTCTCCCTCTCGCGATGGCCCGATGCCGGAGTGATTGGGCCAATCGCTTCCAGCCGAGGGGGTTCGGAGTTATTTGCGGGCGAGCTGCGGCCTGGACAAAACCTCACCGCATCATCGGGAACAACAACAACAACAACGGCACCAACAACACCTGGGGGTAGTAAGTGCTAAAGTGCAGCCACAACAACAACGACAGCCACAAGTACAGTTCGAAACAATAGCAGCGAGAACGCAGTAGCAACAATAGCAAACAATAATTAAAGCACGATAATCGTCGACGGTCGAGTGTAGAAAGCAAAAAAAAAAAAAACAACGAAAAACAACTGTGAACGAGCGCCAGCAACAAGAGAAACCAGAGCAAAAAAAAACAACAAAAACCTTAACATTAGCAAAAAAATAATAGTAACAACAACAACAACAGCAGTGACATTAACAAAAACAATGACCGACCGAAACTGAAGCAAAAACAAATTCCCAGGCAAAGACGAGGCGAGAAGACAAAAACAATTGTTTTTCGGAATAATTTCTGGCGATTGCAGCCGAATCGACAGGGCGCGGGTAATCGATCGTATCCAGAGAGAGAGGGAGGGAGAGAGAGAGAGGGGGGGGGGCGCCTCCTCCCCTTCCAGCACCCTCAACACACCCTCTGGCCGCGGGGCCTCGCTCGGGGTGTCAAAGCGGCGTGAGAGCGACGTCTGCCAGCAGCCGCAGTGAAAACCACATGCAAACATGCACACACACCACCATGCACAAATATACGTATGCATAATTGCAGTCGTGATCGTTGCCGCTCGCCGTTCGCCGGTGCATCCGTCGATGAGTCAGGAGGCAATTGTTCGAAAGTGATCCGCGCGAATACCGCGAACAGCACGGACTTGCGGAAACCACCTCGGGGGCGCGACGTGTGAAATCACTCGGTCACCACTCGTGGCATAGCATAATAACGATTATCCGAGAATCCGAGAATCGCGAGTCCGACCGGAGCGAACGCCGACCACCGAACGTCCCCAAAGCGCGCCATAACATCCAGAACGCGGTGCCATAACTGCCATAACGCGCCATAACCGCGACTTCCTGCGTCGCCGTGGACGCCGCCGCCCTCGGCTGCATCGCGGCCTGCACCGGGACTCGTCGGTCGTCGTCGTCGTTGTCGTCGCTCTCTCGCACATGGGCGCCACCTGCTCTCAGTCCTCGCCCTCGCTCTGGCTCTGGCTCTGGCCCTCTCGCTCCCACAGGCAGCCGCTATAAAAGAAAAGGCCGTATCTCGAAAACATCCAGAGCGCCTCCGTCCGCCGTCCGCCGTCTCGCCGCTTATCAGCCCGCGCACGCACACAGGCGCACTCTCGGCTCGATTCTATTGTCGCCCTGCATCTCTCGAATTCTTCTCTACTCGCGACTCCCCGAGAGATATATTTTATTATTTATTTTTCATTATTGTTATTATTTGGTTTTTATTATTAGTGCTCTTGTTGTTGGCAATTGCTCTGTGGTTGTTGTTGCTGTTACTGCTTTTCTTGGTGTTTTGTTTTTGCCAAGAATTCTGTGTGTGTGTTTTTTTTTTTTGTGTTTTATAGAAAGACAATTTCTACGGCACCGCCGTCGCCGTCGACTCGTCGACTTGTTCTCGTCTTGAGTTGTAATTCGAGTCCGCGTATTTCAGTCGAGTTCGTTGAATGCTTCGGTTGTGGCTCCCTCTGGCTGCTCGGCGCACGGCCCGTTGATCGATCGGCACTACAAGTGGTTTCCCATTCACGCTCCCATTCTCGCTCTCGCTCTCGCTCCCGCTGGCGTTCGCGTTCGCGTTCCCGTTGAAGTTAAAGTTAAAGATTCTCGCCAACGCTAACAGTGCGGTTTCCGCCCGATTCCCGCGACCCCAGTCGGCTCAATTCGGAAGTCCGGTGCTCCTGCCAGCGATCTCAGCGCTCTCCAAGAAGTCCCGGTAAGTCTCCACCCTCGATCCTGTCCGCTGTCGCCACCTCCTCGTCCCACTTCCCACTTCCCACTTCCTTCTCTTCTCCACGGTCGTGGACGGGCGTGGACTCCGTACGAGTCCTTTTTCGTGAGGTTCTCGTTCCACCTGGTTTCTCCCACTCCCACTTCCCACCCTCCCGTTGACCCGTTCACCCGTTCACCATCGCGGTTTGCCTTGCGTTTCCCCGGATTTTCCATCGCTTCCGAGGCCCTTATCGAGCACTTGCCTTTCTCAACAACAAGTGCTTTCCTCGGTCCAGGTCCATCTCGGCTGGCGATCTCGCACCCTGTTGCTACCAGTCTCTATCTGCATTATGTGATTCTTATCTGACGTTTATCTCGCCCGAAGATGGCGCTGCGGGAGGCAGTGGCTGGAGTGGGACGGGACGGGCGAGGCATGGACCGGACGCCTCGGGTGCGCCCGGGTCTCGGGAAACACCTTGCTTTAGAGCCCTCTTCCGGTCCGCTCCGCTCCGTTCCGTTCGTTTCGTTCCATTCGTTCCCAGGTGGATTGATTAAGGCGGTCGCTGCTTATCGGGACAATAACAATAAAAATCACGAATCGATGACTCACCGCTCTCTCGCTCCGGCGGCGAGGTGGTGCGGAGCCAAAAATAATTTCCCTAACCACGGCGATGACAACGCGAACAACGGCGACAATTGCTAATTAACAATGTTTACATAATTGCGATCAACATCGTGGGCCTGGGGTGCAATCGGGGCCGGCGGCGGGCTGGGGCCGAAGTCGCCACGGACGGGAATCAGAAACTTACAGCCGTCGGCCACAGGTGCGGACGGAGCCGCTACACCTGTCCACATAGACCAGGGTGGGCTTGTGCGTGTGCGCGTGTGCGTGTGTTCGTGGGTCTGGCGCTATCTAAATGGGTCTAGGTAGTAGTTCTGATCACTTCCACATATAATAAGCAATTCGCATTATTTTCCGATAAACCGAAAACAAAAAAGAAATAAGACAAACAAATAAATAAATAAATAGTTGGCTACGTAACGCTTGACTAACGAAAATGACAAAATGACAGCGCCAACGAAAACTCAAAATTTTCGCCGCAGTGAACGGAGTTTTATCATGACAACGGCACAACCGAGCGAGAGCGAGCGGGAGGGAGGGAGGTTGGGAGGGAGAGAGAGAGGGAGAGATACGAATCCGACAAACACTCGTATTTTGGGCATTCTTATCTTCGCCCGAACAGAGCGAGCGAGATTAGCGACAAAACGGGTTGAATTATTTAATATCGCAATTAAGAAGTTAAACGATCGACTAACGATCAACCGTGCCGAATGAATTCACAAATGGAATTTTCGAATCGAAAACGACATCCAAACGACATCGAAATCGGACTCGTTGGCTTCGTTGGAAGAGATCCCGAAATCTAGTTAACTCCGTATATTGGAGAGCACGACGTATCGTGGTTGCCTCAAATTTGGCAATTTCTGAACTTCTGTTTGCACTTAGATAAGTGATTTTCGTGTCGTGATTAAGCGCTGGGAACACACGATTTTTCAATTAACTCCGTGTAGAGCGGAAGACGATGACAACGGGAGAAAAACGAAAAACGAAAAAAAATTCTCCGCACATAAACAGAAGCAGCAGCAGCAGCAGCAGGGGTCTGACAACTCCCGAATGCCAATGAGAGGGCTCGACGAGGCTCGCATTTTCGCGATTATCGGACGGAGGCGGAACGTGTCCTTCGGTCGATTCCAGCCGGGCCCAGAACGTGCCACGGCGAATGCGAGTGACACCGACACCGACACAGACACAGGCAGCGCAGTGGAACCACACAGACAAACCCAGAGACACACGAGAGACAGACACGAAGCCACACACAGACACAAGGACAGTGGGACGGACCGACGGACCGACGGACAGCCGGACGGACGGACGTTGGAAATAAAAATGCAATTGGAATATTCGCATTATCGCGGGAGTTCATTAATTCATGCGTCGTTTTAATGCCCACAATTATAATGTTATGTGTTCGATTGAATTTCTATTCTGTGCCCTTAATGAGGATCGCTCGATCGGCCGCTCGCTCGCTCGAAGACGAGCCAAGGCGACCGGAGACGCGCAGTTCGCTCCAGTTGCTCGGTGCACCGCATCCGCATAAACTGATAAGAAGGCCAATTATCTACGCCTTACCAGTGAAGAGCTGGATAGACATCGACCATCGAGCATCGAGCGTTATGAAATGTCCATCCATCCGACAGATGCGATTGTCTATTTATAGACGAGCATATTAATTAACGGCACATCGCATGCAGCCGAAGTAATTCGCAAGATGCGGATCGATGCCGTCGTCGGTCGCTTTTATGGCCCATAAACGCAAAAGTCACCAGGAAAACTCCGAGCGTTCTCGTCACTTGTTGGCGTCGTTGGCGTCGTTGGCGTCGCTTCGGGCTCGAGCGTTCGGTCGTTCGGTCGGTCGGTCGATCCTCGGCTCGAGTCCGCCGTCCAAACTGCTCTTGACATCGATTCGGCCGTACGTCGACGAGCGTCTCGCTAATCGCACGAACTCCAACTGTTGACATCGGCGACGATCGGCGATTGCGACGCTGTCTGTGCGGCGGTTTCCAAGTGTGGCCCTGGTCGCTGCCTCCGCCCCTCGATCGGGGCTGGGCTGCGTTTCCACCGACCCTCGCACCATCCGTCCATCTGTCCATCTGTCGATGCCATCCGTCCATCAGCCTTGCCATTCATGTCAGTGCGATCTCGCCGCAATTATAGAATAATTTAGTGCCAGTCTGAACTTTCGCAATCAAATCCAATTACCTTTGGATCCTGGCACCTAACGCTCAGACACTCACAGATACTAGATTCTAGATTCGGACACCGAGTCCGAGTCCGAGTCCGAGTCGGAGTCGGCCACACATTGCTCGCTTCCATTATGAGTTTCTTCACCTCGTGCGAAGCCACTAGGTTTATCACTCGAAATTCCACGGTATCAGCTTCGGCTTCGGCTTCAGCTTCAGCTTTTTCGTCGTTCCAATCGTTGTTGTTCTTGCTGGCCTTCCTTGCTACCAAACCTCCCTCCCTCCCGCTTTCTCCAGTCTGTCTTCCCGCTTTCGTTTTCATCCACGAATCCCGCTCTGGCTCTCTTGCAGCTCATCCAGATCACCGAGAGATCACCGAGTCGCCTAGAAGATGGTGCAGCAGCCGTCCTACTGGAAGGTCCTGACCCGGCGGAAAGTGCTCGCGACCGAGGGCGCCGACGGCGACACCAAGCTGAATCGCGTCCTCGGGCTCTACGACCTGACCGCGCTGGGCGTCGGGTCCACCCTCGGCGCCGGCGTCTACGTGCTGGCCGGCCAGATCGCCCGCGACCAGGCGGGTCCCTCCGTGATGATCTCGTTCGCCATCGCCGCCCTGGCCTCGCTGCTCGCCGGCGTCTGCTACGCGGAGTTTGGGGCCCGGGTGCCGAAGGCCGGCTCCGCCTACGTCTACAGCTACGTGTGCATCGGGGAGTTCGCGGCGTTCGTGATCGGCTGGAATCTGATACTCGAGTACGTGATCGGGACGGCGGCGGTGTGTCGGGGGATCAGCGTCTACCTGGACACGATCATCAACGACACCCTCAAGAACACCTTCGCCGAGGTGGCGCCCATGAACGTCTCGTTCCTGGGCAGCTACTTCGACTTCTTCGCCTTCGGCCTGGTCGTCGTCTTCGGTGGTGAGTTTGCCAAATCCAAGAAGTCAACCCTCCTTTTCCTCAAACTTTCGTTTTCTTGTGTGTGCTTTCCAGTGGCCCTGGCCTTCGGCGTGGAGACCTCGGCCTTGGCGAACAACTTCTGCACCTGCCTGAACATCTCGATCCTGCTGTTCGTCATCATCGCCGGCTCGATCAAGGGTGAGTGCGGGAGGCCGACGCCGACGCCCCTTTCTCGAAGTCACTGAATTTCCCTCTCCCTCGCCCTCTCTCCGGCACAGCCGACTTCTCCAACTGGACGATCAACATCGACGACGTGGTCCGCAACGACACGAACACCACGACCGACCTGGGCGCCGGCGGCTACTTCCCGTTCGGCTTCGAGGGCACCCTGAAGGGCGCCGCCACCTGCTTCTTCGGCTTCGTCGGCTTCGACTGCATCGCGACGACCGGCGAGGAGGTCCGCAATCCACGCCAGAACATCCCGCGCTCGATCCTGCTCTCGCTGCTGGTCATCTTCCTCTGCTACTTCGGCGTCTCGACGGTGCTGACCCTGATGGTTCCCTACTACCTGCAGGTAAGTTCTCGCCTCCGTCCACAACATCCAAGCAGCCGCCTTCTAACATCGGACTCCTTTCTCCACGCTCCACGTCCAGGACCCGAACGCCCCGCTGCCGTATGCCTTCAAGGAGGTCGGCTGGACGTTCGCCATGTGGATCGTGTCGGTGGGCGGCCTCATCGGCCTCTTGGCCTCGCTCTTCGGCGCTCTGTTTCCGCTGCCGCGCGTCATGTACTCGATGGCCGAGGACGGGCTGCTCTTCCGCTTCCTGGGCAAGGTGAGCCTGCGCTACCGGGTGCCGGTCATCGGATCCATCTTCGCCGCGATCATGACATGTAGGTTGGCCCCAGTTGCCTTCACGGTACCCTCGACTGATCGCCTGCTCCTTCTCGTAATTGCAGCCCTCATCGCCGGCCTCTTCGACCTCGCCCAGCTGGTGAACCTGCTGTCCATCGGCACCCTGCTGGCCTACAGCGTCGTCGCCATCTCCATCACGATCCTCAGGTGAGTCTCCGCGCCTCAGATCCTCATGAGCTTTGGGGCAAATCCTGATCGTTTTCTGTCTTGTTTCCCCTCCAGGTACATGGACAATGCCGACGAGTCGGACCGCGAGAACGGAAACGAGCCCCTGTCCGAGAACTCGATGCTCACCTCGGGCGGCAGCCGCGTCACCTGCAAGTCCCTGATGGTCCAGCTCTTCAACTGCCGCCGCCTCCACACGCCGAACGCCCTCTCGACGCGCATCGTCGGCTCCCTGATCACCGTCTTCTGTACGTCGGAGGGGATGCCCAATGAGTTCTCGATCTGATCTCCTTTGCTCGTCTCCTCAGGTCTCCTGTCGCTCGCCATCGGCTTGGTCTTCATGCAGGCCTACGATGCCCTGATCACGAACCAACTGTGGGTCCTCGTCCTGCTCGGCGTCCTCGTCGCGCTGACGCTGCTCGTGCTGCTGTCGATCTGCCTGCAGCCGCGCGAGGTCTACTCGCGCATGTTCCGCGTGCCCTTCGTGCCGATCGTGCCCGCGGTCAGCATCTTCATCAACATCTACCTGATGTTGCAGCTGGACGTGATGACCTGGATACGCTTCGGGGTCTGGATGGCTATCGGTAAGACGAACCCCACTCCACCCCGTCCTGCATCCTGCATCCTGCATCACCACATTCGCATGCATCGCGCCATCAAATGTAGCATCCTTGCGTCCACTTCCATCCACCGTTCCGCCCCATTCATTCACCCCTAGTTGTAGCCACACCTAGTCTGTACCTGTAGCTGTATGTGTATCTGCCTCTAGCCTCGTAGCCTACCGTACTAACCCCGCGTCACGACAATTAACATCCAGGTATTCCCATATTCATTGCATGTTGGTGCATGTATGACATAAAGAATCCCGCCAAGCGGAACCCGCGTCGCGTCTCCTTCGCCCGGGCCCTGCGCCGCAGCCCCAAAGGCGACGATGAAGGCGCCGATGACGTGCTCGATGAGAGCCCTGCGAATGGGCACCTCAAGGAGAACGGGCTCGACCTGTCCGGGTCGCTGAACTCGGGCACGAACGGCTCGAACGGCACCACGATCAGCATCCAGAACGAGCACTCGGTGAAGAGCCTGGACGAGATCATGGCCATGGACGAGGTCGGCGGCGACCTGATCGAGATGAAGCACGCCAACGGCAACAAGTTCTACATCGAGGACACGCGCAGCAACAGCTCGAACACATTGCCCGAGACCAACGGCGGCGTCGACTCGATTTCGGCCCGCAACGAGACGACGGAGGAGGAGAAGTCGGTGATCGCGATGCTGGACGACGTGCTGCAGGGCGAGGACGACGGCGGCCTGCCGACGCCCGGCATCCCCGGCTACGATCGCAAGTTCAGCGTCGACTCCGAGATGCAGCCGGCCGTGATCGAGACGACCACGGTCGCCACGGTGCACACCAGCAGCAGCAGCGACTCCTCCGAGCAGGACCCCGAAGAGGTCGCGGGTGGTCGGAGCAGCCTCAGGTCGACCGACTTCGACGTGTACGCCGAGAGCCGGCGGGTGGCGAACACCTTGGTCGACGAGGTCCTCAGCAGCTCGCGACTGTGGGATGCGGTTGAGGAGCATCTCAGACAACTACAGCGACAGCGCGAGGCCCCGGAGCCGACGGCCGAGTCCGAAGACCTGCCTCCCCACGTGACGCCCGAGAGTCCGCCGATGCTTCGGTCCACCTCGGAGGCCTCGCTGCTGTCCGTCGCCTCCGTCGCTTCCGTGGACGACCCGATGCACTCGGAGAAGTTCAAGGACAAACTCAGCAGGATCATCATGGCTCCGCCCGCGCCGCCCGCGACCCTCAAGCCGGCCCAGGAGAAGAAAGCCACCAAGGCGGAGACGGAGGTGGAGGCGTCGCCCCGGCCCACGCTGAAGCAGTCGAAGAGCGAGGCCGACATCCGGAAGCTGGTGTTGAAGGCCATCGAGGGAACCGGCATCAACATCGACCGCGATGGCGGCGATGGCGGCGACAACGGGTCGGCCGGCTCGTCGACGGCAGCCGTCAAGAACTCCGAGGGCATCCCGAAACCTCCGAAATTCGACCCGGTCCTGTACAAAACACTCAACAGCCTCAACACCACGCGGGAGCGGCCCAGCCTGCAGAAACTACTGAGCAAAGACGCGGAGCCGTTGGCCAAGAAGGTGGAGGAAGACCCGCCAGTGCCGTTCAAGGCGAAACTGGAGGCGATTCTCAAGCGAGGGCCGTCGCACCGCACACAGCAGAGGCCGGATGTGCCACAGAGACGGCCCAAGTCGATGGGGCCGGCACTGGAGGAGGAGCAGAAGGACGACAACGCGGTGGAGGAGAGCGCCGAGGAGCTGGAGGTGCAGCGCAAACGAATGACCACCAAGTCGGAGAGCAACCTGAACCAAATGCCCGACGCGGCCGAGGCCATCAACGACGCCCGGAAGTCGCTGAAGCCAGTCAAGTACGGAGTCAAGAACTTATAGTAAAGAGTCGATCGCGGGTTCAACAAGCAACAAGCGAGCGGTTTTCACTTACCTCCAACCCTCGGAGGAGACTCCACGACTCCGAATCGAACTCCAACTACCGTAGGCGCAGACGAGCTGTTGATTGAAGTAGTTGTTGATGCCTTAGTAGGTTCCTCGCCGCCCCCGTAGAGACTAGTAGTGAGTAATTTGCATGAGTTGACTGACTGTAATCCTAGCTCTAAGCGCTTTCGAAACTAATTGCCATATAAACTTGTACTATGTACTTAGGTGGGTCCCGGAGGCCCAGCAGTAGCCATATTTCGACCTGGACCAGGGCGACCTGGAACTAGTCCTAAATTAATTGTTATTATTATATTGTTTTTGTTGTTCTTGTTATTATTGCACGCACACTTGCATGATGGATGGTAGAGAGTCGTGAAAGTCGTTTATAAATAGTTTATATATACTTCAGCTACTTAATTCTCACATCCGGCTCCTCCTCTTCCCCATTTAGGATTGTCTATATACTTTTTCTATGGACTTCCGAATAGTATTAGGGATTTAAAGAGGCAACGGGTCGGTTGGCAAAAATTGAAATACAGTGAATATTTCTGAAACCTGAGGAAGAAAAAGGAAAGAAAAAAACCATATACCAAAAAGAAATATACAACAAAGAAGTTCATATTTTTAATTAACTTTAAGCTTAGTGCGAAATAAGGTTTAGTTTAAAAATCAACATAATCTTAAGTTTTCCCTCAAGTCAATTTAGGAATATACTTTCTGATGTTTTCAAGTTGTTTTATGGTTCAGCAAATAATAAATATAATAATAATGTAAGAAACTCTATTACTTGAATTTATTTAAATTCGCGATCCGGAAACGAAACGAGTTTATTGTTGTGTGGGAAGAACAGGAAGGTACGACTCTTTTTCTCCGGAAGTCTGAACATTAGTATTAGTTCGGTCCGTACTGTCGGTGCTCGTCGCTTCAGGGCTACAGTACGGCAAGATACATTGAACAGCTGTGATACGTTGTCGACGTTTGTTTACATGGCTTTTGACATTTCTGATCGAACTTTTGATTACGCAGCCACCACAGACGCAGCCAGAAAGCAAGATAATAGTACCAACGCGATTAAAGTTATAACATCTCATAAATCTAGTGGAAAGTGCACTCGAAATTGCACATTTAAAAATCAAGTAGATATAACTACTACTAAGTTTTGCAAAATGACAGAAATTGCCGGTGGTCATGGAGAGCCGAACCCCAATAGTTCTTGGTTGGGAGCTCGAGGAATGTGGCTGGCGTATTTTCTGGGCGTGTTGTCAGTGCACTTAGTGTTGCTATCGGTACCTTTAATAAGCATCTCTATGGCCTGGACTCTTACAAACATGTTACACAATGCCGTAAGTGGTCACATATTTCCACTAGAGCATCACCTATTTCCGTTTCTGCCTGCAGGCACATTTGTACTTCTTGCACTCGATTAAAGGTGCTCCGTGGTTTAGCATCGAGAATGATAGCGCTCGTCAACTGACGCACTGGGAGCAAATCGATGATGGAGAGCAATTTACGTCAACCCGGAAATTCCTTACGGCTGCGCCGATTATAATGTAAGTGGAGTTGTTTTTGGCATTAGATTTTTACTAAATTACATTTTGTTTATTTTTTTAGCTTCCTGCTAACTTGTCTTTATACCCGCAATGATCCCGATCACTTCATCGCCAATTTTATTTCTCTTGTGATCGTTACGTTGCCAAAACTTCCACAGTTCCATGGTGTGCGGCTCTTCAATATTAACAAATACTGAGCAGAACAGAAGCATTAAAATTGTAATTTCTACCAGACTGAAGATATATGTATAAAATTAAAAATTTTCATTCATCTATCAAAACTGATATTATATGAGTTGAAATCTTTGAGATGTCTTGCCAACAGTGATTACAAATCCGGCTTCAAGCAAATCTTATATAAATAAATAATAACATATATAACAAAATTCTATATGTTCCCTATATTCTATATGTTAATGAAACAAAAAAACAAACAAACAAATTATTGGAATTTTTGTTTTGTTGCCCAAGATATTTTATTAGATCAAGTACATTTAAAATTTCATCCCTCCAAAGAATGTTCAAAGTTCAGAATATTAATTAATAATCTGTACTTCATTTTAAAATATATATATATATATATATATATATATATATATATATATATATATGATTTACTAAATATTTCAAACCAATAAAACAGGTTTGAATAAAAAATATTGTGATTCTAACTCCAACTGTTTTCTAATTGTTTCTTGTTTTATTTTTTCCTTTATTGTAAGTTAAAAGTCAGCAATGAAAAAACGGAACGTTTTACGAACACTGCTATTTCAATTCACTTGTTGTTGACACTTCAAGACGAGATAGACAAATCGAAAGAAAGAAAGGGAGAGAAGGCGTTCATAGGCGATGCTGTCATCTTTCTTTGGCTGTCAGTGAAACATTGAAATCCATCTGTTGTTCTTATTGGAGCGGTGGAGCTGTTGGATTTGCAGCACTTATTTCTCTAATTCTTCTACTATTCTTAACTGACAAATTGTGATTGTATTCGTCGTAAGCACAAAGCCGAACGCAAAAATCTAGTCAAACAAGAATCCAGGAAAAGCCAATTAATCGTTAATTCAATTGTGAAAGTAGTGGGAAGATAATTTTTGTGCTTTCAAATACGCGGCATTGATAAAATCAATAATTCCAAGAAAAAAAGAAGAAATAGGGTCCGGATTTGAATTACAGTAAAGAAAATGCAAGTAAGTTTGAAAATTTGAATTTTTCTCGTGAATTGGTGATTAAGTGTGGAACTTCGTCAGGTTCACGAATTTAAGGTGGAAATGACCTGCAGTGGATGCTCGGATGCAGTTAAACGAGTCTTGGCCAAACTGGGTGGTAAGTATCAGTGGTGATAGATTAAAGGTCATCACTGAAGTAGAAGAAAGCAACTGCTGCCATTTGAATTTATTAACTGCTGGCATATGTTTTGTTGTACACAAATGGGCAGAACGTATTTATGTAGGCTAGAGATTGAGTTATTGAAGCGAATATGTAACACTAGATGGTTTTGCAAAATAAAAATATTGCAAGACTTTAAAATAGATTTTATCAGAGTCCATTCTACGCGTTCCCCATAAGATAAGCGACCGTATTTCACTTTCTTATTCTACATAGAATCTAAGAGTGCAAATACATATATCACGCCATATGTGTGTATAATACTTATATTAGTAGTTTCCTCTAACTCTGTTTGCTTATCTATTTACAGTGGAAAAAGTGAAAAATATCACGATCGACATGGATGAAAAAACTGTGCAGGTGACGTCCAACTTATCGGCCGATGAACTGTTGGAAGTCATCAAGAAAACGGGAAAAGCGACCACATATGTCGGGGTAAAGGAATGAAATGAACTTTTTTGCAAATTTCGAAAAATTGCAAAATTGAACATGGATTTTTAAAACAACCGACATACAATGCCAATTTTAAAATATGAAAAGAAGAAAATAGTTTAACAACTTTGGTGTTTAACTATTTTCCCATATTAATTTTAACATAGTTTCATATACACGGTAAACTCGATTTAATGCACATTTTTAAATTATGTCAACGAAGATAACAATAAAATATTTCAAATAAATTAACATTTTTAACTAAACTAAATTTATAGTTATATAAGATAACAAATTATCCCATAGTATATTAATATATCGTATAATTAACAACTAAGCACAACGTGTCAAATGCGATTTATGAATCAATGCAATAGTTTTTGATGGAATCTCAATCGATTTTAATTATTCAATAATATTAAATTAGTAGATTAAACCCATTACTCACCTCAGTGTTTTAAATTTTAGAAAGAAATTTTAATAAAAAATAGTTGCGCCCCCGGGTGGGCTCGAACCACCAACCTTTCGGTTAACAGCCGAACGCGCTAGCCAATTGCGCCACGGAGGCCCATGACGACATATCAACAGAATGTTAACAACAGTCAAACACTATATTTTCAATATGTTCGACACGCTTATCCAAAGTTTCAAACATCTTTAACAGCTTCAACAAATCAACTCGAATATCATGCATTTGTTGATTAAGGTCTTTATCACAGATAGATTCAGCCACAGTTATTGACAAATCAGGATCCTTCTCCACCGACGGATGCCAACACATATCAGCATTCGTGACCTGCAAGCGAAAAGTACTTCAGAAAACGACGATCCAAATATTTTCGATAGTTTTATTGTGGTTTTATAGTCATTAAATTATAAATGGTTCAGTTTGAAATTAAAATATATATAATAACTTATATTCTATCACAAAATGTAAAAGCTACCACCAACTTTTTTATGGAATCCAACAGCAGGGAAAGAACTATATTTTTGATTTTTAAAAATATTTGCTGTTTGTTGTGTGGTTGTTGGGCATGTGCAACAATGATGTGCTACTGACACTGTCTATGATACTCGAGTCGTCGTTTTTACAGTCCGTGGTCTGTGATTGATGTTTCGTATATTCGCTATCAATAACCTGCAAATTCTCATCACGCGACTTGTAGATATCTGTTTGGCGTGGGTCAATCAGTATGCTCTCATCCGCGGAAGACATTGTAGTGCTCTGTTGTACAATGCCACTCTCTGATAAAGCATCACGACACTGTTTCATGTTGAAAACAGATGCATCATATGTGTGCAGATTTGACTTCCAAACAAGGAGCTAACAAAATACGTTAAATTATGGCAATTTTTTTATTGTTAGGGAAACTCACCTGTTTATCGCTACCTGCAGTAGCAAATTGTTCACCATTCTTTGAGAATGCTACTGCAGTCACCTTGCTGGTGTGGCCAGTCAATGTGTATATTGGTCTGCCCTCGAGTAAGTCGAGTATTTTAATGGTTCCATCATCGCTGCCGGCCAGTAGGAAATTTCCACTGGGATGAAAACACACATCATTTACCGGGGCTGAGTTCACATGATACAGCTGAATCAACTCCGATTCGGCCATATCAAAGATCTTTATTCGATTACAAGTCAGTCCAACAGCCACTAATCTGCTATCCGGATGCCAGGCTATTTGCCGACCCATACCGCGCTCTTCTGTAAATGTTCGTACACATTCGCCAGAGTTGACATCATAGATGCGTACAGATTTATCATCGGCACAGGATGCTACCAACTGTCCATTGGGACTGAATTTGGCCGAACGAACCCAATTTGTGTGACCAGTGAATGAAGTGAGAAAC
The DNA here is from genome assembly GCA_947389925.1 of Coelopa pilipes. Lineage (NCBI taxonomy): Eukaryota > Metazoa > Arthropoda > Insecta > Diptera > Coelopidae > Coelopa > Coelopa pilipes. The sequence goes on from OX376699.1 coordinate 7,117,079, forward strand.
TTCCGTTGAGCAACCTTCCACAACTTCAACGACTTATCTTCTGAAGAAGTAACCACCTTCAACACAATAATTTCATAAATAATTTAACGTTTCATATAGTATGTACAAACCATTGTTCCAGTAGGATCGAAATCAACACTGCGTACTGCCTTCAGATGGGCCAAAAATTCCCCAGACACTCCCCGCAAACGTGGTTCCCAAATCTTCACACTTCGATCCTTGCTAGCCGAAGCAACCAAATTTGATTTGGGAGACCAAGCGACTCCATAGACAGCATCTGAATGAGCTCCGAAGCGAATGCAACGGGCTGCCTGCCTCAAATCCCACAAAATGACGGAGGCGTCCAAGGAGCTTGTGGCGATTTGAGTGCCAGCCTGATTAAAACGCACCTGTGTGATGGGCGCGCAGTGCCCAGTGAAATGCCGCTCCAAACATGGATCTTCGAACGCTGAGTTATTAGAGCACATATTTTTTATATTATTTAATTCGTATTTTATATCTTTTCGTTTGTGAAGTAGAAAAACAATTGGTCGTCAAGGAAAATTCGACTTTATATTCTGAAACTTCAAACGCTTTGAAAATTCAAACTCCCTACTTCGAGTGGTGACATACAGGTAGTGCGTTGAAAAAGGTAATAGACTCGTCTGATGAAACGTCATCTGTACAGTACAAGTAGTAGACTAGCTGATAGAATACATTTTTTCTAGCTGATACTCGAACCTCAAACTGTGTAACAATCGTTGTCAATAAATTCATTCAAATTAAACTCAATTCCGACTTTTTACACTTCATTTATTTCACATTATGTTAACACATTCGTTAATATCATAAGTTATGGTTATTTAAGGTAAATATATTTTATATATAATTTTTTTGTTAATTTACATAATTGTTTTCATTTAAATATTCATAATAAATGGAAAATATTTCACATTTCTAATAATCAACGAGTTAAAAATATTTAGAATATGAGAATATAATCTTAATATGATGATTATCAATTATTTAAGAAATTGCTAAGCTTTAGCTCTCGTATTCAATAGCCTTTTGATCAAGTGTTTCAAATTTTGTCCATTTTTATATTTTTGTTTTTCTATTTATTTTTTATGGATAACACTTTGTTTTCGGAGTTGTAGATATAATGTAATTTGATTTTGTTTTCTTCACTTGTTCTTTAGAATATTCCCTGAATAAATTATCATTTAAATGTTCTTTATATATATTTCCATATCCTATACGGTTACCATAAGTATAAGAGAGATACACGTAAATACATTGCTTTGGGAATTTTTTTCACATTTCGTGTCAATCATTGAATTTTAATCAAAAATGTTCATGGAAATTATAAATCATATTATCATTATTGGCAAATTTTTTTCCGCGTTGCCGAGATTTGATTTTCAGATATTATAATTTTTGGGAGAATGTAAAAGTTCAAATTTTATGTTAATATAGACCCAAGAAGTAGACTCACAGACAATCTAATCTTAGAACCGATTTTCGTTTCACGACTGTTTTTCGTTATTTCAATACAATATTTATTTGGGATGCAAACTTAAGCTATGACGTAATTTGTTTGTTTAAATCTTAAAATAAGGAAAACATAAAATCGGTTGTGTACTTTAATTTTAACCTAAATTTTACTTAACGTTAGCTAACCAATTTATTTATATATCGATGTTGTCATACTTTAAGAAATTATAAGCTTCTCGTTCTATTAATGATAACTATATACAAAGAAACGTTGATAAAATTGTGCTTAAAAGCCATTTGTGCAACAAAACCCTTAGCACCACATTATGATACATACACATCGCCTGCTTAGCTAGACGTTGATGTTGGAGAAATATTTGGATAAATCATAGCAAAACATAACCATGCAGTTTATTAAAATAGGTAACTATTTATGCATCTTGCTGTAAAAACAAAAGTATGAAGCGTATGCTGACGAATGTTATGATTCATGCTTACAGTTTATTCCCCCCAATCGTTGTTTGATGTTGTTGTATGCGCGTCCAATGGTTCTCCTGATTTATTCACCATATCGCATTCATTGTCAATGAACTCTACATGGGTAAACGGGAAATGTCCCTTTTTACCTTTTAATTCTCCTTCCCATTGACCATTAATATTTGTTTTAGTAACTTTGATTATGTCGTCTACTTCCAATTTCAAAGCCGTCTTGTCATAGGCATTCGGTACACGTGCTTGTTTCACACGCGCATAAGCAGGTAACTTTCTCTAAAATTATATCAAAGTATTATTTTTTCGAATATTATTCAGCTCATATTATAGTTAAATTCTCACATTGAGGTCTGATTTCTTTAAAGCATTGCCCAATTGATGAGAGTTGCCGATAGGTGGTGTGTGCGGAGTGTTTAAAGTTCCAGGACATCCGGTCGCATTCCCGGCTACTCGAGGTGAGCGGAGACTATTTCCACTTCCTATTAAATTACCACAATTACTGCCTCCTGATGAGGGGCGCTCGAAACTATTGTCTTCAGCATTCTCATCATACTAAGAATATTCAATAAGTTTCAGTTACCAAATTGAAAAAGGAGTATATTTTTTTTAAATTACTAACCTTTTGAACATATGGTACAGGAATTTGACCAATTTGTCCTAAAGCATTCTTTGCCGTCCACCACTGATCTTCATCTTTGCGAATAATTGTTAAGATCTCTCCACGACGGAAGGGCAAATCATCTTGATCCTATTTGAATCGAATAACATTAGATACAAGATATTAGACACATATTCAGATTCGAATAATCAAACGGTAACAAACTTACACTTCCATCGAAATCGAATTTGCCAATAACCTTCTCCAGCTTCTTCGGTGCCGGTCTTCTCAACGGTGTCGTATCCAAGTAGTGAAGTGTGTAAAATGTTAGCAATTTCGGTAAATTTTCAAACGATTGGTCTCCAATGCGATACACTATTTGATCCTGTTGCTGTATTTTGTTTATGATATAGTTGCTTACTTTGGAATCTTCTCTGTAAGTGAAAATATAAAACCATTAGGATGAATTATAAATACGGGGTATCCTTCATGTATCCTTTACCTCACACATAGCACATAGTCCCCTAATATCGAGTTGCTGTCCCGTACCAGAAATACTCCCCGCTCCCGTTCGTTCATAAGTACCTCAGTTGCCTCTTGCCTCGACATGGGACCGAAATACCAACTGTGAAATACCCAGTTTAATTTAAATAAATTCCATGCAAGCAAAGGATGATTAATACGAGACACACCTGTTTCTATCCGTTACGTCGAAGGTTTCCATGTTCACTGTGTGTCGCAGCTAATATTCAAATTCCTTATGGCAATATGTTTTTTAGTGTTTTTACTCTGAAAAATAATTTCGTTAGTTTATAAACAAAAAAACATTTCAGCAGAATTTTGTCGAGTAGCGTCGACGCAATGCTGTTGGAACTGCACACAAAATTAAAAGGGGGTTCGTTCATTGGTGCATAGGAAGTGACAAACACAAATTTCCACCTCGACCTTGAAACCCAAGTTCCCACAGCACTATTTTATACTCACTGCAAATGTTGAAGCCTCTTGAAAAATATTTAGGATTTCCCAATGTAGATTTTCTGCATTTGACAGTGTTGCAGGATATATTTCTTTCTTGATAACGTTTTTTGCACTCGACTCGACTCCAAATCTTGATCGCACGTCACCCCGTTTCGTCCAACCCAACCGGACTAAATTGGGTTTAATTTGCACTCTCAGCCTTTTCCCCCCACCGCGCACGATTTTATGATTCTTCACAAATCACTTCTAGTTCAACCGAATGTTCTGTTTGTTTGCTTTAAAGTTCAGGTGTTTTGTGTTCTTTGGTATTTATTTGGAATTTTGTTGACAATTTTTCCGTTTTTCGTGCCACAAACGAGGAAAAATAAGCAATTGAAAATGTTTTTAATCGAATAAATACGAGAGACAGACACACAGACGCAGGCCACACCGAGAACGACGACGTTTGCGGAACGCACACACAGCGACCGATGCGAACCGATTCTGAAAGGAATTGCCAGCAGAAAATTATTTTCATTTTTATCTAATCGTGATTTTGTGCAAATTAAATTTCTATGTTAATCTTTGTTTTTTTACCATATACCAATACACATTATCGACAGAAATCGTTACTTACACAGAATGTTGCACACAATTGATTGCTAGAATTTTAGTTATATATAACAATAGGATAGGATAGGATCTCTACAAGTATAAATATCCTAAAAAACGACAGAGAAGATCAGAAATGCAATATCTGGTAAAACAGTAGCTGAAATGACATAACTGGTGGGAAACTCTATCTTTATCTGACAGTTATCAAACTTTATGTTTTCGTTCTGTTTTTTTTTTTAGACTGCGTGATTTTCTTTGAGTGATTTTCAGTACAGTGGATTTATTTCGATGCTGGTTTTCTAATACATCTCTTAAATTAATATATTTATATATGAATTTATATATGAATTATGAATAAAAAATAATATCAATTACAAATGTTATGTAATAAATAATAATAAAAACGTAACGTTATATGTTTTGATTGACGGGATATATACAAATCATTATAGAATATATGTATACATTTTTCTACAATAAATGACAGGGAAATTCTAATTCTGGTTCATTACATTTGGATGTAAAGGGCATTACATAATATTTGGAACTTCGTATTGATACCAACGATATACATAGTTAGTGCTTCTGGCAAAGTTCATAGAAGTTGATAAAAAACATTATAAATAATATTAAATAAAAATATGAAACTGCTCTCTCAATTCGGTAAAAGTGTTCACGCTTACAATCAACTTCTACAGCATCTAGAGGTTGCGTTCACCAGATTTAAACCCAGGCAGAAAATATACAATCTCGGAGCATGTTTTGAGGTGGATGACTTGGTGAGTTCCGATTCATTTCTTTCAGTTGAAACAACGGTTTTCTATAATTTGATTACAAACAGAAATAAATTCAAATTGTTATGCACCAGTGTGTGTCATAAGAAGTGAATAGAGGTAAACAAAAAAAAAATTTCACGTGCTGACTGTATCTGACAGTTATCGCTTTTCTTCTGTTTAAGTTTCTATATCACGTTCTAATCTGAAAATGTTGCGACTTCTGAGTGAGTTCCATACAGTGGATTTCCCCGGCAGTGAGTGGGTTTTCATAAACAGCTGAACAGGCAGGTTGAATATTTATAAGTGTTCAGACCGAATATAGCGGAGTGTGAGTTTAGTTACACTTTTATCTTTTTAAAAAACAACTCAATTCCTAGAACAATCATTGTGGTACAAAGTGCTTGTTTTACAATCACCAGTTCTGGCCACACGGACTTGGTGGCCCCTAGTATTCTTAAAGAACCACCTGTTCTATGCGAATCAACTTATATTTAACTTTGTTTGATTCGTTTTTTTTTTTTTTTTGTTTTTTATCGAATTGCTTTCGTGTCAAGTTTACAGATCAGCAGGTCTTGTGCATTTCTAATGAATATTAATCTATGCAATATATTGGTGGCTCTGCTTGTGTCGAATGCAGTTGCGAAGCTTGACGATCAAGACTTTGTTGTGGGCCGCCAGAAGGTATCTTTGTAGGAGATCTAACAACGTAATTTATACTTGTTCGATCTGATTGATCAGTATTATTTTTATTTCAAAACTTACAGGTCAACCACAGAGCAGACGAGCTACCCGATGATAGATTCTTGACCCTCAGCCGGCTCTCCGAAGTGCAGCAATTTCGCAATGTTTTGGACAACATTATGATACCGCGTGTTGTTGGCACACAAGGCCACACTAAGGTGCGGGAATACATAAAGAGCACATTGGAAGATCTGAAGTGGACTGTGACTCTAAATAAGTTCCACGAAACGGTGCCAATTCTGGGTAAACTTCATTTTCAGAACATCATTGCCACATTGAATCCTCAAGCGGAGCGTTATCTTGTGCTCTCTTGCCACTATGATAGCAAATACATGCCCGACTATGAATTCATTGGCGCCACGGACTCTGCGGTACCTTGCGCCATGCTCATCAATTTGGCCCAAGTTCTCCAGAATGAACTGGAATCATTCAGGAACTCAAGACTTAGTCTAATGCTATTGTTTTTCGATGGTGAAGAAGCCTTTGAGAACTGGAGTCCAGAGGATTCCATTTATGGATCTCGACACCTGGCAAGAAAATGGGAGGAAGACAGGACGCTGGACAAAATTGACATGCTAGTGTTGTTAGATCTCATCGGAGCGCCAGATCCAAAATTCTACAGCTTCTTCTCGAACACGGAGGGTTGGTATTCACGTTTTGTGAGCATTGAGGAGCGTCTCTCCAATTTGGGACTGTTGGAGAAATACACAAGTAGCGGCGTTGTGCGTAACCGACCTAATCGGTATTTCCTTCCGAATACACTGCGAGAGTCGTTCATTGAAGACGATCACATACCATTCCTAAGACGGCGTGTACCGATATTGCATTTGATTCCAGTGCCTTTTCCCTCCGTCTGGCATACGCAAAATGACAATGCCTCGATCGTCGACTATACTACTACAGAAAACATAAGTAAAATCCTACGAATATTTACGATGGAGTATTTGCTTTCATACATGGACAAATGATCAACGTTTTCAACTTATTTTATAGATTTAAAAATAATTGAAAATTGTGATTTATGAGAAAACTTAAAAGTAAACGCTTAAGTAGCAAGAATATTTAAAATGTTTTGATATATTAAATTTATTACTTCGTTTTCGAATAAAATATATAGTAAATACAAATCAACACTAATTTATTTTTGCGAAGAAAATGTTATAAGGAGCACATCACGAAAAGAAAATTCAAACACAAACAAGCTCCGTTCAATTAGTTGAAGAGAAACATATTTCACTGAACATACTCCTAAGAATTTAGTCGATACGAATATTTGCAGAATTAGCCGATTGTACTTTTGCTGGATATTATATTAAAATAAATAAATAAATTATATAAAATGACCGCATTTGAAGGTGAATACTGTGAATAGTTGCAGTAAGTGCTCTTTTTATTAATATATAACATGTTATTACAGAATTTGGGGTCCTGCCAGAGATAGCGAAAGCAATCGAAGATATGGAATGGACGTAAGTAGATATAGTGATATTCATAGGGATAGTTTACCAAGAAACACTAATGTAATACTGTCGATTTTCAGTTTGCCGACTGATGTCCAAGCCGAGGCTATTCCTCTTATATTGGGAGGGGGTGATGTATTGATGGCGGCTGAAACAGGCTCTGGTAAAACTGGTGCCTTCTGTCTGCCTATTCTACAGATTGTTTGGGAGACAATTCGTGATTTGGAGGAAGGCAAATGCAGTAAAACCTCTGGGGCAGGAGGTTCTGTCGCTCCATGGACAATGTCATTCTTCGATCGAGGGAATGCGATGGCGGTGACACCCGATGGAATGCGTTGCCAGTCGCGAGAATTCAAGGAGTGGCATGGCTGTCGAGCAACCACTGGAGTTAGAGGAAAAGGCAAATTCTACTATGAAGCCACTGTGACTGACGAGGGCCTTTGCCGCGTTGGATGGTCAACTACACAAGCAAAGCTGGATTTGGGCACTTGTCGTTTTGGTTATGGATTTGGTGGGACTGGGAAAAAATCCAACAATAGACAATTTGATGATTACGGTGACTCTTTTGGTAAAAGTGATGTGATTGGCTGCTTATTAGATTTGGATCGAATGGAAATTTCGTTTTCCAAAAATGGTCAAAATCTTGGAGTGGCTTTCCGCATTGCAGAAAACTTGCGAGATGAGACATTCTATCCAGCGGTGGTTCTGAAGAATGCTGAAATGCTATTTAATTTTGGAGCTACTGACTTCAAATATGCTCCAAATGGTTTCATTGCGGTTAGTAAGGCCAGTCCACAATCCATAAAAACCAATCCTTTAGCAAGTCCCAATGCACAAACGACCAGTAAACCGGCTCCAAATGCTCCACAAGCCATCATAATTGAGCCCAGTCGGGAGTTGGCCGAGCAGACATACAATCAAATTGAAAAGTTCAGAGTTCATCTTAAGGATCCAGTAGTTCGGTCATTGCTGCTGATTGGTGGTGTTAAGTTGGACCAGCAGAAGAGTGCATTGCAACAAGGTGTACAAATTGTGGTTGGCACTCCAGGTCGTTTAGAGGAAATGATAAGCAGCGGCTTTGTGCAGTTGACTCATTGCAGGTAATCAAGTGTGAAATTATTATAAAATGGAAGATCTTTCGGTAAAATCATTACATTGTAGATTCTTTGTGTTGGACGAGGCTGATGCTCTATTAAAACAGGGTTACACAGACCTTATCGACCGTTTGCATAAACAAATTCCTAAAATTACATCCGATGGGCGACGATTACAAATGGTAGTTTGTTCGGCCACTTTACATGCTTTTGAGGTGAAGAAAATGGCTGATCGCCTCATGCATTTTCCGACTTGGGTAGATCTTAAAGGCGAGGATGCTGTTCCAGAAACTGTACACCATGTAGTTTGTATGGTAGATCCGCAAAAGGATACAACGTGGCAAAATTTGCGACAACATGTAATAACTGATGGCGTTCATCAGCGAGACAACGTAAATCCCCAGAATCAAACGCCTGAAACTTTATCTGAAGCTGTTAAGCGCTTGAAGGGCGAGTATTGTGTTCGGGCTATAGAGGAACATAAAATGGAACGGGCCATTATATTCTGTCGTACTAAGCTAGATTGCGATAATTTAGAACGATACTTGAACCTACGCGGTGGACAACGTTACTCATGCGTTTGTCTGCATGGTGATCGTAAGCCTCCAGAGCGCAAAAATAACTTGGAAATGTTCAAAAGAGAACAGGTGAAATTTTTAATATGTACTGATGTTGCTGCGAGAGGTTTGGATATTACAGGATTACCATTTAGTAAGTTTCAACATTTTTGATATCGTTAAAAATGATATTGATTTCTTTCCTCAAGTGATAAACTATACTTTGCCCGATGAAAAATCGAACTATGTGCATCGTATTGGTCGTGTTGGCCGTGCCGAGCGGATGGGTTTGGCCATCAGTTTGGTGGCCACTGTGCCTGAGAAGGTTAGTGTGAATTAAAATTACAAAGATCATTATTAATCAATGTATTAGGTGTGGTATCATGGCGATTGGTGTGCCAGTCGTGGACGTAATTGCAGCAACACAAATTTGATTGATAGCCGCGGTTGCTGTATTTGGTATAATGAAAAGAATGTAAGTTTAGTCTCAAGACTCGTATGGTCGTTTTTCATAGTACTATCTTCATTACAGTTGCTTGCTGAAGTAGAAGATCATTTGAACATCACTATTCAACAAGTTGAAACAAATATGGCTGTTCCATTAAATGAGTTTGATGGTAAAGTTGTCTATGGTCAGAAAAATGTAAACACCGGAACTGGTTACAAGGACCATGTGAACCAATTGGGACCTGTCGTTAGAAAATTAACAGACCTAGAACTGCAATCACAATCTTTATTCTTGAAACGCTTAAAAGTGTAAAACAATAAGATATGATTCGAAAATAACGAATTATTGGATAAAATAATACTTAATATTTAAATAATTTAATTCTGTTCTTTAGTTCGGACTTAAAATGCATTTCTAGTAATTTAAGTTATAGTTCCTTTGCACAAATGTTTCCAGCCTTTGGGTTGTCAGTGCTATTCTGTGTCTTTTTTGTCAGAGTTCTCAGTACTATTTGGCATATTTGCGTCATCGTCTCCTTCAAGGTTTTCTTCATCCTCTTCATTGAAACTTCCCTGTTGTAAATTGAGCAATTGTTGGCACAACTTACTTCCAAATGACTCTATATATCTGGGACTTATTTTATCCAAGAGTGCATAGGGTGTCTCGTAGCATTCCTCTTCATTCAAGTCACTTTTGTCCGCATCTACTGTGTCATATGCATTAGATACAATACGGAAGCCCATGCTCGAAACGTGCACACAGTATTCGTTTCCTTCAATGGTCCGTAGATTAAGATAAATGTTGCTTTCGCTAGCGGGCAACACTTTGGAGATTTCAATTGCTTCAACATGTGATTTGACGTCATTGATAATGGCCGTGGCCTCCTCTTCCCAATTTATGATATTCTCCTCGTCGTTGAAGCTTGTAGTCATTTTTATTAAATATTTTTCCGATTTTCTACTGAGAATTAATTAAATTAAAGGTTAGCTAGCGTCTCTTAGGCTTTGCAGATTTTCTCCCGTTTGTATGAGTTGATTTCCTAATATTTCGTTTCGAAAATTCAATGGAAGTTGTGATTTTTCAAGATTTATATTTATTTTCTTAATTTTATTTCACAAATCATTTAATTTGTGAGACTTTTCCTTCAACAGTCTGTATACAAATTGATCACTGTGTTGGGGGGAAGAGAAACACCCACTTACATGGCCTTCGCACTGAACACATGTCACTCGAACAGCTGTAACAGTTGTCAATCTCAGCTGTTAAGATATACAGTGGCGACCAAAAGTAGTTTCAGGCGGCTATTGTTTATAAAGGTGTTGAGTAGTGGTCTTCATTGCACATGGCCGAAAATAGGAATCAACAGAAAAGCATTAACGATGCTTTCGAAGTTTTGGTGAACGAAGCCAGAGAACTAGGCTTCGCATCGACGGTGTTCGAGTTGACTGAAACACCAAGTGCTCTGGAATTTTCCCGTGAATACTATGCGAAAAATGTTCCAGTGGTCATACGAAATGCTACACGAAATTGGCCGGCTCTTAAAAAATGGACGCCCGAATATCTCCAGGAGGTACTGGGAGAAAAACTCATCGACGTATCTGTGACACCGAATGGCTATGCCGATGGTTTGGCTATTCAAAAGGGAACCGAATATTTTGTTTTGCCTCTGGAGACCACTATGAAGATGAGCGACTTCCTAGAGAAACTTGACGATCCCGCCGGTGCAGTTTATTATATACAAAAGCAAAACTCCAACTTGTCGACAGATCTGCCAGAGCTGGAGTCAGACATCGATGTCAGTGTATTGAATTTTGCCCAAGAATGTTTTAACAAATCACCAGATGCAGTAAATTTCTGGATGGGAGATGAGCGCGCCGTTACCTCTATGCATAAGGATCCATATGATAATTTGTATTGTGTGATATCCGGATATAAAGATTTTATTCTTATACCTCCACATCAAATTCCATTTATTCCCATGAAGCGTTACCCCACCGGAGTATACAAGCAAAACGAGTCGGGACAATTTTATATCGAACCGTTAATGGATAAAGTGGATAACGATATAGGACCGCTTGAAACCGAATGGATTTCAATTGATCCAGTAGTGCCCGACCTCGGCACCTACCCGAAATTCTCAAAAACAGATCCACTGCACGTTCGGGTTAATGCCGGAGATATATTGTATTTGCCTAATATGTGGTTTCACCACGTTCGACAAAGCCATGGCTGTGTAGCTGTTAACTTTTGGTATGACATGGAATTCGATAGCCGCTATTGTTATTTTCAAATGCTTAAAAAATTAATGGAGACTAGTACGTAGCTTTTGATGTACTTGATATTTATTTTTACAATACAACCTATCAAAATTAAATTACCTTTTTTTATGCTTTGATGATTTTGATTTTTTCCTTTTTTTCTTCTTTGATTTCTTTTCCTTCTTACTGGAACTCTTTTTCGATTTTTTACTTTTCTTCGATTTTCTCTCAGGACTACTATTGCTGCTACTCTCACTATCTTCACTTTCATCAGTGCTGCTCAGAGCCTTCTTCTCCACCCATTCCTCGATAATTTCAACGCCCTTATACTTTATTCGTTTTTCTGCAGATATCGAAACTGTAGAGGATTCGGCTTTAGCTTCAACTCGAGGCTGTAAATTAGTTGGAACTGCTGGACCGTATATATTATCTAAACTTTCCGAATCAGGTGCTTTGCTCTCATCCAATGTGTGTTCAATTCTCTTATCTTTAGGTTGAAACTTTATTTTGGGTGGAGGTTCATACTCCGATTCATCTTTTTTCTCATCGATGGTGTCAGCACTCTTTTCACTTTCTTTAGGATTCACTGTAAATAAGGCAGCAAAAATTCCACGAGGGGGTGACGTATTCCGCAGGATATTTACAGGAACGGAAGGTTTGGTAGGAGCTTGTACAACATCAGGTATTTCTTCGATTTTAGATTCTTTGTCTTCGTTCTCATCGTCATCGCTATCGTCAAATATTGCCTTAAATAGCTCCTTCTTCTCTGACGGCGGCAAATCTTTGCTTTCGACTACTCGCTTTTCCAATTCTGTTTTTGGCACAAAAGTTAACCGACGTAAAGCTTCCGTTGGGGGACCGCATTCTTCTTCTTTACGAACTTCGTCTTCATTCGTAGGTGGTTTCGTTTCCAGTTCTTTACTCGGCTTTTGAGGGTCTTCTGTTGATGCATGTGGATGCATGGTTTTTGATGTACTGGGTTCACTGTTGAGTTTTTCATTAAATGTCATCTGCTCAGTACTTTCAGTATTTTTAGCAGAAAGGGCATTCTTTACGATCTCTTTAGGTAGATGCAAGTGCTTCGGAATTATAACAGGTGTTACAAAATTTGATTTCGTGTTCATCGAACCTTCAAGGTAATCAAAAACTGACAATTTGGATGATTTATGTAAGCCCTGCCTCTGAGTCTTCTCCTCATCCAGAGTTCCCCCAAAGGGGTCTGCAATGTTATAACGTTTGCATAGATGGGAACTAGGTTTCCACGTCGTTTTAGTTCGAACTACAGTAACACTTCGTTCACAATCTTTTATTATGTCTTTCTTGGGTGCTTCTTCCACAACAGTCGCCTCGGATACAAAACTGAAAAATAAGAAGATTAGCAGTAATTTACAAAATAACAATTAATATTTACCGATTGGCCATAATTCCTTGGAGGGGTTTATAAAGTTTCTTTGCCTGTATGAACTCTTTCTTTTCCATTTCTCTATCCCACTCCGACATATGTACAGGTTGAACGCTACTTAGAAATTCATGTATGTCTTTTTCTTCAGACACGTTGGCTTCTATAAATTTGTCGTAACGTAGTTGCTTCGCCTCGTCATATTGAAAAGGTTTAAAAGATCCAGAAGAACTGATTGAAGCTAAAAAAAGAATAAAGAACAAAAAAAAAAAAAAAAAAAAAAAAAAAGTTGGAAATAATATGTTGTCATAAATACCGTTATATATTACCAATCTCCTTTGAAGTAGTAGATGATTCTCTTTCAGTCTCCTTCTCTTTACCATCTGTTGCAATAATTCCTCCACGTACAAAGCCAAAGCTTTTCGCAGATATACGTTCAAGTAGTTCCTTAGTTTTGTCCTCTCTACTCTTATATTTCTCATTAACCTTCTCTAAGTAAGATTTTGGTTTCTCCTTTACTATTTCACTGGTTGAAGCTGATTCAATAAGCACTGCATCGTTTTTTTCGTCAACTACTTCAGTTGATGCATGAGCTACCGGCTGCTCATCGAGCATACGACCTCGTTCTTCTGGAGTCAGATCTGATTTTCTTGATGTACGGTTGAATTTTCTCTCAATTACTTGCAATTGCTTTTCATCTATTGGAGAAAAACGTGACTTTCTTATTGCCCAGTTACGTGGCTTGTAACCTTTTGGTAGCACCACATCATATATTGGTTCATTGTTCAATGTTTCATCATCCTTTGCTGGTACGAAACCTTCCAATACCGTCACATCCTGTACATGTTTTTCAGACTTTTTCTTCTTTTTATCTTTCTCCTTTTTATCATCTAGTGAGAAATCATACTTGGACATATCTTCTTTTTCATAAATGTCTTCATCTTCCTCCTCCAAAGCACCAACTCCAAATGCTTGTCCAGTAATCGATAGCTTTTTGTTGTTCTTTCCCATAATCTCTAAAGGAGTGAAGAGACTGAAATGTTGATCACCCTTTGACTTATCATTGGAGAGAACTGGATCACGACTAAGTCCTGTGTAACCAATTCCGAATTTATCTAATTTGGGATTGGCAATGTAATCTTCAAAGTCATCAGGAGCAAAGGTAATTTCATCGTTCTCTTCATCTTCATCAGATGTATCTGATTCCTCCTTAGTACCCATGTCTATATCACTTGAAGTGGAACAACCATACTTTTTCATTATATACATTTGCCTCTTATTGAATTCGGCTGCCTGCTTCTTTTCCTTTTTTGTTTGGCGAGGCCCCACACCTTGACCAGGTTTCCAACCCCAACTCTTCAATATTTCAACGCCGATGGTGTTCTGAATGGGCTTAAATAATTTTTGTAGGAGGTCAATAGTATCTGGGCCAATGGTGCTGCTAGGTTGCTGCAACTTTCGCTTGGTACCACGATCTTCTCCTATACCATCACTGTACTCTTTCCGCACTTCATAGGTCGTTGGCGCAATTCCGAACTCTCCCAAATCTTCGTCGTCCATAAAATCTGAAGGCTTCTGTTCGATTCGTCCCGCCTTTTCGGAACGAGAACTTTTAAAACTCTTCGGCACCCATCCTTCCTGTGAGCCGACTGTGTTCCAGTAGCCAGCACTGAAGCCACCGGTGAAGGCACCGTGAAACCGGCGACGTCCATTCTCATCAGTCACTATTTCATCTTCGATATACTTGGGTTTCTCCTTTACAGCCGTTTCTGATGATAATTCCAGATTAATCCAAGTTAGAAGAATGCCGACTCAAAGTTATGTTACCTTCATCCAGAGGCTCCAATGGAGTTCCAAAACGGTGAAGACTCGCCAGGTCTTCCATCGTTCTAGTGTCTAACGAATTTCATTCACAATAGCAGAAAAACAAAAGTTCGCAAAATGCCAAACAATGTTGCCAATTTATAATAAAGAGGGGTTTTAAGGGAATTTTAAAATATTAATCGCTTTTGTGAATATTCATCAAATGTAACAGTAACAATGCAATTAAATAAAAGTAATCTGTTATTACAAAAATCACCAAATATTAACCGACCGCAAACCATTCAATGAAAACAATATAATTAGTAGTTGATAGGTAAATATTTTATTGTATAAATAGGATTTTTAGGATATTCCGAAGATTCAATGGATGTTCAAGGAAATATCTATGTTTATTGTTTTAAAACATATTTTTATGGTTTTACATGCTGATACTCTGATGCATGTCGTAGGAATGATAAATATTTATATATATATATATATATATATATATATATATATATATATATATATATATATATATGTATGTAGTACTCGTGTATTTAGTTTAAACGAATAAATTAGTTAAATAACATACTTGAATGAAAAACCTCTTCTGCATATATGTAAATAAATAAAATGTCTTCAAATGTAAAATCTAATTTAGATTATGTACGAACATTAAAAAAAAAAAAAAATACACAAATAAGAGTTCCATTCTAACTAAAACTTATATCTCTGAACGGGAAATCTTCACTTGTTCAAAAACAGTACTTCTTGATTATGAAATATTATAACCTATAAATCTCACCTATCTCCAACTTCTTCAGTCGCATCAGACCCTGTTACGGATATTTGGATTAAGGGATTCGATTCCCATGCAATTACCAGTTACAGGATATTGAAAATTTAGGAGCAGAACATAAAATTTTGCAAGCACGTCACGATATTATGCTGATAAGCTTTTAAATTCTATATCGCGTACAATAAGCGGAGTATTATTGCTGCCATCAAACAAATGGTGGACCCCACAAACATGTAAACACATAACTAGGCAATACTATTTCGTTTGAGGAAGTCCCTTTGTAATCCGGTGTTGTTGTCCTCGGTGTTGTCGCTGTTCGAGCTAGTCGTTAATGCATCCGAGTTTTGGACGTTTATGTTGAACTCCGAAGTTGCTGTTGTGTCTGTTCGCGACTCGACCACATCCATACTTTCATCTCTTTCCTTTTCCTCGGATTCTCGCGACTTATCGATCAACAGGTTGCAAGCGGTTGCTCCCTCTTCCTCCGGATTCTCGTTGTTCTCCAATTCCTCGTATTCAGTTTTGAACCGCGGTGTCGATGTGTTCAGATTAAGGTCGAGATTGTTGTCCTGTTTGATCTCGACTTCACCGGCAATATCTAACTCGTTATTGGCTACATTGTCGTCAGCATCCTCGTGTTGTTGCAGTAGTCCGCTGTTGTTGCTACTCGTGTTAGCTGAACAAATTTGGTCGGCCTCAGCCAAGTCGGCATCGTTGACTTCCAGGTTACCGACGTTTTCTAATATCATGTTATTATTATTATTGCTGCTCGTCTTCAGTGGAGTATGCGATGGTGACGAATTCTGCATCTTGAACTGGGTCTTCGCTGCACTGCTACTACTGTTAATTATTTTGTCTCCACCGCCCTCTTGTGACGGCTGCTTCTGACGCATGTGTTGGGTCAATTTCTTCGCGCCGACAGTCTTGTGCACAATGAATAGTGTTTCCAAATAGCTCTGGTACCAAACTAGGAACTGGTCGCGTTGCCTCGGTATACTCAGCTTCTTGATCTTCGCGTAGATCTTCTTGGGCGATATATTTGGAAGATGGTGTTGTGGGGCCAGCTGCTGCTTCTGATGAGCGGTTGAGTTGCTGCTCTCTGCCAGTTTCGAGGCTTCGGAGTTTTGAGCTGCAGTTGCAGTCAACTTAGCAATTTCTACCAGCAGAGTGTCGTTGATTAGAGTATTGGTGTGTGTTTGGTTTCGAATGCGTGTGATAATGTAGTTAATGAGATCGTAATCGGGGCGATTTTGGGGGTGGTCGATACTGTTAAGGTTGTTGTTATTGTTACTGCTGCTGTTGTTTGGCATCTATTGGAATGACCAAATTCATTTAATAAATTATCCGAGGATGAGGATTGTCGAGGGAAAAGGAAGAGAAAAATTAATTAACACTGGGTTCTGAGGGGTGATAAACTTACAGCATCTCGTCGAGGTTGTTCGTCCACCTTCAAGGCGCAGGCGCCTGCGGAAGATCCAGTCTCAGATGGGTTATTGCGTTGACGTTGGTTCTTCCGCTTCTTTGTGGTACCACAGGCTCCACTTTTGCTCGCGTCGAATCGCTGGTAATCGCTCGAACGGCTCTCGCTGTGTGCTGAGGTTGGCGCCTCGGGCCGGCTCTGGGTTTCATTCTCTTCGGGTTCTTCGTTCTCCACGCCTGTCCCATCGCATGCGTTCTCCGAGGATATCAGCTCCAAAGTGGCCACCTCGTTGTCCGCATTGTTGCTCTCAGTTTCCTCGGCATTGTTGTTGTCGTACTCATCCGTTTCCAGCTCCACCTTGAGAACCCCCATCGGAGGCTCTGGTTGCTGCAGCTCTAGCTGTTGTTCTTGTTGCTGCTGCTGATGTTGATTCCCCATTTGAGCATTCAGGTAGAGCTTCCGCGTGGGATCTCTTCCAGAGCTGCCTCCGGAACTGGCATCGCCACCGACATCGTTGAACAGCTGTGCGGCGAACGGTGGCTGGAGCTGCTGTTGGGGCTGAGAGCTGGTGTCGCCGCCGCCACTTGGACGCTCTGCCGCATCTTTCTCGAGCAGCAGACTCTCCAGTCGCCGGAAGACATCCTCCTTGATTGACTCATAGAACTTGGTTGTGAACTTGTCGTTTTTCAAGGCGTTTACCAGGAGATTGCGCTTAATCTCGTCAGACGTAGTGTCGTCTTCGTCTTCAACCGCCGCTCCGCTCTCAGCGTAGTCGTCGACCACGTTGGACAGGTGAGCCTCTGGCGGAGTTGACACATAGTTGTAGCCATCGCTCATGTCGACCGTGCACAGCAGGAAGTCCTGATCACGTTCCCGATTGCGATTGTGAGGGTTTCGTGTGGATGCCACCGACGAGGGGGGTGGTGGCGGGGCCGAAGACGTTGTCAGGAGGTTGAATCTCTGATTCTGGCCCAAGCTCGATGCTGTCGAGACATTTAAATATTGTTGTTGTTGCTGTTGCTGTTGCTGCTGCTGTTGTTGTTGCGCGGACTGTTGTCTCGGAAGCTGTAGGCTGCTGCGGTTTAGCACGATCCCCAGCGATGTTGCTCCCCGACAGGTGGGCTTCGCCGGCACCTTGTTCCGTTGGTACTGAGCGTTGTTGCCGAAGTTCAGATTCATGTTCATGTTGCGAGCACTGGTCGCTGGACCGCCGTAAGTGGCCGACATGTCGTTGATGGCGATGTTGTAGTTACCGTACACGTCGTCGACGACATCGTTCTCGTGCCAATTCAGGTTCTCCAATAGCTCCCGCGACGGCACGGTTGGCTGATAGAGGTTCCTCGAGTTGGGGGTCGGCAGCAGACTGCCACCGACATTTTGTTGCTGCTGCTGTTGTAGTTGATTGATGCGATTGCGCTGCAAGGAGCGCAAATATTTATTGCAGCTACTGTTACTGTTGTTTGCGGTCGTGTTGTTGCTTTCGTAGTTCAAGTTATTGCAATCGATGCTGTTGTTGATCTGTCGTGGTTGATACAGTTCGGCTGGCGCCGGTTGTTGCTGTGGTTGCTGCGACGTCTGATGCTCCTCCTCCTCCGGGTGCAGTCCAGCTAGAGAGTGGACCTGGGGCTGGAACGGCGGCTCGTGTTGCTGTAAGTGTTGCTGGTTTTGATCTTCATTGCTCTTGCTTGAGTTTGTCGAGAGTAAGTTTTGGCGAGAGTAGCTGCAGATGCAAATTAAGCAAGTTATCGTTAGTTCCAAGCAATCAGCAGTAATGTTAATATCGATAAACATATAAACAGGGAAATTTTTAATCGGTGAAAATCGCATATTATTGGTTTTTAGTTTAAGTTAAACAAAAGCTCTGGTTACTGGAGGTGGGTAGAAACTCATCCACTGCGCTCATGCAAACGGTTCAACGAACGCCACAAAAAACGACGAACTTACCCGAATCAAATCAAAATTATCGTTGTCCGGATTTTGAATTTCAAACACTTTAAACTCATCTTGAATAATATAATAGAACGAAAGAGAAAACGAGAAATAGAGGAGAAATCCTCGAACACGCAACACTTGGACAAGCGATTCGTCGATCAACGGATCAATCAACTTATTAAATGAAAGAATAGGAGAACAATTCTAGAAAGCTTTCGTTGTATTTGAAATGTTTATTTCTTTGGTATTCAATTTCTTTATCTGCATCTGCATTCATCATTTATCTTAGGGAAACAATATTAAAGAGTGTTCGTACAAAAATAGCCAAGTTTCAGAGAGTCGAAACCATACCGCTCATAGGAGTAGGAAATACGGAAAATTGATTGGTCGTTTACCTTCTGAAGTTGTCCCAGTAGTTGTTGGCTCGATTGCCCGGCGGGACCTGGTTGTTCAGCGTGTTGCTGCCAGCGATGTTGCTGTGTTGGTGTTGTTGCAAGTTATTTGCATTATGGTTCTGGGTGCGCAGATTTGCATTGTTCTGGTGGATGGCATTGTTGTGGTGGTGCATGAAGATGGGGCCTGGTCCGGCGCCCGTCAGCGGTGACTGTGGAGCCTCGTTGTTGAACTGCGGTGGCGGCGGCGGTGGAGCCGCATTGTTAAGCGTCGAGTAGCAGGCGGAGCTGCTGGCGTTCTGTTGCTGTTGCGTCTCAGTGGCATAGTTGTAGCCCCCAGCCGAGTTCATGGCACTGCGCAGACGTTGCTGGAATAAGTGCTGCTGCTGATGCTGTTGTTGGTGGTAGTTGGCGAAAGCGCTTCCACGTGTGGGCGGCAGAAACGCCATCGGCTGCTCAGATTGGGCGCGGTTCTGCATGGATGAGTACAAGTTGTTACTATTGGGAAGCGCTCCCGACATCGTGGTCGGCGGTGGCACCGATTCAGCACGCACATTGAAGTTCAGATCGGCGGTGGAAGGGCCGCCCAGTGAGAGAAGCCGGTCCTGAAGCTGTTTGATGTTTTATGAACATATTTTTAGTAATAGAATATCGATTCAAATTCCATTGCTACCTACCACATGAATTGTGTTGTTGAGAGCGTCGATCTCGCGTTGCTGATGCCACAGCATCTGGTTGCACTGGCACACGGAATTGATGAGCATCTGCTGGGTTTGCACGAACTGCTGCAACAACATGGGATCCGCGGCGATCTGCGCAGCGCTGGCCGCATTGCTCGAAGCCGCTGTAGCCGAGTTAGCGCCCAAGGTAGCCGCGCTGTTCGAGGCGCTGCAGATGCACTCGGAGCTGCTGGGCGGTGGAGGCGGGTGATTGACCGAACATCCACCGTGCTGGGAGGCGAAATTCGGCGGCGTAAACGAGGCTGCCGGAGGATGGGTGCCGCCGTAATAGAAGTGGGGATTCCACGACGATGGAAGCGGGGGCGGGATGGGGCCCGGGACTGCAGAAGAGACAGGGGGGTTATCAAATGATTGATGCTGTTCGTCCGCAACGGACTTACGCCAACCCGTGATACCGCCCAACTGCTGCATAGGTGGCGGCATGGTGTACGACTGTGAGCTGCCCGACTGCATGCTCGCGGCTTCGAGCGAAGCCGCTGTATCGTGGGTGGTGTTGGCGGCTGCCGTGGTGGAGTCCATTGAGTCCTTGGCCCGACGCTGGCCAATGGACACCGACATGATCGGAGCAGCGGTGCTTGTGCTGGCCTTCTTCGTGTCGGGAACCGACGAGTTGCACGACTGTGAGGTCGTCACGCCGCTGTAGTATTTCCCGGCCGTCGCGTTTGCCCCGAAGTCCGAGTCGTTCATTTCCTCATCTGCCTCGTCGTCGGCTTCGGACATGATCTCGTGCCGGGAAGGTCTCGTACCTGCCGTCGGGGTGGACGTGCAGACTTCCTCGTTCTGCAGACGGCGACAGAGCTGCTCGAACTCTTTTTTCTTTGCCTCGTACTCCTCTTTGAGGTTGTCGCGTTCCGCTTGCTCCTCTCTGCGCTGCAGGCTCTCCGGAGTCGGGGTGACGCTGTTACGCTTCAGCGCATCCTCACCCAACTGCGCCGCTGCCGCCGCCTGCTCCTTCCTTCGTACTATCTCATCTTTGAGAGCCTTGATGCGGTCACGCTCCGCTTGCAGACTCATCGCCTGCGCCCGCAAGTCCGACGTGACTTCGTTCAACATGCGCACCTTCGCCGTGATGAACTCGTCGTTTTCTTGATTCTCTGCGGTCGGGGTGCGTTCGCGATCGTACGAGACAGAGGATCGCTGTGATGCACGTTGCCGCTGCACTGGGATGTCGACAGCAGGGGCGCGTCCGATCTCCTTGGGATCGCGCGCGTTGTGCTCCTCTATCAAGTTAACCGTCTCCATCATGTCCTTCAAGCGTCGCAGCTGGGCCTTCATCGCCTCGATGTCGGCCACCTTTTGCCGGATAAGTTCGGCGGCTGCGGGATCGTCCTCTTCAGCAACGACCTGGGAGTTTTCCGGTATTCCGTTTTGCTTGACTGCCGCTCCTTGTGCGGCCGCCTGCAGCATTTCGATAGGGACAATGCGGGAATATTCAACGGGAACCACACGGGAGGTGGATTGAGCGACTGGCGCTGCTGCTGCTGTTGCCGTTGCAGAATCAATTCTCCTGGGACTTTCTTCCTGTTGACGCTCCCCATTGCGTCGCTGTTCAACCGATCGCTCCGCATTGCGATTGATATCCTGCAATTCACCCACCAAGGAACGCATCTCATCTCGCTGGACACGCAGCGACTCCAGTTTGTTTTGTAGAGCCTCCTGCTCGGCCAGAATATCGGGCCCGTCGTCGCCCAACAGATTGCCCAACTCATTTTGGTTCTGAATGAAGGTGGTCAGATTTTTCATGCGGCCCACCAACGACGCCATATCCGAATGAACCTGCTCAATGGACTGGTACTCGGGAGCGTCAGTTTTGCCATTTTGAACACCGAAACTCAGAGGTGCGGCCTGTTGGCGCAGCGCCTCCATTTCGGTGAGATGTTGCTTCGCCTGATTCTGCAGACGCAGAAGCTGCTGTTGCTGCTCCTGCATATTCTGTATGTTCCGATTGGATGCCTCCAAGCGCTGCTGCAGTTCATCGTATGAGGGGGTGTTTTCCGGGGTTGGAGTCTCCAGGGCACTGTGCAGAGACTGGATTGACTGCGCCCGATTGTCGCTCATCTGCGAAATTCAAAGGAACGTTATATTATCGATGAATTCAATTAAATTCGGTCGAATCGAAATATTTAAAGGGTGAAGAAGGAAGGAAGAGGTGATGTTAGTGACTTCTCAAAAGTGTGTGATCGCATGTTAGTTGGGGGGTGCCATATCTACCTCGCTTAGTGCGACATCTTCTAAACTGGCCGAGTTGACGATCACATCGCGGTCGGTAGCCGTTGGGCTATTGATTTCGTGCACCATTTTTGAGTTTGGGTTCTGGGAATTTCAAATCAAACGAACAAAATAATAAAAACGAAACGCGAAAACAGACTTCTCGAGTCAAGGGAGATCAGACTAACCTTGTTCGGATGTGGAATTGAATGCGAAGCCAAGGCTGGAGCGGCTGCGACTGTTGAGTTTGATTTGGAGCTAAGACCCAAAATTTGCTGAATGAGCTGTAGACGTTGCAATAGTTGTATGTCGTTTGCAGCGATCGCAGGTGATGTGGAAGTCCTTGTGGTCAACCCAGAGGTGGCCAAGTCCAACTGCTGTCGATTTGTGGCCAACAAGGATGACTGCTCCTCGACTTGTTGTTGCAGTTGCTGCAGCAAAAGCAATTGCTGATGACTTACTAGAGGGTTTTGCGAGATATTCGCCCTGGCTGCTGTGCCGGATAGATCTGTCGGACCACTTGTTACGATGGCAACGTCGTTGTTGCTGCTGCTGCCGCTGCACGGTATGCCGGGTGTCGTGGGTATTACGACGCCTACTGCAGCCGGATGGTTGAGGAGATTGACGTTCGATGACGTCGACGCTGAGACCGCTGTGGCGAAGGCGCTGTACTCGTTGCTGTCGTTCTGCTGCAGACTACGACGCGGTATCGGACGCACAGGGTAACAGAATCGCGACTGGCTATCGTGGATGGTTTCTGGAATAGTAGGAAAAATAAATAAACGTTTTGAGGAAAGTCGTTCGATTTTCGAATATGATATTTGACATTGAAAGCTAACTTTAGATCGTTTAAACAGAGCGCTTTTCGTTTATTTACATTATGTGGATGTTATGTGTGTAGTCATAGATTTATTTTTATAATTGTTTTTGGAAACGCCAACGATACAAAATGCATACACAACGCGAAAACTTCCGATCCCCTTGTTTTATATAACGAATATATGACATTCCCCCTTGTCTGAAGTGGATTTTTCTCAAAGCGTTGTTTTTTTTTTTTTAAAGTACAGGTGTATGGACTCGGAGGAATTTTAAAAAACTACTAGAATTGTTGGGGCACTGAAGAAACAACACAAAAATAGACAGACCTTAAGTAATGGTGTCGATAGGCGCGCATAAAAAGACTAAATCAAATGTCTGGCTAAAAATAAATGCCGAATGCTTTCAGCCAAGCACACGTTGGCGAGAGGAACATTTTAGTTTAGTCATGACTAAATACTGTTGTCGAAAAACACCAAAGACAAGTATCCAATACTCACCAATGTCTCCACCGATTGATGTTGGAGCTGTGGTGTCGTTCACCTGCTGGTGCTGCTGCTGCTGCGATTTACTGTAATTGTGTTGCTTGTGTTGCTGGTGCTGCTGCGACGGTTGCAGCTGCTGTTGTTGCTGATGGTGGCTGTTGTTGTTGCTGGCACTGGCACTGGAGACAACCGTCGATAGTAAGTAATCCTTAGGGCAAAATATCGAAACGGCGATTAAAAGACCGAAGTAAAACAAACCAATCACGTCTATGATATCAATTTTGGTGGCTGTACTCGATTTAATTCGATTCAAATATAAAGAATACTCGTCGCGATAGCTCTATCGAATCGGTTTGCTCAACGATGTCCGCAGGAAACCTGCACGTCGTTTCGGTTCGAAAGTCGGAAACGTTTCTGAATGACTAAACTCTGCGGCGATGGGAATAGATCAGTGAGATCGGTGTATTTTGTAGAAAAACCAAAGAGAGGAGGATGAGAAGGAACATCGTGACGAGAGAGAGAAATTCTTGACGACCAACGGACAAAGTTGGGAAATTTCAGCTTGGTTTTTTATTCCATGAAAGAACATTTTGAATATTAACAATTCCTCTCATGTGCAAGATCTATGTTTCGAAATAGTTGTTAATGAGGTTATATTTAAAAACATTATTTTGACTTTTTGGCAGATTATAGTTTTAAATTTTTGGTCGAGATTGAAGAGCCCAAAAATAGCCCAGTTGCTTGTGTGGGTGCCGATTTCGAAAAGCGTGGGAAAATTTTGTATCTTGAATTTTTGCTTCAATAGGACACAAGGTGAAAGATGTTTACGCCTCCCTCTCAATATGAGCATTTTTGAATTTAATGACGCACTTCGCCACATTTGAGAGAAATAGAAATACGTTTTTTTATTTCAAAAGCACAATGAAAGAGAGAGAGAGAGAAAGAGAGAGAATACTTGTTGATTTTAAAATCTTTTAAGTCGGTGAGTCCTGATTGACGACATCCTGCTAGGAGTCCATTTATTGAGTCCATTTATTTATTGGTGTTTTCAACTTACATTCAAATCTTTCAGCTCTCGCCGAATGGGAGCTACAATTTCGGTATTTTTACGCTGTTGTTGCTGCTGGTGATGTTGTTGCTGGTGTTGTTGTTGTGTGGCTGTGACTATACTCAATGGACTGACACGTTCCGTCGCGAATGCATTGTTTGATAGTGGCTGCTGTTGTGATGATGACGACGGTTGCTTCTGTTGATGAATGAGTGTCGCCGCTGATCGTCTGCTCGAGGATTTTGTCGTCTTGCCGGTCGCAGAGGCAGCAACATAATTTGTCGCAGACGACTTCGAGTTAGGTTGGGCCACCTCGCGTTCGATACGTAGCACCGGCGCCGTGGCTTTCGGAACGGTTCCCGTTTGTTTTTTGTTTGCTGCAGTGCTTGGGGCGTTTACAGCCCCAGCAACATTTTGGTTGCCACCGCTGTTGCCTTGGATATTGTTTGTGTTGCTACCGCCGCCGTTGGGCGTATAATTGGGATTGTTATTGCTACAATTTGAATTGGGATTCTTTGCGGGTGCCATTTTCTGTCTCAACGCGTTGGACGTGTTTTCATCACAGGAAGTCCCAAGTAATCAGGGATCCTGTTTTTTTCTTTTTGTTATACCGATTCTCGTTCTAATTTTCTTTACTCTAATTGAATTTTGCAAATTTACAACCACTTTTCGCCGTTCGTCTGCGATGGGATGAAAACGCGAAACAAAATAAATACCGTCGCCATTTGTCGTTTAATTTCACACCCGATCAAAAACCATTCAATCCACATACATTCTTCAGATTTTTAGGCAGTTCGCATTTAATGCAATATAAAAACTTCCAAAAAGGAATAGTTAAATTTTCTACCCATCGACTTTTCCGGTTACAACAAAACTATAGAATTCATTTGACATTTTGCAGATCCAGCTCGAAAAGTGATGCCAAATTCGAAGACCGAAGCAACAAATAATTGAGATGAGTAAGATTTTAAAATTTATACCGTAAGAGTACAGAGATTAATTGTATATAAACAAGTAACTTTTATTTAAAAAATATTTCGATATTTTAAAAAATTATCACAAGCACCTACAGGGGAGGAAAAACAATTATTCGAGAACTTGGACTGGGTCCTTAGGACTGGTGTCTCCGACGCAGGATTTCATCCCTCAGTGCCTTGAGTCGGTCGCGCTCCGCTCGCAAAGTGGTCGCCTGCTCGCGCAAGTCACTGGTGAATTCGTTGAACATGCTCAGCATCGTCCTGAGCAGCTCCTCGTTCTCCTCAGTGCTGTTACTTCGGATGTTGCTGCCCTCCAGGCCCTCCACCATGCTGGATGTCCTGCTCTCGCAGTCCTGAGGCTCAGCAGGCGCCGGCGCTGTTGCTGTGGCGATGGGCTGGACAGGCTGCACATGTTCAGTGTTCGTTTCCACGGTACTGCGAGCGATGTGCTCCTCGATGAGGTTGGTGTTGTGGACAAGGTTCTCGACGCGCTTGAACTGCGCCTTCATCGCCGCGATCTCGGCGATCTTCTGCCGAATGTATTCCGCCGTCTCCGGGTCGTCTTCCTCGAATTCTTCTTCAAGCGCGGCGGCCTCCGATTTATTGTGAGATTCGGATGGTGGATTGGATGAACCCTGGGCTGGGGCTGAGGCTGGAGTTGGGTTCTCGGTCGGAGCTTCTTTCTGCTCAGGCGTCGTCTCTGCGGCTGGCGCTGGTGCGTTGTCGCCGTCGATGTGCGGTGGAGCAGCCGGCGAGGAAGCACCTGCTTCGCTGTTGCCCTCTCCCGCGGTACCGGGCCGACTCAGCTGAGCGGCGCGCTGTCGCAGCCTCTCCATCTCCTGCAGCAGCTCCTGGTGCTCCTGCTGCATCGACAAAATGTTCCGGTTCGAGGTCTCCATGCGCTGCAAAACAGAAACCGTTCATGTTACAAGATTCCAGAAAGAGGACGATTTTCTCATACCACACGCAATGCCTCGTCCTCGCGGGCTCCGGCCGGTGGTCCGTTGATCTCATTGACCATGCTCGAGCGGTTCTTCTCCGGCAACAAACCTGAACCGTTTGAGAAACAAAAGAACCTGTTTGAAACTATTGAAAAACTGTCGCAATGATGTAATGAAAATGCCCATCGCTCATTCGTCCATTACATGGCGAAGAACGATTTGTTGTAAGACGCACCACACGACAACAACACAAAGGAAAACCATTCGATCCGAACGGAAAATGAAAATAATGAAAATTCATCTAAAAATAGATGTGTATCCATTTTTCCCCACCTAGCGCAGGCCTATCCGAACTCTTCGTGGATTTTTCACATTTCAACAGGCGTTTTCAATAATTTTCTTGTTTCGCAAAAATTACGATTTTTCCCCCAAATTCCAAGTGGTATCGATCACTTTCGAACACTTTCAATATTTTGCAAATCACAAAACCACAAAATTCGTACCTCGTATCGATTCGATTCGAGTCTTTTCGTATCGTTTGTTGTTGCCCGGCGAGAGTTGAAAATTATTCTGAAAACGGTCGAACGAATTTTCAGCATTTCCTCACAACGAAAAGGAACGAGACGAGTGAGGGAGAGAGAGAGGCACAAGAAAGAACTGATTTGTCACCAAGTCAAGCAAGTGGACAGGAGAGAGAGAGAGAGAGAGAGAAAGGTAGAACTAGAGAGAGGGAGAGAGGCCTCGAGAGCGTTGAGGCTGCTCTTGAGAATGCCGTGGACTCTCGTGGGCAATCTCGGAAACAAAACAATCCAGATCGAACATCTATCCATTTCTGTATTTTCCATCATATTCACATCAGGTTCACGTATGTACAGAACACAATAAAGATATATTATTAGCTTCCGTTTAGATTACGATGATGCCTCCGGCTTCGGGTCCGCCTCGACGTTCTGGGGCTCGCGGCAGGTCTCCCTGACTTTGTCGTAGACCAGGCCCGGGGTGCAGTCCAGGATGACGCCCTTGCCGTCCATGCAGAAGTAGTAGCGGTCGGGCTGGGCGTGCGGGAAGAAGTGGGAGCCCTCGGCCGGGCAGTCGATGTTGGCGCGGCGTGGCGGGGCCTTGGCGAAGGAGGCGATGTTGCGCTGCAGGGCGCTGATCTGCAAGGCGGATGAGAAGGCGGATGAGAAGGCGGATGAGTTGGAGGTCGTTTGGAGAGGCTGAAGCAGGAGGAGGAGGAGGAGGAGGAGGAGGAGGAGGAGGAAGGGGTGGACGGGAGGCCTGACGACTCACCGTGCAGTTCACGTTCGAGGGGAAGTCGCAGCAGTCGCAGTCGGGGTTGAACTGGAGTCCGTTGGAGCAGGTCTGGTTGTAGGCCTGGCCGTCCATGCAGATGTAGTACCTGGGGGCGAGAAGGCGAGTTTAGTTTAGTCTGGCGATGGTGGCTGCTGCAGGTGACTCGACTCACTTGTCGCAGTTGGCCTTGCTGGAGATGTAGGTGATGTTGCTGGGGTTGTTGAAGATCGTGCACAGGTTGTCCACGCAGTCGACGTACTGGGGGAAGTCGCACCGGTCGGTCTCGGCGTTGTACTGGAGGCCGTCACAGCACTCGCGGATGACGGGCGTGCCGGCGTAGCAGAGGACGTACTTGGTGCAGGTGCGGTCGTAGCAGAAGGAGGACAGGGCCGAGGTGCAGGTGGGCGCGCAACGGGCCTCCTCCGGGTAGGTGCAGCTCTGCGACTTGGCGTCGAACAGGTAGCCGGCCTCGCACTCGCGCTGGACGGGCTGCCCGCCGAGGCAGACGTAGTACTGCGAGCAGTTGCCGATGTAGGGCAGGAAGATCAAGTCAGCGACTCCATCGCAGATGTTCACATCGGCCTGGAGGGCTCCGAAGGCGGCCAGGAGCGTGGTGGCGAAAACGATGAATTTCACTGAAACGGCGAAAGTTCAAGTTGAAGTTGTCTCTCATGGGTCGATCGATCATGCGAGGCCTTACTTCTGGGCTCTGTTGAAATTCGCACTATTCAGCGAACTGTGCTCGATCGAGCGTTCCCTTTGCCAATTTATACGCGACTCGACTTGCCTCAACTCGCCTCGTATCGCCGTCGCTCTCCACGTTTCTAGTTAATTGCTTCCCGCCTGCTCATCATCGCCCGTGTAGATCGAGCTCCGATAAGGGATTCTCCAGAACCCACTCGCAATTAATTTAATTGAAAGGATTCGTCGCTTGATGGCTGATGTACTTGTACTGATCACGCCGCCGATAAGGTTGATTTCGACACCCTCCGTGAATTTTCGCCAATTATGAAAACTTTACTTCCAAAGCAAAATAGGAAGATAGAAGAAATCAAATCAAAGAAACTGAAGAATAATCTTGTCGATCGATCGCTGATAGTTTCGCACTATCACATGGTACAGCAAGGCCAGAGGACCATCTTCCATTAGCAATATACGCAAGATACGATACGTTTCGATACACTGTGATAGGATCTTCCAGATGTACTACACGAGACGATGGAATATGATACGATAAGATAGGATATGATAGAATACGATATGAAATGTTACGTGACGATATGAAACGATACGATAGAATATGATATGCTATGAAATGATTCACTACGATAGTTCATATAATACGTTAGGGTATGATACAAGACGATATGATATGATACAATACGATACGATTCGATACCATAAGGTACGATACGATACAAGACGATGAGATACGTGAGGATACGATAGTTCAGATAATACGTCACGATATATTTCATGACGATAGCATATGATATGATAGAATAGGATAGGATTTTTATAAAAAACCATACGATCGATTCGATACGATATGGTACGTGCGATACGAGACGATCTGATACGGGACGATACGATAGTAATTTTAGTAATAAGTTGTGCGAACCGCCAATAAAACACCAATAGTATTTTAACTGACAGAATATCTGTTTTTAAAAAACGAGTCAAAACAATTAAATGATAAGAGCAATTTTAGAAACAATTAACTCCAGCCAGTCGGGAGCCACAGGCTTCTGATATCTGGTATATATATATATCTATATATATACTCTAACGATCGGCAACCAGCACTAGCACTAGGAGCAATTTCCCTCCACGTTGCTCCGCGAAAGAAGAGAGATGTCGAACCCAACCCTGCCGGCGGATGATGGCCTATTGATTCGATTGAGCCAAAGCCAAAGCACTGGGGTTTCGTGTAGGCTTTGGTTCTATATTGAATGCAAACTCGGCCCAGACAACCAACTGGGCAACCACCAGTCGAGCCCACAAAACCTTTTCACTAATGTAAAGAGCGGAAACCTCCTATATAGACAGAGACAAAGACAGAGGCAGTGATAGAGGTAGAGATATTGACCTTGTACTCATACAATCGATTTATTTCTCGCAATGCTTGCTTAGAGTTTGATGTGCCTGGGCTCGCGGCAGGCCTGGGCGATCCTGTCGTAGAGCAGGCCCTCGGCGCAGGACAGCTGGATGCCCTTGCCGTTGGAGCACATGTAGTAGAGCTGGGCGGAGGAGGCGTGCGGCAGGAGGTGGACGCCCTCGGCGGGGCAGGAGATGTCGACGGCCACCGGACGGCTCAACAGCTTCGGCTTGCTGAGGCGTTTGGCAGCGGTCCTGGTCTCGGTCTCGGGCGCGGGTGTCGTGATCTGGAAGGAGCACAACGTGATGTAGTTAGAGGCCTCGGTAAGGGGTAGGATATGTAGACGATCCTCATTACCGTGCACACGACGTTCTCGGCCTTGTCGCAGCAGCTGCAATCGGGGTTGAAGTAGAGGTCGGGGGCGCAATAGTACGGGTGGGGGGTGCCGCCCATGCAGATGAAGTATCTGAAGACAGGAAGGCAAGGGAAAGGGAAAAGAAAGAGACAAATCCGATTAGAAGTATCCGACCAGGGGACCGAGGCCGAAACACGTACTTGCTGCAGTTGGCTGGGCTGGCCAGGAAGGTGATGTCGTCCGCGTTGTTGATGGTCGGGCACTGGTTATCCACGCAGTCGACGTTCTGGGCCAGGTCGCACGACTCCAGCTCTGGGTTGTACTGGAGGTCGTCGTAGCACTGCATCAAGACCGGGACACCGGCGAAGCAGATCGCGTACTTGTTGCACGTCCGCGGCAACGGATGGAACGACAACTTCGTCTCATCGCATTTCAGGCAGTGCGAGTCCGATTCCACGCAGCTCTGGAGGTCCTCGTTGAAGAAGAGCCCGTTACCGCAGGACTGCGCTATTGGCTCCTGGTTGACGCAGATATAGTAGTTCCTGCAGTTGGTGATGTCCGTCACGAACAAGTATTGAGAGGCGCCCTCGCAGACGTTCACCACCGGGTTGTTCCGCGGGTCGGCGTGAGCTTGGAGCGCGCACAGGGCCAGGGCTACGATCGCTAGATTCAGTTTCACTGAAGACAGCCAAACGCAGTGTGCGGCCGAAGCGGAAGAGCGGGGGAGAAGAGCGAATGTTAGTGAATGTGGGCGAATCGGGGCGAAGGGGTCGAGCTCACTTTTACGGCCTGGTCTGGTCTGGTCTGGTCTGGTCTGGTATGTTAAGTTATCCTGCTGCTGGAGTCCGAATTCACTGGGCTGGGCGTTGCACTGTACTGTGGCTGGTGCGAGCCGCGCCCGCCGCTTTTATACGCCGGATCCGCGCCGCGATAAAACTGCCGACCGCTGTTATCGGCACCCATCGCTGGCCGATGCCGCCGACACTCGGTATCAGATATAAGCCACGGCGCTCCGACGTAGGAGCGGGAAGCGGGGACGAGGACGTTGGCGAAAGACGAAGCAGATGCTCCGGCGGCGCTGTAAACGGGCTGTCATTATGCCGAGCACGAGGGCTCCATTCATCAATAACGGAAATTTGTAAAACATCCGTGATATCGATGTTTTCACTATCGAATTCCGAGTACGAGACGGACGGAGGGACGCCTTCTTCGGCGCTTCTTCAGTGCGACAACATGTTCGCAGCTCGATAAACACAATGGAGAACAAGAAAAGACCATATCACTTTTTGATAATTCTCCTCATTTGTCGCATTATTGCTGCTGTTGCCCTTGCTGTTGCCGTTGCCGTTGTCGGTGTCGATGCCGCCCCCAACAGCGGGGCCGTCGTCATTAGCGTAATTGCCATCATCCTTGGAATGCGAGCGCGTTCAATGTCAAGCGCAGTGACCAGAGATCGAGGCCGGTGATTACGTGGCCATAATCGGGCAGATCGAGCGATTCGACAACACTGCGTGCCTGGCCGCCACCGAGACAGCCCTGTCCTGGCTCTGTTCGTTCGAGCGCCCTGCGAAAGCTCGCGCCTGACGTTCGCTGGCCCGCTCCTGGGCATGCGTCGGCCGAGCATCAGATGTCCTGGCCAGTGCCAATACATATCCAGAGCCAGAGCGGGGCTGGGAGTGAGCAAGCGAGAGGGTGACTGAGAGAGTGGGGTAGCGAGAGCGAAAACAAAAACAAAGGAAGCTTTCGCTTTCGCCAGCCAAAACCAAAGCAACGCCACGGCATGCACAAGTTTTTGTGCATTGCAGCTGCTCGGATGGAAATAGCCTCGATTGTATCTGCTTCCTAGAGAGAGGAAGAACAAGAAGAAGAAGAAGTGCTTTAGTCCTTTGGCTGGCAGGCAGGCAGGCACTCCAGAGGCCCGACCGAACAACGGCAAACAACGGCCGCACGTCCAAGCGACAGCCAGTCAGTGCGACAAACAGAGCGACAGACAGACAGACAGACAGCCAGACGGAGAGAGGGACAGTCGAAAGGACTCAGCGACGGTTGTCAATTTTGTGAAAAATCCCTCGCGTCGAGAGTCGCGAATCGCGAGTCCGCTGCGGATCCAAACGAGATCCGAACCGAATCCGCATCCGCATCCTAATCGGAATCCCCATCCGGATCTCCATCGGAAGCGGAATCCGGATCTGGGCGCCCGTCGCTGCCAATCGGGCGAGTCGCAATTGATTGCCAGGTGTGTGTTTCGGGCCCGTTCGATCCTGCGATGGGATGTTGTCGCTGAACTAAGCCGTGTGCGTGTGTGTGTGTGTGTGTGTGTGGAAATTCCTGCAATATGTGTGCACTTCTAGGCCCGCGCGCGTGTGTGTGTGTGCGTTTGTTTGTTTGCTTTCTCGTGTTCGTGTCCGACTGCGTATCCGTGTCTGAGCTTGTGTAGAAGGGCTCAGAAGTAGAGCGAGTGAGCGCGGAGGGAAGCGAGGGAGCAGCAGAGAGAGAGAGAGAGAGAGAGGGGGTCAAGTGGCACCTGTGATTGGAGCGAACGGTGAGCGCGGAATTATCATCAATTAAGGACTCGGCAACTGCAGGTAATTTAATCCTTCATCTCCATTCATTGGCGCCCGTTGACATTTCTGGTTCCTCTTCCTAGTCGTCGCCCTCGTCGTCCTCGTCCTCGTCCGCATCCTCATCCTCATCCTCATCCTCGACCTCCTCGTCTTTGGTGCTCGCCCCACGCCTCAGATGAAGCACTTCCATGTACACACACACACATGCACACGCGCACGCACAAACACGCTCGCCCGCCAGCCCTCGAACATATTTACGCAGTGTGCGCTCGCTCCATTCTACATTTGCCAGTTGCCAGTTGCCAGTGCTTGTTGTTCGTGTTTGGCGTTGTTGTTGCTATTATTGTTCTTGTTGTTGTCGTTGCTATTATTGTTCTTGTTGTTGTCGTTGTTGTTGCAAAGGTGCATTCTATGTCATCAACACCCATCTCTCGCCCCTTTCGCTCCCCTGCGCACCCCATGCGCCCACCGCCCTCACCCACACAGCACGATGCTTTTTTATTGAGATCTTGAATGTATTAACTTTCGTTTTCAAGGATCCGAGGAACTGATTTCAAGCACTTCTCACTCTCGCTTTCTCTCGCTCGCTCTCTCAATCTCCCTTTCGCACTATTCCTGACTCGTTCCACTGCTCACTCTTACCTCTGCCTCCTTCCCCACTCCATCCCCCTCCCTCCTCCTTTGTCATTCTCTCCCCCTTTGTTTTGCTTGCCGTGGCCCGCCGCCTTCCCTCCGGCTCTATTAGAGGCCGTTGGCACCCTGTACGGAAACAATTGTTAGATGTTTTTTTAATGCCCGACTTTTGATATGTCCATGTGGTTCACACAGTCACACACACCAATTCACACCGACACCGATGTAGACACACACACACACACAGTCGTACTTGCTGAGTCCGCATTAAGCATTCTTGAGCCCAAGTGTTTTAATCACAAATCAGGTCAAAAAAAACTCTCTCTCTCACTCACTCACTCGCCTTCTCTCCACATCCACAGACCTCTCTATGCCCATCGCTCTTGCTCTCTCTCCTCCACTCGTTCCCTTCATTCTTCGTTCACTCCTTCCCACACAAAGCAAAGCAGGGAAAGGCAAGGCAAAGGGCAAAGGGAGCAAAGCGAGGAAAGGCAAATGATTAAGAATGGCGCGGAGGGACGAGGCTGGAATTGACAATAGCCGGAGCGGACCACGAGAAGATCTCGGCCGGAAAGTCGAGTCCTCCAAGTCGTGTCCCAAGTCGTTCGCTCGTCAGCCCGCCGTCCCAGCCACAGCCACAACCCAGGTCGAGCTCGCCTCACCTCATCACAGTCCACTCAACTCCACCGTCTCCACCGGACTCTCCACTCACTCCATCCCTCCGCCACTCCTTCCAGTGCGCAGATGACCTCTGAGTTGCATCCCCTACTCCCGTCCCTATCCCTAACCCGATCCCCGCTCCCGACCGCCTCCCACTGGTCCGCACTTCCTCGCGCTCACAGACAACTTCCGCTACAACAACCCTCTGCTCCTTCTCAACCGCCTCTTCCTCCATCTCCTCCTCCACCTCTACGCCTGTTCACTTCTCTTCTCTGTCTGTCCGTCTGTCTGTGTGGCTTTGAGTTCGTGCAAGACTCCTTCGTTCG
This sequence comes from Coelopa pilipes, assembly GCA_947389925.1. Taxonomy (NCBI): domain Eukaryota; kingdom Metazoa; phylum Arthropoda; class Insecta; order Diptera; family Coelopidae; genus Coelopa; species Coelopa pilipes. The sequence goes on from OX376699.1 coordinate 7,151,440, forward strand.
TTCGTTAGGTCGTGGGAGCACGTGGGAGCGACTCCGATTCCGCGGCTCCGAAGCCGTTGACTTCGGTCCGAGTCCGCCTCAGGGGACGTCGCTTGTGGCGAGAAACTTCGAGAGGGCTTCGCCAGTGCTTTGACCTGCCCAGCAATAGGGGCGCCCCGGCGGCAGGTCAAAGTTCAAATGCACTCTCTTCCACTGTGCCCCACGCACCCCTCTCTCGCCCCCTCTCCTTCGCGCTCTTTTTATCCTCATTTTTCTTCGACTCCCACTGCTATCGCCATCTCGGATCGAATCCATCACCGGGCAAAGGATACGATTTCGCCAAAAATTTCTACGGGCAAACCGGCAGACAGACCGGCGGACCGACAGACGGACTCACAGCAGATCTGTATTTAATGTGCGTGCGCTCGCGAGTTTGTGGGTGGGTGTGGGTGGTTGTGGGTGAGAGAGAGAGAGAGAGAGAGGGAGGGATTCGTGGGAACGGTTCGGTTGTCGCACGTAGCGGTTGAGCGGTGTTCATTTGAACAGTTCATTGAACAGCGGCCACCCGTCCCCGGGTGCCGTTGACTCGACTACGACGGCGATGACTCCCGCCCCCCTCTCTCCAGTCACTTGTTTGATCTGCGGAATCGACTCTGGCTGGCTGTTTGGCAGCTGTTTGGCTGGTGCTTGGCTGGCTCGGTCACGTGACGTGGGCCCGATGACCTTGCGCCGCAGCTTCCAGATCACTTCTGATGTTCGAGCGTGGCCGCACCAGGAGGACTGGGGGAGGGAGCGAGGGTTCGGTGGACAGGACCGCGAGGTGCTTGGAATACAAATCGGACTCCCCACAAATCACCCCGGCCCTCCTCAGCTCGACTCGCTCGACTTCCCGGACCGCGTCGCGGAGTCGCTCGAGGGCACCGAAAGGCGGTCGGTCTCTTTGTTTCCGGATCCTTTGTCTGCTGCTTAATAGCGCCGGGCGGTTGTCGTCAACCCTTGGGCGACGGAGGCGGGCAGCCGCAGCTGGGTGGTGGGGCGCCTGAGTTGGGACTGGGGAAGCCACCAACATGCCTTGGCCTTTGTTGTCTGCGATTCCGCGTCAGCGTCCGCGTCCGAGTCCGCAGTTGCTACGCGGCTTCTCGACGCCTCTCAACGTCGCGTCGCTCGTCACGTCCTGGACTCCTTCGCCCCTCAACTTATCGAATCCTCGACTGCTTCAGTCATCGAATTCTCAACGCCTCGAGTCCTCCCCGACTCCGCGGCTTCTCGACTCCTCAACTGCTGCGCTCGAATGCTGGGCACCTTCGCTCCTCAACTCCTCGACTTCCTTGGCTCCTCCACACCTTGAATCCACAACACCTCGAATCCTCGACGCCTCGTCTCCTCCACTCACCTGGCACAGACGTCCACAGCTCGCCGTCCGACTGACTTCTCTTTGTCTCTCTCTCTACCTCTCTGACTCCGGGTCTCGTTGCAGGCACTCGTGCTCGTGTTCGTGCTCCGGCTCCAGTAACAGGCGGCGACTCCTCCGTCGTCCTCCACCATCGGTGGACGCAGCGCGGACCCAAATGCACTTCTGGATCGACAAGCGCTCGCAGGCCTGCGGCTTCGGCCGGGCCCGCGTCTCGGCCTCGCTGTCGGGCGCGGGCGGCGGCGGCGGCCTGGGCTTCGCGCATCCGCCCCGCCGGATCGGCGGCAATAAATCGTCCTCCTCCTCCTCGTCCTCGGCGGCGGCCACGGCCTCGTCGATTCCCTCGATACACCGGCAGCACCAACAGCAACATCACCACCACAGCCACCCACAGCAGCAACAGCAGCACCAGCAACAGCAGCAGCACCAGCAGCAGTCGGCGGCGCCCAGCCAGGTGGTGATCACGACGAGCGCCGACTTCCACGGCCGGGGCCACCACGGGGCGGTAAACAACAACAACGGCGGCGGCGTCTGCAACCACCTGCAGACCATGGCACCGATGCAGCAGCACCATCAACATCAACAGCACCAGCAGCAACAACACTTGTTCCCGCACAACATGAACAACAACGCCCTCCTGCAACAGCAACAGCAGCAGCAGCAGAGCAACGCCATCAGCACGTACAACATGATCAACAACAACAACCAGAACAACAACAATACGTCCAACACCAGCTCCGCCATTGGCTCCACAGCGCCACTGCCACCAGCGTCCGCTGCAGCGACGTCAGCGCCGGCGTCCACGTTCACGTCCATGGCGCCCCTGCCGGCGACGTCGTCGGCGACGGCCGCGGTGCTGACGGGCGCCGGGACGGTCGTGCCCGTGGCCACCAGTGGCCGCTACGGCCGGCACCAGCACCAGCACCGCTCCGGCCAGTACCCGGCCATGACCAGCGGCGTCGGAGCCGGGGCCGGGGCCGGGGGCGTCGGCGGCAGTGGCCACTACCACTACGACACGCGCAGCTACCACCACCCGCAGTTCGGCAACATGTCCGTGCGCCACTACCAGTACGCCGGCGACACCAACAGCAACAGCAACGGCAGCGGCGGCAACACGCTGGGGTCCCGCGGGCAGCATCCGCAGTTCAGCGCCGTCGCCGTCGGGGGCAGCAGCAGCGGCGGCGGCAGCGGCCACTTGGCGCCGACGCCCACCTCGACGCTCCACGACTGTCGCGGCGGCAGCGCAGTCGCAGCTCTGCAACAGCCGTCGTCGCAGCCACAGCAACAGGCGCGTCTGCAGTCGCCACTCCAGCACGTCTGCGGGTGAGTGGACCCTCTCCCTCCCTCTCTCTGACCCGCTATCCAACTAATTTCTCTCTTTCCGCTCTGTTGCCTGCAGCCTGGCCCACGGCGAGGAGCTCGAGTCAGGGCTGGGCCCGCTGCACGGCCGCCAGGGGGCGCACGGCTACCACCCGACGCACCCGCGCGCCCTCACCAACGGCACCGGCAACGGCAACGGCAACATGCGCGCCACGATCACCCACAACGGCATCATCGACGACGCCGAGACGCAGCCGATGCTGACGCAGCTGAAGTGCGGGATCTGGGTCTCGCTGGTCCTCGTCTCGGTGTTCGTCACCGGAGCGAAGTTCTACTTCGACAACCAGGGCACCGGGCTCGAGGTGATGATCTTCTGCGCCTTCTCGGCCACCTTCTTCCTGGCCGCCTGCACCGTCTCCCTGTGCCGCCTGCCCAAGGGACTCGTCTCGGCGCGCCATCTCGACGAGAACGGCCGCAGCCTGTTGGCGGGCGGCGCGGCGTCGATGGGTGGTGGGGGCGTAGGCGGTGGCGGCGTGGGTTCGTCAGCCGCAGCGAACGCCCACCTGTTCGGACAATCAAACGACCAGCGGCTGCACGAGCTCCAGGAGCGCACGGCGGCGGCGCAGGCGGGGCCGCCGCCCTACCACATAGCGATCCTGCTGCCGGAGAACAGCAAGGACGCGGTGCCGGACGAATCGCCGCCGCCCTCCTACGACAAGATCCTCATCTAATCGCGCCCGCGCCAGGCCCGTCCCTCCCAATGGGGGGCAGCCCATGTCTAGGGGAACCGGCCGTAGAAAGGCGGCGGGGCCGAGGGCGGCGGCGCAAGAAACATATCCCAGCAAACCGAGGCGTTCTTGAGAAGGAGTCGACAGCGCTCGCTCTGGGGTTCGGAAGCAGAATCGGGAGTGGTTCTGTGAAGTGGGGTGCGTGGTCCAAACAGTAGTCCGGTTAGTAGTCCGGTTGGGAGCAGGGGGAGCAGGTGGATGGGCGGGTGGAGCGAACAGCGAACAGGTGCGATGAACAAACGATCGAAAGAACAATTGGTCGAACGAACGATCGAAAGATTGCGCGATCCATCGATTGATTGAGCGAACGAAAAGACTTCCTCGGCTTCCAGAAAGACGCTGCATGTATTATTGTAATTGTTAAGCTAGGGCGAGCACAAGTCGACGTCTTGTCCATCCTCTTCCGGTTTTCTCTTGCCTCTTCCCTTTTCGTTTTCCATTTCCATTGGTGCTCTATCGATTGGTGTCAGAACTGCAGGAACTTCAGGATGGAAATTTTGATTTGTGATAAATACCAGAGACAGAGACCTGGCGACAGATATTTTTTAACTTTCTCCATTTGCTACTGCATCTGCCAAAATCATAAAAGCGACAAACCAAATACACAAAGATATAGGAGCTATATAGCAGTTTTGGCGGATATCAAAAGAAAAGCGAGAGAGATAGAGAGAGAGAGAGAAGAGAAGTCCGTGCAAGCGTCGAATAAAAGTACTGTTATGATTTTGTATCTGCTGCTTGAGAACTATCGTATTTTTTCACGGATACGCCCAGAATTGGGATGGAATTTAATAACATTTCGTATATTGATATATTTGGTATATATACATATATATATATTTACAATCTGTACAACTGTATCTATCTTTAGAGTGTAAAGTATTTTCACAGAGAACATATGTAATTGTGGGTAGTGGTGTTATTCTACAAACAGAAACAGGTTTAGTTTTTCCAAGACGAGACATGAAAGAGATATCAATTAAAATATTTATATCTCTATATACATATGCAAAAAATATGCATAAATAAGCTCTATACTTATCAATCATATGTAAACGTTATAATCCAGAGTAAAATATGCCAGATCAGAGGATAATAATAAATCTAGTTTAAGAAGAGTTTGGTGTTTTATTGATAATAAATATAAATATAAATAATATAAATATTCCATGATCACCTGAAATGTTCAAAAGTGTTCGTAACGCATTTTGTGCCCTCGGCAACTCATCTAAACTGTAGATAATATTTAAACAGCAGCTAACTTGGCACCACTGTGGCATCAGCTGTAGGTTGACAGCTCTTGTGTTGAGCATTTATGCATTTGTGTTTATTGTGGAGTTAGAAAATCTCAGATAAACAGAAAATTGAGGATAAATATAAAGTTTTAATATAAATATAGCGGAACATGACGCGCCACGCCAGAAACTGCACCGCCGGAGCCGTTTACACATACAATGAGAAGAAACGGGACGCTGCAGAGTCGGGCTACGGAACAAATGCCCAACGCCTCGGAAAGGACTCTGTAAAGAGCTTCGACTGCTGCTCGCTAACACTGCAGCCATGCCACAACCCGGTCATCACGAAGGACGGTTACCTCTTCGACAAAGAGGCTATTTTGCAATACATCATCACCAAGAAGAACGAATACAGCCGCAAGTTGAAGGAATACGAGAAACTGAAGAAGGCCGAGGACGCTGAAATTACCCAGGAACTGAGCAAGAAGCAGCAGGAGTGCGTCGAAAATTTCATCAATTCAGGCAAACCAGTGCCGGGTAAAACTGGCTCAGAGACACCAGTAGCTTCAACATCTAAGTCAGGCTCTTCTGCAACCACTGGAACCAGCACTTCGGAGAGTTCCATTTCAAACATGGCCAATGGCAATCAAACTAAACTGCCCAGCTTCTGGGTTCCATCTGAGTGTCCCAATGCGGGATTGGCAAAAGCCAAGAAACCAGATCCCACCATATTCTGTCCAGTATCAATGAAACCACTGCGCGCCAAGGATTTGATCGATGTTAAGTTTACACTGCTCAAAGATGGCGATAACAGCAAGTCATTGATTGCCAAGGAGGCACGATATATGTGTCCCGTGACACACGATATTCTGAGCAATGCAGTGCCCTGTGCAGTTCTTCGTCCGACGTAAGTACATCGTAAGACAATCGTAAAAGTTCAATTTAACAATTAGAAATATCATGATAGAGGCGACGTAGTCACGATGGAATGTGTTGAGAAGCTCATCAGAAAGGACATGATTCATCCGTTAACCAACCAAAAGCTGAAGGAAAAGGATATCATCCCAATGCAAAGGGTAAATAGACATTGATTGCAAAATATAATTACTTTTTAATTGGCTCGATTACTTTACACAGGGAGGCACCGGATATTCAACAACAAATACCAATCTGGAGGCGAAAGAGCAGCGTCCCGCTCTACAAGTTTAAATAATTCTGTTGACTTTCTGATTATATACGTTCTATAGAAATTAGTCTTAAGGTTGTAGCGGCAACACAATAAATACTACTTACCAATACTGGTTTCTTTTAAAACTCAATGCCTAAAATCATACATGAAATCGCAAAGTGAGAAATGAAACAGTGTGTGAATCAATCTCATCTCGACACATCAGGAACTTGTACGAAATTTGTCACCTAATTGCTTCTAATAGATAGATATTATCTCTCCTTAACATGCGAAAATAACCTTGAATGTGAAGAATTGGGTCAAATCGATAAGAGGAGTTCACTGTTCGACGGAGACGAGGCCAATGTGCGATTCTCAAGGATTGATAGACACCGGTTGTGTGGAAATAATTTTCGTACATGTTTCCGAACATCGTGTGATTATTTCGCACACCTGCGAAGGTGTATTTAAGTGAGACTTTCCCCTAGTCAGACCACAGTCGAACACAGTAACCAAGTTTGCAAATATCGCAATAAAGCAATAAAGATTACCGCGACCAATTATTTCCAAAAAATGTTTACCAAAATCACAATTGTTGTCCTCTTCACCATAGTGGCCAAGGCGAGAGCAGATGAATACAAGGAATGCGAGAACGCGGTAAAAGGAACGTTTGTGGCCAGTTCGAAGAGCTGCCAGGAATATATCTACTGCAACGGCGACGAGTCCCTGATTGGCAATTGTCCCGACAGGACGTACTTCAACGCAGTGGAACACTTGTGTGAGGATGACGTGACGTTCGTTTGTAACATCACCCAAGTTTCCGAGCCGAGCGTGGTGCCAGCAGGAACAACAGCCACAGCAACAGAAGCCACTACAGTGACTGCGAGTACAACGACGACGACGAGTGTGATTGGCGAGGAGTTGACGGACTTGTTGAAGCCCTCGAACGCCGCCGGGCGCCCCAAGTGCGACCCGCTGGTCGAACTGACCATCGGACACCCTACGAAGTGCGAGTACTACTACAAGTGCACCCGTGGCTTCCTGGCCATCCTGCGGTGCAACTTCTACTTCGGCTGGGATTCGGAGCGACAGACATGCGTGCCAATGCAGGAGGCCAAGTGCTTAAGTCACAAGGCCTAGTTTAAACCTCCTTTTCCACTAGTTTCATAAGATTATTTATAAGTAAAAATAGTACATACATAGATAATAATAAAACGAGTTAAACAAATTTTTCGGATTTTGTACATTCCTCCTTCACTTCAGAAAATTTCAATAACTTACCAACTTTGCTCCTTTACTTTTACTTTTAGTAAATGATGTTGGTCCGTTGATTTCGAAACTCACAATTATTTGATAATCGAAGTTGCCTTTTTTGATGCACATGGTTCTTTATTTCTTCAAAACTCTAAATTTTGAAAAATAATCAGATTTTAATATTTATGTCACATATAAAATTAGTAAACTGGTAACTTTAGCACTTTTGCAATAATATTAGCAAAATTAAAATTTTTCTACGAAAACTTGTGTGACAATTGATGTTTATATGTGTTTTCTAATATTATCCAAATACATATTTGATATTTTTAGAATTAATTAAACTTTCTTTAGTTAAAGGAAAACTGTGTTTTACATATACTACCCATGTAAGTAAAATCACATATCACATAATCACTTTCACTTTAGAAATTGGCTGACAATTTGGATTGGTTATATTTTGTATAAATCCACGATCTAATGGTATTTTGTAACCATTTTTAATCCTTTAGACAAAGCAACTGAGTTGTTTGCTGCAAAACGTTTTTTTGTTTGTCCATTATATTGAATAGCTAAAAAGCTCAAATGGCTAAATAATACTTTGAGGAATAAATCAAACGAAAGAAACACGAATTCAAAAGATAAACGGTTTTCTCTTATACTGATCGCCCTTAAGCTATACAATGGTTTGTGGAAGAAAAAAAGCCATAGGGTGATTCGAAAGTCTTATTGCAAATATTTATATGGACGTGGTATCCATTATGTTTAAGCAACATGCTGGTGGAGGAAAACACTGAAACACTTTATTCCATTCAAACTGCAACATTTCGCAGATCAAGGAAACATTTTAGCAACATCGTTTCGCGACAGAAATTGTTGGCAACATTTTCCCCAACGACTACAACATTATAGTAAAATTGTGTGCGAGAAATAATGATGCGAAATTTTCGACACGAAGGAAACTTGAATGTTTCCAAAAGAATAAACATTTGAATAAATCGTATGCGACAACTTAAATTTGAATATGAATTTCCATTAACATTTATTTACACATGTTGACTATTTTCAGCATGTCTTGAGGATGATCAATATTTGTGCCACATATGAATAACATTGTTCGAACTTCACTGATTTTAGTATAAGTTAAACTTGAAATTTTCATAATAAACTTTACATTTCATAAGACCAACTTAATTTTAAAAATAATTTTATTATAATAATCACTTGTTTTGAATTATACTTATATTTTCAATTATTATATTTCATAAGTTCATTTTGTTATTTCAAATATTCGTTCTAAAATGTCTCTATACTTTGAATTACAAAGTTTCGATGTAAATCATAATTTTCAACTGCACTCATTAGAGTTTAGTTTATCATAAACCAATGATATATCAAGATATTATTTTGTAGAGTATTCATATTGAATAAATGAAACTTCTCTTTTCTTCTCTTCTAAAAATATTAATTAAAAGATTTTTTTTTTCGATTTAATACAACTTCGATACTTAGGAATAAAATAACATGGATATACTTACTGAATTATGGAATTGTAAACAAAGGTCTCTGCTCCCATGGTGTTTATTGGAAGATGTGATGCAATGTTTGTATTTGACTGTGAAAACGTCAAATTTGACAGTGCCCACTCGTCAAGGACTTTCGTAATTCTCTACTGCATTCTGTGTGCAAAACAACGAGCAAAGTCGAATAATTTTGTTGAATTACAGAATTTCGTACTCAGGTCGAATTGAGAAGCGATGGCACCACAAGCCTGGACACGACGAACCTCGTTGGTTCCACTTGGACTTCTCGACGAATGTTGGCTCGATCAACGAGTGGAGCTGGCCGGGGTTCCCTGGACCGGAGCCTGGAGCCGACCGGTCGGAGAAATGAAATGATGTCATGTGTTGATGATGAAGGTGCGGCTGCTTCCTGATCGTGTTCTCTGATCGTGTTCGAGCCTTCATCGACAGCGACATTCGACCGGCTTGTAGCCGGGGTAATGAGTTTTCCACCACCTCCTGCTCTCCGTGCCGTGTAAACAAAGCCAAGTTCGCACGCAAATTGCAGCGAAATCAGACAGAGATGGAGGTAAACAAAGGGTGCAGATTAAATATTAGGTGCCGGTGATAAGGGACCGCCAAACACAAGGGGCAACACCGCCGATAGGCGAATTCCTGGCGGGAGCTAACGAGCGACATCGCCGATGGCCTATCTGTCAAATTACACGCGCTGACAAACGTCAAAATGAGACGATTACGTCGGGAGAGTTTCGCGAAAGCGAAGAAATGCTGATAACGCGGAGCGCCGGCCGTGTATAAAAGATCCGCTCCGGCAACCCATCGTCACAGTCGCCGCCGTCACTGCCTCAGACGAAAGAGAGCAGAGCCAGAGCCAGAGCCAAACGAAGAAGTTCTGAAACTCCTCAACTCCAGCCAGTCCACGAACTAGTTCCCCCATACATTCGCAAATATCATGATGATGATGACGATGACGACGAAGTGTCAACTGCTGACGGTCGCTCTCTGGTGCAGTGTCTTGGGCGGCTGCTCGGCCATGTCCATCAAGTACGTCTCGCACAAGAGCTGCAACCACAAGCTCCCCGGCACGTACGTGGCCCACCCGAGCAACTGTCACCAGTACGTCATGTGTAACGGCCTGCGTTCCATCCTGGGCAGCTGCCCGGACGGCACCTTTTTCAACCCCTCGATGCTGTCCTGCGATAAGGTCAGCCACTGCCAGCACGTCGAGAAGCCACTGAGCCAGACCAGCACGACCACGATGGTGACCTCCATTGAAACAACGACGACGACGCCGACGACGCCGACGACGACGAGGGGTTTCGCAGAGGCAGAGGCGACGACGTCTGCCCCCAGCATAACAACAACAACAACAATAGCAGCAGTGGTAACCACGTTGCCAACTCCTCTTGCACTCTTCACAGCCCCAGCGTTCAGCTTCCAGTTCGCAGCATCATCGAAAAAGCCGTATTCCAGCTTCCTGGCCTTAGACGAACCCGCATCGCCGTCGTTGTCCGCCTACGCGCGCCCCGTGTGCGACCCTTGGCAGGACAAGGCGTATCCGTTTCCCGGAAACTGCAACAACTACTACAAGTGCGTGCGCGGCTTCCTGACGGTGCGCCAGTGCGCCCAGGGCTACGGCTGGGATGCGGAGCGCGCGCTCTGCGGGCCCCGGCAGCAGGTCAAGTGCTGGGGGGCCTGAGTGGCGGTCCGTGTCTGGTGGCCTGAGGGTTGCCGAGGGCCGCCAAAGATATTTGTACATAGGCTTTTAGTGTAGTAAGCGAATAACATAGGGTGTTTCATAGTTGTAGAAATAATTGTAAAATAAAAATTAGTTATGTAAAAATTGTCCGATTCTCATTCGTGGTAGAAGAAGGATCGGTGAATTAATGGGAAAATCCTGAATGGAGATGGTAGAGCTACCCACGAGCGCCTCTTCATTAGTCACTAATCATCGTCCATGGGGAGCTCTGGTAAAAATATCACCTCGGACAAAACAAATTGTTGTCAGATGCGGACTAAATTCGGGCTCTGGGCGGCTCAAGGAGAGAGCGAAATATTTCATGCTTGGGCAGACAGATAGCCAGGCGGACGAATGGATCGACGGACGGACGGACGGACGGACGGTGGTACCTTTGCAAGACAAGATGCAGAAGAAGAGGAGGAAGGCGAACACCAACAACAAGCACATAAATTCACCTCGTTGGCCAAAAAGAAAAACCAAGAGTCCGAATAAAGAAAGAAATCACTTCAATTAGTCTAATTCACATGTTTGTTGTTGATGTTTTCGTTGTTGTTCATGTTGTTGTTGTTGTTGTTTTGACAGAATTATGCACGATCCGCCAGACGACGGACGCCCTGGGCAGCCGATCGACAACCAGCCGGCCGAGAATGCCAAATGGCCAAACACCCAGCCTCTGCTGCAGCCGCAGCCGCAGACGCCGCCACCTCCATTTCCATTTGTATTTGTCAGTCGAATTCATTTCGTCCTCCGCCCAACGAGGGGCGGCGGCCGCGGAGGAGGAGGAGGAGGAGGGCCAGCCGTTTCGCGTATCGTCTTCCACTTGTTCTGGCATTTGCTGCAATTATTCTGCCCTCCATCCGCCGGCTCTGCCTCTCCCGCGCCCAACCACCCTCCGTCCCTGTCCACACGAGGTGGCGGCGTGAGTGGACGAGGCTCGAAGTCGCGCCGAGAGGCCGTCGACAGTCGGCCACTGATGTATTTGTGGAATTTATATTTAAGTTGTGGTGATTTACAACAATGACAACCCTTAATTAAGGATTTGTTGTCTAATTAAAGGGGAAGCGTGCATCTGTCTAACATAGTTGCAGTGGGGGAAGGCGAGGGCGAGGGGAGGCGTGTGGTGTGCTCCGAATTCCGCGGACAACGAGTACGAGGAGTAGGAGAATCGATCGATCTGGCTTGATCGCGTTGATCCTCTCGCTAATCCAAGTCCCCGATCCGAGCCCATCTCGCTCGCCTTTTCCCCCACCCATCCACTCGATCGACTCGAGTACTGAGTGAAAAGTGGCGGGAAATGGCGCTCGATTTGTTGTTGTTGTTGTTGTTGTAGTTCTCGCCAGCTATTGAGCGAAATGTCACCCGTCGGACGGATGGATGGAGGACTTTTTCGGCTCGCCTCTTACGCTCTCTGCGCTCTTCGCTGCACTGCCACCGTCCTTCGTGCGCTCTTCGAAGGCTCTACTGAGAGCTGACCGAGCCGTCCGTATTTAATGGGTGCCTGAGAGAGCGAGAGAGAGTGGGAAAGAGTGGGAGAGCGAGAGAATGTCGCAGGCAGTGAAAATAATAGAAACGAAACGAATCGAAAGGAAATGAAAACAACCGCAGCGGAGCAGCAGGAATACCAGCGAAAGCCACCAACAACAAGCGGCAATAGAGAAGAAGTCAACAGACGAACGGGAAAACGCAGAAGCGAAAGTAGAAGCAGATCCGAACCGATCTGATCCCGAAGATCGTCGTCGTTGTCGTTGTCGTTGTGGTCGTCGGAGAAGAACCAAATTAACGAAATGAAAAGCACCAGAGAAAAACTCAAAGCACTCGCATCTCGACCGCGATGGACATTTCGAAATTTTCCACATGAAAATTTCCTTTTCACCAATTCAGAGACGAAACGATTCGAAACGATTCATTTACTCGCTGCACACACGGAGAACGACACGGTACGGTACGGCACGGCACGGCACGGCTCGAAGAACGGCAAAGCACGGAGCACGGCGAAGCACGTAAAAGTAGCAAACGTCAGGTTACGATACGTCACGTCACGTTACAATTCGAATCGACACGTTGGAGTGCGGGGCATACGACGGCCCGACGGTCCGGCGGTTCGACGGTTCTACGGCTCAAACGGAACGGGTTCGCGAAGAGTCCGAAAGAGTTCAAAAGAGTTCGAAAGAGTTCAAGTGCTGCAGGATCCCACCGCTGACCTTCTTAATCCTGGCCACAAACCATCGCTGCACAGGGTGTTTCATCGACTGGCGCGTGAGGAGAGAAACGTAATTTAAATGGGTCCTGCTCGTCGCCGCCTCCTCCAGCGGGCCCACCGCGGTAGGACGGACTCCTATTAATAGACCCCACCTCGTCGGCAGCCCTGGGTCTGGCCTGGTCTTTCTATGGCTCTGTCTATGGCTTTGGTACGGGTGCTGGTGCTGGGCGCGCTGGATGTCTGTGCGTGTGTGCGTGCGCGACGTGTCCGGACCGCGGACATTTTCGCCAAAATTAAATTTGGAATGGGGAAATGTGGATGAGCGCGAGACCACGCCAGTGACGACGGCGATGGCGATGGCGACGGCGACGGCGACGGCGACGGTGAAGACGACGAGAGACAACAAATGAAACATTAAGTTGTCAAAGTATTTTCCAAATTTCGTTAGTTTCGCCGTCGCCAGAGGGGATGGAGCGGCAGTGGGGGGTGGGGGATCGGTGGAGCTGGTCGCTATTTTTAGGCGTCGTCGCGATCTAATGACAATAACGAGAGCTGGAGAAGCGGCGGCGACGAGTCGCGGTTACGTGATCGCAAGCGGAGGCGGGGCGGAGGCGCTGGAGGCGCGGGAGAGGGTGGCGAGGGGCGCCAAAGTGAATGGGAGGGCGAGTGGCGAGGGGCGAGGGGCGGAAGACGGGGACGATTGGATTGCGGCGCATAACCTTTCGCTGGCAGCGGCAGAAGTACAACAACAGCCACTGCAGCAACAACAACAAACACATCTTTGTAATCTCCGTCCGAAGGAGAGAAACGAGGCGAGGGGCGAGTGGAGGGGAGGAGAAAACAGAGAGGACAAAAAAAAAAACGAGACAACTACCAGAAAAAATAGCACAAATTTTAAAAATAAATCACAAATGCACAGCGCCGAGAAAATGATCGCGGAAAGCAGCGGAGCCAGCGCGAAACATAATAGAAATACCTACGATATTGGAATGAAGAGCATTCCTTGGCTAGTTGGCGACTTGCGACCAACCCCCGTCCTCCTCGTCCTCTCTTCGTTCTCCTCGCCGTGATTGTTGTTGTCAATGCAATTGTTTTTGCGTTTGCTCCAAGCCAACCGCGCGAGCCCCACAGCCGAGTCGCTTTGCGTGCACCCTTTGGCTCGTTGGTCGAGGGCCCGAAGTCTCCCGAGGTGCGCCGAAGTTCCCCGAGGTCCACCAAAATCTTCCTCCTCGTGGCCCCTCCAAAACACACCTCTCGCCACTCGATCGGTCGCTCGCCCTCAGGATCGGAGTCGGTCGGTCGGTCGGCCCCGCCTGGCCGCGGCAAAGGCTGGGCTGCCTTCGATCAGGCTGTGGCTGGCATTTCTCTCAGTGCACCGAGGGCTGCCGACTCGGGCGGGATCCGTGGATTTGGATTGGACGGATTTGGATTCGGATTCGGATTCGGACACATTGTCGTTTGTTTTTGCCTTCAGTTTATTTCGGACTTTTGTCGCGGTGAAAAACACACAAAAATCACAACAAAAAGAGAAAGAAATAAATGTAAAAAAGAAAGCAAAAAAAAAAGAATAAAAAATAAAACGAATAGAAAAAGCAAAAACAAAACGATCGAAAGCACAAAAAATCAAACAAGATAAATTTTAAAATTACCGGTAAAAATAGCCCTCGGACAAAAATTACGCTCGAGCATCGCCAGTCGATGCAGTTGCATCTAAATTACAACAAGAACAACAACAGCAACAAGTACCAGAACAATAACAAAAACAAAAACAAAAACAACAATCAGAACAAGAGCAAGAACAAACAGAGATTAACAAAAAGATCAACAGGCATAACAACAACAACAACAACAACAACAATGGAAAGCACTGAGAAAAGTTAGTGGACAAATTTCTGGTGTTGTGTGCGAGGAGCAGAAGTTGGTTTTATTTTCGTTGCGGCGACGAGCGGAGAGCGAGGGAGGGGGAGCGGAGGAATTTGGGTGCAAGGCAGCGCACAATAGAATGGAATTGGCTGCAGCAAGAGCAACAACAGCAACATCAACATCAACAACAACCACAACATTAACCACAGCAACAATGACAACAACATTTCGTCTAGTTCGTGCCGAAGAAAGCAATTGCAAAAGCAACCAAAAAACAAAAATCCGAAATTCGAAAATTAAATAAATCTAATCTAATTGCCAACATCGCTTGGACATCGGATAGAAATTTATCTCTGCGCCTTGCCCTGCACTCAGCGTGACAATCCGTCTGTCTCTGGATGGCTGCTACGGTGTTGGTGGCTGTGTCTGTGTCTGTGACTGTGTGAGTGCGAGTGTGTGCGTGTGTGTGTGTGTGTGCGTGTGAGTGTGCGTCTGTGTCTTTGGCATGGTCGCCGGCTGCCTTCGCAGACGATCGCCAAGTCGATTTTGGAGGGCAGCAGCAGCAGCCGAGGAGGAATCGCGGCTCGGATGCATTTCGAAATTAGACGAATCTAATGTGAAGTGTTTTGGAGTTTGTGCTGTGAGGTTTCAGTGGGACAAAATGCCCTTCCACTCCCTCGGCGAACGAACGTCGGACCGCCGGACCGTCGAGCCGTCGGGCAGACACGCGTGCGTATGAGCAACATTAATTCGGCTCCCTCGATCGTCGGTCGTCGGTTGTCGGTCGCTCCTGAGTCTACCGCCCTCGCCCTCGCCCTCGCCCTCCCCTCACTCTAGCCGCGGTCGACGCCAATTCCTTCGCACTGGCTGGTCCCAGCGACTGTCGGTCTGTCGGCCGCTCCGTATCCATCCGTCCGTCCGTCGGTCCGTCCGTCGGTCTGTGGCTTGCTCACATTTTAACAAGTGTCCTCAGAATAAAAATAAACAAACAGAGATCGACGCACACCTATCAGCGCGCCCATCGGCACTCGCTCGCTCTCTCTCTCTCTCTCACTCACACACACACATGGCACATACCGACACACATGCTCAGAGGCCGAGTGCTCGGGCGAACATGTGCGAAGATCGAGTGGCGACTGCATCGCTCCGAGGAGGAAGCAGCATGGAGCAGCACCACCAGACGGACCGAGAATAGACGACGACGACGTCGGCGACAGGGACAGAGAAAGCGACAGAGGGAGAGACGGAGAAAGCGGCGGAGACACCGATCGAGACAGAGCCAGCGTCGGAGACGGCGGCAAAGCAGAAGCAGAAGCAGAAGCAACGGCGGCAGCGACGACGACGACGGCAACGACAACAATTGCATGCGAGTTTTTGGACGGAACGCGCGAAAATAAATAAATTCGCAGCTTTCAGTTCGCGTTGTTTCCTCACGTCCCGTCCGTGTCGTTTCGTTTCGTCTCGTTTCGGTTTGATTCGATTTGATTTGATGTGAATTCGGTCGTTCAAAGTGCCAAACATTGGCCAATATTTGTTTTAGTTGCAGTTGCAATTGCAATAGCAAAAGCAATAGTAGTTGTCGTTGTTATTGCTCTTGTTGTTGTTATTGTACACTCCGCTCGCCTCCCCTCCCGCCCCCTAATTGTTATTGTTTTGGTTCCCTGCAGCCGAGTCTTTTGCGAAGAAGGCGAAGAGAAGAAGAACATTGTGAAGAATTTGTGAAATTCCGCGCGCAAAGTTCGCAAATGTCCATCGGAGCGCGTTCCGTGTGTCCGAACTGAGGCCGACAGACGGAGCTTCGAAGAATCTCTCGCGTAGTTTTCAAAGTGAACGGATCGAAACGAACGGACGGAGTGAAGTGCGGAAAACTACGACGCAGAGTGAGGAAAGTCAAAGCGAAGAACAAGAACAACAAAGAAGTCAACAACATCGGCATCGTCATCGTCATCAACTACGTCATCGTAAAGAACTAACAAAAGACACCCGGGACGATCAGAGTCGGTGCGGAGCATGGAACATGTAAACGCGGCCACGTCCCTACACCAACAGCAGCAGCAGCAGCAGCAACAACAGCTCCACCACCACCAGAACCTGCAGCAACAACACAACCAGCAACAGCAGCAGTCGCAGCAGCAGCCGCCGCCGCCGCCAGCCAACAGCAATGACAACCAGCAACAGTTCTGCCTGCGATGGCACAACCACCAGGTTCGTCTCCAGTCCACGGCGGGAGTCGGGTCGATTTGGCCCGCAGCCCACTGCCGAACCCTTGGCCGACTAAGAACTCTGGCAAATTCATCAATCATTCACCAGCATCTTCCCGATTGATCCATCTCAATGAATCTCCTTTTCCTCTCATTTGATCTTATTTCGCGTGGTTTTCCACCTACGATTCATCTCCGACTCCTATGCGATTTTCAGCTCCTTTTCGTATCCTTTCCGTCACCCTCTCATCTTCGATTCATCTCCTGCATGTCCCCATTTCGAATCATCTCCGATTCCACTCCTTTTCACCTTCTTCGTATCCCTTTCATTTGCTTTCCATCTCTGATTCATCTCAATTCGATCGCATCCTGATCTCCTGTTCATCTCCCTTTCAGCCCCTCTTCTACCTCGATTCTTTTCCTATTCATATTTTTTCCATCTCCTTCTCGTCCCCCTTCCATCTGCCGCACCTCCAACCCATCACCTCCCAAGGCCCCCAACCGATCGAGTGGCTTCCTGGAACGTCGTCGGTCGCTCCCCAGCGATCCTTCCGAACGCTCTTCCCCGAATTCCCACCGCCAAATGGCGTGCCGTGCCGTGCCGTGCCGTGCGACGTGTGAATCATAAAATTAAATCACGCCAAGGCGCTTCCACTGCACGACGGACGGACGGACGGACAGAGAGGGAGGGCCGGGCCGGGCCGGCCCAAGCGAGATGGAAGACAGGAACAAAAAAGCGACAAAAACAACGAAACACGCTGGACCAAAGCCCATTTCGGCTGTCGATAGGCTCTCGGAGTCGCCGGCGCAGAAATGTGGACTCGCCACGGCCGCCGAGCGCGTCCCCAAAATGTGCGGACGCCGCGCGATCGGTCGCTCGGTCGGTCCGCAGGCCGCGGGCCTCGCGCTTCCGTCCGAAAATAAAACTTCTCCATTCGGCGCGGATTACGTAGCACGAGTCGATCGGCCGACGGGGCGAGGGGCGCGAGAGCGGGGGACCGGGACGAGCGCCTCGCCGCCGCTGGACAGAGCACAATTCAAAATGTCATTTGCTATAAAAATACAGACAAATCTACGGAATGGGCGGCCGCGCCGGGCCGGGCCGGGTCGGGCTGGGCTGGGCTGGGCTGGGATTTGTTCCTATGGCCGTTGCTTCTGATGCGGCTCCGTTTGGACTTGTTGTTGTTAGGCAGTGTTTGTTGTGGTTGTTGCTAGTGTTTGTAGTTGTTGCTATTGCTGCTGCTGTGACATTTATTTTTAAACATCGATGTATCTCATCCGAAGTGAAAATAAATGAAAATTTCGTGCAATACACGAATGTGGCCAACAACAACCACTACTACACCAAGAACAAACAACAAAACCAACAACGATAGCAACAATTACAACAACTAGAACAACAACGAGAATAGCAACAACCACCACAGCCAGCGAAACAACAACATCAGGAACAACATTAGCAATAACAACAATATCGACATCAGCGATGGCAACAACAAGAAGGGGAAGAAGAAGAAGAAGAGGAAGGCGAACAAGAACAAGAGGAGGAAGCAATTGTAAAGGCGAGACAAATCCAAAGTGCTTCGAAGTCTCGGTGCCTCCGAATGCGCTCCATCCACACGAGCGGCCGTCCATCAGTTCGTCCCCCTGTCCGCCCGTCTGACTGTCCTCCCATAGGTCGTTCCACGGCCCCTCGGTTCGTCCCCTTATCGTCCCGCCATGTGCCATGTGTCGTCTCCGTCATGATCGCTTTGTGGGCTTCGGCCACACACTTCCGGGAGCCTCTGGGACTGCACTTTCCATTGCAGTCGATTGTCCTTTAGTCTCGTCGGGATCGGGGGTCTTGCGCCACCCACTCGATCGCATTCATCTCGTCATATCTGCGAACTCCATCTCGCACTCTCTCTCTTTCCTGGTCTCCTTTCGTTCCTGGTGTTTCAACTGCAATCAAATCTCGTTTAATCTCGTACAAATCGCCCTCGCCCTTCGCCACCCACTCGCATTCGCATTCATCTCGTTATTTCTCGGATCTCTTCCAACCCCTCACCTATTCTTGCGCTCCATCATTTGTGGTCTCTTTCTCACTTTCTGCGTTCCCTCCCTCTGTTTCGTTGTCTCTGCAGACGAGTCTGCTCAGCACGCTGCCGATCCTGCTCGACCAGTCGCACCTGACCGACGTGACGCTCTCCGCCGAGGGGCGGATCCTGCGCGCCCACCGCGTCGTCCTGAGCGCCTGCAGCACCTTCTTCCTGGAGCTGTTCCGGGCCCTCGACACCAGCAACCACCCGGTGATCATCATCCCGGGCGCCTCGTTCGCGGCCATCGTCGCGCTGCTGACGTTCATGTACTCGGGCGAGGTGAACGTGTACGAGGAGCAGATCCCGACGCTGCTCAACCTGGCCGAGACGCTGGGCATCAAGGGGCTCGCGGACGTCCAGAACAACGTGAGTCCTCCCTCTCGCTCTCCTGCTCTCCTTCTCTCACATCCTCCCTACCGATGCTCATCTTGTCTCGTTTTGTCTCCCGTCCCTCGCTAGTTGCAGAAGTCGGCCAAGCGGCACTCGGACTACGCGGACCAACTGCGCAAGGCCGAGGTCGAGACGCCGCCGACGCCCTCTTCGCCGGCGGACTTCGCCCAGCCGCCGGCGCACGGGTCGGGCCTGCTGCCGCCGCCCCTCGCCGCCATGCCCTCGCTCGCCACGCCCACGCCCACGCCCGCCCCGTCCACCGGCAAACTGACGACGGCCTCCCAGACCCAGTCGCAGACGCCGATGTCGACGCCGTTGCCGATGTCGCTGTCGATGCCGCTGGCGCTGCCGACGCCGCTCGAGAGCCTGTTCCTGAAGTCGCTGCAGTTCTACCCGAACCTGTTGCCGCAGCCGCTGAACTTCTCGCAGTCGGCGCTGAACAAGACCTCCGAGCTGCTGGCCAAGTACCAGCAGCACTGCAGCCTCTACCAGAGCGCGCTCGGCGGCGTCTCGGCCAAGGACCTCCTGGGGCCGCTCTACATGGAGGAGGCGGTGGCGGCGGCGGCGGCAACGGCCACGGCCGGGAGTCCGGGCGGCGGCAGCGAGGACGGCTACGGCGCCAAGCGGCTCTGCACGGGCGACAAGAAGCCCCAGCAGCAACAGCAGCAACAACACCAACACCAACAGCAGCAACAAAAAGACATAAAGCGCATCGACAAAATCGTGGAGAGTCTGCGCTGCGGCAACAACAACAAGGCCCAGGCCCAGGGCGGCGACGGCCTCCTGGCGGCAGCGGCCTCTCAGCAGCAGCAGCTTCAGCAACAGCAACAGCAGCACTTTCAGAAGCAGCAGCAACAACTGCAGCTGTCGCTGAAGACGTCGGTGGCCAGCTTCGCCCAGAGCATCTCGCCGCACCTGACCACGAAGCCGCCGATGTTCGCCTCGGCCTCCTCGCAGCACCAGCAGCAGCAGCAGCAACTGCCAGGGTCGTCGGCCCAGCACGGCGGCTTCATGTCGCCGGAGGAGCAGGCGAAGCTGCAGCAGCAACTGGAGCACTTCGCCAGCTGCAGTCGCGGCGAGGCGGCCGCTTCGAACCGGGCCACGCCCGACTGCGTCGGCCTCAAGCCGGACCCCGGCCTGCTGTCGATGGCCGAGAAGATGCCGCCGGCGTCCTCGGCTTCGGCGCACACGACGACGCCGGCCAGCCCGCAGGCGAAGGCGCCGTCGAACTCGAAGCTCTACGCGACCTGCTTCATCTGCCACAAGCAGCTGAGCAACCAGTACAACCTGCGCGTCCACCTCGAGACCCACCAGAACGTGAGGTGAGTTCGACCAACCCGATCTCCAGCTCGACCCCAACCCCCTCGTAATTGATCTACCGCCCTCCCTCCAGGTACGCCTGCAACGTCTGCTCGCACGTGTCCCGCAGCAAGGACGCCCTGCGCAAGCACGTCTCCTACCGCCACCCGGGCGCGCCCAGTCCCTGCGAGTCCGAGGCCCGTCGCAAGCGCGCCAAGACGCTCAACCTGCCCTCGTCGTCGCCCGCGGCCACCTCGGTCGCCGGCACGCCCCCCTCGCCCACGTCGGCGCCCACGACGCCGTTTCAGTTGAGTGCTGGGGGCGGTGGCGAGGCTGGGGACGTCGCCGGCCTCGCTCCCGGCTACTTGTTCCTCCCCAACCAGTTCCACATGGCGGCTGCAGCGGCGGCCAACAACGCACACCAGCAACAGCAGCAACAACTGCAGCAACACCAGCAGCAGCAGCAGCAGCAGAATTCGAAGGGCAGCTCGAACACGAACAGCTCGTTGCCCACGACTCCGACAGCGGGTGCCAACAACAGCAACAGCAACGTGATCAGCCCGAGTCCATCGACGTCGGCTCCGGCGGCGCCGACCGCGGCAGCCGAAGCCAACGACATGGGCGGCGGCGGCGGCTTCGTGGCCATCAAGAGCGAGCACAGCAGCCCGGCGGAGAGCGAGGGCGGCCCACTGGTGGGCGGGGCCGTGACCACGCCCTAGTCGCCTACGCCCAACCCGACGTGAGATTCCCCCTTTCGTTACCTTCTCGTTACATTTACACTTAATACGATTACTCTTTTGCTATTATTATTATTACTACTTTTATTATGATTATCATTATTATTATGATTCTCTTTATTAGTATGATTACCATGATTATCACTATTATGGTTATGATTATCATGATTAATCTTAGGGTTTTCACGATTACCATGACTATTCTTATGATTTGATAATCATAATTATTCTAATGATTATCACTATTATTATGACTATTCTTGTTTGTAGTTCGCGTGATTGTTTTCGATCCCAACGTTAGTCCCGGCTGTGATACTGAGTCTTGACCATTATTATAGTTTGCAACGTGTATAAAAGACCTATTTTTAGCGAGACCCCGTAAGTTTAGCAAGAGCCCCTTGGAACCCAACTCCCTCACCACCCCGGCCGCCCACACCCCGGCCCCGATGCCATCCTCCTTCTTCCTCATCCCCGTCATCCTCCTGTCGTCCACAAGAGGCCGTTATCGTCATATCGTCGTAGATGAGAAATTTTCGTCGGCTCCATGGCGGTTGGAGCGCAGAATTGAGGCTTAGTTATTGTTTTTCTATTTTTTTTTTTTATATATGTAGAAGGAATATAAGGATAGTTTTATTCGTCACTATTTTGTTTGGTTTCCTGTACACCACATTGTTTTAGTTGAATTGTTTGTTTCTTATATATAGAGAGATAGAGAGATAGATAGTTGTAGGTTTCTTAATTTTGTTTTGTTTTCTAGTCACATTTATACTCAATATTATTAAACACACAATCATACACATAATACAGACAGAAACACTCATATCGAACACTCACACACACACACGCACACATACGCATTGCATCGTAAATGTATATATTTGTAAGTACACATTTTTACACTATAGTTAGATGAAACATCGAAAAACAACCAGAACAACGACAAATGGAACACAACCAACATGGAACACAACCAACCACACATAAAAAGACAACTATTTTACCTGTAGCACTTACATTTTCAATAAAAACACATTAATTGTAAGCAGAACACGAACGCCTTTTATTTGTCTTAACTCTCCAGAATACAAACAAATAACAAGAAGGAAGCGGAATTCATGTTGCGGAAACAATTGCACGACACAAAAAAATGTCGCGAGAGATACGCAAGGTTTTCATTTGTTAATATATCGTGAGCACCCTGTTATAAAAGACCTAAAAGTATGCTACACTTTGAAGGCGGCAATGAATCTATAGATCGAAGAAATTGTAATTTTTAAATTACAGCAAATAAAGACAATTTAAGAATAAGATTTCTGTGTTTTCGGGACTCACAGTGGGACCCCTAAAGACTTCCCTTCCTTCCGCGTACCCTTGGCAATAAAAATCTCACTTTCTGGGCAAAATAATCATAATTTATTGTATTTTAAGTATAATAAGTTGATTAAAGAGACACGAAACATAATCGATTAATTAGTACAGCGATGGATGAAGTTATAATTACTTTACTAGTCACAACTGACAGTGGTAATAGAGAGATTAACTTATTAGCATAGTAGGAAAGAGCAAAATTAGAACTTGCTAATTGACAGAAACTATGATTGAACTTCTATGAAAAACAATAAATAGATCAATATTTGTAGAAATATATATAGAAAATAATAAATACATTATTTAAGTAAATCAAAGAATACAAATTTGGTTTCACTTTTGTTTGTTTTGAACTTAGATTAAGAAATGCAATTAAAAAAAAAGTAAAAACTTGTAATATATGTTTTTGTTGTTGTTGTTGCTGGGCTTAAGCAAAATTTGTAGAAAAATATATAAAACTTTGCAGTTTGTTTGTTTTCACTCTCCATAATTGAATACGCACAACAAACACAACCGTTTTAAATGGTTTGAACTTCCCAAACCTTCGTATTACAATCCTGACCAGTCGAGATCACAGTGTTGTTGTCCAACCACACCAAGCGAGTAATCTGAGATTGAGGATGCGCATCTGTGAAATAAAATACTAGTGGTCAGAGGATTCATAAAGCAAAATGTGATTGAACTCACTCTTGATGATGGTGTGCTTCGATGGATTGGCCAGAGACCAAATGATGATTGTGGTATCCAAGGAACCACTGGCAACCAACAACGAGTTGGGTGACCAGGCCACGGTATTGACACGTGCGTTATGGAAGCCCCATTCTTTGTTGTGAGCAGGCTGCAAATAAAGCAAAACGTTAGCTGTGAATACACTGAAACCATTTAGAGCTGCAAATGTACCTTGTATTCTTCGACAGAATAAGGAATAACCTTGCGGTGGGCATCACAAGCAACCAAGTACTTGTTGTCGGGCGAGTAGGCGCATTCGATGACGGGACCCAGATGCTCCAGCTCGACCTTCAGTTCGAGTGTGGTTCCCTTCAGCGAGTAAATATGCAGCTTCTGGTCGTCTCCGCCAACGGCCACCTCGAGTGTCTCAGAGTTGGCCGAAATCGAACTGGCCTCGTACTTGATGGGCAACGAGAACACCTTCTTGTTGTCTTGCACCAGGGTCAACTCCTTCACACAGGCCAGAGCAATGATGTTCTCATTGCGGAAGATGGCCAGGCCGCGAGGTTGGCAGTTCAGTTTCACCACGTAGTCTGTGTATTGGTTCGATTCGATGCTGATCTGGCGCAGGCTGTCGTCGATGCCGCATGTGTAGACGAAATCGCCCCAAGCGGCGATGCCGTTGATCTGATTCCCGTGGCCCATGCCACCGACGCGGTCGTTGACGCCGCTTCCTGAGTTCCAGTTGGTGACGATGCCGTCGTGGCTGCCCGTGTAGATGGTGCTGCGGTCGTCACTCAGGCCCAATACAGTGATGGGTTTGTTGTGGCCCTTGATCACGCGCAGCGGCTTCGACGGATCGTTCACATTGAGGTAGCTAATGTTACCCGACAGCGAGACGGTGAGCAAATGTTCTCCCTGCCACAAGCACGACACCTGCTGGTCATCGACCGTGGTGCCCATGACGAACTCCGTGACCAGTTCACGGGTCTCCACGTTCCACAGGCGGCACGTCTTGTCGCCGGAGCAGGTCAGCAGCTGGGTGCCATCGGGCTTCCATGCCACAGCGTAGACACCGCCCTTGTGGGCGGGACTACCGAACTCGCCGATCAGTTCGGAGCTGGCGCCGTCGTAGAGGAAGACCTTGCCGTCGAAACCGGCCGAGGCGAAGAACTTGCCGTCGGGCGAGTACCGGACGGCTTGGACGAAGCGCGAGTGCTCCTGCTTGGTCATCTTGAACTTGAACGGAGGTCCCTCGAACACGCCGATCGTGTTGTCTTCGCTGCCTGCAAAACGAACCCATAATAAATTCACGTTTCGACAGGTATGGTGTTTGTTTACGACTTACCAGTGACGATGCGGAAGGGTCGGGCAGGTCGGAAATCGCACGAGTTGATGGGCTTCGACTGCCCACTGATCTCGCCCACGGAGGTGCCGGTCTCGGTCATGAAGACATGTCCGAACCGCTCGCGGCCCTCGCCGACGACGACGATGCGCTGGTTGTCGGCCGACCAGGCGATGTCCTTAATCGGCCCGCCAATGGGCTGGAATTCATTTTTCAGAATGTGCTCCTTGTTGACCGTGTCCCAAATGCGAATCTTTCCCGATTGATCTGAGGCGAGAGGTCAATTTCCAGGCGAAAATAAATGAATATGTGTGAAAATGAATTGATATAAAACGAATTAATTTGCAACAAATTCCCCTTTTCTATCGAGGTACTCCATAAACAATTCCTGTTATCGCCGAATTGCGACGCTATCTTTGATTAAACAGCCGTTTTCGCAGCAAATGTTTTTGGAGGACAGATAGATAAAGCGGCAAAGGGCGCTGTGACGTGTCTGCGGTGGTAGCAGGCTGAGAGCTTAACTTAAGAAGATACCAACGAAAGCATAATGCCCAATAACTTGCCACGAGCGTAGAGCAAAAATTAGAGCGCCCAACCGCAACCTTAAGGTATTTAAAAGCGAATGCTTCGGAAAATAAAGATGTTTGCACAAAAGAACCTGGGAAACAAAATGCTTAATTATGGCTTGCTCTGACTTTCTAATGGGGCTCTTTCTCCGAAGCGTCTCCAACCGTTAAAAGGTGAGTAACTGAGCGAGCGCGCTGGTGAGCGACGGTTCGTCGGGCGGGTGAGTGACTCATCAGCGGTGGCGGCGACGCTCGCCCAGACACTTCTTGGCGGCTGTGATTCGAAAGAGTTTCACAATGGACGGTTTCATGCTGGTCGACCGGTCGGCTGGTCGTGCGGTCGGGACCCAGTCAGACAGAACGTTAAACTGGAGTGCATTTGAAAAGAGATGACGAAGCTGATACGAAGCAACGCCGTACTAATTGAGTTTTATGCAATCTCTCGTCGCCCCGTGTAGGGAGCGAAATGCAATTGAATAACTGCTCCGGGCAGTTTTCAATAATTAAATAATGCATTTATCGCTGTTCTCGGATTTTCCCCTCAGCAACAACGACAGAGCGGCGACCCAACGACTCCCATAGACCTAAAACTCCAAACTCATTCCCAAAATAAAATTCGACTCCGTCGTCTTACCTCCCGATGCAATGTAGAATCCGCTGGGCGAGTATTTGGCCACATTGACGGCGCACGAGTGCTCCGTGTAGACGTCGGCGATGGCTGGATTCTATTCATCGTCGTCGTGATATCCATTTGGTGCAAATCAGATTGGTTTATTTTGATGTGGGGTGTTATTTTTAAATCAAAACATTCAGCAAACGGCCGGCACGGCACATCGGGTCAACAACAGCAGCACGAGAAACGGCAACGGCATCGACATCGGCAGCAACAACCGCAAAATCAACAGCAATATGGAAGAAGGCGAAAGAAGAGGGAACACGAAGCGAATAAATACATCATTAGAAATGTAATAAAATCCATAAAAAAAATATGTTTTCAATTATTGTGATTTGTTTGAAACTGGTGCGCTATAAAAATAGAAGATCTGTGTGAGCGTGTGTGTGAGGAATATTTAACACATGGACGGACGGATGGATAGATGATGGTTGGTCGGATGTAGATCGGAGAGAATTTATATCGAGCTGGGGCCCCACACAGCAGCGCGTGGGGAAAATTTGAGGGGAAAACTTTCCGTGGTATCGCAACGGACTCAGGCAGTTTGGGGAGGAATATTTTTAGGCGCATGGAAAGGGTCTCTGGACGACGAAATGAGTCTGGTGTATAAATAGAAACTGACTAAATACTAGTCGAATGCCTAGCCAGAGATGCGGGAAGTGGGCGAGAAATATTAGTCAGCAACAAGCGAGATCGAATCGATGAAAACTTGGCTGCTACCCACTAGGCTATCACTTCGACGACTTGTGCCACTGTGCGCGGTCTCCCACGAGAAGCACAAGAAGAACGCTAGAAGCCAAAACGTCGAAAGAAGCCGGCAAGAGAACGCCTAGAAAACGGAATGTGCCGGCGAATGACTGGCCGCAGCTTGCGTGGGATTTCAAAATTCGCTGTCGAAAGCGACATAAAATTCATTTCATTTTTCACACAACGCCGAAACGAAGAAAGACAACTTCTGACGATGTCATGTATTAAATTTAAATGCAGCTGCCGTGGACGTCTTGGCATTTGGATTAGGGCAAAGGACGACTTGGTTGGCAAGATTGGGATATGATTGGGATATGGAACTGCAGTTGTCAGAAGAATGAAAGCACTCACCTCAATGTTTCTGATGATCACCGAGTTGCCATTGGTGTAGAGGAAGTTCTTGCCCTTGGGGTCGCCGCCCAGAACGATGGGCTGTCCACGTTGGGTGCGTGGCAGGGTGGCGTAAATGAACTCTGCAACGGAAGCGACAAAAAGCGCAAATCAATCACAAGCATCAATCATTTGAGTGCATTTTTATCAGACAAACGGTCCAAAATTTCCTTTCGCACGAAAAACAGGGAGTGGCGAATACAGGCGATAAGGAAATGTAAAGACCACCGGAAGGCTAGCGGAAGGGCGGCGCGCACAGAGCTTCGCAGAGAAAATAAACAAATGCCGGTTGGTTCGACGCAACACTTGACAGGTTCCGCTGCGGAGGTCAGCTACGGTTGATTTCCATTTATGCACATTAAATGCTTCACTACCTGCCCCTGTCCGCGCGACTCATCCGTGATCAAGTACTCGAGGAAAAAAGCCGAAAATGGCCAGAAACACTCACTGTTGGCGTAGGCCGGTGGTTGGGGTTGTGCCATTTTCTTCGTTTAAACTATACTTCAACACTTTTCACTTCACGGAAACTTTAGCGCAAACGCTAGACAATAATTGCTGCGAAAATTAAATAAACTCCACTCTAAAGGGAAGAAAAACTTAAAATTCACCGTCGGACAACTCGAAGAACAACCGCACTGCCTTACCGCCGCTTGAATACTGCGCTCACTGTGACGGCCAATTGCCATATATGGCAATTAATGCAGTAAAGAAAAGAGTGTGCACGAGAGCGAGAGCAAATAGACATTGGTGACAGTTTTCGGAGCAATTTCTGACAGTTCTTTGGTTCCATTTGAATATTCGTACATACCTGAGATGTTGTTGTTCGGTCGATATCGCAGTATTTGCACTATTCCTATTCTGAACGCATCCAAACAAAAGACAGAACAGCTGTTTTTGACATTTCTCTCGGTTTTGTTGTGTTTTGATCTAGCCGGATTTTGCTTCACCATTATTTAGGAACAAATATGCTTACGACTACTCAACTAAAATTCACGAACCCTTTGTACGGCCAATTGGTCATTGGTCCACCGGGCTCTGGAAAGACAACATACTGTCATCATGCACTTACATTTTATAAAGAACTCGGTCGCAAGGTATGCGTAGTCAATCTAGATCCGGCGAACGAAAACATGGAGTACGATGCCGCCATCGACGTGATGCAACTCATCACGGTGGAGGACGTAATGAATCAGCTACATCTGGGACCCAACGGAGCGCTCATGTACTGTATGGAGTACCTAGAGGAAAATTTCGATTGGCTCCTGTCAGAACTGAAACGCGTGGCGCCTTGCAATTACTTAATTTTCGACTGTCCCGGGCAAGTGGAACTTTATACACATCACAACTCAATGTCGAAAATATTTGCGAAATTGGAAAAACTCGGCTACAATCTGGTGACTGTGAATCTCATCGACTCGCACTATTGCTCTGAGCCAACGAAGTTCGTATCCACCTTGTTACTGGCTCTCAATATGATGCTGCAGATGGGGCTTCCCCATGTTAATGTACTATCGAAGGCCGACCTGCTGCGTAAACACGAACACAAGCTGCAGTTCAGTCTAGACTTCTACACAGACGTACTCGATCTCAAATATCTTCTAGAGTCTCTCGACGATACACCCAGTATGCGCAAATATGCCAAATTGAATGCCGCAATCTGTTCGATGGTGGAGGATTATTCGTTGGTGTCCTTCCAACTCCTGGATGCGCGAAGTACGGAGAGTATGCTGCGCCTGCGGAACCACATCGATAAAGCTAATGGCTACATATACAAGGCAGGGGAGGAGCAGTCGGTGAACGCGCTGATGGCATGTGCGGTGGGTGCCGAGCCTGAGGCCATGCGACAGTCGAATGATATTGACCCTTATTTGTAGACTATGTAATAAATTTGATATTCGAATTAGTTTAAATAATTTTTTATTGATCATTTTATTTGATACGAATGAGCTTAAAAATCGTCAAGAGGTAAGACAATATATAACAACTATTTCTGTACAATTTAGTTTGTTTCATAAAAAAGACACTATTGATTACTTACACTAAAACAAATTAACTATAGCAGCATTTCAAAAAATGTTTTGTTCGAATACTTAGTCTACATAATTGTTTACTTGACTTTCTTCTTTTCGGTTTTGCTCATGGATAGCATTTGCTTCATGCGTGGCATCACCTCTGTGAAGATGATAGTTCCTATGAAAACTAGAGAAGTGCCGATCCAATGATAGATCGTGAAGTCATTCTTAAAATAAACGATCGAGAACAAGAGCGACACAAATTTACGCAAGGTTATCACCAGAGTGACAGTCAACGAAGTACACTCAGTGGTCAGCACATACACGGAACTGATGCAAACGTACTGAGTCAGCATGTTGGCCACGATATAAAGTATTGTCGACGGTAATTCAATGTTGATGCCCACCATTGGTAGCAATGGCACGGGCAGAGGCGCACTCGACATAGCAATGACAAAGTGCTCCCAAATGTTTTTGGATATCAGCAGAAAGAATGGCATTGGCATCAGATGCTGGAATGCATTTAATGATTATTTATTACTTTATATATTTTCAAGCGACCGTACCGTATAGAAGAGGGCTTCTTTAGGGTGTTTGCCATAACGTTTGTACAAGACCTCCTGGTAAATTCCCATGCGAGCCGATATGAATAGTGCTGTGGTGAGCAGAGCGATTCCCAAGGACCACCAGAACAATACTGAATATTGGCTCTCTTCTCCTGGAGTTTTCAAATCCGGATTGCTGGTATCTTTCTGTAAATACACATTGACTGTTGAGAATAGGGTACGTTTTATTTAAAAAAAAAAAAAAAAAAAACAAAAAACATACCACATCGGTTCCAGAAATAATAGTGCAGGTTATGATGCCTGCGGTGATCATAAATACTGACAAATACTTGGAGAAATCATATTTTTTCTTCAAAATCAGTATTCCCATGACCATGTTGGCTATTAATGAGCCCTGAAATGAAAATGTTATCCAGTTGTAAAAAGGAATAAAAAATAAAAACAGTACAACTTACGGCTCGAAAAATCATGTGTAGGGGCATCGGGATGTTGAAGTCGAAGGCATAATTGTTGCAAAGACTCGACACGAAGAACATTACGACTAGAATAGAGTAGTCCTTGAGCCCGATCTTTGGTTTAACAGTACCGAACTTCGATGTAAATATCAGACCCTCAACCGCAATAAACAAGAACTGCGAGAAGGTTATCAAGTTTCCCGAGCCAGGGTCCGCTCTGAGAGGAATGAAGATATCATATGGTGGAATCAAAATTAACAACTTCATATAACTTACTTGACTAGTAATTCTAGAAATACGACGTTGCTGCAGCAGCCAACAAAGACCATAATGATGGCCATTAATGCCTTAACATTCATCTTGCTGCTGTTTCTGAAAAGCAAGAGGCAGGTGAAATGAATTAGAACACGAAAACAACGCGAAACTATTAATTATTCAAAGCCACGACTATTAGCCGTAGCGCATAGATAGATAACATAAATTGATAACGATTTTCACAAATTCGCGTGTCTACTTTATATTCATCTATTTTGTATTACGCTTACTTTACAATGATTAACTATTACACGGTAGAAATGAATGAACCGCTGGATCCCTCCAGCAAGGTGACACTTGGACGAGAAATGAGAGCGATGAGAGTCAATGATGTAACGAGAAATTACTGCACGTCATCCCCATGAAAGCTGCTCCCTTAACTAATCTTGACTAGTGATTATTTGTATTTATTTTAAATAAACAGTGAACAGCAACAACAACAAGATGGCAACATTAACAAAACTATTGATAGAAACAATCAAGGTTCTGTCCAATGAGCATCAGTCACGATTATATTGGTGGCATTCACAATGTTTGCGAATAGCAATCGGCAAAATAAAGTGTTATTCACAATGGTCATTTCATCACAGAAAAATTGGGTTCTCCGGATATTCTCCGGATTTTCGGAGATGAAAATGTCTGAACAGTTGCTTAAAGAATTCTCCGTCTTGTTCCTTATAATGTATTGGAGGCGTAATAGATGATCTTTTCGCCAATAAAATAGTTTTCGTTTCCTTCATTTTTCGTTTTTTCATTTTCCAAATTTTGGTATAAACTCGATCAGTGTGTTGGTGTCGGTAAAACAGTTCAACAATTTGGAACTTTTTATTATTTCTTTCAATAAAATACAAAATTTAACGTGATTGTTTTATTTCGTTTCCTCAAAGCTCCCCTTGAAAGAAATTAGTTCAACGGATGTGCTTGAAATTAACATTCTCCATCCTGCAGTTGTGGGGTTCGCTCCCCCGTTTTCCGGCTTCCTTCGGCGAAGTTTAATTTCATTAAAAAATGCTTCGGAGGCACGTCAGCGGTTCGGCCATTGAAGCCATTGAAATAATAAACAAAAATGTCACGTGCATGTTTGAGGCTCGTTTAAAGGCGAAGAGCATAATTTTGAGCGCGCCACGAAAAATGCCGACCGGAAACGTCAAAGAGTGCAAAACAACTAAAACAAACAAGACAATAACAACACTCCAACAACACAATTGAAAAGAACTTTTAGCAAGAATTCAAGAACATATAAAAGTAAGGAGTTGTATTAAGAACCCTCTGAAAATAATGCCTTGAACTAGAGAAGAATCCATGAAATAAAAAATAACACAACTACCGAATGAAAGAGAAAATCATTTTATTAGATAAGTGTACTTCAACATAACCTCAAACTCTACCGAAACTGAATCTGAATCTTACCGATCGGCCTCCGAAGCAATCAACGTCTGCACTCTACTCGCTGGACGGAGCTTCGGACAGACGGGGGGACGGAGGTGGACGAAGACTGCAACCGGAAGTGCAGCGCCTTCGAATGGCGTCACCTAATGCCCAAGAGGGTAAGAGGAAGAGCGCTGAATGTGAATTTGAATTCCGGCGCTTGTTTTATTTTATTCACTTCCTCGACTACACAACAACAAGTAAACAGCAGTGCGGCTGCTTAACGGTAAATAACTGACTAACCACAATCGGCAGACAACAACAACAACAACAACAACAACGCCGACAACAGGAGCTACAACAGAAACAATAACAGAATAACAATAACAACGACTACGATGGAGTGAAGGGATCGGGGCGAATCCACCTGTAACCGGGAATGGCGTCGCTCGAGCACCGGAAATGCAACAAGGATTTAATATCCTTCTCGCGTGATTTTTTCAACTTAAGCCAAGCGCCAGTCAGTGGACGCGCCCCCGACGACTGGCGACGACGACGACGACGACGACGACGACGAGGAGCTGGAAGTCGATGGACGGAGGGTCGACGGACGGAGGGCGCCGTGGTGCCGCGGTGTTGGCAGCAACTTCCCTCTATCTATCTCTTTCTTCCACTCGCGCCCTCCTGCTCTCATGGTGGTTGTTGTTGATTTTTTTATTGTTATTGCGACGCCGGAGGCTAAGCTGAGTTTGATTGTGAAACGATATCCGCGCCCGAGACACCGACGCCGGCCGCTTGACGGCGCCGCTTGTTGTGGCTTTGTTGGGCGGTTAATCGCATTGTTGTTGCTTTTGCTATTGGTGCTTTTCCTATTGTTGTTTTTGCTGTTGCTGTTGCTGTTGCTGGCGCGGTTGTTTCCAGTGCTCTGTGGGCAACCGGGAGGAACCACGTGCAAGGTGTTGACGCACCAGCGCTGGGTCAGCGGCCCTGGTTCTCGCCCTCAACCTCGTTCACGCCATCGTCCTGACCCTCGTCCTACGGCTCGACCGGCTTTAAAAGGATTTTTTTGTTTCCGATATAAAAACTTTATGTTCGCAATCTATTAACGGAACCGAGAGACCGGTGACAGGCGTCCCCGAGTGGCCAACTGACAGCTTACGCGCCTCGGTGACGTCAGCGAGGAGGAGAAGCAGATGGACGAGTTGCAGGAGAGGAAAAGGGGGCAGGATCAACAGGATGAGAAGGAAGAGGGCGAAGAGCGGAAGAAGAAGAAGCAGATTGAGGTATGGGGGGTGGGCAAAAATCCTTTCAAGACGAACGCGAAGGCGGTTCTGTGTCTTGTTGTTGCTGTTGTGATTGTTTTTTAGTTATGCTTGCGGTTGCCACTGTTGTAATTGTTTTGGTTCAAATTGTTTATCATTTGTGCGGATGTTGTTGTAATTTGTTTTGCTGTTGTTGTTGTTGTTATTGCGGTGGTGTTATGTGTCGCCTAATGAAATTCAAAACGCACAGAGGCACGCGTTCGGTTCTCCCTCGGGCCCCCGGACGAATCGCATTCAAATGCGACCGCGAACAATGACGCCGCCAAGTGCCAACAACAACAGCAATAACAACAACAAAAGCAGCAAAAACCCATTCAACTACAACAACTACAAAGAATGAAACACGAGCAACAACAGCAGCGACGGCTGCAACAAAAACGGCGACTGCTGCAGCAACAACAGCAGCGACTGAGCGCGACATCAGGACGTTAATTTATTTACTGCACTCCGCCAACCTTGCCCGGCCCCCCCACCAGCCGCCGCTCTGGCCCATCGTCTCCTCACTCCGCCCGTCCGTCCGTCCGTCCCTCGCTGGGCGGGAGTCAACAGTTGTCTCGCCAGACGGGGAAAGCGCAAATAACTTCGCATTACGCGGCGTCACGGGGCGGTGGCGGCGGGGGAGGCGTCGGGCAGGAAGCGAACAATAGAAAAACGAGCGCACTCAATGGCGCTCAACCCTCGGCAATGGCGACGCAGCGCTTCCGGTCCGATGGCGGGACGGTAGGTGGGGAGTCGGGGGTTGGAGAGGTTGGCGGGATGAGGGTTTGGAGCGGGTCGGGGTTGGGGAGGTGGCGGGGGCTGAGCCTGCGTTGCGCTTTATTAGCGAGTGCCGCGCAGTGAATATGCATGAGCACGAGGAGTGTGGGCGGGTGGAGGCGCGGGGTGCGGCGGCCGTCGGGGGACTGGCGTGCCGCGATATCACATGCGCACTTTTTTCCGCCAGATAAAACACATTATCATAAATTATAATTAAATTTATATGCAGCAGCAGCGGCGGCAGCGACAACGACAACGTTTCGCGTGGCGAAATGGAAAAACTTTTCACTTTTAATTGGAAAAGTAATACAACAACAACAGCAGCAGCAGCAGAACCACCTCCACTACAACTACAACAACATGAGATGAAGAACTGCAACAGCAGCAGCAGCAGAGGCAACTGTCGCCGATGCACCTGAAGCTGGGCTCAGAGGGGACGACAGCAGGTCCTTCGGAGGTCTGGGGATGGATTCAGCATCATTCAGAGGAAATTCTCCAGGACTCCGATTACTCCGGAGCCCTCTGGGAGACGAGAACCCCGGACCCCGGCCCCGGACCGCGGACTCCTGACCCCTCGAGGACGCCCGATCGATGCGCTCGAAATCCATGGCTCAATCCCGATTCCATCGCCCTTTGATTTGTGGCTCGATTTGTCGACCGCAGAGCTGCGAGATTCGGATGTGGACGGGGCGAAAATCCGACCCGGCCCCTCCGCCCTTCTCCCCCAAGCCTCGTTCCCTCCCTCACTCTCTCGCTCGCCCTCGCCTCGCCGATGTCGTCGCGGCTCGCTGTGAATCAAAGCCCGGATCTAAACAAATCGCATTCGTTGCACAGCAGCATGAAATGAATTAATAAATCGCGTTAAATTATGCAAAACGCCGGCGCAGAGGGCGAGAGCGAGAGAGAGAGAGAGAGAGGCGGGTGGCCGAACCGGAAGCGGAAGTCGATTTAGCCCTTTGCCATAAAACGGCCGGATGAGCCGGCTTTCGGAATGCGAACGGCCTCGTCCAGCTGCGAGGTCGGCGAGCCAAGTTATCGAGGGGTTGAGGGTCGGAGCGTTGAAGGGTCGAGGATCGGGGTCGAGCACCGGGGATCGAGGGCTGGTGCTGGGGCTGCTGCTGGTGCTGGTTAAAGGGCTGAAAGTAATGAAAGTATGAAAAATGGATTTCTATGCATTTCTGCGTCGAACGATGAACGATTTTGTGTTGAAATTTTTCCTTGCTCCCTTTGTTTTCTGTTTAAACTCTTCCCGTTCATCGAGAGTGGTTTGGCGTTGTTTTTTCTCTTATTGTCGTTGTTGTTGTTGTGGCTCTTTTCGGGGTCAAGGGGTCACCCAGCTGGAGGGACCCCCAAGAGCGCAGCCCAATCGCTCGCTCAAATCGAGTCCACTCGAGTCCATCCATCGATTTCGCGCCCACGTCCTCGAGTCCCAGCCGGTCTCAGCCGGCGAATCCTTCTTTCGCCACCTCCACTTGAGCGGCGCCCAACCGGCGCGCTCCCTCGTCCCACGTCCCTCGTCCCACGTCCACTTCAAGTCGATCGTCTTCTTTGTCTTCCTCTACAGCGCTCCGGCTCTCTCTGTCTTCCCCTCTCTCTGCCTCCGTCTCGCCCTCTCCCCCTCCCCCTTCTGGCCATCGCTCAGTGTCCTTCGGCGGCGGGCCTCGATTTTCTGGCTCCTCGATTCCTCGTCATATAAATATTTAGACATGCTTGACTTTGCGCAGCTGTTGGCCCGAAGGACCCTTTATCTCCCCTCTCTCTCTCTCTCTCTCTCTCGATCTCCTTCTCTTCCACTCGCTCTCGTTCTCGTTCTCGCTGTCGTTGTCGTTGTTACTGCTGCAGCTGCTGCTACAACCGAGTTCTTTTTTCATGTATTTGCTGCACGTTTCAATTTTAAAATTGCATACACGCTGTTGTTGTTGTTGTTGTTGTTGCTGCTCCTCTTCATGTTGTTGTTATTGATGGTGTTGTTGATGCTTTTGTTGCTCATGTTGCTACCTAGCATTGTTGTTGCTGTTGTTGCCGCCTCTCGCTCTCGCTCTAGCTCTCCCGGCTTGTTTCGTTGCCCAGCCGTTCGCTTTGGCTTCGGTGGATTCGTCGACAAATCCTTCGTACGGCCAGGATATCATTCGCCCCTGACCCCCCTCCCCCTCACTCTTTCTCTTACTCTCTCTACCTCTCTGTCTCGGCCCTGCCTCTTCTCTCTAGCGATTTTTCATGTGTTGCCAAGTGTGTGACTGTTGTTTCTTCGCCCTGATGTAATAAGCTGAAATTGATCAGTATGCACTTGGCAACAACAACAGCAAATGGCAAGAACGAAAATAACAACAGAACAACAACAAATCAAAAGAAAAACAACAAGGAGGATAACAACAAACAACAACAAATGGCAACATGACTGACTCCGACGACGAATGTCTTCTCTTCCATCTCACCGCCCGCTCACCTCGCTCGCTCCCTCCTGCTCATGCTTTCTCTCCGTTCATTCCTTCTCTGGCCCTTCTTCCTGCTGTCCGTCCATCCGTTTCCCATATGCTTCAAGTCCGTGAGTCTCTGTGTGTGTGTGAGTGTGCGGAGTTTCTTTCTGCGAATGCTTCTACGCTCCTGTGACTTCCGACTTCCGACATCCGCCTTTCTCAGCTCAGCCTTCGAATGTCTTTTCAATAAATGTTGCTCCCCTCTCACTCGCACCCGGTGCCGGCGCCCCCTCCATCTCGCTCGCCGTTGTGTTTGCCCAGCAGAGCGGAAACGGAAGCCCAGGCAAGACAGCTCCGAATTTAATATTCAAGCAGTTTTTATTGTTTCGCAAAACATATTTGGCAATTTTAATATTTGACTACCAGAGACAGTGCTCGGCATGAATGCGTCCGAAGGTCCTGCAGTTGCCTTTCGCAATTATTAATTTCCTTACTTGACTCCTGGCTCGTGGGGGGTGGGGGGTTTGGAGTCTGCAGGTCGTCGATCGCTGCCCAGTCAATTTTAATGAAAAGTCTCTTTGGAAGCTCTCATGCCACAAGTCGTTTGCTGCCCGCTCATTGCGTGACCGGCCGGGCCAATTGAGAGGCCGAAGGACACTCGTTCAAGGATGTTTATTTTTGATTTTTGAGTTTTGTCTTTGCTTAATTTGCGTTATTTCAACATGATTGAGAGACGAAAAGGACTTTCCGGTGGTGTGGGAGCAGCAGCAACAGCTCAAGTGGATCATGAGCAGCGGGGAAGGGAAGGACACTAAAAGGATGCAAAGTTCTGCACACAACAAACTCAATCAATTAATTTCATTTCGTTTCATCGGACTCAATGAAAACATTCCCTGACGACGACGACGACGAGCACTTTTGGTTCTCTCTTTTCGCCCTCTCTCCCTCTCGCTCTCACTCTCTATGTCCCCCTCTTCTGCGACTTCCTCTGCCCGGTCCGCCAGCCATCGCTCGCCCCTTGAGCCTCGTGTCTCGTGTTGAACTCTCGACTTCTGCCCTCATCTGGCTCGTGTGCACATCGAGTACGTCCTGGTGGGCGTGGCAAGCGTGGCAGGCGCCCCCTCGCCGGCCTCGGTTTAATGTTTGCTCGTTTGTATTTTTGCAAATTGCCTGCTAAACTTCTAAATCTAATAATTTATTTCCTCAATTTTGTGCATGTGAAGGCCTTCGGTCGAACCCCGGCCTCGTCTCCTGCCGCCCGCCCTCCGCTCGTCGATTCTCGTCGTCACGACGGTACGACGGCTCGGATCACGCCAAGGAAGGAGCCTGTGAGCCCGGACCCGAGTTCGGGTTCGAGCACGAGCCCGAGGCTGCGAGGTGCCGGTTATTCATATTTAAACAGGAGCTAAATGGAAGTGCTTTTCGTTCGTTTACCTTGCGATTTGGGCAGCAAAATGGCTCAATCAGGCGAAGGTGGCGACGGCCACGGCGACGGGGGAGGCTCTGGGAGCAGCCGTGGTGCATGGGAGGCAGGTGGGTCCAGCGAGTCCGTCCCACACCCGGCTCTTCGAGGCGACACCGAGTGAGGGAAGGGAAAAATTGGGGGATTTTGAATAAATCGGGATCCAGACAGTAGAATGGCGAACTGTCGAAGGTCGAACTTTGAGAAATGGAACTGTGGAAGTTTTGAATTTGACTGTGGAAAAGCGACATGTGGGAGCTTGGACTTTGGAATGTAGAACTTTGTCAAATCGAACTGTGGAAGTTTTGAACTGATTGAGTCTTTCGGCGGTAAAATTTGGAAAATCTACCTGTGGAAGGTCGGGCGTTGGAACGTCGAAATTTGAGAATTGACCTCGAATTTTGGAAGGTCGAACTGTGGAAGGTTTGAATTGATCGAGGGTTGATCGAATTGATTGAGCGAACTTTGAGCGATCCGGACTTTGGATCGTCGAACTGTGGAAACTCGAACTGGCGGAGGTCGACCTGTGGAGGGTCGACCCCTGGGCCCTGCTCGTGACTGGGCGCCCTCTCTGGAGTCTCAGTTACTTCATTGCCGTTGAGGGACGTGCGCCGAGTTGGCGAGAAGCCCGCACTCGTTCGCACCATGAGCAACACTCAAGAACAAGGAATTAACACGCCGTGATTTAAGGCTTCCACTCACACATGCCCAGCGCACAAACGCACACACTGACTCTCTCTCTCTCTCTCACGCTCTCTCACTGCCCTCTTCCTGTCGTCCGCACCCCCACTCTCCGAGAGCCTAGAAGCGGAAGCGAAACACAATAAACACAAGGAAAGGGAAGAAAAAGATTTCGACATGCAACACAAAGGCAACAGCAACAGCAACGCAGCAACAACAATAAAATAGCAATAAAGCCAACAACAAAGACAAAGGCGCAAGTAACAGGAAGGACAACAACAACAACAACAACAACAACAAGAAAAACAACGACGACGACGGGAATGAAATAAAAACACATCCGTTTTTCTGCTTCGAGGCTCATAAAGTTGGTGCGTGTGTGTGTGTGTGTGTGCGATCATGGAGCCAACTACTGTAACAGGAGGCAGCGAAAACAACAACAACGACAACGACAATGACGATGATGATAATCATATATTTTTTGGAGGCAGCAACAACAACAACAACAACAACAACGCTGTTCAAGCTCTGTTTAATTCGGCAGCAACACGAATGCGGCTCAAGCGATTCCCTGTTCGTCCGTGTGAATCTGTGTGAATGAATCAGGGCGCTCATTGTGTGTGTGTGGGTCCTTTGTGTGCTCTCCGTGGATGCAACTGTGTGTGTGTGTGTGCGAGTGTTTGTGGAATTGAGCCAAAAATTTAAAACAATTTACACAATGTTTGTTCAGTCGTCGACGTCCCTCGTCCCCCGTCCCCGCTGCCGTTGCTACAGTGTTGCATCCATGTTCACACACACGCACACACAGCCACAATTCATTATGTTTATGGGTGTGTGTGTGTGTGCGTGCGTGCGTGTGCGGGAGCGGAAGTTGGGTGCAGCTCGTGAGCGTTGTTTAAAAATTAGATGCAAAGGAAGTCCGTCCTTTGTCTCGATCTCCCCATTTCTGCTTCTTTGTGATCTTAAATTGGTGTGCAGAGGGCATCTGGGTGTGTGTGTGTGATGTCCTTGTCGGCCTTCGACAGACGCCGCTGGCCCGGTTCGATCCGCAAATCCCAGGGCCCGGGCCGAGCGACTGCCGGGATCTTCATTCAATTAGCGCGATTGTATCTCATTAGAGAAGGGCGCAGAGAGAGACGAAGAGAGAGAGGGAGAGGGGGGGGGGGGGTGCGAACGTCGTCTGTTGCTGCTCGATAAGGCAGCAACTGTGCCAAATGCAGGGCTCAAAAAATGAGCTTGTTTTCGAACGGCCAGAGGCGGGCGGACCGAGGCCGGGGGTCTGGCGGTCCCTTTGGCAATCGTCGAAAATCGTCGGCGAACATGGCATGATGTGCGGTCTGCCAAAATAAACAAGACAACAGCAACAACAACAACAATGACAACACCGACACCGACAGCGACACCGACAAGCATCGCATGCAAGTTGGCAACGGCATCGCAGCCGAAGCAACACGCGAGCAACAATTTTCTCGGCCTGCCTGTCTCGGAGGGCCAGGGAGGGCAAGTGTGGCAGATAGAGAGAGAGAGAGGGAGAGAGACGCGGCGAGTGTTCTCCACAGATATCCTTGAGAATCTGGGCTGGCCGAGGATAAAAATCAGGCTTTAGACATGTGCGAGCAACGTATTAAATTGCGATCTACAGGGGCAACAACAACAGCAACGGCAGCTGGAGCCACCAAAACAACAACAACAACAACACGGTGAGCTGGCAACAGTTGTTCGTTTTTTGGCCGCCAGTCGTTCGACTTCCTTCGCTTCGCCCTTTCGTCCTTTTTCTCGAGATGTTTTGCATCGCCTTCGTGTTGTTTGCTTGGTGCTGATGTTGTTGTTGTTGTTGTTGGTAGTGGTGGTTTTTTGCCGTCATGTTTTTGCGGACATGTTGTAAATAGTGTCGATAATGTTTCCCCATGGCGACGTTGTTGCCCTAGCCGTTGCCGTTGCCGTAGTCACTGCTGTAGTTGTTGCTGTTGGCATGCAAAGGCCACTCATGCTCATTACAAACTGTTGATCGCCCCGAGGCTCGCACGGCCGTCGCCAGGCAGGCAGCCGAATTTGGCAGCGCTGCGAGCCATGGGCAGCACGCAATTTAGTGAGCAATTACGACCGTTGACAGTGGCGAATTTAGATGGGTTGGGCCCAGGCCATGGAGTGGGGGAGAGAGTAAAAGAGAGAAATAAAGAAAAAAACATTCATACGCCACGGGGGACCGGGAAATGTGGAAGGACCGACAGGCAGAAGGCCAGAAGATGGAAGCAGCTGAGTGCAAATGGACCAGAAGGACCAGAAGCTGATGGACCAGAGGGCAGAAGGGCCAAAAGGCAGGAGCCGGACCAGAGGACAGAAGGACACCTGAAAGCGATTGTCCGCGGCCCTCGTCCAGCGATTCCAAGGTGAATCCTTCACTCTGCCCTCTCCGACCTTCCCGCCGCCTCTCGGCAAACAAATTTCAACAAATGCCGCACACAGGATGCGCGGCGCGGCACGTGGAAATCCTTTAATTGTGTCCCGCATGTGCCTGAAACCACGGCCCTCGAAAGCCGCCATCGGACCCTCAGCCCATCCGACTTCCACGAGAGTGCTTTTCGGAGCGCGTCCGTGTCGGGTCCTGCCGTGTCCTGCCTGCAGTCGCCACCGCCGCCGCCTCCCCACCGGCGTCGCACCTCGGCTCGGACGGCAATTAGGATGTGAATTATTAATAATAATTATTTCACCCCACATCTCCCCCGCACACCGGCCTCCGCCCCTCGTCAAACCCTCCACGGCTCGGCGCGGCTCGGCTCGGCTCTAAAGCGACATAATTTGCCGGTCGCCCTGGACGCCGGACGCCGGACGCCGGACGCGGGTCGCGCCATGAGGGCCCGAAATGGACGGAGGTGGTGGGCGAAAAAGGATGCAAAGAGCATTTAAGCTGCTTAGCGGGCCATGAGTGTGTGTGACGAGGGATGAAGGACGAGGCGAGGCGAGGCAGACGCAGGGAATTGGGCTCGAAGAGAGAGAAGAGGGGAAGCAACTCGGGACGTCGAAAGTATCGATAATGAATGGCCCGAGTTCGAGGTGGGGTTCGAACTTCCGGCTCCCTCGATCATCGGCGGTTGCGTCCATTGGCCCATTGTCTTCGGCCCCCTTCCCCTGCTCCTTGTCCTCCCTTCTCCCTCGATTCATCGGCCCCGCCTCCGCACCTGGCTCAGTCGGGCCTCGCTTAGCCGTTTCTGTTCTTTTCTCCGCCGCGAAAACTTTCCGCGAAGAACTTCCAAAGTTCGTCCCTTGTTGTTTTCCACCCGCGAGTCGAGGGCGGGGCGCGGCTGAGCTGGGGGCGGGGTGAGATTAGGCGAGGTGAAGTGAGTTGGGGTGAGACGAGGTGAGTCGAGGCGACCTGAGCCAGGAGCCGCTTCCGCAGCCCATGAGGAGGCGTATGAGGAGCCCG
Source organism: Coelopa pilipes (assembly GCA_947389925.1). Lineage (NCBI taxonomy): Eukaryota > Metazoa > Arthropoda > Insecta > Diptera > Coelopidae > Coelopa > Coelopa pilipes. Next base: position 7,193,160 of record OX376699.1, read on the forward strand.
TTTTTATTTGTCGGCCGCGGCATAACTTTGCCCGTCTTTTCTATTAATTCGCTTAAGAAGAGGATGCAAATCAGCGGCGGGCTGGGGAGACCTCGGCTGCAGCGGAGAATGGAAAAAGTTTTTCATCCGCTGCCTCTGACGCTTCCGGGTCTGCCGTCGCCGTCGCCGACAACAGGCAACAGACAATAAGAAAATTGTTTTCGAAATGCCTTTGTGTGCGTGCGTGCGTCCATAATGAATTTAAAGGATGGCGTCGAGCGTCCTTCCCCGGTGGAGGGATCAGGAGGCTGGGTGGATGTGGCTTGAAATCAATGTTTTCTAAATTTTTAAACAAATAGAACTCGCCGCAAAGTTTCCAGGAAGCGCCGTCGGTTCGTCGTCGTCTTCGTTGTCCTGGTCGTCCTCGGTTGGGGTCCAAGTTTTTGTCTCGTGCCGAGAGTCCTTTGACAAGTTTCCTGCAGCCGCGTGACCAATTTTTTGTCTCCATCTCGCTGTCTTTTTCCACTACCCCCCCCCCCCCTCTCTGGGTCTTTAAAGAAGACGCTTTTTAGTCGTTCGCCCTCCGTCGTCCGATTGAAAGGAAAGAAAGCGGGAAGTTTCCTGCTTGTTGCCAACTGAAAGGCGGTTTGTGAACTTTTATTCGAAACACTTTTCTCTCCCTCTCACTCTGTTCTTCCTCCGTCACGGCTCGCTTTTTGCAGGCTTCCCGCGTAAGCTCGACCCACCCGACTCCCTCGACTTGCACTCGATCCGCCTGCCGATAGTTTCCGATCCTCATCGATTCCTATTCGCGCAATTTCCCCACATTCATGCTTCATTTCCCTTCCACATCCATATATTTGGGAGCGTTTGCCCGCTTTGCAAATTATTGCCCATATTTTGATAGCCTTCGGCCGGGTTTTGCGAACCCTTCTTCCTGCTGGAATTATCTATTATTCGTCTTCCTTTCCATTTCACTGCCTTCTCCCTTCTCCATCGCTGTCTCTTCGGTCCTCTCTAATGGTTTCGCTCCTTCCCCTCGCCATCGGCCCTGTTTTAACTGCGGGACGAGTTTCGGGCATCTCGAGCATTCCAATTACAGCCAGTTGAGTTCGTTCAACGGCCAAGTGCTTCGCGCCTCCCGCTCCCTCTCACTCCCTCTGGCCGCTTTTTGCCGGTCTTCGTCTGGCCTTCTGCTCATTTCTTCACCTCCTCCTTCGGCGCCTCAGCTCGGCCGCCTCCTTGAACAGCATCTTGCATTTAAGCGACTTGTAAATATTTCATTAATTTCCGCTTATGACTGTAATCGTCCTCTTAAGCCTCTCGCCTCTCGCCCCTCGCCCTTACCCCTCTCTCCCGCTCCGTCGGCGTCCTGCCGTCGAAATAATAAAATGAGCGAAATATGCAAACATCGCAAAGTCCTGGCCGGGTCGGGTCGGGTCAGGCCCAAAAGCGGCCGAGGCCTTCTGGGGACGAGGCCTCCTGGGGACGCGGACGGACCCGTTCCGTCTTCTGTTTAAACAGAAGCCGCCGCCGAGGAACAAAGCGAACGAGGGAGGGGGCGGTACAGAGGGCGAGAGGGAGATGGACACAAAATGTAAACATTTACAAATTCAAATGTTCGAGTATTGTTGGCTGAGCGAAACTTTATTTAAAGTCTAAAACAATAATATTGGCCAAGCGCAGACCTCGCCTCGCCTGGCCTGGCCTGGCCTCGTCACGTCTGCTCCCTCGCCCCGGTCCGCCCACTCCCGCGCCCGGGGCGTCTGGGCGCGTTTCAAGGTCAGTGTACTTGCAGCGTCATAATCCTGCGCAAGGACGGCGGCCGGCGGACGACGAGAGAATGGGAGAAGGATATACAGAAAGAGAGAGAGGTCGACGGCGTGGCCGACTCGTGAACGAGGAACGCACCAGGCTGTCTTTGTTCGCGCCACCCCCGCCCCGGCGACCCGCGTCTGCTGCTGGAAACTTTAAGCGGAAGTGCAAATATGCGCACCGGAAGTAGTCGTGGAATACTTGAAGACGATGATGATGACGATGATTTCCTCCAGAGCAGGAGGCCACGAGGCAGACGAACAGCGAAGGCAGGACCTCGACTTCGACCTCGACTCGGACTTGGAGTTGGAAATGGCGCAAAAATGCAAACTATTCGGAATTAAAATTGAAAGCGGCCCTCGTGACGCTGCGTGGCTCGCAGGCTTCGAAAAGGCCTCGACCGGGCTCGACCGCTCTCGGAGGCGAACGGGTGCTCGAAGGGCAGCAAGGGGCGGAGGTGCGAAGGTGCGACCCCTGGGGATCAGAAGATCAGGAAGTCGACGCGGAAGCCACACGGCGTGTGATGAACATTTGTCGGAGTCGAAGTCGGACCGGGGCTCGACTTAAATTCCAAATCGTTGTCAACGTAGTGGGGGTTACACTTGTAGTAGTAGTAGTAGTAGTTGCAGTTGTTGTTGTTAATTTATTGCAGACACCAGTCAGCAAAATGTTGGACAAACTTTTGCACACTGCACTTTGTCCCACATGTCGTCCACGGGCGGCACAGGCGGCTCGGGAGGGACGAGGGTCGGACGAGGCGAACGAAAACCCGTAAATATTGTATTTTCACTGCACTTGGCTAAATCTTCAGTCGGCGGCCTTCCACCCACCCACACACACACACGAGCACATCCACAGCGCCATAGCCACACAGGCATAGACATAGACGCCGACATCGACATGGGCAGTCGGCAGGCGACGGCGCACACGTACATCTGCACTCAGTTAAATCCCTTGTTTATCCTTTACGCTTCGGTGCAACTGCAAAATATTCCGGGCATCGAGTAGGCTCAACATGAAGTTGCCAAAGGGCGAACGAGCGGCACGTGCACCGGCCGAGGGGCGGCGGGCGGCAGGCGTGGGCTGGGTAAAACAAATGCCAAAAACGAGAGCGAAACAAAAGAGAGCCGAGCCGAGTGGTGGAGGCTGGAAGGGTAGGAGGGGGCGGCTGGAGCGGGGGCGTCGACGGGCGTCGTGGCCAAAAAAGATGAAAATATTTGATCCCACATCACATCACATTGAAATGCATTTTAGAGGAACACTTAACGAAACTTCCCTCAACTGGCTCCGGCTCCGGCTTCGACTCTGGCCCGGCCGTCCTCCGTCCGCTGCCCTCCGCCCTCGGCCCACCGCGGCCCGAAAATTGTGCACTGGCCGAGTGCCAAGTCCTCCTCCTCTGGCTTCCCGGGCCTCCGCCCCAACCTCCGCCCCAGCCTCAGCCCCGCCCTCGCGCTCGAGCTCAGCCGGAAGTCAGCCGTTGCCTGGACGGACGTGTTTTTGCAAATGTCTGCCGAAGCGTCGCTCCGTCCTTCCCCCCACCTGCCGTCCGCCCACCCGAACGTCCACCGATCCGTCCGTCCGCCTGTCAGGGTGTGGGTGGGCGAGCGCGTCCGTGAGCAGGCATCGGGTTTAGGCCTTAGCGAAGCGACTAAACAAGCTCCGGCTCGAGCCGGGGCTTCGACATCGGCACGGAGACGGAGTCGGGAGGCGGATCGGCTCGGCTCGACTCGACCCGGGATTCCTGCCGGGCCGCCGCGTGGGCTCGGGAGGCTCGACGAAGGAGTCGGAGCCGGAGTTGGTTCGGCCGTGGGATGCAGTTCCTGGCATCGCAGGTCGCATGCCTGACGAAATTTATAGAAATGCCTCGGATGCGAATTTATGTATGTTGCATGTTGCGGCGACCCCGCGTCCCCCACGGAGCGCCGCCTCGTCCGCCTGCACACTTTAGGCTTATGACGTTCGCCTCGCCCTTCGCCGGTCCTGGAAGCGTTTCGCCAGCATTAGCGGATATTCGAGGCAGCCAACACCAGTCGATTTCGATGGCGATTGCGTTGGCGAGCGCGAGGGAGACGGAAAGCCATTTAGCAGGATTTCGCATTCAGAAGCAATCAGTAACATTCTTACGTGTCCCCCAAGTGCGGGCCGGGCAGGTCCTCGCAGTTGTTGCACGTGCTCTGGGGTGGTTTGGGGGGTTCCTCGAGACGTTCGCGGAGGAATTCGCTTGGTCAGTGGCTTTGGCGAGGCCGGCAGCGGTTCTGGAGAATCTCCATCGATTCTGTACCCTCAGAGTTCTGGGATCCTTCTCTTCATGGCTCCCAATTAGGGTGTCAGTGACCTTTCGGGCGACTCCTCGGGTCGTGGATTGATCTCGTTTTCTCACTTTTGCTGCACCCACGGATTCCCCAAGGACTCATCAGCTCTCCTGCTCCTTGGAGTTCCTTCGCGGCAACTCGATTTTTTCTCATCACGCACATCGGTCGTCCTTCATAATTTTCGCTCTTCCTCGGTCTCTTCGCCATCCTCTTGGTCTTCGCTAAGCAGTTCTGCAGTTGGGAAAGTTTTCAAATGAAATGCTAAACTTTTCTACAAGGACCGAAGAGACTAAAAAAACGAACTTCATCCTATTCCGCGCCACGATTTATAACAACAATAACGAGAACCAACAACAACAAGAATATATAACAAAAACAATGGCAACAACCACACTGAAAACAACAACCACTATGAAGAATTCCAAGGAGAACAGGATGAAATGAGTGACTGCGGGGAAGACGGAGCGAAGAAGAGAGATAGGGAGATGACAAGAGGTAGTCAAAGGGAGGGAGGGCGAGAGTATGTATGTGAGTGAGAGAGAGACAGAGAGAAAGAGAGCGACACTCAGTCTAATATGGAAAATAATGTCATAATTAAGGATTTACGTTCGCAAGTTGTTGCTCAGATGATGCTGCCATTCTTGTTGCTGCCCTTGTTGTTGCTGATAGTTGTTCGTCTTGTTGTTGCTCGTAGTTAGTGTTAGACGTTTTTGTTGTTGTTGTAGTGTTTTTGTTGTTGCAGCAGGATATGCTGCGTGCATGTCGCGTACGCTTCATTTGCGCTGCAGCCAGCGAGTTCATCGAGGCTCGCGCTCGCTGCAGCCAGGATGGAGGCGAGTGAGAAAGGGAGGCGATGGTCGGAGTGTGGGAGCGAGACAGGAAGCGAGATAGGGCCGCCCTGCATATCAATCTCGAAAAGTTTGCGAGAGAGAAAATGACACTTGAGGCATGAATACTAATTTCGTGCTTCGTCCTTGCACGCGAGCGGGCGTGGGCGGGCCAAGAGTGGCGCGAGGGGGCTGGCGAAGGGTTGACGGCAGGGCGCCGGGACGCGTGGCGCGACTGCGGGCGGCGGTGGGCGAAAACGCGTGAAATTTATGCGTCTCTTCTTTCGCCGAAGTCTCCTCCCGCTCGCTCTTGCACTTGCTCTGGTGGTATTAGTTAATGCTGTCCTTGTTCATTTTGTTGTTGCAGCAGTTTCGGTTATTGCAGTTGTTATTGTCGTTGTTGTTGTCGTTGTTGTTGTCGTTGTTGTTGTTGCTGCTGTGGTTGCGGTCGCCATTTGCACTTCCGCTCAACACTTCGCCGCCATGAAGTTTGGCGCTGCCGCTGCCCAGGAGGATGTCAGCGGCGCCGGAAGGACCAGGGGGACAGAGAGGGAGAGTGACACTGTGAGAGAGCGAGAGCGAGATCGAGAGAGAGCGTGGGCGAAAGAGTGAGGTATCGGTTGAGGCTGCATAAAAAGGATTTATTAGCGCGAACGTTGTCGGCATCTGGAGCAGGAAGCGGCGCAAAGTTTCCGCGGAGACCGACCGACAGACGGACGGACGGTCGACGAGAGGAGTGGGGGGGTGGGGGTGGGGGTGGTGTTAGGCGTGGCAGTAATTCAGCAGTAATTGCCGCCTGGTGACTCCCAAGCGACACCGGCGCCGAGGGAACGGCGGGCGCCTTCGGAGACCTGCGGAGAAATTAAAAGTTCGAGATTCTCGTGACAGACTAATTCACAGCATAAATGTGTCGAGTGTGGATTTTGTAATGCTATTGCTATTTTTTCACGAACTTGGGTTTTTTCAGAGGTCTCGGTTACCCGGGTAGTTGTCGGCCAGAATCGGTAGCTGGAAGAAGCGGCTTCTCTCGATTTTGAGGACTGGGGAATTTCTCCGACTCTGTTTGCATCCTCTGTTGCATCAATGAGGGTTTTCTTTTAAAAAAGGAAAAAAAAATCTTCTTCTTCGCGTTAGCGCATTTTACATAGTTTTGTTTTTAATTAATTGATCTTTATTCTGGGTTTTTCTCGTCGCGATCATTCGTGTTTTTAATTTAATAAATAAATAAAAAAAAAACGACGACGTAACTGATCGACCGGAGTTCACGATCGATATCAGGAGCCCAGAATCGGTAGAAGCAAACCGATCGCATAATTTGGCCCAGTACGATCTGCACATGGGAGCGATGGAGATAGAGAGAGAGAGAGGTCAAGTGCATAATTTCTCACTTGGCTTGCAGAAGTGTTTCTATTGGTCGAGTCAGCTCTCGCTGGAAGTTCGAATAACGGTAGATCTTCCCGCCACGTGGACGCACAGGGTTGCCATCCGTGTGGAATTTTCGCGCAATTCTTCCTACTCGCCTCGTCTCCGTAATTCTGATCACCTGATACAAACATTCGATATTTCGACTTACTTTTTTAATGTCAACTTGTTTTTTTTATTTAATATCATTGTTGTTGTTCTCGTCGTTGATAATAAAAACAACAATTTAATTTAAAAAAATTGAAACATTTGAGTACATTTCCCCGGCTTTTTTCATCAACTACTTTTGATGCTTTTCTGCGGCTTCACTAAATTTTATTGATAATTTTCCATGTGCTCTTTGAGAAAATCATGATTTGTGTATACGTATAAATTGTTGTTGTTGTGATAGTATTTGATCAAAACTTTATTTAAATTTGCGTTTTGTTTTCTGTTCGAGCGTCAGTGTCAAGTTCATGGCAAGGTTCGTCTCTTAAGTGTTGGTAAATTTCTTCTCTTAAATTCCTGTTTTAAAATTCTCCGGTGACAAAAGTCCTGCCCTGCCCATTCTGCTTCTCTAGACATTAAAAATCCAGCTGTCCATTGGCCTTTTCTTCGTTCAGCTCCTCGTTCAGCTTCCTCGGACTTCCGTCTCGCGCCATCATCGCTGTCTCCGTGGTGGCGACCGCAGCCAACTTCGCTGTCTCCGGCGCTGACACTCGACCATTGTCTGCCACTCAGATGCCGTGCAGCTGCCATTGTTTGCCGCCGCCACGGCGAACCCAACAACACGACCCGACTCGACCCAACTCGACTCGACTCGAAATGCAAATACCAGGAGGAGGGAAAGAGAGAGAGAGTGAGAGAGAGAGAGGGGTCGATGGAGGCCGTCTGCGGGCCTCCAGACGGTCTTCAACTGCATTTCGAATCGAAATGAAAAGTAACTCCAGTCAATGTCGACTTCCGCAAAAGTCAAATTCTCAAAGCAGACACACTTGGCACTCATTCTCGACCTCCCTCCCCCCTCTCTCTTTGATTCCCCCTTGTCCCACGCCCCCTTTGTGGGGTTGTCCTTGTGGTTATTTATGAAATTCATAAATAAAGCCAGGACAAAGCCAGTGGAGCCCAGCGACAGGCGGCGGAGGCTCTCGAAGGACGACGGACCCTGGTCTAGGATGAGGCGCGGTGGGGTTGGGGTTGGGGTTGGGGTTGGCGGGGTCCCGGCTGCAGGTTGGAAGACAAATTGCGGCTTACGAGGATGACAAAGTTAATCAAGACCAAGAAGCAGTGGCGGGGGCAACAACAACAACAAAAAGGTCCCCCCGGCGAGCGTTGAACCCGACGGATGTCAAGCGCAGGATGTGTTGACGTTTTGATTTAAAGGAGGCGAGGGGAAAGAGGGGGAGGAGATGAATCGGAGACAAAGGAGGAGACCAAGGAGGAGGCGAAGGAGGAGACAAAGGGGAGAAGAGCAGACCGGGCGTGGACGGAAGCGAGAACTGTTCGTGGATCTGCGATACAAATGACCGCGATCAGCTCCAATTGCAACTGCAATGAGTACCCAGGAATTTTCAACGCTTCACTTTCGCTCTCATGGGCACGTTTTCATTGCGTTTTCACGTCCTCCTTCCTCATTTTTGTAATAAACAAATTCATTTTTTTTGTTTTTTTGTAATTTCATTTGCTGTTCCCATGTTGCGTTTCAAGTTCAGGGTTTTTTCCCTTTATTTTCCCCGCTCTGCGTTTAGCCTTTTACAGCATGCGACTCGCACGCGAACGCGATAAACTTTACATTTGGCGCCATTCGAGTCCAGTCGCCCCGTCTCGCTCTCCACGTTGTTATCGGCGTGTTTGTCGGGGCTTCGTGGCGATGTCAGCTCTTACAAACGCATACGTCACAGTCCGACGTGGACTTGTTTCGTTTCTGTGAGGGGAGGGGGAGGTGGGCGGTGTTTTGACCCAGAAGGGAGCCGGTTTTTTCGTTTGCTTTCGTTTCGTGCCTTGTAACACGATATTTTGCCACGATACTCTGCCCTGTTCAAACCACTCGGATGTAGATTATTCACCACTTAATTAATTACTAAACCTAATTCTTGCTATATTTAGTCGCTAGTTTTTCCAGTATCTTGATTTGGATATTTATATTTTTAATTATTTAAATTTTATATGATGTAAATTTACAAAATTTTACAAATTTTACATTTTTGAAAATTTAAATATTTTTTCTATAATGAAGAATTTTAATTTTGAATAGTTTCAATATTAATCTTCAAATATTTAAATATTATGTAAAGTATAAAATTTGTTTTTCTGTCTTCACACTTTACAAATTACAATTTTTACTATGATTATACTATGATTAAATAAAAAAAAATTTGAATTGATTAAGTATTTAATAAATTTCATTGGCTGCAATTTTTTCCGTTCTCCCCTCCATTCAAATTTTCATTGTATTTCATTATTAAGTTCTATTTTTACATTTCGAGACTTTCTATATTTGTTTTTCTATTTCATTTATTTTGAAACACAATATTTTTATCTTAAATTTCACATTTTTCCGATTTTTTTGCCTCAATCTGAAGAAGTTGAATGAAAAAATGCACGATATTAAGCTATGTTAAGGTTATGCAAAAAATGACTCTATCACTACAACTTCCCATCCGAGCGATGCACTCGAGCGAATTCTCAAATTTAGCACAATTTTTTTGGAACTCCGAGATTATATAACGAATTCCAAGGACTCTCGGCAGAAGGTATGCACGACTGGTAGCCTGGGTAGTAGAGTCCAAGGTTAGAGCCCAAGACCTTATCGCGAGAGTGACCCAGAAATTCCTAAAAATACACCGAGCTAAATTGGACAAGTAAAATTGCAGAGCGTTTTTTTCCGCCCCTCTTCCGCTGGGCAGGGCTGGAGCGGATCGGATCGGATCGAGCTGGAGCCGGAGCCGGAGCTCGATCGACGGATGGCGATGGCGACCGCAGAAATTCGCCAACGCGAGCGAGGAAGTCGATAAGAGGCGGCGGGGCGTCCGGCGACGAGGAAATCTAATGGTGGCAGCTGCGATAAGCCCGAGCCCGAGCCCTGGTCCGAGCCCGAGCCGGATACCGAGGCCGAGAGCCCTATAAAAGGGGCCCGCGCGGCCCACGCTCCACAGTCAGCGCTCGCGCCAACAGCCATCGTCGGTGGACACGGAGTGACCAGTGGTAATAGTGAGAATTAGTGGAGGACCAGGGTGAGGACAAAGGACACAAACAGGGCGGTGCCTGCAGGATCGCACCGAGATCCTGGCGCTCCTGTTGTTGTTGCGGACTAATTGAAACAACAACAGCAAGAACCGAGCACAATTCACAAGCTAGGGGACTGAAAAGAATATAAAAGAGGTGAAAGAAAACTATTGAAGTGAATAAAAAATTCAAGACAAAAAAAGAAGTGAAGAGAAGTGAAAAACAAGGAAGTGAAGAAAATTATAAAAAACAGAAATTAAAAGTGTTTCAAGCCGTGCTCAAGGATACCGCTCTAGGGATATCGGCAGGACATCGCAGCTGCAAGGATACGGCTACTTATTCGGGATATAATGTGTTGTAGTTGTTGCTGTTGCTGCTGAGCCATTGTTTGCGGATTACGTAATTTGCATTCCATTCCACTGCGCCAAGGATCGCCATCGAAGGACACCAACACACCAAGGCACACACGAACACACGGCAGGCAGGATACGAGCTAGCGGCTGTAGGACATGGCTGTAGGACGCGCTCTGTGGTGGGCAGCAGCCGTCGTGCTCTGCCTGCAGCTGGGCGCGCGGGCCCTCGCCAGCGACGGCGGCGGCGACGTCATCGAGGAGGACCCCAAGTAAGTGCGGTCCACGTCCTGCCTCCTTCGTGCAGGAGCCTGACTTTCGGGGAATCGAGCTGGCGTGGGTTCGGTAATTAATTGGCATACGAAGGTCCTTCGGCGAAGTCGTTGGCTTTGGTGTCTTTCTGCGATTTCTCCACGGGTCCTTGCAAATTATCGAGGGGACAAATCGAGAACAATTTAATTGTTTTCTCGGAATTTGAATAGATTTTGGAACGATTTTCTGGGGGAAAGACTCAGGACTTTCAGACTCAGCTTTCGCCAGTCGATCTAGTTTCATGTCCTTGGCGAGAGTTTATCGCGAATTTTATAACAATTTTATTTATATTTTTTCTGTATTTTTGTAATTTTATATTTCTTCTGATAATGTCTAATTGAATTGCGCTCGATAAAACTCTGAAGCCCGCTGAATGCTGCGGCAGAGGAAGTCGCCGATAACGAGCGAGTCGAGCGAGGCATTTTCGGATTTGGCAAGAAAGCCCAGCAAACAGCGTCGGGCGGATTCTCAAGGTGAGTCGAGGCTCGACCGACCGGGGACTCGATGTCGAGGCTCCCAAGCGCCGATAACGAGTCCCCCCATTTGATGGCGAAGTGCGTCCAACTTAGCATCTAGAACAGTACATACTAAATACATGATTAGGAATATTATTTTTCACTTTATTTAATTCGATTTTATTACATTAATTGTGTTTTAATGCAATTTATTTCATTTCATTTTATTTAATTTTACCTCATTTCCTTTTATGTGGTTTTTTATTTTATTTTATTTCATTTCAATTTATTTAATTTTACTTCATTTCATTTCATGTATTTTATTCTATTTGATCTCATAATATTGTCCTTATTTCTTGTGATCTTTATAAATGATGAATGACTTTTCGGCTTCCCCGCAGTTCCTATGGAGGATCATCCGGCGGTTACGGCTCCCAAGGGTGAGTGAAACAACTTCCTGTTTACCTGTTTCCCAGTTTTCAACAAGTGCCGTTTCGGCTCTTTCGCACAGGGGTTTCGGCATCAAGACCAGTGGCTTCGGAGGCTACGGGGGCCTGAAGACCGTCGGCTTCGGGGGCGTGAAGACCAGCAACTACGGCACCGGGTTCGGCTCCACCGGCTACCGCGGCTCAGGGTGAGTTGGAGTCGATCGGACTCGACTCTCTATCCAATAAATTTCCACTAACTTAATGTCCTTTGCCTCCTCTACTTGCAGTTCCTATGGCTTTAAGTCCAGGTAAGCGACATTTTGACTGTTCTATTCTTTTGAAAATAACACTTAATTGGCAAAACTAATTGGCACAGCGACGGCTCCATTGGCTCCGTTCAATCCTCAGACACCAGCCTCGTCTCCAAGACCCTCGATCTATTCGGCTTCGGCAAAGGGTAAACCCACAAAATTCAAAATTTTCTAAAACCAAACTCAGTCTTTAAAGGCTGCAATTGCAGTTTTTAGAGAACCATGCGAAACCAAGAGAAAACTTGTTTATTCATTATCAAAATTCGGAAATTTCTGCAAATTCTTACAAGAAATGTATTTTATAGAAATACGTTTCTAGAAGAAATTTCCGAATAAAACATTATTTTATTAGTTCTAAACGAGGACTAGATTTGTTGAAATTGCAGTTGTCGGAAGTATTAATTGTTTTTTTAAATATCTTTTTAAATTACATGTTCATTAGCAATTTTTCTTTAAGATTCAATGCAAAAAGTACGTTACTGAAAATCTAAATTATAAAATTATACAAATTATACAAACAACTAGAAAAAATCAGAGATGATCGAATGAAATGCGATAAGTTTTCTGGCAATATTTGAAATCCTTGTACGAAAAATGCAAAATCCATGCGACCTCAGTTTTGAGAATGAAATCCAAACCTCCTTCGTTGCTCCTTCTGCAGGACCCCCTCCAGGAAACCGGGCCACTTCAGCCACGACTTCCTGCTGAACGCGCGCCAGATGGAGCTGCCGGCGTTCGGGGCCTGCGGCGCGTACCCGCTGCCCGCGAACGTCCAGGCCAGCTGCCGCGGCGACCAGTGCGAGGTCACCTGCCCGGGCCGGTACACGTTCCCCGACGGCAAGAGCCAGCTGCGCATGGTCTGCGTGGGCGGCCAGTGGATCATCCGCGACTCCGAGTACCAGACGGTGCCCCCCTGCCAAGGTGAGTGCGTCGGGGCCTCCTGAGTGTTGAGGTCGGTCACTCACTTGGCTCGTCTCCCGTCTCTCCCTCTCCCCGCAGCGTCCTGCATGCCGCCGTGCCAGAACAACGGCATCTGCCTGGAGGCGGGCATCTGCAAGTGCCCGGAGAACTACTCGGGCCCGCTCTGCCAGTACAAGAAGTCGATCTGCGCCTCGAAGCCGCCCGTCCCGAAGAACTCCAAGGTCAGCTGCTCCAACAAGTGAGTACCGCAGCCGCCCCTGACCAACGCGCGTCCCGGTCCTCATGAGGCAACCGTTTCGTTTCTCTCTCGTCTCGCAGCGTCTGCAACGCCGAGTGCATGCGCGGCTTCCAGTTCCCGGACGGCAGCTCGATCACGAACATCGAGTGCCAGGACGGCCAGTGGGTCCACCCGAAGAGCGGCCTCTCGAAGCCGCCCGACTGCGGACGTAAGTGGGCCACGACTTTGGCCAGTCGACGACGACGACGACGACAGTCCCTTCAATGACTGAATTCTCTTCTCTTCTCCTCCCCGCAGCCATCTGCCAGCCGGCCTGCGCCAACGGCGGCCAGTGCATCTCGTTCAACATGTGCCAGTGCGGCAAGAAGTACCGCGGCGACCACTGCCAGTACAGTGAGTGAATCCCTCCTCATCATCCCCTCATCCCCTCATCCTCCCTGCTCCTCTCACCGTCGCCGTCGTCTCCCTTCCAGACATCGACGCCTGCAACGTGACGAAGACGGAGTTCAACGGCAACTACAAGTGCGCCTACGACAACGAGGAGGCCAGGTGTACGTTCTCGTGCCCCACGGTGCCGGGCCTGAAGGTCGACGGCTCCCTGGACCTCGAGTACCGGTGCAAGTACGCCGCCGGCAAGTTCTACCCCCTGCCCCTGCCCAAGTGCGTCTACCGTGAGTGCATCTACCGAAATCGTTGGCGTCTTTCGACATCTCTCTAACGTTTGTCCCCGCTCGCAGCTCCCGGGTACAGCCTGCAGCAGGGCTCGAAGACCTCGCACTACACGAAGAAGGAGGGCTTCGTGATGGGCAGCGGAGGCGGCAGCTACGGCGTGCAGTACCTGACCGAGCACGAGAGGATCATGGCCATACTCGCCAAGTACAAGGACTACGACCGCCGCAGTGTAAGTCGGGCTTTCGAATTTGGCATCCGGGGTTTTGTGACGAGGCTCTCTCTTTTGGCAGGAGTGGTTCTCGTCGGAGGAGTCGTTCGTCTCGCCCAGCAGCTACTCGCTGTACGTGACCGGCGACGTGAACCTGATGATCGACCGGACGGCGCGGCCCGCGATGTGCGCCACCTGGGGCGGCATCAACCTGAAGACCTTCGACGGCCTCGTGCTCAAGTGGGTGCCTCAGGACCGACCTGAATCCGTCTCGATCCACTGATTTGGTCTGCTTCTCCTTCCAGGGCCCCGCTGTCCTGCTCGCACACGCTGATCACCGACAAGTCGGACGCCACCTTCGACATCGTGCTGAAGGGCTGTCCCTACGGCTCCGGCTACGGCTGCGCCCACACCCTCAAGATCTACTGGCAGTCGATCGTCTACACCTTCGAGAACCAGAGTAAGATGGAGAGCAGCCCTTTGTGACTACGGTATTTACTGATCCACCGCAAACCCCTTCCCCCAGATGGAACCGTCCGCCTGTCGACGCCGACGAAGCACCTGCCGATCCCGGTGCAGGTGATGGGCATGAAGGTGGTGCCCGTGGCGCAGCACCTGCAGATCGACCTGGAGTCCGTGGGCCTGAAGGTCGAATGGGACAAGCACCAGTACGTGGCCGTGCGCGCCAGCCCCGCCCTCTGGAGCCGGGTGGGCGGCCTGTGCGGCACCCTCGACGGCGACTACCGCAACGACATGACCTCGAAGCGCGGCGCCGCGCTGGAGACGACCAAGGCGTTCGCGGACGCGTGGCGCGTCGACGACCGGTCTGACCTGTGCGTGATGGAGAACAGCGCCGAGCTGGAGTTCGACTCGCAGAGCTGCGACCCGAAGACGCGCGCCAAGGCGATGGACGTCTGCGAGCGCCTGCTGACCAACGAGAAGCTGGCCGAGTGCATCCAGCCGTTCAACTTCGAGGCCCTGCTGCGCACCTGCGTCGACGACCACTGCAACTGCCCGAACCGCGAGCACCCGGAGACCTGCAACTGCGACTCCGTCTCGATGCTGGCCAAGGAGTGCGCCTTCCGCGGCGTCAAGCTCGAGCACGGCTGGCGCAACCTCGAGATCTGCCGTGAGTACAACAGACGTCTTTCCGTCGTCAGCCTACGTCGAAGCTAATCGGAAATTCCCCGATCCCTCAGCCATCAGCTGCAGTTACGGACGCGTGTACCTGCCGTGCGGCCCGGACGTGGAGCCGACCTGCGACTCGGCCGTGGTGGCCACCAAGGGCCAGTGCAACGAGGGCTGCTTCTGCCCCGAGGGCACCGTCCAGTACAAGGAGGCCTGCATCACGCCCGAGCTGTGCCCGTGCACGATGCGCGGCAAGGAGTTCAAGCCGGACGCGACCATCAAGAAGCAGTGCAACACCTGGTGAGTCGACACACAGGAGAGATCTTGTCGAGTGATCGTGCAATGCAGTGTCCTTCCAGCACCTGCAAGAACGGCCAGTGGCGGTGCACGGACGAGAAGTGCGGCGCCCGGTGCGGCGCGATCGGCGACCCCCACTACCAGACGTTCGACGGCAAGCGATACGACTTCATGGGCAAGTGCGCGTACCACCTGCTGAAGACGCCCAACATCTCGGTCGAGGCCGAGAACGTGGCCTGCTCGGGGGTGATCTCGGAGAACATGAACTTCGCGCCCGGGGCCGGGTCGGACGATCCGTCGTGCACGAAGTCGGTGACGGTGCGGTTCGTGACGAAGGCCGGCATCCCGACGACCATCCAGCTCGGCCAGGGCATGACGACCCACATCAACGCCAAGGAGATCATGAAGTTCCCCAAGATCCTGGGCAACGGCGAGGTGCTCATCCGGCACGCCAGCTCCACCTTCATGACCGTCGAGTTCCCCGACGGCATCCGCATCTGGTGGGACGGCGTGACGCGCGTCTACATCGACGCCCCGCCGACGTACCGCGACAAGACGGCCGGCCTCTGCGGCACGTTCAACTCGAACACCCAGGACGACTTCCTGACGCCCGAGGGCGACGTCGAGACGGCCGTCGAGCCGTTCGCCGACAAGTGGCGCACGAAGGACACCTGCGACTTCCTCGCCGAGACGAACGAGGGCCCCCACCCGTGCAGCGTGAACCCCGACAGGCGCGAGGTGGCCGAGAAGCACTGCGCCTGGATCACCGAGGACATCTTCCAGGACTGCCACTGGACCGTGGAGCCCGAGCAGTACTACGAGGACTGTCTGTACGACGTGTGCGCCTGCAAGGAGGACCCGGCCAAGTGCTTCTGCCCGATCCTGTCCGCCTACGGCACCGAGTGCATGCGCCAGGGCATCAAGACCGGCTGGCGGCTCGCCGTCAAGGAGTGCGGTGAGTGCCGGGAGGTCCCCCGCGTAGTACAACAATATTGATCTCTTCTCGCTGCAGCCGTGAAGTGCCCGGTGGGCCAGGTGTACGACGAGTGCGGCGACAGCTGCCAGCGGTCCTGCGACGACCTGGTCACGAAGAACACCTGCAAGAAGGAGTGCGTCGAGGGCTGTCGCTGCCCGCACGGCGAGTTCCTGAACGACAAGAACGAGTGCGTGCCCCAGAAGAAATGCCCGTGCACCTACGACGGCGTCGCCTTCAAGCCCGGCTACAAGGAGGTCCGCCCCGGCGAGAAGTTCCTCGATCTCTGGTAAGAAACAATGCCTTCCTTTGCCCCGTTCGATTGTGTTCACGATTGTGTCGACGTCGATGGCAGCACCTGCGTGGGCGGCCTGTGGGAGTGCGAGGACGCGGAGCCCGGGGACAAGGAGAAGTATCCGCCGTCGTCGGAGCTGCGCGCCGAGTGCGCGAACAAGCCGTTCGCCGAGTTCTCCAAGTGCGTGCCCAAGGAGCCGAAGACCTGCAAGAACATGCACACGTACGCGGAAGCACCTGGTAGCAAGGACGGCGACGACGACGACGACTGCTCGCCCGGCTGCTCCTGCATGAGCGGCTACGTCTACGACACGTCGCGCAAGGCGTGCGTCCTGCCCGAGAACTGCTCGTGCCACCACGGCGGCAAGAGCTACAACGACGGCGAGCAGATGAAGGAGGACTGCAACGTGTGGTAGGCGAATCCTCTACGACTGGCCAGCCTTCTTCCCTCTCACTGATTCTCCTCTTCTTGTCGCGATCCCTGCAGCGTTTGCCAGTCGGGCAACTGGAAGTGCTCGTCGAACGGCTGCGAATCGACCTGCAGCGTCTGGGGCGACTCGCACTTCACCACCTACGACAACCACGACTTCGACTTCCAGGGCGCCTGCGACTACGTCCTCTCGAAGGGCGTGGCCGACAACGGCGACGGCTTCGCGATCACCATCCAGAACGTCCTCTGCGGCACGATGGGCGTCACCTGCTCCAAGTCCGTCGAGATCTCGCTGACCGGCAGCGTCGAGGACACGATCGTTCTCGCCAGCGACTCGTCCTACCTGGACGACGGCAGCAAGTCGGCCATCAACCGTGAGTCCGGCCCTCCGGCCCTCCGGCTCTCCTGCCGCCTCCGCCCTCCTTCTGACCCTTGTTGGCTTTGATTTCAGGTTTGCGCGACCTGGTGAACGCCAAGGCCCACGGGGCGTTCCACATCTACAAGGCGGGCGTGTTCATCGTGATCGAGGTGATCCCGCTGCACCTGCAGGTGAAGTGGGACGAGGGCACGCGCGTCTACGTGAAGCTCGGCAACGAGTGGAAGAACAAGGTCAGTGGCCTGTGCGGCAACTACAACGACAACGCCATGGACGACATGCAGACGCCGTCGCAGGGACTCGAGACCAGTCCCCTGATCTTCGGCCACGCCTGGAAGGTTCAGCAGTTCTGCTCGGCGCCCACGCAGCCCATCGACGCGTGCAAGGAGCACCCGGAGCGCGAGACCTGGGCCCAGCTCAAGTGCGGCGTCCTCAAGTCGGCCCTCTTCAAGGTGAGCAAGCGCGTGCACCAGCCCCCAGTCACCCCAGCCCTCCCTCGCAGCCGGACTCACTGCATGCGATTCCCTTGTCGCCGTTGCCATTAACCGATTTCCGATTTCCGCTCTCCGCCCTCCACAATTGCAGGAGTGCCACGCCGAGGTTCCCGTCGAGAAGTACCTGAAGCGCTGCATCTTCGATACCTGCGCCTGCGACCAGGGCGGCGACTGCGAGTGCCTCTGCACGGCGGTGGCCGCCTACGCCCACTCGTGCTCCCAGAAGGGCATCTCCATCCGATGGCGCACGCCGCACTTCTGCCGTAAGTACAAGCGCCGGGAACAGGTGCATGTTCGACCCTCACCTGCAGACACAGGCACAGGAGAGAGGGAGTCATGAGGAGGGTCCTCGACATGGGACGTGCAGCCTCCAGTCGGAAATCATTGTTTTCAATTATTCATTAGAGAACCGATTGTCGCCCTCGTCCCGTCCTCCTTCTCCTCCTCCTCCTCGTCCTCGTTCTCGTCCTCATTCTCGTCCTCGTCGTTGTCGTCCTCGTTGAGAGTCGTGATTCGAGCTTCGAGTGGAGTCTCGAGCACTTGACGATGCCGTCGTGTTCTTGTTGTAGTTGCCGTCG
Source organism: Coelopa pilipes (assembly GCA_947389925.1). Taxonomy (NCBI): domain Eukaryota; kingdom Metazoa; phylum Arthropoda; class Insecta; order Diptera; family Coelopidae; genus Coelopa; species Coelopa pilipes. Next base: position 7,211,184 of record OX376699.1, read on the forward strand.
TCATCGGCTCCGGCAACATTTGCCACAGGTGCTCCTCGTGCTCCATCGGCGCCGTATGTGCGGATCACACACAACTCGCCCTCTCTCTCTCTCTCTCCCTCTCAATCTCCCTCTGTGGCTCCCTCGTCCTCCCTCGTCTGGCGCTCTATTAGTTGTAATTAATTCTCGAAATTATTCATTCGCTCGCTCCATTCGCCCGAGAGCTGCCGATTCTTTCGTCTCGTCTCCGCTGCTCACCACGCCTCGTACCGTCTCGCCTCTCGTCGCTTCGCCTTGCGACTCGGGGCGTAATTGGCTCTAATGCGATGATCCTGGTGTTGATAACTCCCGGCATCGACAGCTTCCGGCGGGATTTGAACGAGATGGCGGGGATGGGAGGGAGATGAGACAAAGCTTGAGTGAATGGAGCACGAGTGGATCGAAGGAGGGAGGAAAAGAGGGAAGAGCCTTCTAGTCAACGGGTCCTTCTCTCTTTCACAGCCATGCAGTGCGACCCCCACTGCGCCGAGTACAAGGCCTGCACGCCGGCCTGCGCCGTCGAGACCTGCGACAACTTCCTCGACCAGGGCCTCACCGAGCGCATGTGCAACAAGGAGAACTGCATCGAGGGCTGCAAGATCAAGCCCTGTGACGAGGGCATGATCTACCTGAACGACACCTACCGGCAGTGCGTGCCGAAGTCCGAGTGCAAGCCGGTCTGCATGGTCCGCGACGGCAAGACCTACTACGAGGGCGACGTCACCTACTCGGACGCCTGCTCGACCTGCCGCTGCTCGAAGAAGAAGGAGGTCTGCAGCGGCGTCAAGTGCGTCGAGCAGATCACGACGGAGAAGCCGGCGAAGCTCGTCGTCGAGGGCACCACGCAGCAGCCGCAGGGCACCGAGCAGCAGGCGAAGTGCGTGCGCGGCTGGACGCGCTGGTTCGACAAGGACGGCGACACCTCGACCAGCCTCATCCGGCTCAACGACGAGGAGAAGCTGCCGCGCTACGACCGGCTCGAGAGCATCTACGGCACCTGCCAGAAGAAGTACATGAAGCGGATCGAGTGCCGCGTGGTCAACACGCACGAGCCGGCCGACTACATGGACGAGAACGTCTTCTGCAACCTGGACGAGGGCCTCGCCTGCGTCGGCCAGTGCCACGACTACGAGCTGCGCGTCTTCTGCCAGTGCGACGACGTCGAGGAGACGACGCTGCCGCCCACCGAGCGCCCGCAGACCGGCAAGCCGTGCGACTCGGTGATGGCCGAGTACAAGGAGTTCCCGGGCGACTGCCACAAGTTCCTGCACTGCCAGCCGAAGGACGTGACCGGCGACTGGGTGTACGTGGAGAAGACCTGCGGCGAGTTCATGATGTTCAACCCGATCATGAACGTCTGCGACCACATCGCCACCGTCGAGGAGCTCAAGCCGAGCTGCGGCGAGTCGCACCACCCGCCGGAGTTCGAGAAGATGCGCGACTGCCCCGAGGGCCAGGTGATGTCCGAGTGCGCCAACCAGTGCGAGCACACCTGCCACTACTACGGAATGGTACGACGCGTCCCTCTGTCTGCCTTCCTTCATCCTCTCAACTTCCATCTTTCGAAATTTCTGTGCAGATCCTGAAGAAGCGCGGCCTCTGCCAGGAGGGCGAGCACTGCCAGCCGGGCTGCGTGGACGCCAAGCGGCCCGACTGCCCCAAGGAGGGCCGCTACTGGCGCGACGAGAGCACCTGCGTCGAGTCCGATGAGTGCCCGTGCATGGACAAGGACGAGAAGTACGTCCAGCCGCACATGCCCGTGCTCGGCGACCTGGAGGTCTGCCAGTGCATCGACAACGCCTACACGTGCATGCCGAACAAGGTCGAGCCGGAGGAGACCACGACGAAGACGCCGCCTATCCACTGGCTGACCACGCCCAAGGAGGACGAGCACCCTGCGACCGAGGTCTTCCCGGCCACCACGACGCCGCCCCTGCGCTGCAGCCCCGACAGGTGAGGATCGATCAGTGCCGTCTCCCCATCATCACCCATTGACTCCTCCTCTGACGCCTCCTTTGATTCATACCTTGAACTATTCTTTGACTCTCCTCCTTTGACCCTCATCCTTTGACTCGTACTCGACTCCTGCTCTTGACTCCTCGACTTGACTTTATCGACTTCTTTCCTTCAGACTCGTGCCGATGATCGAGGGCGAGGAGCCGCTGCCCGACTCCGTGTTCAGCTCCAGCTCGAACCTGGGCCCCGCCTACGCGCCCGAGAAGGGCCGCCTCGGCAAGGAGCCCAAGGCGCAGACCGGCAGCTGGTCGCCGAGCATCAACGACCAGATGCAGTACCTCCAGGTCACGTTCGCCGAGCCGGAGCCGCTCTTCGGCGTGGTGATGGCCGGCAGCCCGACCTTCGACAACTACGTGACCCTCTTCAAGGTGAGACGACGCTCGATCAAGATTCGAATCCTTTCAATCATTCCTTCCTTTCTTCATGCGTCCCGCCGTTCCTCCAGATCCTGTACAGCCACGACGGCGAGGCCTACCACTATCTGGTGGACGAGACCGAGAAGCCGCAGATGTTCAACGGGCCCCTGGACTCGCGCGCCCCGGTGCAGACGCTCTTCAAGATCCCCATCGAGGCGAAGTCCGTTCGGATCTACCCGCTCAAGTGGCACGGATCGATCGCGATGCGCGTCGAGCTGCTGGGCTGCGGCAGCCCCGTGGGGACGACCACCACCGAGCCGGCGCCGGAAGTGAAGGTACGAACGAAGGATGATCCTCTTTCAACGGAACGAGACTGATGAGTTTCTTGCAGACCACGCCGACCACCGAGTCGCCGATGCGGTACGAGGACCAGTCGCAGTGCCACGACAAGATGGGCGTCGAGAACGGCAAGATGAGCCCCAGCCAGGTGAAGGCCAGCAGCATCTGGCAGCTGCCGAAGCCGGCGAGGAAGCCGCGCCTGCTCGACCTGCTCAAGCTCTCCTCGCCGGTCGGCTGGAAGCCCGTGGTCAACTCGCCCAACGAGTACGTCGAGGTAGGTCGCATCAATCGACTTTATTCGCGTCCACGCCTGACTTGATCTCTTCCCCACGGCCGCAGTTCGACTTCCTGGAGCCGCGCAACATCTCGGGCGTGATCACCAAGGGCGGCCCCGACGGCTGGGTGACCGGCTACAAGGTTCTGTTCTCGAAGAACAAACTGATCTGGAACAAGATCCTGCAGCCGAACGGCCAGGCCAAGGTCTTCCCGGGCAACCACGACGCGGACACGGAGAAGACGAACTACTTCAAGACCCCGATACTGACGCAGTACCTCAAGGTCATCCCCGCCCAGTGGGAGAAGAACATCAACATGCGCATCGAGCCCGTCGGATGCTTCGAGCCCTACCGTGAGTTCCTTTCCTTCGCCCATCTTCGACGATGATTCGAACCTGTCTCTTTCGTCCGCCCTGCAGTGGAGGTGGTCCAGAAGGAGGTGCCCCTGGAGAAGGAGCCCTCGAAGTGCCACGTGTGCGAGGGCGTGGCCAACCCCAACCCGAGCGAGGAGTGCAAGTGCAAGGACGGCCTGCTGTGGGACGGCTCCAACTGCGTCCAGAGCAACCTCTGTCCCTGCGTCGAGAACTACATACCGTGAGTATCGAGGAGGATTCCATTCGATTCGAGAGCGGTCTTTTGCTTATGCTCCGCCCCCTCGACAGGTACCCGATCGGCTCCAAGTACGAGAACAAGGCGTGCGAGGAGTGCGTCTGCGTTCTGGGCGGCCACGCCAACTGCAAGCCCAAGAAGTGCCCGCCCTGCGAGGACGGCCTGCGTCCCGTGGTCAGCTCCAGCTGCTTCTGCAAGTGCGAGCCCTGTCCGAAGTTCCAGAAGCTCTGCAAGTCTAGTGGCGACTGCATACCGGAGCTGCTCTGGTGCAACGGCGTCCAGGACTGCGCCGACGACGAGGACGAGACCTGCCACGACCAGTTCACGGTGGTGCCCGATGTGATCAAGAAGAAGAACCAGAGTGAGTCGAGCTAAGGAAAACATTCTTTGGAGTCCTTTCACAAATACCTCGTGTTTCTTCCCGCCAGCCACTGTGATCACCTGTCCGGAGCCCGTGTGCCCGCCGCAGATGAAGATCAAGCTGATCGAGAAGAAGGCCCGCAAGATGTCCCAGATGTTCACGGCCACGTGAGTACCGGACACTTTTCTCCAGCCTTTTCTCCTGCCAATTTACTAAGGTCTGCGGTCTGCGGTCTGCCTCCGCAGGGTGACGAAGAAGTTCACGATGACCAACGACGGGCACAAGATCACCAAGACGAAGATCATCACGTCGTCGCAGGAGTTCCTGCCGCTGCCGCAGCAGGACCTGGAGCTGGTGACCGAGGAGGACTGCAACGAGTTCACCTGCATCCCGATACCCAGCAAGGTGGTCAGCAAGAACGAGTCCGTGGTGTGCATCGAGCCCAAGTGTCCCGACAACTACGACGTCGAGCTGGACCTGTCCAGTGCCAAGCCCGGCGACTGCCACAAGTACACGTGCATCCTGCGCGCCAAGAAGGACGACGTCTGCGAGGTCAGCGGCAAGTCGTTCACCACCTTCGACGGCACCGAGTTCAAGTACGACACCTGCAGCCACATCCTCGCCCGCGACATCGTCAACTCCAGCTGGATCATCTCGGGTGAGTCCCATCGATCGATCGGTCGATGTTGATGTTGTTGATCATCGTGACTTTTCAATGAACTCTTTCACCCAACTCGTTTGCAGTCCACCTGCAGTGCGAGGACGCGGCCCGCAAGGTCTGCCGCAAGATGATCACGATCCGGGACCTCGAGTCGGCGGCCATCCTCACGATCATGCCGAACATGAAGCTGAACTTCAACGGCTTCGAGTACACCGTGCCGCAGCTGATCAACTCGCCCGTGTGCAAGGCCTCGTTCGTGATCTCGCAGCCGGGCAACACCGTGCTGGTCGTGTCGCGCTCGCACGGCTTCTGGGTGCTGTACGACGACATCGGCTACATCAAGGTCGGCATCTCGTCGCAGTACATCAAGACCGTGGACGGCCTGTGCGGCTACTACAACGGCATCCCCAGCGACGACAAGCGCACGCCCGAGGGCACCGTCCTCGGCAGCACGGTGAAGTTCGGCGACAGCTGGTTCGACCGCAAGATCCCCAAGGACGAGTGCTACCCGCAGGTCTGCCCGCTGCCCCTGCAGAAGAAGGCCCTGGCCCTCTGCAACACCATCAAGTGAGTGTCGGACCTGGACTCGAATCATCTCTCTACATATCTCTCTAACCATTCTCCTGCCCGACAGACACCCGACGTTCCTGAAGTGCGGCAAGGCGGTGAACTACAAGCAGTTCGTCAGCAAGTGCATGGAGACCACCTGCGAGTGCCTGAAGGCGAACAACGGCGACGCGAGCGCCTGCAAGTGCAACATCCTGCAGGACTTCGTCAAGAAGTGCCTCGCGGTCAACCCCAACGTTCAGCTGACCACCTGGCGAGCCGTCCATCAGTGTGGTGAGTCTCGGAGGGCATTCAATGGGATCTGCCTAGTCCGCTAACGCTCTCCTCGTCCTTCCAGAGATCACGTGCCCGGCTCCTCTGGTCCACTCGGACTGCTACAAGCGCCGCTGCGAGCCCTCGTGCGACACGCTGCACGGCGACGACTGCCCGATCATCGCGGACGCCTGCTTCTCGGGCTGCTACTGCCCCGAGGGCACCGTGCGCAAGGGCGAGACCTGCGTCCCCATAGCCGAGTGCAAGGACTGCGTCTGCGACTCGTTCGGCACCTCCAAGTACTTCACCTACGACCGCAAGAGCTTCACCTTCAACGGCAACTGCACTTACCTGCTCTCGCGCGACATCGTCCTGCCCGGCGTCCACACCTTCCAGGTGAGAACGCGGTGATCTCTTGGTATTCCAGTCGGTCGATCGATCACTCACGACTCTCGTCTCCTCTCGTCCTAGGTCTACGTGACGATGGACGACTGCCGGAAGCTGGGCCGGCCGGACGCCGTCGAGCACACGAGCTGCGCGAAGGCCCTGCACATCCTGAACGGCGACCACGTGATCCACGTGCAGCGGCCGAAGGACAACCCGCGTGCCCTGCAGGTCTTCGTCGACGGCTTCGAGGTGAAGAAGCTGCCGTTCAAGGACGTCTGGATCGGGGTGCGCGAGGTGAACGGCAAGGAGCTGGTGCTGGCCCTGCCCGAGTCCCACGTCGAGCTGAAGGCCTCCTTCGACGACCTGACCTTCTCGCTGGGCGTGCCGAGCATCAAGTACGGCAGCAAGCTGGAGGGCCTGTGCGGCGACTGCAACGGCAACCCGAACAACGACCTGCAGGAGAACCCGGCCCGCAAGAAGGGCCGACGCCCCAGCAAGGAGCTGGTCGACGTGATCCGCAGCTGGCAGGCCGACGAGCCGAAGCTCGGCCTCGACCCCGACGAGTGCCTCAGCGAGGAGATGGCCACGAACGACTGCATCCCGCTGCCGCCGGAGAAGGACCCCTGCCTGCTGTTCTTCGACGAGGAGCTCTTCGGCAAGTGCAGCATGATCGTGGACCCCGTCGTGTACGTGTCGTCCTGCCAGCAGGACATGTGCAAGCCCGGCAGCGACCAGAAGGGCGCCTGCGACTCGCTCAGCGCCTACGCCAAGGAGTGCGCGCGCAACGGCATCTGCCTGAACTGGCGCCGCCCCGACGTCTGCCCCTACGACTGCCCGGCCGACATGAGCTACGAGCCCTGCGGCTGCGCCAAGACCTGCGACACGGCGAAGGCCCTCGACGAGTTCGCCGCCGTCAACATGAACACGAATGCGATCGTGAAGACCGTGACCTCGGACGAGATGTGCTCGGCCGAGGAGCGCTTCGAGGGCTGCTTCTGCCCGCCCGGAAAGGTGATGGACAACGGCCGCTGCATCGCCGAGGAGCTGTGCGTCCGCTGCGACGACGCCGAGCACTTCCCGGGCGACCGGTGGCAGAAGGACAAGTGCACCGAGTGCTCGTGCAACAAGGACGGCAAGACCGAGTGCGTCGAGCGCAAGTGCCTCGTCGAGGAGAACATCTGCGCCGAGGGCTACGTGCCCCACAAGACCGTGTCCGAGGACCAGTGCTGTCCGCGCTACGCCTGCATCCCGGAGCCGAAGCTGCCGCCCGCCAAGATCTGCCTCGAGCCCCTGATGCCCGTCTGCGGGCCCGGCCAGTTCCACAAGCAGAAGACCGGCCCCGACGGCTGCCCCCAGTACATCTGCGGTGAGGAGAATTCCCATTCGATTGTCCAATATTCCTTTCTGATTCTCTTTGGCCTTTCCCATCATGCTCTAGAATCCTACCTTTTGATCTTCCCATCTAAGCTTCCTTTCTAATCTCCTACCTGATCTTCCTCTCTGAACTGCCCCCATTATTTTCCTTTCTGATCTTTCCTTCTAATCTTCCTTTCTAATATTCCTTTCTAATCTTTCTGTTCAAATCTCTAGAATGCAAGCCCAAGGACGAGTGCGACCCGCTGGTCCCACCCAAGGACCTGAAGCCCGGCGAGAAGCTCGTCAAGGAGGAGGCCGGCTGCTGCCCCACGCAGAAGGTCGTCTGCGACAAGGCGACCTGCCCGAAGGCGCCCGAGGGGTGCGAGGAGAAGTTCTACGAGGTCCTCACCAAGATGGAGCCCGGCGACTGCTGCCCGCACTTCGTGTGTGGTGAGTTCGGGGCATCAGAAGTGGAGGCCAAGTTTTCTTAACACCCTCCCTCACTCTCTCTCTCTCTGTGTAGCTCCGCCGAAGGACCTCTGCATCGCGCAGTACGAGCCCGGCGAGGAGGCCAAGTTCACCAAGAAGCTGGCCGAGAAGTGGCTGCACCCGCAGGACCCCTGCAAGCACGAGCTCTGCGCCTACGGCCCCAACGACTCGACCCAGATCATCACGACCCAGGAGACGTGCGACGTGAAGTGCGCGCCCGGCTTCACCTACGTCAACCAGGAGCCGACCATCAAGTGCTGCGGCGAGTGCGTCCAGACCGCCTGCGTGTTCGAGGGCAAACTGTACAAGCCGGACGAGGAGTGGAAGAGCGAGGACACGTGCACTTCCTACCACTGTGTGGTGAAGGGCGACAGCCTGATCGTCAGCTCGCTGAAGGAGTCCTGCCCCGACGTGTCCAAGTGCGCCGAGCACCTGATCTACCAGGAGGGCTGCTGCAAGTACTGCAAGGAGGAGCCCAAGAGCGAGGACCAAAGTGAGTGACGGACGGAGGAAGAGGGCGAGGAATGGGAATTTCATTGGCTTTCCTTGATCTTCCGCAGAGAACTGCCTGCCGATGTCCCTGGCCGTGAGCGAGACGAAGGGCCTGGTGAAGCTGCAGAAGCCCGGCCACGGCGCCTGCGTCAATGTGGAGCCCATCCAAGGCTTCACCGAGTGCGTCGGCTCCTGCAACTCGGGCTCCAAGTACAACGCTGGTGAGTTGCGACTGTGATTTCGCCTTCTGGACTCTCCCTTCTCAACTCCAACTCGGTTGTTGCCTTTGCAGAGACCTTCATGCAGGACAAGATCTGCCACTGCTGCAACATCAAGGCCTACAAGACGATCTCCGTGCCGCTGGTGTGCGAGGACGGCCTGAAGATCACCAAGGACGTGAGTGGATTCTTCTCCTGCCACCCTCTCGTCCAGATACTGATCTCTCTCTCCCTCTCCCTCTCCCTCTCCCTCTCCCCTCGTAGATTGAGATCCCCTCGTCCTGCGGCTGCCTGCCCTGCTCGGACTCGGCCGAGTACCAGACGGACAACCAGGTGGACGTGCGTCTGCAACCGCTGCCCCTGGCCCAGTTGATCGGCTCCCGGAAGTGAGACCCAAGGAGCCCTGGGAAGAGCGACGATAACGACGACCACGATGATGATGATGGTGATGTTGCAGATGACGTCACAGCCTCTAACGATTTATGAATATCTCTATGAATTAGCTTAGACTTCGATTAGGTATAAAGAGTTTTCCAATAAAAACAATGCAAAATAATCAATTCTATCGCGTCCTTCCTGCGCTCTCTCTCTCTCTCTGGGTGTTTTGGTTCCAGACGTCCGTCGAGAGACGAGTCCTTCATAAATATTAAAAACATTCGATCGAGGGGTCCTCGACGCCCCATCGAAGGCCAATGATTAATTATGGCCCAATCTTTTACCGCGAAAAGCTTTTCCCGCATTTATAATGCACGACCCCCGACTCCCGACCCCCGGCCGCGACTCCGCCTCCCTCAGCCTGGCTGCCGGCATCTCGGCCGAGCCCCTTGAGTGCTCCGGGGGAGCGCCAAATAATTCATGGCCACCTCCTCGCGCTCGCCTCCTGCTGATGCTGCTCTGCCCCACTCGCCACGGCGGCCGCGTCAACTAGAATAGTAAAAGTCTCGCCAACGCCATGGTCGCTGCCATCGTCGCCTCCGTCGTCCGCGTCATCGCCACAGAGGCAGCGGGCAGCGGGCAGCGGGCAGCGGGCAGCGGGCCGCGGCCTGAGGCTGAGGCGGGGCTCGACACGGGGTCGAAGCATGGCAGTAAAGGCCATTCGAACACGGGAATCCGCGCGCGAACGAGTGCCGAACGAGGTGAGTCCGAGGTGAAGGAGAAAAAGAGAGCTCGGGAGATAAAGAGGGGTGGGCAGTAGAGTGAGAGTGAGAGATGAGAGATGAGAAGCTGGTGCCAGTGAGTGCATCAAGCACCATCATCGCGGATGCAAAGCCTTCTTTGGGCCATAAAGCCTCATTGATGATTCCACGGAATCGAAGAAACATAAAAAGCGTCGAGTCGAGTCGGGTCGCGTCGCGTCGAGTGGAGGAAATTTTGTAGATTCGCGATGGAGCTCCAGCTCATCCTCCAGCTCATCCTCCAGGTGGCGGACGGCGAATGGTGAATGGCCGTCCGGACGATCGTTTGGACGGCTTGAGGAAGGCATCTATTTTGGATTGAATTTCCAGAGCCTTCGCCGATGCTGCGACCGTGGCCGCGGCCATTCGGGCGGTCGAGTGGCGACGTTGGTGGTGGTGGAGCGGCTGCAGTCGCCGTTTGCAATTTATTTATGAGTTCGTTAGCGCGCCACTCGTGTTTTGTGATCAGCAATCATGCAGATTGGTTGCACTGTAGGGGGCCCCTGGGGGCGGGACGGGGCTGGGTGGTCCGGAGGCTGAAAGCTGCAGATGTCGGGGGAGGCACTTTCAAGGAGGAATCGTGACCGCAGTGGGTAGGCGGGGGCTCGTGAGTTGGATTGGGATGGAAATGGTACTGATGAGAGTGGACAGAAAGTGTTGGCATAACTTACCAGTGAATGGGATCAATACGGAAAAAGAGAACGAGAAAAGGGGCATGGAGAACGAGCAAAAAAAGTAGTAAACGAGAGAGAAAAACGGTGAAAGGATACAAAAACTGGTAGGAAACAGAAGAAACGGACAGAAGAAGCGGAGCTTGGTTTGTACTGCAGGTTCTTGCATAGGATAGGGTTCTTGTCTAAGTTGATCCAGTTCTATTGGGGATACGAGATCAATATTGGTTTGTGTACTGGCTAAAGTGCAGCAATCTGTGTTTGGGTGAATATTTAAGAACTGATTTTCCTTCTCTTTCCTCTCCAGATCATCCTTCTCTTTATTTTAAAGAGACTCCTCTTCTGAATGGTCCCCTGGCCACATGTTCAAATATTTACACAGCACCGAGAGACAAAATTATTAACCCATTATCGTGCATCTCTTCAACCCACCCACAGCAAATGAAGTCACTATTAAAAAGGACTGCGCCGTCGGACCCCAGTCCGAGCGGGCCGGGACCAGCCCGAGGATCCACTCGAGACTGCAACGGAAAAATAGGAAAACAAAAAACGGCTCCAGTCCTCGTAGCAAGCGAACGGAGCAAACTCTTGCATAACAAATGAGATGTCCTTCGACGGACCGAGCCGTGTATTGGAGAGGGATGGAGAGGAAGTGGGAGCGGGACGGCGGCAAAACACATCAAAATATTTGGGCATTTTAATTCCAGCCGTCGGCGTCCACAAGCGATAAATAATTCAAAATGCAGCGACGCCCGGCGACGAACGAACGAGGAGCCTGGAAAAAGCGCCGAGTTAATCCCAGGCATATGCGGCAGGGACAACCATCGCCCTCTCTCCCCCTCTCTCTCTGCGGGCCTCACTCTAATCCTCTCGCTCGCACTCGGTCCATGCTCCGTGCAGCGACGAAATTAGAAATGAAGAGCCTTCGAGGACTGCAGGGGAGGCCTGTGTTTCTTGATGCTCCTCTGGCTATAGATGGTGTTGTTGTTATGAGTGTTGTCGTTGTTGTTGTTGTTGTTGTTGTTGTTGTGGATTGCCACTTTTTGCCCTCTCGCAGGCCCGCCTCGTCGCTGGTCCTCGCCAACCTCGTCGGCCTAGAAGTCGTCTTCATTTGCTTTGAGGGAATTTTTTCCACCGCCTCCGTCTCCGCCGCTCCACTGGCTCGGCTGCTCCTCCTGCTGCACTTATGGTGCCGTTAGAGACGCTTATCCTAATTGTGGTGGCTGAAGCGGTGCCCTCGGTCCCCGGCTCCGGCTCCATCCCGGGCCCCTCGGCCGCCCTTGACGAGTTGTTCACGTTGTTCTTGCTGCTGTTGCCGGCTCGTTGTTCGTTGTTCGCTGAGCGCGGTTGGGCTCGGTTCGGTTCTGGCCGGGAGCCAAAAATGATTCCTCTTCGGGGAGTTGCCACCTTTTTTCGACAGGAGCCGGAGGCGGATTGGGTCGAGGGTGGCAGCGGGATCGAGAGCGGGTGGCGAGGGAGACGATGAGAGCGAGGGCGAGTTGAAGAAGGTGTTGAGGAGACTGGGGCGGTGGTGAAGTTGTGGTGAATATTAAGGAGTGTTCGTTTGGATGAAGAGGTGGTCAGGGGTGACCGTGGGAGGAACCAGAGTCGGGGGAGGTGAATTTGTTTGGATGAGATGGGTTCGATGGGTTTGAGGTGGAGGCTTAGAAATTAGCTGAGGTGGAATGAAATCAATTTGGAAGAGCTGCGGTGGATTTGGAAAGGTTGAGGTGGTTTTAGGTGGAATGAGAAGCATTTAGGTGAGTTGAGGTGGCTTTAGCCCCGCTGAGGTGGGTTCAGAAGCGCTGCGGTGGACTTCGTAGGTTCGTGGGAAGGTGAGAAATACGTTCATCACGCGAGGTGAATGAGGTGAATTTCGTCATGTGCCATCACAAATTTCGGCAAATGTTCAGATATTTCTGCCTGGGTTATGGAATTCGAATTGAATTAAGCCTTTGATTCGGTGGGAATGCGGGAAATCGTGCTGGGAGACTGCGAGGAAACCGCTTTTTAAACAAAATTAAAAATGTCGCAACCCATTGATGTGAAGTCCGCATGGTGAGCCGTATGAAAGTCAGCATCCTCAGCTTCCTGCTGCATTCAAACCCACCACCTGGCGAAGAAAACTCAACACCTCCACCAGTTGTTGAGTTTTCCGCTTGAGCTTCAGCCAATTCGAATTCCACCCCGATGCTCTACCGGAATCCCCCCTCGCCCCCGATTCAATAATTCCCACTCGCCCTTATGCCATAATCCTTTCCCGTGTCCTGGCCTAGAAAATGCCGTGAAAAGTTGTTTTAAAGGATTTCTGCACCAGTCGCGCTCGCTCGCTCCCAGGCGGCCCGGCCTGGCCCCGGGTCCTGTGTTTCGTGTCCTTGTCTTTGTGCCGGGGTCTTTGTTGAGCTTGTCATGTGTGTGGGTGAGTCGTGTGTATTTGTGTTGGTGTGTGTGATTAGCGGAGGCTGGCAAAAAGTCGGCAAACATTTTTTCAACAATTTTTTGGCCATGGGGGGTCGGGGCTCCGTTTGTGGGGCGGGGGTTGCGGTATGAAGCCCAGCCTAGTTCTAGTTTCGGCCACGTTTTGCGGGTGGCGCTCGCAGCACCGGCCGACCGCACAAAAACCGTTATAAAATAGAATTTTCCCAGTTTTCCTCCTTTTTTTCCTCACTTCGTTCGCACAGCCCGTGTTTGGGTGGGTGCGGGTGTGTCTGTGTGATGTGTGCATGTGGGCGTGGATGTGTGGGCATCGTGGCAGTTGTCGTTGCCGGAGTTCTGTTTGTTGTTGTTGGTGTCTGGCGTCGGGCTTAAGCTGCGGTCGGCGTTTTTGGTCACGCCGGGGGCCGCGACAGAAACGAAGGAGAGAGAGGGAGAGGGAGAGATAGAGAGAGAAGTATGCAACGTACTTTGTGGACTCAGCATACCCACCACACCCATCGTCGATGCTCACCACACCCGATATCCACCATCTGGTCAAAATTTAACATCTCGAATTCTATCAATAGACCAGTTCATATTTATGTTGCATTAAAATATGATTGTGGTTTTTGTTTGATGAAATTTCTCGATTTCTAATCGGTGGAATTCCCCATTTCCCCTCTCGCTTCTTCAATTTATTAATTTTCCGCACGACGAAATGCAAAACAAAATAAATAAAAGAATGAAACAGGAATGGAAAATACCGAATTTAAAGGGACAGAGGACATAATTCAAAATTTAGCGTATCATTTTGTGAATAATTTAGTGAATTATAAAAACAACAATGAGCCTAAATGATCCTTTTAAAGGCCCTTCCATCTAAACCTGCGATTTTCACTATTCGCCTTTTATGGCTCAAAAACTCAAAACTTCACAAGGCCAACTTTAAATCGCTTAACTTTTGGGAACGGGGATTTTACATAAATGTACAAGTTTGTGATGCTCATTATTTACAGTGATTATGTAAATATTCAATTATTCTCCTCGCACCCATTCCCATATGGGCCGCCCGCTCGCCCGCCTCCGCCCCCGCCCGCTCATCCACCTCCATCTCCTCCATCGCCCCCCGCTCATCGGCCTCTCGCCCTCCACTGTTCAAACTTTGACCTCGTTGCACACTTCGCGGAGGCGAGAGGGCGAGGGAGGGGTCGCCACCACCAGCTCCAAACGACACCCGCGGCCCGCTGTCGAGGCCGCGTCACTGGCAGCGGCGACAGCGGCAGCGACAGCGGCTGCGGGCCACGTGCCATGTAGCTGTAAATAAACTTTGCTCCGAATCCAGTGAACTTTTGATGGAATCCGATGCAGTGACAACAACAAAAACAACGACAGCAACAACAGCAACAACAACAACAACAACAACAACTGGTTGTGACTGGTGGCAGCAGAAGAAGAAGAAGAAGATGAAGCTGGAAAAATTGCAACAGAAACTCAAATGAGCGCGAATGCCACAAACAGAAGGCAACAACAACAGTAAATACAACAACAGTAACTACAACAACAGTAACTACAACAAAAATACGACAACACCAACACAACACAAGCAACAAAATCAACAACAACAAAATCGCCTACAACAACAGCAAGAGCAGCGGCCAGAGCGGCATCAACAAAAGCAAAAACAATGGACATCAGTGGAACAAGAAGAACAACAAAAACAACAGCAACAACGACAAAAACAAAACGACCAACGAAAACACGAACAACAAAAAAAAAAAAACAATTTCATAACTATGTAAAAAACAACAACATCCACAACACCAACAACAACAACTGATTACACATGGCTAGAGATGCCATCAGTTCACGCACACAAACAAAAACACACACTCACGAGTGCATTCGCAAACTCAAACATGTGCATCAACTCAACCACACACACACACACCAGCTCTCACCCACACACACAGCCACAGATGCAAACGGGCGAAGTCAGGCATTTTGCAAATCAAAATAATTTGCTACAATTGAAATAAACTGTGAACTGTTGGAATTGTTGTTGTTGTTGTAATTGCTGTTATCGCCGTTATTGTTGTTGTTGTTGTAGCTGCTGTTGTAACATCGCCAACAGGAGGAGGAGAAGAAGAAGAAGATCAGCTCGCCGCAAAGACAACACGATGCATTACACTGATGATGCCATGCTGTGTGTGTGTGTGTGTGTTTGTGAATGGCTATGCGAATGTGTATGTGAGCGTGTACGTGTATGTAAGTATTGGCGTGTATTGATGTGTATTTGTGGTCGTGTGCCTGTCTGTGAGCCTTGCGATGCGATGGTGCGGAAGACACAGGACTTAAAATCAATTAAAAATTGATACAATCAAAAAATACGGCATCGCTGGCAAGGAAAAAATTCCCCGAAAACAAAAATCTCTTGGGCCTCGATAGGGCAAAAATATGATCTCGTATATTTTGTTATTGTAAAACTAACTGAGCACAGAAAGCGTCACAAATTTCTCATAAAAATTCGTACCTGATTAAGAAACTCGTCCCAAAATGAAAGGAACAAAACACAAAAATAAAACAAAAAAAAAACAAAAAAAACATAACTGCAAAATAATTCGGAAAGCATAACTAATGGAGTGAATAATAATTTGAAATATTTGTTTTTAACGCACATGTTTTCATTTAAGACAAATACTTTTCACTATGAATATCTTCATCATAAATATTTTCATCATAAATATTTTCCTTTAACACAAATATTTTTAACACAAATAATATGTTTTAATAGAATTTTTTCAACGCAATTGTTTTTAAACACAAATAATTTTCCTAATCACAAATAAGATGTGTCATAAATATTTTTTCTTTCACTAGATCCTCGCTTTCCTGGAAACATTCATTCAATTTCGTTTTTATTAACTCCAAGCACTCCTTAGAAGGCTCGTAATGAAGCCAAGAGCTGAAGACTGAGCTTATTTGATCACAGGACAGGACACAGGACTCCTTTATGGTTCTCTATTGGGTCCTCAAGACACCTCAGTGGGCGATGAAGCGATCAGAGCGGATGCCAGGAGGTGGAGACGGTGCAGAGAGGAGGGATGGAGGAGGGTTCGAGGAGGGAAATCGAGCTAATGAAGAGGGATCGAGAGAGGTTGAAGAGGAGACAAATATATATTGTAAAAGGCTCATTGTGCCGACGGGAGCTCGATTGATTTTCAAAGCAACTGCTGGTGCAACAACAAGTTCACAAGCTCAGGAGTAATGGCAACAGAGGCAAACAACAGCAACACGACGGGGGCAAATTGCGGGGAAAACAAAACTACAACAACAAAAATAACGAAAATATCGACCTCATACTCTCGCCTCAACAAATGCCCATCGCACTCAACGTCATTTCAATATCTATTTTCATTCTCCAGCAGACAATGGAAGGCATTCAATAAAACACTCTCCAACATGTCGGTCCATCTCTTTCACTCACTCCTTCCCTCTCCTTCTCTCTCTATCTCTCTCTCTCTCTCTGCACACATTTCTCTCCCTATCCCACTTTTCGCCCTCCTCCGCCGCCCTCTCGACGGCTGCTGATGCAACAAAACCAGAGAAATCGACGACTCCCAGTTGCAGCAGCTCGAGGGAGGCCACGAAGGAACCCTTGTTATTGTTGTTGTTGTTGTTTTCTGCATTTTTCCACCACTCCCGATGCCACCACACGAGGACTCACCGGAGCCATCGGGTCTCATTAGAGGAGACCGAGAGGTGCCAAAAGAAGGAGTCGAAAGCGGAGGAGATCAAATAATAAACCGAAGTGGAAGAATAAAAAGGGGTGTAGAAAAGACAGTGAAGAAGAGGAGGAGAAGGGGGGAAATACAAGAAGAAGAAACGCTTCCTGGCCACATCCCAGGAAGCGAAGCAGAAGAAGAGGTCGGTGGCAAATTCGATGGAATTTTTTCGGAGTTCGATGCGAGTGATTTGCAAAACCTGTTGAGAGCTCTGTCGTGTCCTGTCGTTGGAATCCATTTCGTCGATTTGGCGCTCATTCGTCGTTGTTGTTGTTTTTGTTGTTGTTGTTGTTTCTGTGGTTGTGGTTGTTTTTGTTGCTGCCGTTGCTTGCGCTCGGAAAACATTAAAAACGCATTTTCGTCAATGAAAGCGAAAACACGACGCCAACAACAGGAGCTCGAACAGCAGCAGGAGCAGGACAACAACAAGGGGCGTATAAAAGACAACAACAACAACAATGGCAACTCTTTCGCGAAAGGTTGCCACGCTTCCGTGCTCTGTCTCCCTCTGCCCCTCTTGGTCTCTCTCTGGCTCAGGGTCTTTCGCTCGTTTGACAGCGAAAGCAAAAACACTGTCGTGGCCGGGACGTTAAAAATGATCACGTTGTCTATAGCAGTAAACAGCAGCAGCAACAACAGCAATAGCAACAACAATGACAACAGCAATGCAACAACAACATTGAAACAAAAACAAGGGCAACATCAATGGCAGCGGTAACAAAGGGCCACGAAAGCGTTTTCGTTTTCGCTTTCGTTAGCTTTGTTTTTTCCACGTGGCCGGAAGTCCTTCCTTCCAACGGGCGAGGGGAGGACGAGACGAGGGCGAAGAAGCGCGAGACACGGGACCCGAGGAGGATGCGAGCGAAATGTTACCTTATTTTAATGCTTAATTCAAATGTTTTCGCTTTTGTTTCCACTCTCGAAATAATTTTACTTTCGTCCTCGTTTCGTTGTCGCTTCGTCCTCCGGCTTCGTCGCCGGCGTTGGTCGTCCTTTCTCTGTCGATTTGTTTCGTTTGGTCGTCGCCTCGTCTGCTCTTCGCCCCCTTGTCTCGCGTCCTCCGTCGCGTTTCGTGTCCTTTGACTTTCCCTGCGCATTTGAATGCCTGCGGAGGAGGCAGGGCGAACGAAGGGACCTCGAGGGACCATCAGAGACAGTGGGAAAGGGAGAGACACAGACAGTGAAAGAGCTGGAAAGTGTGTCAGACGGTGGGCGAGGAACAACAGCTGGCTCGCTGTGCTTTTCCGCCGTTTCCCCGGCGTCCTCGACGCTGTCGCCGGACGTCCTTCGCCCGGCTCCTGGCCGCACGACTTCCGCGTCGGTGCCCGATCGAAGACTCGTGCTCGGGGTCCTCGCATGTAACTGACTGTCGTTTGTCCGTCTCTCACGCTTGGAGCTCGTCAGGCGTAGAAAATCATGCGATGCGATTTATTGACTCCAGTCGCGTCGCTTGTCGCGTCGCCTCTCAAAGCGGAATAATTGACATAATTTTCAGAGAAGGAATAAAAGTCTGATTAAAGTGACTTCGACGCTCCTCGAGCTGCCGTTTTAACGTCTTCTTCCTGATGGAGCAAAAGAAATTAAGGTGGCGAACAACTGAAGCCGTACAGATTCTCGTCACGTCCGGCCTGTTGCGACTTCGTCGATCCTCATTTTGTCGCATATGTCGAAGTAGCGAATTTTGACAAGCGGTTACTTTTTCCTAGAGACCCGATTACCGGCCCCCTCCCCTCGTCGACCTCACCCAGAACAACAACAACAACAACAGTTGGCGGAGAAGAAGAAGTTGCGTCATTTTGTTTACAAGTCGCGGCCGGAAGCACGTGCTCGGGCGGCTTCGTGTCTGGAGGAGGACGATGAAGAAGAGAGGAAAATAAGAGGGGGAAAAACCCGAAAGGGAGAAATAATAAGAAAAAAAAAGGAAATGCAGAAGAAACCAGAAGAAAATATTCGGAAATGTGCGAAAGACAACCACAAAATTAAAACCCATGAACACGTTGACATTTACAGCAACAACAACAGCAACAATACCTCAACAAGAACAACACAACAACAACAACACCAAAATTACCACAACAACATCAACAATAACAACAACAACATAAACACTAACATTTCCACAACACCTGCCCAAACAACCAACACCTTTAATAAGTGTATTTGAAGCTGGTTACACGACCTCTCTCTCTCTCTCGCTCTCTCTCACGCGTCCTCTCCTTCCCTACACTCATCCTCATCACTCTCCCTTTCTCCCTCACTCTTCCCCCCTCATCCCTCTCTCTCTCTCCCTCTCCCGCTCCCGCTCCCGACGACCCCGAACGACACGCAAATAAATAAAAATTATGAACTCGACCCGAGGGGCGGGCGCGAGTGGGGGCGTGGCGTGAAGTTGGATTGCACGGAGTTGGCAACACTTTTCACGCCTCCCCTCGACGGTCGAGGCCTCGTCGTTTTGTTGTTGTTGCGGCTTTTGTTGTTCTTGTAAGGCAATTGGTGGCTCTCGATCCTGGGAAGGAGGCGGCGGAGGGATGCGGGGGGGGGGCGGGTCGTCGCCGGGGGCTGAGGTGCCGAAATTGCTTATTTAAGCATTTAATCGCGTGTGGAAGGAGGTCCAAATTGTTGTTGTTGTTTGGGTTGTTGTTTGTTGTTGTTATTGCTCTTGTCCTGCCCTGTCAAACACAAGACGTGGTCGAGGGTGGGGCAAAATAGGTGGGAGAGAGAGAGAGGGGGGGGGGGGCGGTGCAGTGAGGGAGACAGAGAGACGGCGGAGGTTCGCGTCGTGGCCGCGAAGTGAAGCAAAATATTTTATTAACTTGTTCTACGTGTTGTTTCGAGACTTGTTTTTATTTCGTGTCGTTGGTGTTGGCTCTGAGGTGGTTGTTGTTGTTGGAGCTTTTGCTGTTGTTGCTGTTGTTATTTCTGTTGTTGTTGTTGTTGCTGTTGTTGTCGTTGTTGTTGTTGTCGTTGTCATTCATGTCTGTGTTTTTTCTCCGTAATTTCGGTGGCTCGTATTAGACCATGTTATTGTTGTTATTTGTTATTCCTCTCATTCATTTTCGTTATTGTTGTCAAACATTGCTGTTGTTGTTGTGGTGGTTCCTGTCACGCTTGATTGTTTTTTCATATTGTCGTTGTTGTTGTTGTTGTTGTACCCTGTAACCAATTACTGTCGCTGTCCCCGTTGTTGCTGCGCTCTTGTGCCTCCTTTGATCAGGTAATTAGATTTTAATTGCGTTGCGTGAGCGGCCGCTGGTGCCCAATTTCGCACTCTCCCTACCTCCCTCCCTGCCTCCCTCCCTCCCTCTCACTCCCTCTCTCTCTCGCCCACCCCCTCTCCCCGCCTTCCACGCACTTCCCTCCTGGTCGTCCCTCGTTTCCCCCTTTCCACCCGAATTCCCCGAGTGATCGAGCCCGATCCCGAGCCCGAGTCCGAGCCCGAGTCCGAGCCCGAGTCCGAGCCCGATCCCGAGCCCGAGGTGTCGGCGACACACACAGGCACACAAGCACACAAACACACTCTCGCCTCACACCTTCAACGCCGACCAACGAGTCAAAAAAGGTCTCTCTCGCAAGAGATTCAAAAACCAGTTCCTTGAAATAAGGGAAACTCCTCAGAAGACCTCGAAGAAAACACATAAAAAATACTTGAAAAAACTTCAAAAATTACAAAAAAAAATAAAACAAAAAAAATTCCCTAGGTCTTCCCACGCTTAGAAAAAGGGCTCAAAAACCTCCCAGCGACCACGTGCCCAGCGCGCCGAACTCACCTCGCCTGTCGTCGCTTTTCCACCACGGCACGGGGGCCTCCGTCTCGGCGAGGGTTTGTGTGAGGGTGTATGGGTGTGTGTGTGTTGGTGTCGGTGTCTGGTCGAGGCTGTTTGAGTGTGTGCTGATTGTGGGAACTGCAACAACACGTGCTTCAGCGCATTCTCAATCTCGTTCTCGTAGTTGTTGTCATTGTGGTTGCAGTTGCTGTTGTTGTAGTTGTAGTTGTAGTTGTTCTGGCTCTTGTTGTTGTTGTTGGCCAACTGCTTTTTGGCAATTTTTCAAAAAGCATGTTTCATTCCTCGTCTGCCATTCGTCGTCGTCCTCGTCGTCGTCGTCGTAGGCTCGACATTTGCTCTTTTCCTAATTCCTCTTCGTCTTCTCTGTCTTCCTCTCCTTCCGCTTCCGCTCGCTGTTGCTATTGTTGTTGTTGTTGCACTCGACTTCGTTGTTGTTGTTTCTGCCGCCTACCGCCACCCGCCTTGTCGTCAACGCAAGCGCCGGCTCTCGTCGGCCTCCGTCGCGCGCCTTGTGATTCGCTTCACGTCTCCCGTCTCTCGTCTCTCGTCTCCTGCCTCCTGATTTCATCCTTTCTCCCTTCATCTCCTCTTTCCCTCCTCCTCCTCCTCCGTTCCGTTCCACCACTTGCTGGGACTTCCTGCATTTTCGGCGACTCCTTTCGCTGCCGTTCGCGTTACTTTCGGCATCCGCTCGCCGCAAGCGGCCTCGTCTCAGCTTCGCCATCGTCGTCGCTTTCGAGTCCTCGTCGTCTTCCGCGAGTCCTCATCATCGTCGTCGTCTCCTCCATCATCGTCGTCGTCTTCTGCGAGTCCTCGTCGTCGTCTTCGAGTCCTCGCATTCGACCTGCGAGCCCTTCGAGTCTTCGCCTTCATCTCCATCTTCGCCCCAGTCCTCGTCCACCTCGTCCTCCTCCTCATCGTCCACCTCGTCCTCCTCCTCATGGTCCCCGTCCTCGTCCTCGCCCTCTTCCTCGTCATCGTCGCCGTCCCTCGCCTGGCCGCCCACGAATCATCCTCCGAACCCTGAGCCGAGCCTACGATTTCTAGGCCTACGAGTGACTTCGGCGCCTCCGACTGTGGGGGTGAATCAGAGTGTGTGTGGGTGTGTGTCTGTGTGTTTGTGTGTTGGTGGGAGTCCCCTGTGTTGTTGTTGCCGAGGATTAACTGCCGTCGACCGGCCGCCGTTGCTGGCTGGTCGGAGCCGCGGCGGTGGCTCCGAGGACCACGCAAGTTGCGCCGCTTTGTGGTAGGTTGAGTTCGCGCCCTCTCGCTCGCACGCCCTCGATCTCTCTCTCCTTCACTCTCTCTGTGACCCCCTCTCTATTCATCGCTCGCTCTCGCCGCCGTCACGCTCTCTCGCCACGAAAGCTCGCTCGCGCTCTCGCTCTCGTCTCGACTTCGACTTTCGATTCGCTCTCGATTTGCCTTCCTTGATTTCGCTCTCTCTCTCTCCCCCCTTTGTGGTGGTGGTGAATGCGTGAAGATGTGTGTGCGTGTGTGTTTGTGTGGGAGCCGCTGATTTTTATTGTCGTGTTTATTTTTGTCGCTTATTCGTTTACAACGCTTCCCAGTGGCTCGGCTGAAATCTTAACGATTTTTACAACTTTTTCGTCCCGCTCTCTCTCTCGCTCTCTCTCTCTCTTGGTGACTCGCTTTTCCACTTCTTCGCCTCCTGATTTTCCTGGTTGTTGCTTTTGTTGTTGTTGTTGTTGTTGTTGTTGTGGTGGACGGTATGTGGGTGAAGCAGCGCCGGGTCGCCCGACTTCGAAATTTACTCCAGCACGTGCTCCGCGGCGATTCGCAAAATTAAAGCATACTCTCAGGCGCACGAGGTGAGAGCGTGAGAGTTTGCCTCAGGTTTCTCGGGCATTTCGGGAGATTTTTTATTTATGAGCGGGTTATGATAAATTCAAAAATACCCTCGTTTAAACAAAAAAAAAAAAAAAACACCAAAATAAAAAGTTTGGCTGAAATTCGATTTACTATGAAATAGAAAAGAACGAAATAATGCATTAAATTTCAGGCAAAAGCCAATGTTATTATAAAAATTGAAAAATTGAAGGATTAAAATGAGCACCAAATTTTTGTATAAATACGACTTTAACATATCGTAATAAAAAATGAATAAAATGAAAAATCTTTGATCGTTAATGGAAAATAAATTTAAAATTTCAAAATATTGCAAAATATATAAATTGCTTAATTTTTGGTTAATAAATAATTTACTTAAATAATCCCCAATTTGGTATATAAACTTTTTTTTTTGTGCACAGCACTGAATTTAAGATAAGTTGAAATTGAAAAATACTTGCTCAAGTTCTTTTGAAGTTTACCGAGCTCTCTTTTGGTTTTTGATTAATTTTGTATTTGCAGTTGTTTTTACAAAAAACAACTCAAAGGACATTCTCAAGCTGTAGTTTTTGCCGGCCTCGAACCCAAATATCCTCGCTTTTGTCATCGGCCTCTCCTCCGGGTCCGCCTCTTGGACTCATTAGTTGGCAGCCACGCCTCCTCCTCCTCCTCCTCCGCCCCTTCGGGCCTCATCTCCATCGCAGAGATCCTTTGAATCCATCGCCGTCGTCCGCGTCCCCGCCCTCGTACCCTGAAAGGAGCGACGCGAAGCCGACCCGAACCGAACCGAAGCAGGCGAAGGGTTTCATAATTTTTATTAAAAAATTAAAAGCACTTCACGGCAAAAATAAACACAGGTGGGAGCCGCCATTCACACACACACACACACCACACTCTTAAATACATTTGCGAACGCCCCCAAATCACACACACACACACACACACACACAGGCATGGGCTCCACCAGCACAGGCGGACGGAGCTGCAGCTGAAACGCGCACTCATCGCACGAGGCGCGCCGAGGAAGTGAAGGAAGGACTCGAGCCCAAGCGAAGCCTACTTAACAAGGATTCCAACAACAACAACAGCAACTGCCACTTGCCCTGCGGTGGCGAATGGGGCGAGAGAAAGAGAGAGGGGATGGCGGAGAGGCTGGGAAAGAGAGTGGGAGGGGGGGCGAGGCCGCGTGAGGGTGGGGGTGAGTTCGAGGCTGCATTTTATTGCATTGCATTTGCATGCGAGCGAAGTTCGGCGGGCCCGGTGGTGGGTGTGGCGGGGGGCGGCTCGAGCGGAGGCGGGGCAGTCGCGGTGTGGAGGGCGAGGGCGAGGACGGCGTCGGGACGTCGGACGTTTTTCGCCGCGCTTCGAAGGAAGCCGAAGAAAGCGAGCGACTTCGCGTGGGGCCGCAGAAGGGGCGGGGCGCGGGCGCCGCACGACAGGACGCGGCCAACGTATGTGGGTGTTTGTGTTGTTGTTGTATTCGTTTTTTGTCCCATTCCTTCTGCCGTTGTTGTTGCAGTTTCCTCATTAAGTAGTCAATCGTTGCTGCTGCTGTTGCTGCGAGTGCTTTGGCTCTTGTTGTTGTTCGTGTTGTTGTTCTTGTTACTGCTTTTGTTCTGTTACTGTTTCGGTTGTTGTTCCTGCTTTTGCCATTGCTTTGTTCGGCTGTTGTTGTTGTTGTTGTTGTTTTTGCGGTCGCCGCCGTTGTTGTTGTTGCTGCTGTTGTCGGTCCTCGTGAGAGACCAATGAGCGGAGCCGAGCTTTTCTGTGACGTCACCGTTGGCGGCCGCCCGCCAGTGCAACGAGTCTCGCCTGCGCTCTCTCCCCATCGCTCTCTTCGCTCCCTTCCGCTCTCCCGACGCTCAGTCGCAACTCTCTTTGTACGGTCGCCTCGCTCTTGCTCTCGCTCTCGCTCTCTCTCCGTCCGTTGCCGACGCTCGCTCGCGGCTCCACCACATGGTGGCGTCGTTGTTTTTGCTGCCGTTTCTCTGTCGCCTCGTGCTTCGCTCGACACCGGAGCCGACAACGACGCGAACAAAAACAACGACAACGACGAGCGGCGAGCGAACGACGAGAACGAGGAGGACGAACGAACGAACGAACGACGACGACGACGACGACAACGCGAACGACGATGAGCACGAGACGAAGGACGGCGAAAGGAAATTCGCAAAATCAAATCATCAGAAATTTCCTCGCCTGCAATGGCGGCGACAGTCGTGTGGCAAAAGCCGCTGCAATCGCATTCGCCGTTACCGTCGTCGTTTCGTCTCTCGCAACGCCTTCGAACTCTCGCCACGGTTCCGATCGTCGTCCTCGTCCTCGTCGTCCTCGTCGTCATCGCCGCCGTCGTAGTCGTCGCCTCGACTTCGAGTTCGAGTTCGTCCTCGTCCTCGTCTCGTTCTCGTCATCCTCGTCCCATTGTCGTCGCCTTGGTCCTTCTCGCAGTCAGTCTAAATCTCATTTTCCTCCTCCCCTCCTTCGCATTGTCGTCGTCGTCTCTGCCGTTCCGGCCCACGCCGCCTGGCCGTGAAGTGCGTGCGACACGTGTGACGTTGACGTGACGCACATGGAAACCACCGAAAATTAATCACCAAAACAAAGTCTCGTCGAGCTCCAGAAGCACCAAGAGAAGGTTGTTCAGAAAAAGTGTTGAGAATAATTGTTGAGCGAAATTGTTGAGAATAGTTTCGGAAAAAGTGGTTGCAGAAAATTTAGTGAATTGAAAATTTTCAACTTTGTAATTTTGAAAAATATCCAAAAATATTTGTGCGAACGATTTCAAAAAATTGATGAGAATAAAATTTCGACAAATTAATGGAAATAATTGGTGAGAAAATCGATGCAAATGGTTGTTGCAAATATTTATGAAAAATTGCCGAAAATTGTTGTTGAGGAAAATTTCAAAATATTGAGGAAAATAATTCTCTGCTAGTTATTTGGGAAAAACCGAAAAGTTGTTGAGAATAATTTGAGAAATTTAGAAAAAAATTCGCGCTCGAGAAATTCCAGAAACTGATGCATTCGATTGCTACGAAAAATTTCGAAAAATTTGCATAAATATTTTTCGAAATTCGAGTAAAGGTCCTCGCCAAGATTCAGCCCAAGCAAATCCGGCTGAGTTAAAGCCACATGGTCGGCGGCATCTCGGCCTGAATTAAAGTTCGTTCGACTTTAAAGCCTTCAAACCGCCACTTGGTCGAAAAACAAATCAACAAATCAACGTCCTGAAACTAAATTCTCGTCAAACTCGTTGAATTATTCCAAAGTTTTCTTCCCGTCATAATATTAATTTAAAGCAAATCCTCGAGTCGAAATCGAGTTGCTTGAAATCAGTCAATTGATAAAAATTAAAATAAAAAATTTCTCCAAATCACACACTGTGAAAAAGTCGAAAAGTGTGCAGTGAAAGTGAAAGTTGTGTGGAAAGTATAAATTTTCTCGATTTCGAGAAAATCATTCACCAAAGCGATTGAACGGCATCCGACAGCGAACTGCGCCTTGCCTTGAGCCGGGAGCCCGAGCTGACGCCGCGGACCTCGAGGTAAGCCAAATTTAGCCCTTGATTTCGGGAGCTACGGAGTTCTGGGGGAATCTGCAAATCCAGTGAAATCGCCTGTAATCGCTCTGAAGGCCTGAAGGTCTTCACCGGCTTCCGTGAACGAGTCGGGAGTCCTTCAAAACGAGGCCCAGAAAAGTCCTCCGAAAATGTGATTCGTTCTTGTCGGTTTAAAGTGTTTTTGGTTTCCTGAAATTGACGCTCGTTTTGTGGAATGTGTGGGAAGCTGCTGCCGTGACTTTAAGAAGCCTCGACTTAAACAATCTCCTCTAATAATGTCCTTGAATTGGTTCAGACCTTATCGCAAATGATTTTAGTAAACTAACTTATCGCTTCTCTGTGAAGAAGTTCTCTTTTGATGCGAACTTTTGTTCTTGTCATGGGGAAATTTTGTTGTAATGTTGGGAAAATTTGTGTGGAATTTCGCAGTTTTCACGAATAAAAATGTTTAATGTGAGAATTGAAAAGTTTGCCCTGTTTGCTGAACAGGACGTTCCTCTCTGCCTTCGTTGTCTGCGAGGGGCGAAAATCGATTTTCATAATTTCGCCTCCACCTCCCCTGCCTCCGTCTCTTCCACGTCCTCGTCCACGTCGCCTCCACCGCGCCTCGACTCGCCGATGAATAATAGAAATATGTCAATAATTTCTGCGCCCCTCATTGGTCTCCTTGTTGTTGTACTTCTTGTTGTTGCACTCCTCATTGTTGTTGTTTTCCTTGTTGTGGCCGCTGTCTTTAAATCGCCGCAATTCAACGATAGACGAGCGATTGTGGCGAACGCTCGACTTCACTTGTTGTTGTCAAGGGAGGGGGAGAGAGGAGACAGAAGAAGGGAGAAGGGATAGAATGGCAAAAATAAAAACTTGTAAATCTTTAAGAAGCGATCGAAACAGGACGAGTTTAAAGGACAAGGACGTTGAATCGAGTTCCGGCCAGCATCTGCTAAACGAGCGTGGAACATTAAAACCTGTTGTCACTGGCTTACACACACGCACACACACACACGCACACAGTAGGTCGGGATCAAGCGATTGTTGTTGTTGTTTTTGTTGTGATGCTTTTGGTATCCTCACCAATTGGTATCGATTCGCGCCCAGCTGCGGCCTCTCGGGAAGAGAAGGAGCTGAGCGGAGGAGGTGGCGAGGCCAGAGGGAGAGGGTGAGGGGGAGGGGTAGGGCAGAGAGAGGCAGGGGGGACGCAGGAGTCGAGGTCAGCCCCGGGCAGCCGACGAAAGTTTGCTCCGCGACGAGTGGCTCGCAGAAGGAGCCGCTAAGTTCGGCAGTATATTATATAAACACAGCCTGTGTGGGTGCGAAAGAGAGAGAAAGATAGAGAGAGAGAGCGAGAGAAGACTCACACACGCCCCGGCTTCGTCGCTCTGGCTCCGCCTGTCTCTCCGTCTCCGGCTCTGGCGGAAGGAAAAACTTGCGGCCCAACTTTAAGTTGAATTTAATCCCTTCTCGTCCTCCTCGTGCATACTTCCCTCTCCCTCTCTCGCCCCTCGATTCTCTCGCCCTCTCCTCCCACCCCTCGCCTGGACTCAGTTTCCCTCACCCTGGCCTTCGCTTCACGGTCCTCGTTTCTTCAGCAGCCTCTTTTTCGTGACTCCGTGCGACGCGTCTTCGCCCTACTGGATGCTGACCTCGTCCTTGTCTGCTTCTCGCTGCCTCTCTCTCTCTCTCTCTCTTCTCTCTCAGACTGCTTTCTCCTTTCTCACTCTCTCTGACCTCATCTCGCCTCGGTCTTCGCCTTGTCCTTCCAGTCTTCCCCAGTCGCTAGCTTCGCGCTGCGACTCTGTCGCCTCCTTCTCTCATCTTCCTCCTGCCGTCTTCGCCTCCCGTCTTCGCCTCCCGTCTTCGCCTTCGCTTCTTCTTCTTCCTCTCCTTCTTCTTCTTCTTCTCCACATTCTCCTCCTGCCCTCGGCCAGCTCCGTCCATCTCCCTCTCTATGTGCGTTTGTTTCTGTCTCATATTCGCAATATTGTGATTGTGTGTTCTTGTTGATTTGTTGTTGTTGTTGCGGTTGTCCGTGTTCATGTTGTTGTGGTCTTCTTCTTCTTCTTGGTCCTGTTGTTGTTATTTGTGCTTTTGTACTTGTTGTTGCATCGTCCCCTGCTCATCGTCGTCGGCTTCTTCGCAGCCTCGTCAAGCGTTCGTTAACCTTGCCAGCTCAGGGTTTGTTGATTTGTCAGCAACCGCCATAGAACAACAACAATTACAACAACAACAGCAAAAACAAGATCAACAACAATAATAGAATCAACAATAAATTTGAAAATATCTACAAAATGAAAAACAACAAGGTTCGATTACAACAAACCAGAGACAACAACATGAAATGACAAGAAACAACTACGAAAACACTGGCAACAACGACTTTACAGCGACATCGTTACAACAACTGTATTACAACAAAAACGTTCAGAAAGCGATAACAACAATGACAACAACAACCATCGTCAGAATCCCGCAGCAAATGTCAGAAGTTCGTTTGTTTTCACTCAACTAAGAAAATAAAGAGCGCTAATGGAGCAGTCGAGTCGGAAGGAGGGCCAAAGACGAAGCACGCGGGCGGAGAAAATGGGACCAAGGAGGAGAAGAGGAGAAGAGGGGGCGAAGAAGGAGGGAATCGCATAAAGGAGGACTAACGAGGACGAATGTGGAGTAAACTGGACGACGTGGAGGCCGAGGAACGAGAAAAGAAGACGACGATTGGGAAAATGTGGAGGAGGGCCGAAGAAGGCAGGAGGCAGGAGGCAGGAGGAAGCAGAAGAAAACACGAGGACCGCGAGGCGCGGGGATTACGAGCGGCTCAAGCGACGTGTCGTTGATGGACTTGGAGCACTTGAAGGAGACGAATCGTAAGTGGCTTTTGAGCATTCGACGAATGCGAGTCACTCGAGCCAGATGGAGCCTAAAAATGGGCGGCGACCCCGCGAAGGACAGCGCGTCAACATTGAGAGAATCGACTCGTTGGATTCCTCGAAGCCGAAACTGGAGATTCTTCAAGGTTCTCCTCGACCGTCGAGTGGGCTCCGGAGCCGACCCATGTGCGAGAAACCGGCCACTTGAGGGAGGAAAACACAAATTCACGTAGTTCGCGAGGCCCGCCCCAAGCGGCCGCGTGGACTCGCCCTGAGCCATCCGTCTTGAGCGCGAAGGATTCCCGAGGCCTGGGCGAGATTCGGCGAAGGAATCCATCTTTAATCATCGTCATCAGCAGGGGTGGAGGCGGAGGCGGAGGCGGAGTCGGCAGGAGACGAGCGGGGCGGGGGCGGCCGAACACGCATGAGGTCCCCGGACTTGGGGCTCGGCTGGTGGAACGCGATTAAAACGAGCCGGCATCTGATAATTAATGGAGCCGGTTTTTCTCTCTTTCCCCTCCTGTCTTTCTTTAAACATGGACAACAACGACAGGAGGACGTGGTTGAGAACAACAACAACAGCAACAACAACAGCAAGAACCGAAACAACGCCGGCAATGACGGAGCACCTGGCGTGAGACCTCATCATTAATTTTGAGCCGGCGCAGGAGGGAAGAGGATGAGGCGCGGTTCGACGCTGCGTATGAGCGATTAAAATTAATTTCACCGATAGGCGCGCGAATGGAAACGCATTCTCACTGTTCATGTGTGTGTGTGTGTGTGTGAGGGGGGGGGACAGGAAGGAGAGACGTCAGAGAGTTCGGAGTTCGCCGGCAGTCGGGGGCGCTGGGCGGGTTTTAAAATATGTTAAAATACGCGCAACGAGAAATTAAAACACGGGCCGCTTCCTTCCCTCCTTCCAGCGCCCGTTCTTGCTCGTTCCGTTCCTCCTTCAGCTCCTCCTCCTGCCACTCCCTTTGCTCGGCTCTTTCGCCTTCCCTCCTGCTTTCCTTGGCCGACGACATGCAAGCCGGAGCAGGAGGAGCTGGAGGGGGCGGAGGCGGCGGCGGGCGAGGCTGCAGAAGGCACATAAATCGCGCTCCGGCTCAATACGCGCTGTCAATGGGGCTCAAAGGACGAGCGAGGCGACTAAAGCGGCACGAAAGGACGAAGGGGGCCAGGGCGGAGATCGCGAAGGGCGAGCGAGAAGCGCACGCAAGGCGAACAAGGCGTGGAGAGCGAGCGAGACCTGCCGAAGCAGGTGGCAGGGCAGGGCGTGGAATGCGGGGGATCGACGGGAGACGACAGACAGACAGACAGACAGACAGGAGAACGAAAGGATTCTGTCGGGGATGCTGTCAACGTGCCCGAGACGCAGAATGCGGTGGAACGCGCGAGGAGGGGGCAGCGGAACAGGGGAACAACGAGGAGTGGGAGGAGCTGGAGAGAGGAATTTCGAGACGACTGCGGGCAGAAGGAGGGAGAGACAGAGCGAGACACACATAAGAAGCCGCCGCCGCCTCCTCGGGATTTATGTATTTTTTCACCTACATTTATTTTATGTGCGCGCCGCCGTCGTTCTCGGCGAAGGACGAACGGGACAGCGAAAGCAGGGCAGCCGGCAACAGCAGCAAAGGAGCGGGAGCAGCAGCAGACCGGAAACTGAGGGACGACGACGAGGGGCGGCAGCGACAGCGGCTCCGGCGAAGGCGCACGAAAAACTCCAAAACAACGGCGGGCGAACGAGGGCCGTCTGGCTGGCTGGCTGGCTGGCTGGCTGTGGGCGTGTGTGAGGGAGGAGGGCGAGGGGCGAGGGTGCGTGCGTGTGTGTGTGGGTGGGTGGGTCGCTGGCTGTGTGGATGTCTGTGGAGGGGAAGCAAAAACAGCAACAACTTACAATAAACAAGACAACGAAAAAGTCGTCCGAAAGTGAAGGACGACGACGGCGAAGGAGGGAGGAAGAGAGCGAGAGAGAGACAGAGAGAGAGAGAGAGAGGGTGAGCTGGTATCGTGGGCGGAAGGGAGAAGAAACATAAATAATAAACGAACTAGAAAATTTAACGCAACGTCACCAGGGATCAGCAGTGAGAGCAGCAACAACGAGGACAGGAAAATAAGAACGAACGAGAACAACAAAGACAACAACACGAATGCCACCAATGACAACAACAATAATGACAACAAATTCCCCGGACAACAACAAGCAGAAGGAATAATTTTTCGGAACAAATTGAAGTCCGTCTCGCAGCCCTCGCAGTTTCGTTGTCGTCGCCCCTTGCTCCAGTTGTTGTTTTTCCAGTCCACTTTTCTGTACTTCTTCCTTTTGGTTCTCGGTTTCCTTTGCGACTTTTCTACTTTCGTTTGTGTCTTTTTCTTGTTCATCGTTTGCCTGTTGTTTTGACGCACATTTCGCGTGGTTTGCGCCTTGTCGTCGTCGTCGTTGTCGTCGTCGCGCCCTGTTGTCGCCCTCGTGGGCTTCGATTTTAAACGACTTTAAGGAATTCAAGGTCGGCGCCAGAGCCTTCGGCCTGTCCTTCGGCCTTCCCTGCTGTTTGGGGAGAACGTGAAATGAAGGAAATGGAATAAAATTGGAAAAATAAATTAAAATATGTCCGATTAATTAGAAAATCATTTGTGGAAATAAAAGTCAAATTTCTACTCAAACCGAACTCCCTCTTTCTCACTCGCTCCCCCTCCATCTGTCCCTCTCTTCCCTTCTCTCCCGCGTTTTCCTCCCTCAACTTCATTTTCGTTCTATTTAAAAACCTTTTTTTGCTCTCCCTTCCCTTCCCTCGCCCCCGGCCACGCCCTCGGCCAGTGTCGCAAATTTTCTTATCTGTATGCAAAGTGAGCAGCTCCAGTTCACGACACACACTCGCCCTCTCACTCGCACTCGCACGCCAGGACTCCCTGACATGCCTCGCCCCCTCTCTCACGGCCCCGCTGTCTCCGTCACCCTCACAAGCGCGGAGCTCGTGTCATTTTCGCGACAGGCTCCTTCTTCGTCTTCTCCTCCTCGCGTCTCGTTTTTCACTGGTTTTTTATGATTTTCCCTATTTTTCTGAATTTTCTTTTTTCTGTATATTTTTTTTTGTATATTTTTTATAATATTTTTTCCCTATTTTTTTTGCATGTCTTTTGTGTATTTTTTTTTATAGATTTTCTCCCTCCTCCCCGTCAGTTTTGCTTCCCCCTCCGGAGTCGCCGGTGGTCTGTTGTTTTTGTAATTTTTGCATATTTCATGAAGCGCTCTCGCGAACAAGAGGCAAACGACAAGGAGAACGAAATGCGGAGAATGCGAGGCGAGACGAGACGAGGCGAGATTTGCCGGAGCCAAAAATTAATTGAATGATTTTAATTTGCATTCTTTGCGAAAATTCGCCCGTGTTTTGAGGAAAATTTAAAAATATTAAATATTTTTTAACTTTTCATACGCCGTGTGGAATTCAATTCACGGTTTCCCCTATTGTAGGCCATATTTCAATTTTCCGCCATGCATATTTCATTTTCGAGAAATTTTGCGAAATTCTTTCGGCCGCACTTTGTGAAAATCGGTCGGAAAAAATCCCCGTTTAAGGCTTTAAAAGGCGGCCGGGAAAATAATGAAATGCGTCGGCTGGCTTGTAATTTATTTATTAAATAATTAAAAACCCCACCGCGGCCGGGGTATTACTAAATCAACAACAACAACAACAACAAAACGAAAAACAACAGCCACCAAACACCAGCCGCATGCGGCAGACACCGCATTGCATCGGTTTGTCCAGCCGTCCAGCCGTCGGTCCGTCCGTCCGTCCGTCTGTCCTTCAGCTCATCCGCCCGCCCCCCTCCGGCTGTCTGTCCCGACATTCGCTGTCCGTTGGTCGGACGCCATTGAAAAAATCAACACTAAAAATCCACAAAAAGCTCTGAAAACACACGAAACACACTGGAAAAATTGAAGAACCAATCGAGAAATTCGTACCATAATAATCAATTAATTGGAGAAATTTTACTTATATTTTAATGAAAGCCATTTAAAGTCATGTAAGAATTTTAAGTAACACATGTAATTAGAGAAAATTGAGTGAATAATTCATTTTAGAATTAAAGTAATAGTGGAGAAATTGACTGAAAAATTATTTTGTGAAAAATACATACTTGAGGAAATAAATTAATTCGAGAAATGGAATGAAGTCATTACTCTGAGAAAAGTTTTAAAAGTAAGCAATTTGCAAGAAAATAAAAAGATTTCTTAAAAGACAAAGCTGTTTATGGAAAGATTACTAGATATAAAAAGGCAAAAATTGTTTTAAAAATTAAAAATATTTGATGCGAAGGTCCAACGAATAAAAATATTGAATTATTATCAAATATAATTTAAAATGAACAGGACATTTCAAAGTGAGCAAATTAAATATAAAACAAACAAATTAAATATAAACTAAAAATCGAGCTGCTAAATGCACTTGTCGAAATAAATCAGATCCACTTGTGGTAATGGTGAAATCCACTCCAGAAATAGCATTAATCACACTTCGAACGAGGCTTCGAGTCGAAATTTAACTAAAAACGGCTCCGGGCTACACGGGAAAAAATTACCAAAATGGGGACGGCGGCAGGCAGGGCAGGACATTGTGAGGGGAAGGAGTGAAGTAAGGGCGAACGAATGGCCGTTGTTAATTTGTGTGTTGTTAACGAATTATCGCGCGATTTAATAGTTAATGCCTCTGATTAAGCGCGCCAAATGAATGGCGACCAGGGCTTTTGAAACCGGGATTTTTTCGCTCTCGTTTCGGCCATGTTATTGTTGCGGCTTAATGCAAAATTATATGTTTATTTTTGCGTCGAGGTCGGGGAAGGGGTGGAGACGGCCGTAATTAAGTGGATCAGGACGCGAGCCGCAGGGTTTATCGCTTCATTACAACGCGGCCGCCGTTAGTGCAGGGCTCGATTCGAATTGTTGGCAATCGCACTGAGCTCAAGAAGACGTTGGCTCCATTCCGGCGCCACTCTGAGGACGGAATCGCAATCGGTGCTCGCTTTGTCATCGGCAGCTCGTCCATGTGTCGGCGGAAACTCGTCCGGGCATCGTTCGAACGTCGCCCGGTCCTCCTCGATTCGTCGCTCAGACGCCGCGGCTCCCTCGCGACCCACGGCGGGCCACGGTTTGGGAAAAACACCCTGCAATCGGTGCTGCCCCAGCTCCAGCAATGGCCCATCCCTTCGCCGTCTCGGCTCCATTTGAAAGTCTCACTCACGTGTCACCGGAGTCCGGGCGAGACGTCGCTCATACGCCCCGAGTCCTCGCAGCAAACATCGCTCGCACTCGCACTCAGTCGCGCTCGCCCTTGCAGCGCCAAATTAAACGTCACTCACTCGAGCGAGGTCTGCGATAAAAACGGGGGGCGAGGACGAGGGCGTGGCAGCGAGTCCGACTTTCGAGCTCACAAGAGCGCTGGGAAAATGTTTTCGACTCGCAATCGGCGCTAATTACTTGTTTCGCAACTGCAGGCGAGGAAAAGGAAACGCGTGAAGGAAGCAAAACTGAAAATGAGGGAAAATTCAATAAATGGAAACTGAAGAAATAAAAACTGAAAAATTTGAAAGAAAAATTTGAAAGAATTAAAAGTGAAAAATAAATCTTCAGAAATAAATGGTGAAGAAATAGAAATTAGAAAAGTAAACTTGAAGAAATGAAAGTTGAGAAAATTAAAACGTAGGAAATAAAAATTGCAGAAATAAAAACTAAACAACAAAACAGAAGAAAATAAATTTTAGAAAAAGAAAACGTTAGAAAATAAAAATTAAATTAAAATAAAAATTGAAGAAATACAAATTGAAAAAACAAATCTAGAGAAAGTAAATGATGAAAAAATAAAAATTGAAATAAAATAAAACTTGTGAAAATAGAAATGGAGAAAATAAAAAGTGACAAATAAAAACTTCAGAAAATACAAATTAGAACTAGAAAATTTGAAGAAATGAGAATTGCAGAAATAATAATTGCAGTTATAAAAATGAGAAAAAATGAAAATTGACAAAGTATAACTTGAGAAAATGAAAATTGAAAAAATTTTAGGGAATAAAAATCGCTAAATAAACACATGATCAAATAAAAATATATAAGAATAAACCGAATGAGGGAAAGGATGCGAGGAAGGATCGAAAATAGAAGTCGTTCGTTTGGTCGAATGAGACGCAGTACGTGTGAATTTCGGCTTCCTCCACTTTTGCACCTCCTCCGCCTCCGCCGCCGCGTCCGCCTCCCTCACGAGCTCCTCCTCCTTCGCCTCCTTCCCCAACTGAACCCATTTCTTGCGCTCCTCTTCCATCAGCTCCCCCCGGCGTCCTCGCCCGAAATGGATGTGAGTGGAATAAATTTCGACCGGAAGTGTTCATTTCTTTTCGCTGCAACTTCTCGAAAGCAAAGTTGCAATTGCGAGGAAACTCGGAGCGAGCGAGGGAACTCGCTGGAGCAGAGAACGAGGGGGAGGGGGGACGAGGAGCTCAAAATCAGAGGAGGAAGCATCCGGCATCTAACAACTGCATTTATATCAACGGCAAGAGCAAGAGCAACAGCAACAACAAGCGCCACAATCGTCCGGCAACAACGGGGCGATTGAAAAAAGTTTAAAATCGAATTATTCGCCCACGTCTCCCTCTCCCCCCCCCTCTCTCCCCCTCTCTCTCTCTCCCTTCCTACGCAGTCTCTCCCTCCTCCTCCCAACTTTAATGCTTTCCCTCTTTTCGCCAGCCCCTGCTTGAGTTCTTTCAATTACGTGCGTCTGTGGGCGTGCGTCCGATTGAGTACTGTGACTGTGAATGTGAATGTGTATGTGTGTGTTTGTGAGCGGAAGTGTAGGAATAATAATGAAAGCTCAATTGGCGCGCAGGAAGACGAAGAACTTGAAACAACAGGCAGCGGCCTCGGCCTTGCCTTTTCTTGCCCTTTCTTGCCTTTTCTTCGTTCTGTCTTCGGCAATCCGCGGTGTGCGGGGTGTCGTGAGGGCGGCAAGGAGAGGGAGTCGAACCAGGATTGAAGGACGATTTTAAAGAGAGCGTTGAATTCGGGAAAATTCAGAGGTTGCTGCAGGGAAATCTAAGTCGACTGCCATGAGGACGAGGGGCGC
Organism: Coelopa pilipes; assembly: GCA_947389925.1. Taxonomy (NCBI): domain Eukaryota; kingdom Metazoa; phylum Arthropoda; class Insecta; order Diptera; family Coelopidae; genus Coelopa; species Coelopa pilipes. The sequence continues at coordinate 7,246,791 of OX376699.1, forward strand.
GTATGAGCGACATTTAATGCCAGCTCTCCAGCAGGGAACCCACTGCTGCTCCCTCTCGCTCCCTCGCTGTCTCGTTTCCCCTTCCCTCTCTTTTCCCCTCTCCCTTCTCCTTTCCCCCCGGTTCCAGACACTCGGCCCTGCCGCGAAACACTTGTTTGTGCAAGAAATTTATTGCGAGATTATGAGGTGCGAGAAGAGGGCGAGTGAAATAAACTGAGAGCGATAGGGCCGATGGGTAAGAGAGGGAGTGATAGGGAGTGAGAGGGGAAGCGACGAATCGCATTTAAAAAACATTTACACCAAGGGCACGCAGCGAGGAAACTCTTGTTTATCGGCGGACATAAATTACAACAAATAATTGCCAATTCAGCGTGAACAGTTGGGGGTTTTTGCGCTCTAGATGTTGTTGCTGTTGCTGTTGCTGTTGTTGATGTTGATGTGGTGTTTGTTGCTGCGGCCATAAAGATTATCAGCCCATAATTGAACACACAGACAGAGACAGAGCCACCCAAAGGCTGGGCAAAAACGCGGCCGCCGAAACGCCTGACAAAGCATGAAAACACATTATTTTTTCACCTTCCGACGGCGAGGAGGCCACGTTGGTCTCTGGATGGAACGAGCACCCAGAAGCAGGCTGCGATTCTTTTATTTGGCCAGACGCGAGACGCTGATCGCGGGCGGCCGAGTTCCGAGGACGAGGAGACTTTTTCGGTAAGAAAATTGTGTTCAAAGTGAGGAAACCGGGGAGGAAAAGACAGAGAGGGCGAGGGCGAGGGCGAGAGGCGCGAATGAGGGAGAGAGACAGGGAGCGAGTGAGGGAGATGGAGGTGGGGATGGAGCCAATCTCTGGGTTAATGTCCGGCTGAGCCCGACCCGAACCCGGCCGCCCGCCCTCTGACCTTCGTCCTGCTCGGGTTCCTCCCTGGAGCTCGGTTTGAAAAATTGACAACCGCCCTCAAACGACAACAACAACAACAGCAGCGGCACGACGACAACAACAGCAACAACAACAAAAACTAATGACCTCCCATTAACTCTGTCTGTGCGAAGTCCGTCCTCGCCGGACTCGCCTCGGCCTCGCTCTCGCTCTCTCGCAGACGAAGGCTTGACCTTGAGTTTAACCTTTGCCACTCGCTGGAGAGGTAGGGCTTGCTGTTGTTGTAATTGTTGTCGTTGTTGTTGTCGTTCTCTTCTGTTCTCCTGTCGCTTTCGTTGTTTTCGTTGCTTTTCGTTGTCCCCTTCTGTGGCTCTTGTTGTTCTCGTTTGTCGTTGAACTGGCTCTTGTTGTTCTTCGGCTTATTGTTATTGTTGTTGGTCTTGTTGTCGTTGTTGTCGTTGTTGTTGTTGTAGTGGGCGCCGTGTCGTTTAATTAGCGCTGAATTTTCGACTTGGGTGGGTTCAGAAACCACAACAACAACAAAAACAACATCCACATCAAAGCTGACGACGTCAACATCAACATCGTCTGAATGACAACAAGAATTTCAAGAGCTCCGGTTTGTCTCCCAAATTTTGGGCCCCCCCCCCTCTTTTCCACCACTCTCTCTCTCTCTCTCTCTCTCTCTCTCATTCTCTCTCTCTGGTCTCCAAATGAAGTCATTTCGCCTCCCGCTGCAGGTGGGCAGGAATTTCAAGGGCACGGCGCGGTTTCGTCGGCGGCCGCCGCTCCTCCTCCCCCACTCCCTCGTTCATCCCGCACCCGCCTGGCGCAGGGCGTGCGTCCGGCGAGCCGTGACGCGAAATCAGTGGCGAGGTCGAGGCCGCGGCCATCGACGTCTGCGGACGTGCCCGAGGTCGTCGTCGTCGCCACTTCTTTTTCTCTGTCTCTCCCTCTGCCTCTCCCTCTGTCCTTTTCACCTTCGAATCCTCTCTTTTCTGCGCCAGCAACAACAACAACAACAACAACAATAAACAAGAGATTTACGGCTCGACTGCGTTTGGCTGGGCAACGATCGACGGCTGCGGTTGTTTTTGTTGTTGCTGTAATAAACACATGATAACAAACAATTACAACAATGAACAACAGGGGGAGCAGAGGAATAACAACAACAACAGCAGCACGAAAAGGAAAAAGAACAACAACAACTATAACAATGGTAATAATAATAACAACAATTACAACAGCAACAACAACAACAACACGACAAAGTTACAACGATCCCTGATTACATCGACTGCAATCGAAGCCCACCTCGTCGAGTCGCCCCCGCCTCGCCTCGTCCTCTCCCTCCCTGTCTCTTTCGCTCTGCCTCCCACTCTCTTTCTCTCTCTCTCTCTCAGCGTCCCTGCCCCAGTCCTTCGTCCCTCGTCCTGCCAGTGATTCTGATGTTTTTCTTCGCTTGCTGCCGGTGCTCGGCGTTGTTGTTGTCGACGTTGTTATTGATATCGATATTGTTGGTGTTTTTGTCGACGACGTTGTTGTTGCTTTTGTCGACGACGTTGTTGTTGTTGCCGCTGCTGCTCCTGTTTGTTTTCCTTCGGGCATCGTTCGCAGCAAACAATCATTTTTCGTCCAACGACGTTTCGTGAATTTCATTCATTCAGTGCGAATTCTTCTCATTGTTGTTGTTGTAGTTGTTGTTATTTGTGTCGTCGTTGTTGTTCTCGTCGTTGTTGTTGTTGTTGTTTGTGTTATTGGCGCTGTTGTGGTCTTTGAAATTATCCTTGCTCCTGTTCATGGCTGGTCGTTTCTCTGTAGGCTCCGAGATTATTTGTGTATTCATTTATTTATCGTTGGTCGTTGATGAGCTCGTTTCTGGTCGTTGTTGTTGTTGTTGTTGTAATTTCTTTTGTCGTAATTACAGTTGTTGTTGTTGTTGTAATTGTGGCTGGTCTCGTTACACGATTTGATTTGATTTGTTCGTTCTTTTGAAACGCTTTAAAAACCATCATAATTTTTTCTACTCCAGCAACAACCACGCCCACTCAGCTATTTTGCCTACCTACCTCTCACTTCCGCTCTCTCTTCCTCTCTCTCTCTCTCTTCCTCTCTCTCTCTCTCTCTGCTTGCTCTTGTATGGGTTTCGCTCGCAAATCAAACAAATTTTCATAAATAAATTTCGCTGTCGTACTTGCTGTAATGGAGGAGTCGCTGTTGCTGTTGGTGTAATTGTTGTTGTTGTTCTATTTCTTGTTGTTGCTGTTGTTGTTGTTCTTCCTGCACTAGTTGTTGCCTTCGTTACAGCACTTATTGCTGCAGTTTGAGTTGTTGTAAACGTCGTTTTGCTGCGATTGACAAAATAACGACCTCACGTGCCATACGCGAATCCATCAAGCGCTCGGCGGCCAGGCGCTTCAGGAGGAAGGGGGGAGGAGGCGGAGGAGGTGGAGGTGGAGAACAGGAAGGGCTGGAAGGGGAGGAGGTCGAGGGATTGAGAGGGCGAGTGGCAGAGGCAGCAGGTCCTGGTGGCCGCCATAGCGTGGGCGGCTCCAGCGATTTGTCGAGTCGGCATAAAACGCGCTAATTGCGGTCCTCGGCACCTCCCCCCCTCCTTCACCCTCTCTTACCCTCCTACCCCTCCCCTCTCCCTCCCCCGTTCTCCTCGCCCCTCGTCCGCTCGGCATCGGTCCTTCACTCGCTTGGGTCATCAGATGGTCGGGCGGTGGCTGCGGAAACCGTGGCAACAACAAGAACGGTAACAACAATAACAACAACAACAGCTCTTATGCAATTTGCTGCCAAATTGGTGTCGGAAGTTTTGACCTCAAAATGCGCGATGCTCGTGGAAATGTGTAACTAAATAAATGTTCGTGTTGTTGTTGTTTTCGTTGGTGGTGTTGTTGTTGCTGTTGTTGTTGCTGCTGTTGTTGTTGCTGTTGTTTTGCTGCTGGCCAAATGAGCAGCGATGAAATGAACAACAAACGCAAGCACAATCGACATCAGCCGAGCAGGGAAAATAAAGAAAATAATACGAAAAAACAACAACAACACGAACCACAACAACAATCGTAAGTACAATAACCACATCAACAACAATATCAACTCCAACAATAACAACAACAACACCAACACCAGCGATAACAACAACAACAGCAACGCATTTGCAACACAAACGAAATCCACATTTTAATCAACAACTCGTCCGTGGACGAGGTGGGCTCGGGCTCGGGGGCGGCTGAGGTTGGGGGTTGGTGTTTTGGGTGTTGGAGTTTTGGGGGTGGGCGGGTCACTGGAGCGACCCCTGCTGATGGGGAAGGAAATTAGCGAGAGCGCGTACGAAGAAGCCAAGAACGGCTGCAACAAATTTGCTGAATGCGAATTTTTGGCAAAATGTGAAATGTTGAATGAAAGGTGGCGAAAAAAAATGTGGAATGATAAATTACGCAAAATGTGAAAAACCGAAAAACCCATGTAGAATTTCAAATTATTCGAAAGGAAATTAATGTCTCGAAAAATATATTTCCATATAATTCTATTAACTCAAAAAAGTGAAAACGTTGCAACAGAAACACGAGTGTAAAACTCATGGAAGCAAGAGAAACAATTTAAAAATCAACAAAATTAATGACGCAAAGCAAAAAAGTTAAAATCGTAGAAAAATTATTGAAAGAAGCATTAAAGAAGAAAATATTGAAAATTAACTTACATTTATATACAAAATAAAAAGTGAAATAAAGTAAAAATGGTGAAAAATAAAAAAAATGTATTACAATTATTTCTTTCCAGTACTTTAGCAAGCAAAGCTAAACATATTATTAGAAAACAATAGAATTTATTGTCAATGCCAGTAAATTAATATCCAAAAAACAAAAATTGCTCAGTGGAATGAAGCAAATGAAAATTGAAGGAAGGCGGTAGAGGTTTGGAAAAAATTATCCTTTAAATGCATTTCGAATGAAGAGAATTGTTTAAATTGTATTTCGGCAAAAAAGATCTTCAAATTGTTTTTGAATCAAAACCTTCCGCCTGCGACTTTTCCGTGAACTCCTCTGAGTTTCTGGCGTCGCGGTTCCAGGCGCCCCAACAGCTGACTTCCGGCCGGCGGCGTGGCGCGTGCTTCCTGTCTGAACGCACACACACACGCACACCTTCCCGCGCCCCGGCGGTCGCCTCCTTCGCTCTGGCCGCGGCTCCGCGGAAGCGGGAGAAACTCGCAGCCGTTCTCGACAATGATTCGCTCGCTCTCGCTCTGGCTCTCTCTTCACGCCTCACTCTTTCTCGCACCCTCCACGGCGAGGGCTGCGGGACGTGTGTTAGCCGAGAGAGAGGGAGAGGGGGAGGGAGAGGGGGAGACGAGTGGGGAGCGGGACAGGACGAGGCGCATTTCTAATTACACGCTCATTTTCTTCTTCAGACACGGAGTCGGAAGCGACGGCGACGGCGACGGCGACGACGGGAGACCGGGACGAGGAGACGAGTTTGAGACGAGGGGAGCGATAGAGTGAGACGCAGGAGAGAGAGGGAGTGAGGACGACAAGAACTAGACTGGTCTGACTGCCGGGGACGGACCCGGAGAGGACGCGACGGAGCCAGCGAAAAGGACTCTGGCGAAGTCTGAGTGGGTCGCGACAGCAGAAAAGAGACGGGAAAATAAGAAGCCCGAAGAGAGAGAGAAGGCGGATGGGCCGAGGCCGAGGCCGAGGCCGAGGAAACCAAATCCGACGTCGAGGCAGAGGCAGACGACGAGGAAAACTGGAGAAACAGGAAGCGAAAGGCGTGCAAACGTGCCGAAAGTAGGACGAAAAACTGCGCGAGGACGCGTTTTTTGTCGCCTTTGTTCCGGGTTCTGCTTCCTCCTTTCCTGAACTTCTCGGCGTCCCCGTCGCCGTCAACGAAAGGACATCAAATTTCGCTGCGACGCGGGCTCGCCCGCTCGGGCGAGGGGAGGATGAAGAGCTTAAATGGCGTTAATAGCGAAATTCTCCCTGGCCACTGTGGGCGGAAGGGGGAGGATGTAGGAAGGAAAGAGTGGGAGAGTGAGAGAGAGAGGGAGAGAGTGAGGGAGAGAGAGGGAACTCTCTTTCGCTGGTTTCTCGTTGGGCTTTCGCATGGAATTCGCCGAGATTCGTGAATGCGCCGATTATTGCATATTATTACGTTTGCGATTATTATTACCGTTATTACCGCCATCACACACACGCATGCACCCGGGCGTTCGCAAAAAACACCACTGCTCACACACACAATCACCCGTACACACACACACACACACACACACACACATACTCGCCACGGCTGCCGCGAGCTGGGGCCGAAAGCAATTGAGTTCACGCACAGCGGGAGCGAGAGCGCGGAAGGCAGTGGGAATCAGGCGAGAGAGAGAGAGAGAGAGATAGAGAGAGAGGACGAGATCATTCTCGGGCCGAGAGTGAGACAAAGTGAGGTGGGCGAGAGGAGTCAGCGGGAGGGCGACGCGAGCCACAGGACGGCGTCTGCTGGCGCTCTTAAATTTAAAGACCTCGAGTCCAGGCGTCGCTCCCGCTCCCCCCTTCTCTGACCCTCGAGCTCGGTGGCATGAGTTCCTGTGGCGCGCGCGCGTGTGTGTGTGTGTGTGCGTTTTCTGTGCCCTTCTGTGTGTTGGGCTCAACTGTTTTCCTCCACTTCACTCTCCATGGCCGTTTGCTTCAGTGTGGTCGCTTCGTCCTGTCGATTTTCGCCCCCTTCCTGACCTCTTCGCTCCTTTTCCCCTCCTCTACCCCCTCTCCCCCTCTCCCTCTGTCTCTCCCCGGGGATCCTTATTTACTCGTCGCAAGCTCGTTAATGACAATCGGCCTCGCGAATAAAATAAACAAGGATGCAGTTTTAATTCGCCGTCGTCGACGACGCCTTGCCGTCGTATTTAAAGCCCGGATTCGGGGAATTTCCGGGATTTGGAGGAATTTTCTCCGCCTCTCGACCGCTGCCGCTGACGACTCTCAATTGAATTGCGCTTCTCTTTAACTTCGGCCTGATCGGGCCTTCCCTGATCCTTCTGCGGCTCCTCCTTTAACTCATTTCTTGGCTCCCTTCCTCCATTCCTCCCTCCCTCGGCTCCTGTCGCTTCCTTCGCCTCTTTCGCTTCTTCCATTCGTTGCTTCTTGGTTCTTCCTCTCCTCTTAGTCCTTGGTGCCTTTTTGCCGCCTTCAGGCTTCTTCAGTCCTCTTCGCCCATCAACTTCTTCCTTGTCCTCTTCCTTCTCCTTCCTCAGTAACCTTCTTCCAAAGCCCTTTCGCTTCTTCCTTCTCTCTTAAAACCCCCCCCCCCCCCCCCTCTCTCGTTTGCCAGAGCACGCACGCTGCTCTCAATAAATATTTATTAAACGAGCTCGCGTTGCCAAATGGAATTTTTCATGAAATCCATTGCTTAACTTTATTAGCGCCAGACAGAGAGCCCTCAAACTTCGCCCTCTATCTCCCTCACTCTCTTTCTCTCCCTCACCCTCCTACTCTTGCTCTCCCTCTCTTCAACCGCTTTCATCTCTCTCTCCTTCTTCCTCTCTCTCCTTCTCCGGATGCCGCGACTCGAGACCCGCAGACGACGACGACGACGGCGACAACAACGAGGGTGACGGCTGTCGTTTTTGTTGTTGTTGTTGCTTCTGCTACTTCTGTTGTTGCCTTTGCTGCTCTGCTGCTTCTTCTGTTTCTGCAGCTGCCGCCGATGAAGCACCAGTGCGTCCGATGGCTTGAAACATGTGGCTGCAGCCGCGTCCGACGTCCTCGGTCTCGCTCGGCCTCCCGCTTCGTCTTCCTCGGAGTCCTCGTCTTCGTCTTCATCTTCATCGTCCTCGTCGTCGCATTCGTCTTAAGACGCTGCAGCCGATGCAGAGGAAGCAACAACAAGCCCAACAACAAGACGACCAACAACAAGACGACCAACAACCAGAAGAAGACCAGCAACATCAAGTTTATTATGCGTTGCCGGAAATTTGGGCACGTTCGGAACTCATTGGTCTTGCGTCTCCCTGTCGCCCTGTCTCCCTCCCGCTATCACTGGTTCGCTTCAACTCCTTCTCTCTATCGCTATCAATCTCTCTCTCTCTCTCTCTCTCCCGCCCTGCCTCGCTCTCCCTTGCCTGTCCCGACCGCATCCCGTTCGCATCACTCGCTCCCATCGCTGTAATCGCTCGTTCCTCGCTCAAGAAGTCGTCGGTTTTCTGCGAGACAAGCTGTGATGAGGCAGTGAGAGAGAGAGAGAGAGAGAGAGAGAGGGGGAGAGAGAGTGAGAGCAAGGGTGGTCCCTTGGTTAAGAGGGGAGCGAGCGTTTTGTGGTTTCCATAAAAAATTTCAGCGATCACTGGAGTCGTCGAAATGAGTTCGCTCGGTTTGTTTGAGCGAGAAATTCATGAGCAGGAAAAGTATGCGAAATAAGTGGAGGACGGAAAGAAGGGCCCCAAAAAAGAGAGAGCGGAAGCAAGGATGACGGGGACGAGAACGAGGACGAAAAATTCCGATGGAAAGAAAGTCCGTTGTCGTCATCGCCGTCGTCATCGTCAGCGTGTTCTGGTGAAGGCCGTGGCCGAGGCCGTGGCCGGGGCTCCCAATTCGTCCTCGTCCTCTGTTCCCCCTCCGTCCTCCTTTCTGCCTCTTCTTCCCCCTCCTGCCTTCGTCGCATGCTCACTTATCTCGTTTCACGCTAATCGAAATCTCAACCATCGAATGAGTGCGCAAAGTCCTCGCCAATGGCGAAAGGAACGCGAGCGGAGAGGGAGAGGGAGCGAGAGAGCGGGAGGGTGGGAGGTAGGGAGAGGGCAAATATTTTACGTGCTTAGACGCGAGGAGGCGTCACCTGAGGAGGTCCTGCGTCCTCCTCCTCGTTGTCGGCCCCGCCATCGCCGTAGCCATCGCCCTCGCCTGGACCCATCGTCGCCTGCCGTTTAAAGCGTTCGCCATCCGTTCTCGGGTCGATAGAATCTTTCCATTAACGAGGCCAGGTGGGGGCGCGGTTGGGCGGCCCCTCGTCAGCTGCGTCATCGCCAGGAACGAGACAAGGACCAGGAGCAGGACCAGGACCACGACGCGTTCCCAGGCGAAACCGAATGCCCCGAACCGATCGGCGATTCGGCTCAAATCATCGATGACGGGCGAAAATGGTGAAAATCGATAGTTGGCGGCGGCAACAACAACCACCACAACAACCACCACAACAACAACCACGACAGCAACAACAGCAGTGAGACGTAGCACGAGGCGAAAACAAGGAAACGAGTGGCGTTGAAAGAGATGACGACGACAACAATAAGAGCAGCAAAAACAACCAGTAGACGACGACGGGAGGGAGGGAAGGAAGAGGAGCGAAAACGACAGCAGCATCAACAAAGGAAGTGACAACAACAACAACGCGAGGGGAGAACAATCGACCGGTGCGTCTTTTCTCGGAGCAGCCCCCTCTCCCTCCCTCCTTCTCTCTAGACAGAATGCGGGAAAACGGATCCGTCATCCTCAGCAAGAGGCAGAGCGAGACAGAGAGAGAGCGAGAGGGGGACCGATGTGAATGATTTTTTAATTAAGCACCTCGCACACCGGGTACGTGGCGAACGATCGGCGAAGCCTCCGCTGCTCCCCCCGACTTGGCAGATTTGGATGTCACTCATACGTCGTGTGGGGCGAACCCGTCTGAGGCGATGGGGCGATTTGGTCCTGGGTCCTCGGCCAGCTGCGACCGGACCCGGAAAGGACGACAGGACCTCCTTCGTTGTCACTCACAGCCGTCTGGGGTGCGGCCTGGTACTGAGGACTGCAGGGTCCGCGTCCGCGTCCGCGTCCGATTCCGACGCGGACTCGACGAAGCCCCAGCGTCCAGAGGGCTTCGCGGGCCGCCGGCCCTCGTTTCATCCTATCACCGTGTCTCGAGGCCACTCGACCCCTGTTAATCCAGCCCCCCGGGCACGTTCGCTGGCGACGACTCGATCGCGAGGTCCGCCTCGCCTCGCCTCGCCTCACGTCACGTCACTCCAGCGGCGGAGACTCGTGCCCGGGGTTCCGATGCACCGTCGTCCTTCCCTCCGTCCGTCCCTCGGGCGTCGTCGGCATCCCCTCGGCTGGCCCTCGATAAACTCGTCGAGGTCTCCGTTGGGTCGGGCCGCACGCACCGAATTCGCCGCCCGGACAAACGCCCGAAGCGAGTGCCTTCCGTCTTCCGGCGGCTCCTTCGCGGCGCACACATGCTCGCGCCGTAATCGACGGAGCCTGGAGTCGGACGGACCCGAGGCCGGCGCAACACGTTCGCACGTAGCAACTGCCGCTGCCGCTGCCGCTGGAGCCGCTGCCAACAACAAACACCCGCAGAGACAGGAGCATAATTCGATTGGCGCATAATTTATTGCCGAGGCAAACACTCGCAATCACATCCGCGGACAGACGGACAGACGGACGGACGGGCGGGCGGACAGGCCGGAGGACAGACACGAGCAAGGACGGGTGGCGAACAGCAGGCCGCACAGGCGGACGCGGGCCGGGGACGGACGGACCGCGAATCGGGCGCGAGCGTATTGAATGCAAAACGTGTGCTAATGCAGCGGCTCCAACACACCCAAATACATTGTTGGACAAGGCCACACACTCACACAGCCACCGAGGGGGAGGGAGACACAGTGAGAGAGGGAGAGAGAGAGAGAGCTAGGGAAAGTGGGACGGAGTTGGCGACATCCGCACGCACGTTCGGGCAAATTTATCGGCGGCGTTCGGGGGCGCGAGTGACTTAAACTCCACTCAATTCCGTTGTAAATTTTGCGGCACGTTGGCACCACTGCGGCCGCACCGACACTCCCACACACACACACACCTACACACACGCACACGCATGCACTCATTCACACACATAGCGAGTTATTCACACGAACTGCAGACTCTCGGTTGAACGGAGGGAGGAACCTCTCAGTCGCCGAAGTGGGCTGCGAGAAGCGCGAAGAAGGAAGGACACATATCTCCCTCTCACTCTTAAGCCTGCCGCCCTCCCTCCATCTCCCTCTCTCCCTCTCTCGCTCGGCTGTTGCATAATTTTTGCAAATGATTTATTCGCTCGACACATGTTATTGGCCAATAAAATGTTTGAGCCATCGATGGCGAGGCGTTCAATTAACGTGCAATGCAGGACGAGGCCTCGTGGAGCAGGACGTGGAGGGAGGGGTTTTTTTTTTTTATTTTTCTCTATCTTCTGTGGGGGCAGCGAGTTGGGTTTGGTGGGCTGCACCACTTGACTCGGGCGGTGTGGCAAGGGTTAATTTATTAGGCGGCGGACAAAGAGGGAATTGAGTCGAGTCAGCGGGAGCGACGAGTGGATCGGGGAGGACGAAGAGGAGGAGGCGGACGACGAGGAGGAGGAGGACAATGAGGTTGAGGTCGTTGGGGATGAGGAAGATGAAGATGTCAAGCTGGAGAATAAGAACGCGGACGACTGTGACGACGATGAGGACGACGATGAGGACCGCGAAGATGATGCGGACGAGAGGGAAAATAAGTTGACGCAGAGCTCGATGAAGAGCTCGACGATGAGGCTGATCAAGAGGTCGATCACGAATTTAATGAAGAGCTTGTTCAAGAAGTCGGGGCGGCAGAGGTCGATGGGGTTGGGTTGACGGAGGACTTCATTGGAAATGGCAAGAATCCCTCGGTTGACGTCCGCCGGAGGCACGAGTGTTTTGTGTGGGAAGGGGAAGGAAGGAGAAACTCGAGAGGAAAAGCGGGGAAGTAGGAGGGAGGAGGAAAAAATGGGGAGTGGGCAGAGCACGTGATTCGAGCAAGCGATGTTGACGCCATCTCGATAATGTCGATCAACATTGCGTCCATCGACATCGTGCGATGTCCTCGATGGGATCCATTGTTGTTGTTGGTGGCTACTGTTTTTACTGTTGTTGTTGTTGTTGTTGTTGTGGGTTTTGCCATCGTGCGATGAGAAGAGAGTGAGGTGGCGAGTGAAGTGGACGAGGCAGGAGGGCGGGACCGAAAGAACTTGGTCGATGACGATGCCGTTGAAGCCGTTGTCAATGATGATGAGGAGGAGCACGATGTTGTTGTAATTGTTGTTGTTCTGGGTATTGTTGTTGATCTTGTTGTTGTTAATATTGTTCTACTGGTTGTTGTGATTGTTGTTGTTGTTGTTGATAGGGACAACGCTGCTGATGAATGACAACAGCTCGTTGACTCAAGTCATTAGAAACTCGTGCATGCAGGCGACTCAAACGCACACAAGCACAACCCACACCCACACCCACACACATCCAGCAGCCAGCCACCGATGCGACCAACACACACCCACACACCTACACACACTCGTGCCACCGACACAAACACAACACACGCCGTTATTAACACGCAGATCTGGGCACAATGCGGCGATGGGTCCGCTCAGCTGCTCGCGCCATGGCGTGCGGGTGGCGGGAGCGGGACGGCGAGAGGGGGGGGGGGGGTGGGGGAGAGCGAGCGACTCTAATGCCAAAGGATATCGAAGGATGTCGCGGCCACTCGACCGCTGACGAGCCGCAGACGAGCCCGAGATGCGGAGGCCAAAGTGGGCGATGGAAGCGATCCGGGGAAATTATGCGCGAAGCGAGTGGCGGACAGAGAACGGGAAGAGAAAGCGATGGGGAAGGGGAGAGAATGAAGGGTGGAGAAAAGGGATCATGAGGGGGAGAGGCGAATTTGCCGAAGGACCCTGCAAGCAGGCTTCAGAGCGATGCGAGGCCGGCTTTCGTTTGTGGTCGATCGTTGACGAGGGAAGGACTGAAGGAAGGATGGATGGAGAGGGTGAGGGAGCGGGAGAGGGAGACTGGGAGAGAGACAATGGGAATTTTGCTCCTCATTCGAGATCCCCGATGCGCTGCCAGGCGCCTCGAGGTGGGCCGCAACATGCCGTAATGAGCTTAATCTCTACATAGGGAGTCAAAGGCAGCTCAAAAGCTGGCTCTCGATCTCTCGGCGTAGCAGCAGGGCACGAATTTGGCCCTTTGATGAGTCGCTGGTCGTCCTCGAGCGTCCTCGGTTGTCTTTCAAAGCCTTTCGATCGCAACCCGATCACCCGCAATTGTCCTCGATCGTCCCCAACCAGATCCGATCGTTCTCAATAGCCTTTCATCCTCCTCAATGGTCCCCGATCATCGTAGATTGCCCTCCAACTCCCTTCATTCGTCTCTGACCAGCCTCAATCGCCCTCACCCGCCCCCATCGCCCTCCCATCATCGTCCTCTGTCGCTCTCCGTCGTCCTCGATCTCTCCCGATTGTCTTCCAATGTCGTCGATCACCTTCAATCGCCCTCCTGCGCCCCCGATCGCCCTCAACCGCCCTCAGTCGCCCCGATCGCCCGCTGCCGCGATCTCGCCGTCCCCCTGCAGGTGCTTTAATTGAATCGAGCCACTGGGCGGGCCGTTGTTCGGGCATTAAGTGCGAATTAATGCGCCTAGAAGCAGGCTGTGATAATTAACAATCCGCTGATTTATCGCTCGCTGCGACCGCTCTCTGCACGACAGACGTTGTGGAGTTCGTCGCTGTCGTTGTCGTCGTCGGTGTCGTCGTCGGTGTCGTCGTCGGTGTCGGTGTCGATGTCGTCATCCCTGTCGTCGTCCCTGTCGACCTCGTGGACAACGCGAAGCCGCCTCACGCACACTCGCGCAGCCAACGCAGCCCACGTCGACCTCGCAGGCAGCCACTCAGATTGCGTGCGAGCGGGAGGGGCGAACGAGTCTGAGAGAGAGGGAGCGATGCCGCTGGACCCGACGCCACGGTGACTGCGGCTACGGCGACGGCGACGGCGATGGCCGCCGAGTGAATTACGATTGCGACTCAATGACTGTCATGTAACGCGCCGTCTCCCTCTCTCCCTCCCTCTCCCTCTCCCTCCCTCTCACACACACGCTCGACCGTGTGCGTGAGTCATTACCGTTATTGTCCTCGTGCGCCGGGCCGGGCGAAGGAAGTTTCGGGCTCAAGGTATTCGAAGGCCTTTTAAGCCGATGACAAGGCTGTCGATTGCTGGGGGACCAATCGTTGTTGTTGTGACCGTTGTTGTTGCTGTTGTTGCTCTGTCGATGCTGCTGCCGTGGTTGGACAGATGTTGTTGTTGCTGCCTGCGCTGCTCCCGCCAAGCGTGCTGTCGACGTTGTTGAAATCGGACAACAATTGATGGCGGCTAATTTGTTGCTGCTGCTGCTGTTGTTGTTGTCGCCATGTGTTGCGGGCTCTCAGTATTGTTGTTGTTGTTGTGGCTTTGGGTGGTGTTGTTGTTGTCCTTGTCATCGTCTTCCGTTGGCCTGCCGCAGACGCGTCCGGCTCAGCCTCAGACAGAGGCAGCGTCTCGGAGCGCGTTGCGAGACGTCCTTCGAAGGATCCCTCGTGCTTGAGGGGTTCCTTTGAGGGTCGGTCGGTCGTCCTGGCAGGCATCGCTCAAAATCGCTCGGATTCGGGCGTCTGGGGACCGTCGTCGAGCCTCCGTTTGCCCCCTTCCAGTGTCTTCCCCTAATCGTCTTTCACTCGACGTCGACTTGAGCAGGACGAACGATTTCTCTCGCTCTCTTTCTCTCATTCTTTCCCCTCTTTCATTCTCCTTCCCTCATCTTCTCCTCTCATTCACCTTCTCTCATCTCATTCTGTCTGCTCGCTGGCATCTCTTCGCATCTCCTTCTGTCATTTCTTTCCCACGTCTCCTTTCTCAGTCGCCTTCCCTCATCTTCTTCCTTCTCGGAATTCGGTCCTCACTTCGCTCTCTCTCTCTCTCTCTCTCCTCCCCCTCTCCCCTCCCTCTTTCTCTAATTCCCCTCCCTCGCCCATGCTAATTTCGTCGTCTGCTCCCTGGTCGCCGCACAAGGAGCAGCTTAATTGAATCCGCCAGCTGCTGCGTCCTTCATCGCCACCGCCACCGCTCGCCCTCCTCCTCTCCTCTTCTCCTCACTCCCTCTTCCCCACTCTGTTTCTGTCCCTTCGCTCGCCACCTTCGTCGCTTGGTCTCTCGTCGGGTCCGGCGTCGCTCGGGCGGCCTCGGCGCGCTCCTTCAGTGGACGTAATCTAAGAAAATCCGTCTTAATGAAGCTTCTTTCGATTGTGTTCTCCCTCCCTCTCTCTCTCTCACACTCCTCTTCGCCCTAAATCGCGTCATCTCCCTCAGGCTGCCTCCCTCGATTTTTAATCGTTTTATAACGCTGAGGAATTCGTTGTTGTTGGCCTGTTTTTTATGATTACAAAATAAACTTCTTTTTTTTCTGTTTTTACTCGCTCGCCAGGAAATTTTCCCATTATTAGTCGGGACAGGGGCAGGGCGGGGCGGTACAGGGGGAGGGGAAGGGATAATTTATGCCCGCATTATCCTTGCGAATCTTCCGCGGAATCGGTTCTAATTGAGAGTCCAAGGGGGGCGAATCCAAGGGACGCGAATCGAAAGACCTCGAGGGACGATGTCGAGCCCTGGAACGAGGTCGAGGTCGCTGGCTCGCCGAGAGGTCTTCGCCATCTGAGGCTCCGCTAGGCGTGGGGCGCCCGAAAGCGGTTTCGATTCCTCCACATCCTCCTCTTCCTGTCCTTCCTGCCCATCCTTGCCTTTCTTCTCCTCTCCCCGGCCCCCCCTTCGCCATCCCAATCGGGTGCCCAATTTCGAGATTCTCCCCGCTCAATTTCGTCCTTTTCTTTTGCCATCTTGTCCTGGTTTCTTCTCCTGCCCTTCCCTTCCCTTGCCTTCCCTTCTCCTCTTCTCCCGTCTCGCTGGTCGTCCTTTCATCCCGTGGGCTTTTCGGTGGTTCGGCTCGACTGCGCTCTCTCAATCCCACTCTAATTCCGTAGATCCTCTCTCTCTTGCTCTTCTTATAACTCCAGCTATTTGCTTCTCTCTCTCTTGCACTCGTCTTTAGCACTCTCTGTTGCCCTATCTCTATCTCTACCTCCTGCCATCACTCCCTTTCCTCTCCTCGTGCGTGATTCTTTCTAATGAAATCTTCCTCCAGATTTTTCACAATAATTTTCGCATCCGCATCCCGTCGTTCCGGTTCTTTTTCCTCCCTCTCCGCTCTTGTTGAGGGATAGGGATGATGATCCTTGTTGTTGTTGTTGTTGTTGTTGTTGTTGTTATGTGCTTAACCCTTCTGGTGCATTGTGTCAAAGTGCACTGGGGTCGAGGCAGCGGCCGAGGCCGAGACCGAGGATGCAACAGATCCGAGAGGGAGGCGACGGAACGAGTCGAGATGAAACGAGCTGAAGTTGAAACAAAGGTGAGGACGAGGGGGCGAGAAGGAGGAGGACGGGGGAGACGGAGGGGACCAAGAACGAGGGACGACAACGGAGGGAGCGAATAAGGAGAGAGTAGAAAGATTGGAGTGGAAAGAGGGGAAGAGGACTCGGAGGACTACAGAAAAATACCTCAGGGATCTGTTGCAAATGTGGTGGAGAAAGGAAAACGTGGAAGGACGAGGCGGGACGAGCGGAGGAGGGCGAAGAAGAGGAAGAAACAGAGGACGCAGGCGGCTCCCTCGGCTCGGCATCGACATGCGTTCGGCGTCCAGAGTTCATTCGACTCGGCTCGTGTAATTGTCTCGCTCCCTTCCTCGACCCAGTCGTCGGTAGAAGGTCCTCCTCTCTCCCTCTCCCTCCCTCTCTCTCCCTCTTTCTCTCTGTCTCTGTCTGCCCCTGCTCTCCTGGCGCGTGTGTGCGAAGTCACATATGCTTGGTCTGTGCATTAAGTATTATTATCACATTTCCTATGATTTAAGCACAAAGTTAGACAAACTTCTCCCGGCGCACACTTCGCACACACACACACACACCCTCACACAGGCAGACTCATGCTGTCCCTCTCGCACTCTCTCTCGGTCTGTCTCCCTCTCGCCCTCCCTGTTGCTCAACCCCTTTGCTGTGGCTTCGCTTCTCTCTTTCGAGTGCGATGCGAACTCGCTCTCGATGCTGTTGCTGGCTGCAATTATTGCGGGACTCCTCCTCCTCCTCCTCTTCCTCTTCTTCTTGTTGATGTTGTTGTTGTTGCTGGTCGTGTCGTGGTTGCTCCAGTTGTTGTTGTTGTTGTTGTTGGCGTGGTCCTTTCTTGCGACTTCTCGCTGGAGCTCTCGCTGTCGCCAACGACTTTGGGTTTGTCGAAGCCGCTGAAGCTGTTCTTGTTCTTGTTCCTGTTGTTGTTGCTATTGTTGTTGTTATTGTTGTTGTCATTGTTTCTGTGTCTCTTCTTGTATTATTATGATTATTGTTGTTGCTACTGCTGTTGTTGTTGTTGTCGTGTAGCCTTTGCAGTTGTAATTGGAAAATGTTGAGGAAACGTGAAACATGAAATTAATTTCGAGAAGCTTCGCCAAATGAGCTGATCCACTATTTTTCTCACGATCTCTACTCGTCCCCTTCCTCTTCCTCTCCCTCTCCCTCTCCCTCCCCTCTTTCTCTTTCTCCCAACTTCTCCGTCCCTCCTGCCGTCTTCTGTTCCAAGTCTTCGCTACTCACGAGCCGTCGTCCGTCAAGCTGTGGAAAGGAAGTGAATCGGAAAAGAGCCAGGAACACCAGCAGCAACAATAGCAACAACAATTGAGATTTGCCACATCACTCGCTGAAATTGCAACAACAAAAACTACAACAACAACGACAGCATTCACCTCGTTCACCCCGGCCGGTGTCGAGGCTCAGCCAATCGTCAAATGAACGAAAACCCTTCGAAGCCTACGAGAGCCGTGGTAGAGGGCGAATGTGGGAGTGTTTGATTGTGATGTGTTGGTGAAGGTGTGTGGGTGTTGGAGGACTTTCATAAATTTACAGAAATGCACAGAAACAATAGCGACAACAACAAAAACAACAGGAACAACAAGCGACGGCTCGAGGAGGCGGCAACGATAAAGCTCAAAAACAGCAATAACAAGAACAACAACAACGAAACAACAACGAAAACAACAAAATTAACGGAATGGACACAAAAACAATTCGAACGAATATAAAAGTGAATGCAAGAGATTTGAATGAAAAAGAGTTTGAATGCAAAAGAAATCAAAATCAAACAACGAATGAGAACTCGGTATAATTTTAGGCGCTCTGTGTTGTTGTTGTTGTTGTTGTTGCAAGTGTTGTACTTTTTCGCTGCCACTCATGTGATGTTATTGTTGTTTTTGTTGTTGCCCCACCTCCCACCAAACGTCAAGAGCTGTCGGCCGCGAATTCAAGGACGATTTAATTCGACTCTGACGTGTCTCCGATTCCAGGACTCACAGAGAGCCATCGTTGTTATTGTTGTTGTTATGATTGTTGTTATTGTTGTTGTTGTTGTTATTATTGTTATTGTTGTCGCTTCAGCTCTTGCGCTGCTGCTCCGGTTCCCGCTGTTATTTTTGGATGCCCGGGCTGCATTTGTTGGCGGCGTTTGTTAGCAACAGACACCGACTCCACACACACACACACGCGCACCCACACACACACGCATTCGAGAGCCACCTCCCCACCTCACTCGACTTCCGCTCGCTTTGTTCGCCACCTCGCCGCCTGCGGACAGACGGACAGAAACAACACAAACAATTCAATGTTTATTTTAGGCTGTTTGCCGTTGTTTTTGTTGTTATTTTTTCGCTCTTGTTGCACTTTGAACTCACTGCTGCTGTTGTTTTACGCCATTGATTTTGTTGTTGCTTTTGTTGTTCATCATGTTCTCGTGCTTGTGTTCGCTGCACAGTCCTGTGCCCTGCACTCGGCGAGCATCCTTTAATAAATTAAGTGGGCGCAGCCTCTCGTCCTCGCTTCCCTGTCACTCAACACCCAGCCCCCCTCCCCCTTCCAATCGCCCTCTCCTTCGTCAGCCTCGTTTCGGCGCGCTGCGACTCCGCGACTCGCGTCCGCAGCTCCAGGTGCAGGCAGGACCGACCTCCATTCGTTGGGCTCATTGGGAAGGTCTCGGGTTTCCGACTCATTTCGTCTCTCTGTTACTCCTGCACTCTCTCTTTCTCTCGCTCTCCCCCTCCGCCTGGCATTCGCTTCCACCTCCTCCCCGGGGCAGTGGATGTTTCTTCAAATATTTTGGCAAAATTTCTCGCTAGATCGTTTTGTTAGATTTTGTGATCATTTTCTACTGTTTATTTTTATTATAGTATTTTTTTGTAATTTTTTAAAAATTTTTTAATTAATTTCTGTGCTTGTTTTTGATTTTATTTTTCTCAATTTTTGTCCTCTCCTTCCTTTTTTCTATTGGTCTCTTGTCAGCTCTCTCTCGGCTCGCCCCTGATCCTCCACTTGTTACCATATGCATTGCATCATCCTCACACCAATTTTCTTCTCTCTCTTGTTCTCTCTCTTTCTCTCTCCCTTTCTCTCTCTATTTTTTCTCTTTCATCTCCTCCATCTCCTCTTCTGCTCCTCCAGCGTCTCCACTTCAACTCAGTCTCGAGCACGTCCATGTGTGCGGTGGTTGTTGTTGTTGTTGCCCTTCCGGTCTCTCGGATCCACGCGCCGTGTCCATTTCTTGCTGTCCTTTTCCGACTGTTTCATTGCGTCTGTGCCTCTCTTTCGCTCCCTCACTCACTCTCTCTCTACCTCTCTCTGCTTGGCTTTGCTGTTGTGGATCTCGATGTTGCTGTTGTGGAGGAATCTGTTGTTGTCGTTGTTGTCGTTGTTGCTGTTGCTGTCGTTGTTGCTGTTGCAGTTGTTGCTTCTGTCGCTGTTGTTGCGTCTGTTGGATCCTGGTTTCCGGCGAATCACTCTTAATTATTGTTTTTTCTCTGGAAATTCCCGTGCCTTCGGTTTCGACGAGTTTCGTTAATTAATGCCGGATCGAGGGGAGGCGTGAAGAGAGGAGGGGGCAGAGGAGGCCCGAGAAAGGTCCAGAGGGAAGGAGATGCAGGGGCAGCTGGGCGAAGGAAGGAGAGGACGAGTGGCCGTGAAAAGAGAAGGGAGAAAACAGAAGTTCCAAAAAGCGAATCCACTGGGCAAAACTGGATGAAATTTCTCAACATCTTCGGTGACGAAGATTTCTCGTAATTTTTCTTCATCCTCCCAACTAGTACCAGATGGCTCTGACGCGATGGTCGGTCGCATCAGCCCAAATCCCCCCATCATCACCCATCCACACCTTTAAATTCGCCGCGCCGCCGCCGCCTGCGTGGAAAACCTCAATTTGCACAGGCCGATCCTTTGACAATCCACCGAGAGCCGGGCGCCGCCTCCACTCGCCACGCGCCACCCACTCCCCAGGACATGAGCCGCGGGTCTCCGCCCCTCTGGACCCCTCCGTCGGCCCACGTTGCCCATCGCGGATTCCCTTTGTCCGACACTCTTGGTAATTTTTCGCTTTGGTCCGCTTTTGTTGTGTTTAAAAATTAATTTCGCTGCGTTTCGCCTCAATTGGCAGCCCTGGCCGCCGCTGCCCGAGGGTGCAGCAGCAGCAGCAGCAGCAGCAGCAACAGCTTCCCTCGCCCATGCCACGCCCCCGCCTCTGTCCGAAGAACGATTCGGTCGCCAGCGGTTTTCGTCCCTCGCCTCCTCGTGGTCCGCTGCTCAATTGAGCCCTCGTCGCTCTCTCGCACCCCTCTCTCCTGCTCTTTCCTACTCCACCCTCCTCCTCTCCCCACCCCTGGCCCCCCACGTCTCCGCAATTCCACTGGAGCTCGCTCTGGCCAGCGCTCACGTGTGTTCTGTCCTCACTTCTCCCTCTCTACCTTTGCCCGCGTCTCGTTGGCGTCTTTTTGTGTCACGGCGCCGTCCCTCCCTCTCCCTCCCTCTCTGTCTGTCTGTCTCTCGTTCTTTCCCCCCACCTTTCCTCCTCTCTCCGCCCCCTTTCGCTCCTCGTCCCGCCCTCGCACGGTGGCGCGTTTCCGCCAATGTTGGTTTTTCTGAAGCTTCTTTTTCGCCACCAACATTTCCGACGATCTCCCTCTTCCTCACACCTCTCCCCCTCCCCTCCGCTCCACTCTCTGTCCCTCGTCCCTGCCCTCATCGCCCGTTGTTTATTTTTAATGCGTCCGCTTCATTTCGATCCCATTAAAGCGTCGCCTGCCGTCCGCTGACGAGCGACCGCGGGAGGAGCGGCAGCAAATGAGAGCGAGGCGGAGGCAATGAGAGTGTGGGAGTGTGGGTGGGAGCGAGGGGTAGTGCGAGAGGTGTCGGCGTGAATGAGGCCGGCGGTGGGCGACAGAGAGAGAGAGAGAGAGAGAGAGAGAGACAGGGAGAGTGAGGGCGGGTCTCGTGGTCTGCGGCTTTGATAAAACGCCGACGATGCGCCAAGGATTCGGATTCGGCTCGCAAATTCGTTGATTCGCAATGCTTATGCTTTCTCTCTCCCATGCTCGCCTCATGCTCTCTCTCCCTCTCCCTCTTCCCCGCCCCCCTCTGTCTTGCACCTCGCAGAGTGGTGGGGTGTGTGTGTGGCGTGACTGTGTGTGTGGTTGGGCTCTGCGTTAAGTGCTGCGCTCGCATTTCCTCGCTTCACGGACCCCGGAGCCAACCAACGCGGAGCGAACAACGACAACGATGGAAGGCAGCACAACAACAACAACAACAATTACAACGACCCCTACACTTCCAGAAACTTCAGCAATTACAACAACACTTCCAACAACCCCGACGCCGAGGAGCGACCGAAAACACATTGAAGTTCCAATTAAAGTTCGGGCCAACGGGAAAAACACAAAGCTCGTTATTTTCCTGTGCGCGAGAGAAAAATCAATTGACGCCATTCCAACGCCAATCACTCGCAGGGCCTTTGAATTGCTTTCGTTCACCCCCTTCCTCGCCCTGCCGCCGCCGTCGCCCCAGCCACCCTCGACGACTTCCGGCGCGACACCGAAACGCGGAAGCACGCAAATTAATTTCTCATTTTCATTTGCGCCAAATAGTTTTCCTCTCGCTCGGCCGAGCACGATGAGCGGAGGCCGGCGAACGGTCAGGGGAGGGGGAGGCCGAGCGAAAAGGGGAGCTGGTGCTGGAGCAGGAGCTGGAGCAGCCGAGAAAGCGTCACGAGTGAGAGGCCGCTCGTGGCTCGCCCCATCCCCAACACAATTAATTAAATTCGCCCAAAATGCATTTCGTTTCCGATGCCCTTTTCTGCTCCCCAACCCCCCCCCCTCTCCCCTCTCCGCCGCCATCGCTTGTTTCTCCACCTTTCAAATGCCTCGCTTCCTCTCTTTGACCCTGCCGTCCTCATTCGATCGCCCTCTGTCCGTCGTCCCCTCTCCGCCGACCCCTCGGACTTCCTTCTGTTCCCCTCTCGCCAACCACGGCGATTTCCCATTTGCACCGAACTCAGCCTATTTTCCATTTCTCGCTCTCACACTCCATTTCTCTCTCTTCCACCGCCCCCCTGCTCACGCTCCACGTTTTCGTCGTCGTCCTCATCGTCCCGGTCGTCCTCGTCGCCCTGGTCGTCCCGGTCGTCGGCCCAGCCAGGCCGTGATTCTTTTCCTCATTTCGCCGATTCTTATCGGGAAACACTTTCATTAGAAGTTACTACTTTTTTCCGCTCTATCTCTCTCTCTCTCTCCCTCTGTGGGCTCCCTCGCTATCGGGTCGCGGCATCTGCCCGGGCGGACCGAGCCGTGATTCCATGAGGACATTAACTGCGGCTCGGCCCGGCTCGACTCGAGTCCTCGGTCTCTGGTGTCGTCTTCGCCATCGTCGAGTTCGCGCGTCCTGGGCTCGCTGCGGTCTGGACTCGAGACCCGATACCGGAGACCGGAGGCCATTTGCTGGGGAGCGAATAAATTGGATGAGTTCCTTGTCATCGAACGGTTTCCATTTTCCATGACGCCAGCCCCAGGCCCGGCCCAGCCTCCCAGTCCGGCCTGCTCCACCCACGACTCGAGGCTCAATGTCACGGCGAGGACATCGGCCGCCGGAGTGCGAGATTGCGGGAGGTTTGGGAATTTATGGCGAGGCTCCCTGGGGCTCGAACGGACACTTGAAGCTCTCGGCGGCCACGCTTGCGGAGTCTGCGTCCTCCTCCTTTCTTTGCTTGCTCTTTTGTCTCCTCCTACGACTCTTCATTTCAACTCCTTCCACTCCTTTCTTCGGTTCTGTTCCTCCGACTCCACGTTCCTTTGCCAATCTCAGCTCCCGACCTGCTCTTTAACCACTCCCGACTTAAATCCATTCCTTCGATGCCCCTCCGCCGACCTCTCAGCATCAACTCGGCCCACCTTCGTGCTCGCGATCCCGCTCCCGGAGAGTGCTTTAAAATCGAATAATTTTCGCTCCTCTCGCGACTAATCGTGGCGCCTCCTCCGCCCCTATTTATTTACTCCACTTTCCGTCCTCGCTGCAGCGGGTCGACTCGGGTCGGGCTGGCTCCGAATGGATCCCTCTTTAACTGGCTTAGGGAGTCACTGTGTGACACAGTCGTCGTCCACGTCGGCTCCCCTGGTTTCTCTGCCTCTCCTACTCGCCTCCGCGTCGCGCCAAAGTCCTCAATGGAGTCGTCGCCTTCGCTGCCTCTCACTGGATTTGGTCTGGCACTCTTCGGCCGCCTCGGTCTTCTCGGCCTCCTCGATCGATTCGGTGCGGGCGCATCGCAATTGCAAATGAGGAATACCGACCTCCCTCCCTCCAGCCGCCGGCTGAAATTGAATTGCAATCGTCGACGTCGTCGTCGTCGTCGTTGTCTGCCGCTGGTCTGCGTTTCGTTTTCGCTTTCGCGCCACTTCCGAAATTCGGCGAAATCCCGAGTCCACATGAGTCCACGGCGTCCTGGAGCCTCCAGGGGACGCCTTCCTGCTGTCCTGCTGCTGGTGCTCGTCCTCGGTCCTGGTGCGGCATTAGAAAATGAGATTCTTGGCACCAATTCAACACTAAATTGATTTCGAATAATAGACCCGAGAGCGGCCCGAGCCACGCGCAGATGGCGCCCCAGTCCCAGCCCCGAGGCCCTTTCCCAAGCCCAACGCCAGGCCCTCCCCACCCCTCACGGTACCCTTTATCTTTAGCAATTTATCTGCGCCCGTTCGATGCCTGCGCCGAGCCCGCCCTTTGTTCTACGCCGGGGCCCGTCGGTTTGGGGTCTCCAGCCGCCCCGGCTTTCGTGCCGATTGTTGCCTTTGCAATGCCGTGACGACGACGCCATTCGAAGCCGTTCGTCCGTCGGTCGGTCGGTCGGTTGGCTGGCTGGTTGACTGCCATGGCAATGATTCGGTCCACGCGTTGCCGTCGAGGACACCGAGGACGTCGAGGACGCCGAGGACCAACAGGACGGCCTGTCCAGCGAGGGCGGGGACCACTGGCCGTCGCGGCCTGGCCCGAGGTGGCGGAGGGCGGCAGGACGTTTGCGAGCCAAATGCAAATGATTTGGCTGCGAAATTTTTCAGCCGAATTTATGCTGATTTCGAATTATTTTGCGGCCTGTGGTCGCTCGCTCGCTGGCTGGCGGCTCGAAGTGTCAGACCCGAACTCGGACCCCGCGCGTTAGCAGCGTGACCAGTCACCATCCCCTCATCGCCAAACCCCCCCCGCCCCCGTTGGTATTCGCCCATTTCGCCGCTGTCCAACCCTGAACCGAACGGCCGCAAAATTGATTTCATTCCAAGAGCATTCCGACAAAATCGCACAAATCCTTTTAACGAAGGCAAATTTATGCCTTCACTCACTCTCTCTCTCTCCGTCTCTCCTTCACTCTGTCTCTCTACGTCCGCCTGTGTCCCTCGCTCGCGCCGGGCGGGCTCTCGAAGAGTCGACATAATCAATAGTTGTGACTTCCGTTAATGGTTTTCCGGTGATTCAACATATCATTATTGGCAGCGGAAGAGCCGAACAATCGCACGAACAAACGACCGGGCCGACAGACAGACCGACTGACCGACCGACAGACAGACAGACCGACCGACAGACGGATGAACGGCCGGACGCATGGACGGGGTCGCAGACGGAGGGACGGACATCGGACGGAAGGCGGACCGGCGGAAGGCCGACAGCTCTGCATTTGTTCGGCAAAAATCTCCCTCTCCCTCGCTCTCCCTCTCCCTCTCTTGCTCTCTCCACTCCGTCATTATCCACTTCATTGGCGAATAATTTTGAATGTTCGCATTGAGTTCGAGTTCGGGTTCGTCGAGGACGTGCCCAACACTGGGCCGTTGTTGTTGTGTCATTTTTGTCGTTGTTGTTGTTGGCCAGGGTTGCCATTGTGACAACAGTTGCGGCCCCCACCCTGCGCCCCTCGACGCCCCTCTCGATTTCGAATTACTGTCATGTTTGCCAAAATAAATTATTTTTCAATTGCGTCTTCGCCACCCCGTTGCTGTTGCTCCCAAGGGCAAGTGAGGGACGACCGATGGAGGGGAAGGGAGCGAGGGAGGGAGGGAGGTAAGGAAGAAGAGGTATCGAAAGAGAGAGGCAGAGGGTGAGATCGCAACCGGAGTCGCCGACAGAATCTGCCGAGGCCGATTCGATGCCCGCTGCTGGCGGCTGCTGCGAGCGCCAACTGATGGTTTGTTGGAGGCAAATCAAGTGCAGTCCATGGGGGGCGGGCGAGGGAAGGTGACTCCGGGTTAGGTCCAAATTTCGCCTTCACGCACTCGTGGACTCGTAGTCTTTGGTGTCGTTTGGTTTCTTCCTCGCCGTTTGTCCGGCCATTCGGCCTCGTTCCCTTTATTCAGTGGCAGTTTCTCGTCCGTGGCTGCTCTGCGGAGTGAGCAAATGTCCAATCGACTGACCTACTTCGGGGTGTCTGACTCTATTTGCTGTGACTTCCTCTACTCGAGCACTGTTTGGCCGATTCGGCTGGTGAAAATTTCTCTCAACTCCGCCAGAATCGGTTTGGGATGGAAAAAAAACCTCCACGAAAGCACTTTGTCGACGTCATCTCCATGGTGTCACAAGAATGCACCGTCTTTTCAGCTTTGCCATGCTGGGCTAATGAGGCCCAGGCGTCTGGTCCTCGTCCTCGTCTGCGCCCTCAACTCGATGTCGTTTAATGGCCTTTTGAGTGGGAGACGCGTCGACGGCTCGACGGGATGCCAGGACGAGGGGTTGAAGGGGTTGAAGTCGATTCAGCCGTCAGTCACTCAGCCGCGCCGACAGCCGTCGATCGACGCGAATCCACTGCCAAGCCATTGCATGCCGATCGAATTCCGAGCCCCAGCCGAATGTATTCAGGCGACGATTGGGCCGCTTTGGCGCCAGTGGCTGAAATGAGAGAGCTTGACTTGTTTAACCACGGCCGGATGAGGTTGAGACTGCTGTTGTTGTTGTTGTTGCCATTGTCGCGCTGTCCATTTCAGATTGCGAGCCGAGCCGAGTCGAGTCGAGCCGAGCAATTCGGCTGAAATAAACTGTCATTCAGCTGTTTAATATTTTCCCCGGAGTGCGGCGTCGAGTAATAAAATTAAATGAAATTCCATAACGAGTGCCGGGGACGCCAAATGAAATTCCACACTCCAACACACACACAATCGTCCACGTCCAGGACCCATGTGTGCGTGGGCTGTTGTTGGAACAAAGGATCTCACGTGATGCACAATAAATTCTAAGCCTTTTTTGCGGCCGTCGTCGACCGGCGACCGGCGATTTTTGTGTTTTGCATGTTTTTGCCGGAATAATAACATATGTCATAAACACGTTTTATTTGTGTGTCACTCACACCATCGCCCTCTCGTCCCTCTCCCTCTGGCTGACTCTCGCCGTGCTTCTCACTGTCAGTTGCCCACTCTGTTTCCTCTGGCCCTGTGTCCGATTCCCCTGTGCGCGTGTGTTCGTGCAAGTGTTATTATATTGTGGAGTGTTTTTTTCGCTTGTCTGCCTGTTGTTGTTCTTGCCATGTTGTTGTTGCTGTTGTTGTTGCCATGCTGCATAATCACAACACGCATATCAATGGTCACTTGGGCATGTTGCGTTGTTGTTGCCATTGTTATTGTCATTGTCATTGTCATTGTTATTGTTGTTCACTTAACAATATACAGAACCGTTCATCAATGTCCTTTGGTCCTGGCCGTTGTTTTTGTTTTTGCTTTTATCAGTCTCATTGCTTTGTTTCGCTTTTTCTCACAGTGTCGAAAACATCGTTTTGTTCTGTTGTTTTTCGTTGTTTTTTGTGGATGTTTTTGGTGTTCTTCATTGCCGTTGTTTTGATGTTGTTGCCGCGTTCATCTGCAGCATAGAAATCGTGCGAATGCTGCAGCAATGATTGTTATTTATTCGTGTGTGTGTGTGTGTGTGTGTTTGTGTGCATTAGCCTGCCTTTGGGCTTTTTAATAAATTCGTAAATGAATTACAGTAATAATGTCTGCAATATGCGGGCGTTAAAAATTAATTCAGCGCGTGTTGAATCGCATTCAGCAATCATTCACTGCCCGCCATCAAAGTGGTAGCTCGTTGGCGACCTGCATAATGAATTCAGCGCCTGTTTGGGGCACTCGGCAGGCGATCAGTGACGGTGGATTCGTCACGACGTGGTCAAAAGCGCAATTCAGCGCATTATAGCAGAATTCAGCGGTGTTTGGAACAATTCAGCGCGTCTTTTAGAGCAATTCAGTGCAATTCCGAGCACTTTAGAGCAATTCAGCGCTGTTCAGCGGGGCCTAATCCGATCAACTCTGGTCTAGTGATCGTATTTAGCAAGTGGAAATCTATTTCAACTGCAGTGTGTTCAATTCAGCGCAAGTTGCTGATTAATTCAGCCAAATTCAGAGCATTTCTGAGCAATCCAGCGCAATTCAGAGTAGACCAGAGAACTGTAGAGCAATTCAGCGCGTGATAAATTTACCAACTATAGGCAAATGATAATATTAAGAGAATGGAATTGCACTACAGCCGCAGAGCGTTCAATTCAGCGAACATTTCAGAGCAATTCAGCGCCATACAGCGAAATTGGGAGCATTTCAGGGCAATTCAGCGCAATTCAGAGCAATTCAGCGCGCGTCAAATTGACCAACTCACGACCAGTGATCGTATTAAGCGAGTGGAATTCCACTCCGGCCGCAGTGCGTTCAATTCAGCGCGCCCTTCGGAGCCCTTTCGGCGCATTCCAGAGCCCCTCCCCAGCACTCGCCCACCCGCAAATTAAAACGAGTGCAGCGCGCGAGGGCGGGAATTTCAAATATTTTATTCAGCGCAGGGAAATCTCAAAGTTAATCATAATTGCAAATTGTTCAAAGGGTCAATGGGCGAAGTTTAATTAAAGCCGCACCGCATAGGTCACACCGCGCAGGGCCAAAGGACACTCGAAGGACGATGGACGGTGGACCGAGCGACGACGGACCGAACTCACGTATGCCAAAGAGGACGAGGACAAAATGGAAACAACCAAAGAGCGAAAAGGGGGGGGGGGGGGAAAACCAACCGAACGACGGCGAACGCGACGACCAACTGAGTGAATGGGTGAATCCTTTATGCCATCGGCCCCAACGTGAGAGTCCGATCACGCCCCCTCAGCCCTCAGCCCCCATCGGCTCCGCGACTTCAGCTTCGGTTTCGCCGCTGCTGTTGCAATTTATGCAATAAATAAATATCAAAAAGTTGCAGCTTCCATGAATATTAATAACAAAAATTTCATAAATACACTCGCCACTCGGATCAGGGCAGGACCTGGGCCGGCCTGCCGCGCGGTGTAAGAAAAGTTGGCAACGCCGACGTCTCCAGTGGACGAGGGTGGGCGGCAGGAGGCGTGGCGGGAGGGGCAGAAAAGAGAGGAGAGCAGGAATGAATTGTAAAATAAATTGAATTCCTTAATGAATGCAAATAAAAGTGAGGAGCGGGCGAAGGACGAGGAGGAGGAGGAGGAGGAGGAGCGACAGTGAAAGCGAATGAGGAGGGAAAGAGAAGGAGGAGGCGCGGCCTGAGCACCGCAAACAAAGGACAGAGAGATGCGTGGGGCAGAGGGGACGAGGCAGGAGGAGGTCCCGGAGACTGTTGTGGTTGCCGTCGCCGCCTCTTCGAGCTGCAGCAGCATCGCGGCTACTTCAACCGCGGAGTGAGCAACAAAAACAACAATAATAATGACAACAGTGACAGCAACTACGACAACAACAGCTGCAACAATGACAACGACAAGAACAACTACGGCAAAAACCACATCGCCGACAACAACCACATCGGCGACAACAACCACATCGCCGACAACAACCACATCGGCGACAGAAACCAGGTGGCCAACTTCAATAACAACAAGCGTTCATCAGATTAAAAACGTTAATTCGACTTCCAAAGAGGCGGCGACGTTTAGTCATCAACGGCAACAAAGGCAGAGGCCAAAGCAACGGCGTCGGCCCCGGAAGCGGAAACGGAAGCGGCCTGACCGGGTCCCGGGGCTGCGTGCGTAGGGGGCGTGGCCTGCGATTGCGAGTGCCGATTACAACTCATTGACAGGTGGGCGAGGGCGATCGGGAAGGGAAGAGAAAAGCCGTCGTTGTTGCAGCAACAGGAACGTGTTGCTGGCGGACGATGATGAACGGGAGTCAGGTGGAAATCGACTGAAGTCGATGGTTGGAAATTGTGGTTACTGTGCGAACAGTTTTCCTCTGATAGTAAGCAGCTACTATTTGACTAATGAAGCCTTCGACTAACAAATCTTCACAACGTGATGAGGTTCCTAAGTCTGCGATGAAGCCTACAATGCATCGATGTGGTCCTGAAGTCATGGATGAGCTCCTGAAGTCAGCGGTGAAGACTTGAAATGAAATCATGAGCTGCTGAAGTCAATGATGAAGTCCTGAAGTTCGACGAAGTTCTCGATGAAGTCCTCGTTGAAGTCCTGAATTTCTTGATGAAGTCCTGACGTCCTCGATTGAATCTGCAACCCCTTGGGTTCGAGATCAACAGATTTACTTCGTCGTTCGTCGTTTCCCTCTGGAAACCCTTCATCGGATGAAGCCATCACTTGACCGTGTCGACCAACCGAACTCGGGAGTCGATTGTCGGTCGTCGATTGTCGCTCGTCGTGGTGACGTGGCGGAGGTCGTGCCTTGGCCTCGGTCACTCGCCAATCGTCCACCGCTCAGCACGCACTCGACGGCGACCAAGCACAGCAACGACCACGCGAAACTACAACCAGAAACAACAACAAATGATCACAACAACAACACCCACCCCCTCACTCTCCACCCCTCGCTTCTCGCTCCTCACACACTCGAAACACACCTGGGGACAATGGGCGGCGGAGACGAGGTTTTTAGTCAGGTGTTGCTCGGAGCAAGGCAGAACATGAAACCTCATACATTGTTGTTGGGGGTTTCGCATTGTTGTTGTGGCTGCTATTGTTGTTGGACCTCATACCAAGATGCAGGTCCGGTTATTATGATTATCGACATTGTTGCTGTTGTTGTAGTTGTTGTTGTTGCGGCTCCTGCTGAGTTCGTTTTAATGTTTTGCCTTTTATTGTTGCCATCGTTGTTGGTCGGTTGGTCGGTCGGTCGGTCGGTTTCATTATGTGCCATTGTTGTGATTGTGTAGAGCTGGGGTTGTTGTAATTTACCATTGATGTAGCTGTTGTTGTTGTTGTCTTTGTTGTTGTTGCTGTGGCAGTAGTTGTTAATATTGTAATTGTCGAGAACATGCTGTAGAAAGTTGAGCTTGCATTCGGGGCGGGAACGCAATAGAGGACCAGGACAAAGGCGAGAGAGAGAGAGAGAGAGATAGAGGGGGTGGAAGGGAGAAAGGGAGGGAGGGGTGGAAAAGGTGAGTCGGAGGCGGAAGAGAATGACAACAGTTGGGCTCGGATCGTGATTCAGCGATGACTCAGGCTCAGGCTCAGGCGCGGGGCAGCGGCCTGGAGGGAGGAAAAATTTCCTTTCGGTTGGCAACACGTGCGACCACAGGACTTTCCCGCCGATGGCCGGAGTCCGCAGGACACGAACGAGTGGACGGACAGCAGGACGGACGGACGGACGGACGGACGGAGGAAAAGTTGAGCTCTGTTTAGATTAACTTTTGTTGTAACATTGTTATTAGTGTTTATTGGTGTTGTTCTTTTTGTTGTTGTTGTTCTTTTTGTTGTTCTGGCTGTTCATGTTATTCTTGTTGTTTATGTTGTTATTGTTGTATATGCTGTTCTTGTTCTCCATGTTCTTGTGCTTTACGTTCTTGTTGCTTATGTTGTTAATGGTGTTGCTGTTTATGATGTTCTTCGTATTGTTGTTGTCATTGTTGTTGCCGTTGTTTCTACCCTTTTGGCTGTTTCCCCCCCTCCCCCTCCTCTACTTCCCTCATGTCCTTCGGCCCTTGTTGTAATGTTGCATGTGTTGCCGCCTTCGTGTTGTGGTCGGTGTTCGAGTCGTGATCGAGTCGGCCAGAAGTCGGCGTTGTTGTCATTGTTGTTGGTGCAGCATATGTTGTTGTTCTCTTTGTTGTTGTTGTTGTTGTCGTTCCCCATGCAGCGAGTTCTAGGAACGACTTGCGAGCGTCAACAGTTTCGGACTTCCCGATTGGGGAACGAGACGAGGAAGGGAACGAGTTGGGGGCGACGGACTCGATCTCATTACCAGACGTCCCTAATTAGAGAACGAAGGACGAGGGCCCGGACTCCTTCGACCCGCAGCCGTTGCAGCATCTCGTCATCCGAAGTCCTGCGACGGCCGAGCCTGCGGTGTCGAGTCCTTCATCAACTCCCTCGATCGCAATCACAAGATTGACTTTGCAATTTTCAGCAGCGGCGATGGAGGGGGGCGAAAGAGACAGATGGAGTGTGCGAGCGAGAGGGGAGCGGATCCTGCCCGTAGGCCGGCCGAGACGAGGCCTGTCAGAGACAATGAACTGCTTATTTCGCCCATTCGATGGTTCAATATTTAGTCAAACGACTCATTTGCATCGTATTGACAAGTAATTTCCGGTTCCGGCTGCAGCACACACGCACACATGCCTACTCGCTTATTCTCGCCTCGCCTCGCCTCGCCTCGCCTCGCCTCGCCTCGTCTCGCCTCGCCTCGCCTCGTCCGTCCGGCCGGCCGTCGTCGCCGTCTTTGGCATCTCGTCCCGGTCATCTCGACGTCCGTCCGTCCGTCCGTCCGTACATCTGCCGGCCCTTTGTCTCTGTTATTAAACATCATTTGTATTCGAGCCGCATCTCGAGCATCGCAAACAACGCCAGCCGAGCACATGTCCTCGCAAGGACCTCCCCGGGCCCGCTCGGCGTGCTTCGTGTTTCCGCCTGCTTCGCTGCTAATCTGACCACAAACCCTGATTACCGACTCTGCTTCCTGCCTGATTGAGCAAATTGACTCGGCTCTCGCTCATCGCATCGCCTTCCCCCCCCTCTCCCCTTTCTTTTCCCAATTATTCGCCGTCCTTCTCGCTTTCGTCTCCTCGTCGTCTTCGACCCACCTCCTCGGCTTCGACGTCGACGGCGACGGCGACGTCATGTCCTGCACCCGTCCTTCATACGTCAGTCGCTCTGGCTCCCTCATTGTTGCTGTTGTCGTCGTTTATCGTGCCGTCGTCCTTTCGCCATTAATTTATCGTTTGCATTTATATTTGACATTTTCTCCACTCACTTCTCGCCGTCTTCGGCTCGTCCTCGTTTCGTGCCCTCGAGCTGACCGTTTGTGCCTAGGAAATCATCTCTTTATGAATTAATTATGGCACTCGCCTCCTTCACTCACCCCTCCGCCCCTCCGTCCCATTCTTCTTTTTCGTCTCCTCTCCTCGCCTGCCCCATCTCCTTCCTTCCTCTTCTCCTCTTGTGCTCGTTTTCATCGGCCTCTTCCTCGTTCAATGCCAGGCATCGTCGTCACATCCATCACCATCGTCTCCATCGCCATCGCCACCGTCATCATGTTGTTGTCATTGGTATTGCGCTCCATCCCTCTCGCTCTCCCTCTCGCTCTCCTTCCTCTGCTCACTGGCTCCCTCGTTATCCTTGTTTGCCTTGCTTTGGACAATGTTCTTGACTTGTTGTTGCAATTGCTTTCGTTCCCATTGATGTTGTTGCAACTACTTCTGTTGCTGTCATTATTGCCGTTACCAGCATCATCATCACCATCATCATCAGAATTGTTGTTGTACGTGTAGTGGTTGTTGTTGCTGTAACTGCCTCCACATGCAAATGTGCAAATATTAAAACTTGTAATCAAAATAATCCTCACATTGATTTACCGCCGAGTCCTCCGACCTCCTCCTCCTCCTCATCCCTCTCCCCTCTCCTCCTCCTCGTTCTTTCGCTCGCCCACTCGTCGCCGTCGTCGTCGTCGTCGTCGTTGTCGGACAACAAAAGGATATTTTGTGGCTACAGGATATTGGTTATATTAAATGTGCTTGCTCTGCGGTTAACCACGAGGGCAATTTGTACACGTCCAGTGAGAGGGGAGAGCGAGATAGGTAGAGATAAATGGAGAGCGAGAGAGAGAGAGAGAGAAGGGGGAGCCATATAACGAGAGGCAAAGTGGCCGCAGGAGAAGGCGAAGGACGGCCGACGAGTGCGTGCGTCCGAGTTGAGCTCGAGTTCAAGCGACCGACCGACCGACCGGCCGGCGGCGAGCAGCACAGTGGGCCCAATCGACCAAGCCGCCTAAGCGAGGAGGAGAATAGGATTAGGGATCAGCTAGCATCAGAGCGAGCAGGGGTTCAGTGCAGGGAAGGACTTCCCATGACAGGAAAAGGCAGGACCTGGAGTGGAGGAAATGAAGAAGTCCAGCAATCATTTTGGATTTAAAAGCACAGCAAATCGATTTAATCAACACGGCATTAAGGAAGTAAGAAAATATTACATTCATATTTAAACCAAAACTTCGCCGAATAAGGGAAATAAATATATGTGGATTATTAAAAATAAAAATACTGACGTCTCAGTTGTGATGATCAGTTCTGGTAAAACGACAATAAAATAAATTATTTCAGCAGAAACATGTTTTATTAAACATGTTCATAGATATTTTTATCAAAACCAAAATTGTTCTGAGTGAAGAATTCGAATATATATTGAATATAGTTAGTAAAAGAAATTTGGTACTTGGTTCTGACGATTTTTAAAACATCGTCAATATCGCCAACCACGTCTTGTTGAAGAAATCATGAACAATTTTCTATAAACTCAAATATCATCTCGCTTAGAATTCACTGAATTGTGTCTGGGATTTCTCCGATTCGGCCCACTGTGCCCATTAACAATTACCTCGGAAATCACTATGAACTGCTGGTCATGTTATTATGTTAATAACAAGAAACACTCAATAATTACGGGCCTTTGTATAAATCCAATCACTAAAACAACAACTGAAGCAACCACTGCTAAAACAACAACAACAACAACAACTACTACACCAACAACAACACCACATAAAACACAAAATATCAATGCCATAATTCTGGCATTCACCGTCGTCCCCTCGTTTGTGGGCGTTTGCGGCTGAAGGGGAGGCAACGAAGGAGGCGCTGCGGGGGTTGGGCAGCCGGAACCGGAGCCGGAGCCAGAGCCGGAGTCGGAGTCGGATTCTATGGGCATTTTCATATATAATGACTTAATTAAATAGTCCGATTATTTCGGGCGATTCAATTAACGAAAAGCCGGCCAAAAATTAATGGCTCCTGTTGCCGAGATGCCAGCAGCAGGAGCAGCACGAGCCCACATGGCAGCAACAGCACCAAATAATAGTATTATTGTAACCATAAACAACTATCAAAGCAACAACAAAATGAGATTCCGATTCCGACAACGGGTTCATAAATTAACAACCGGCATTTAGAGGTCAAGCAAAGGGTGCGCTCGAGCTCAGCAGGGGGCGTTGAAGAAGAAGGCGGAGATGGAGTGGGCTAGAGTGGGGCAGAGGGAGTGTGAGAGAGAGAGAGAGAAACAGACGAGAGGTGGGCAGCACTTGAGCCCGCCCCGATCGCCGACTGATCCTCGTCCTCGGGTCCGTCGACACCTGTTCGAACGTCGCTTCCTCGCCCCTCTTGCTTTGGCTCCCTCTCACTCTGTCACCCCTCTCCCTCCCTCCCTCGCTCCCTCGCTCTCCTCCTTTGCCCTTCTCTCCCTCTCCCTATCTTTCTAGCTCTAGCTCGCTTCTTGTAGAACGCAATTTTCGATTGAATTCTTCACACAATTTTCCTCCCGGCTCCATCGAGTCGCGTCTGCCGGCTGGGCGCAGACTTGAGGGGCGTGAGGGGAGGCAGGGGGCGGGTTGAGGTTGGGGGTCGGGCATGGGCTTGGGACGCGCTGCAGCGGGCGCTCAGATATTTTCAATTTTAATGTCGAGCTGAAATATGAATTTTTCACTTCCCACTCGTGTCGCTCGTGTCGCTCGCCTCGGCGCACAGACTCATAAATAGGTGAATTCGATTTCCGCCGTCAGCCGGTCTCTGTCGCTGTCTCTGTCTCTGCCACTCTCCTCCTCCCTCTCGCTTTCTTGCCCTGCCTGCGACGCGCCGCCGCCCGAACGTGTGACATTTTTATGTGCATCCCGTGCGATTGTCCTGGAGATGGAGGAAGTGAGAGAAAGCGACAGAGGAACGAACGAGAGTGCGCTGGAAGCGAAAGTGGAAGGAGTAGTGGGAGGATAGGGAGAGAGGGAGGACAGGACGACGTGGGACGAAGGCTGGTTGGGGAAAAGGACTTGACTTCGATTCCGCAGTCGATTCGGCGAACAATTTATTGACTAAATATTTGCGGGAAGCTCTTCTATCGTTCTCCCTCCTTCGCCCTCCTTCGCCTTTCTCTACTTCGTTATCGGGGCTTTCGACTGCGATATTTCTCAGGGCCTCCCCAAGTCGTGCTCAGTCCGTCCCCAGGTCGTCTTCACTTCTCTCCTTCAGCCTTCTCCTTGTGTTCTGGGATCCTCCGCTGCCTCCTCTTTAGTCACGTTAACCAAAGTCGTCGCCTTTCGTCGTCATCGCTCTCTGGCTCTGGCTTTAAGTTCTTGGGCTCCAACCTCGAACTCGCACCAATTGCCGAGGGTCCTCCAGCGACCCTCGAGAGTCATCGTGGGCTCCTCTGTCTCTTCGGGCCCCGGCTCGTCCTTCCCTCGGCCCTTCTGCTCCGTCTCTCGATGCTCCTGTTCCTTCCGCCTCGTGGTCCTCGGCTTCTCTGGCTCTTGCTTTGTCTGTTCCTTTCTTGTACTCGACCTCCTGTTTGTCCTTCTCTCGGTCCTCCCTCGGCTGGTCTGCTCTTCATCCCCCATCTCCCCGTGGTCAATCTTTTGGTTCGTCTCCCTCGCTCCTCGCTCCTTCGCCACCCTCCCAGTCGTCGCCGTCGGTCAACCTCGCCTCGTTTCAAGAGTCCCCACTTCAGTCTCCTGCCGGCCCCCACTCCGTTTGTCGTCCTTCCGTCCTGTGAATCGTCCTGATTGGACGCCGCTCGCAATTGACTTATATTTAAATAAATTAGCTCGCTAAACAATAATCGACTTCAATTGGCTCTGTTTGCGCGAATTCAATTCAAAATCCCGGCCGAGGCGCCGCCGTCCTCGACCATTGCGGGAACAAAGACAACGAGGGGGGCGAGAGGGAAAGAGAGAGGGAGATGGGGAGAGAGGTAGAGGGAGTGCGAGTGCGAGTGAGACAGAGTCGAGGCGATAGAGTCGCGGCGTCGACCATGTTTGCCCAGGTAATGATGTCACGAGATGATGAACAGAAGGACTTCCGACCCCTCTCTCTCCCCTCTTCCCTCCCATCACTCTCTCCCTCTCTCCCTCTCTCTTTCTCTCTCTCTCTCTCTGCCCCGGTGCTTGCGTCCCTGCAATTGCTTCGTTTTCTCTCCCTCTTCCACCGCCACGATTCGCTTTCGTCGGTCTCCTCGGCCATTATTTCTATCAGCATTTTATTAGTTCTACTTCCGTCCCGTTGCCACAACGTTTCCGCCACTCATTCCCTCTCTCTTTCCCATTCTCTTTCTCTCTCTCTCTCGCTCCCTTCGCATGGGATGCAAATTGTTGCTTCAACATTTCCAATTTATTTTATTTGTTCATTTGTTCATTTGTTTGTTTGTTCTTTGTTTGGCCGCTCGTCTGTTGCTCCCCTTGTCGTCATCGGCCTCGCTCTCTCTCGCCCTCTCCTTCTCTCTTCTCTTCTTCTTCGTCGCTTCCTCCCCGCGGTCGAGCTCCGTCTCTTCACCTGCGTCCCTGCCCTGTCCTGCCCTGCCTCTCGGTCCATCTGCGTCTGACTCGCTGTCGCTTCGACTGTCTCTGACTCTGCCTCTGTCTCTGCCTCATGCTCTTCCTCCGTCTCTTCCTCCGTCTCTTCCTCCGTCTCTTCCTCCGTCTCTTTCCCTGTCTCTTCCCCTGTCCCCTCCTCGGCCACTCCCTCTCCCTCCTTCTCTGTCGCTTTCTCTCCCTTTGTCTCATCCCCTCGGTCCACAACGCTTGCTCTCTTCCTGCTCGGCCCCCCGCCTGCCTCTGTCCATCGATGTCGCTGTCGCTGTCCCCGCCCCTGATGGTCCGTCTGGCTCTCTGTCTCTCAGCCTCTCTCTCTCTCTCGTCCTGTCCGTCCTCCTCTTCGTCCCCCTGTCCGTCCTCCTGTCTGTCCCTCTATTCATTCATCGGGTCGTGCGTTGCCCGGTCGCTCGCCGTGACTGCCTGACTTCATTCCGCCTCGGTCGCTCCCGCTCCCACACCGTCCTCGTCCCTCGTGCTCTCTGTCTTTCTGTCTCCACCGGAGCCGCGCCAGTCTCTCCAACTGTCCGTCCGTCCGTCCGTCCGTCCGTCCGTCCACCCATCTGTCCGTGCGTCCGTCCACTCGACGCCGGCTGCCTTTGTGAAACTTCTTGTTAGTGAAGTCGAGCGCATTGCGAGAC
The DNA here is from genome assembly GCA_947389925.1 of Coelopa pilipes. NCBI lineage: Eukaryota > Metazoa > Arthropoda > Insecta > Diptera > Coelopidae > Coelopa > Coelopa pilipes. Next base: position 7,284,287 of record OX376699.1, read on the forward strand.
ACTCACAGAGAGAGCAGAGTGAAAGAAAGAAAGAAAGAGAGAGATGGGGGAGGGAGGGCGAGTGAGGGAGAGCACGATTTTAAGCACACATCAATTCCGAAACAATAATTGAAAATTGCAACATCGAAGCGGGTCACGTTGTAAAAGTGTCTGGAATAAAGTGTTGCATGTCCACCCTCTCTCGAGCCAGGGCCAGAGAAAGAAGCGGAAGAGGCTGCTTTGAAGCGAGAGGGCGAGAGCGGAGGGAACGGAGAGAGAAAGAGGGTAGCAGTGGAGAGCCAAGAGAGGGTGTGTGCGAGTGCGAGTTGGAGAGACCGACGGAGATGGAGATCGAGATGGGACGGAAGTCGGTTGGGTCGGTAAATCTTGAGCCAGGAGTCGCCCAGTCGTCCGGCGGCTCCCTCCACGCGTCCTGCTTCATGGGACTCGATTTGAATGTCTCGTGTTCGTCTTCTTCTGCTTTCCCATCCCCCTTCTCGTCTCCTTCTCCGCCACTGATGCCGCCATCACAAGCCGGGCGACGGAGCCGGAGCCGGAGTCGGCTCAAGGTGTCGCCTTAATCCGCACTCGGGCTTGGGGCGGAGGAGGACGAGGGAGCTTTTCCGACGTAATAGTGGGTTTTCGAAGGCCTCGCACTCTCTTCCCCTCACGCCTTCACGTCCTCGAGGCTGGTCCAATGAAGCCGCAGGCGACTCCGACTCGGTCGCCAGACTTCGCCGAGCGACTCCATCGGCGGGCCGCGATTGGCCGACGCAGGTCTCGCCGCCGAGGGGGCCGGGTCGGGCGGAGTCCGCGAAGGACCCGCGACCGCAGCCAATTAATCTCAATTAAAACGCAACGATCAGCGTCGGGCGAGGGGCGAGAGGACGACGAGGACGCATGGAAAAATTGCAAGAGCCTGGTCTGAGGTGAAATGAATGCTCGTCTCTGCTGCTGCTGCTGCTGTTGTTGTTGTTCTTGTTGTTGTTTTGGCACCTCCTCCCGGGCGCGGTGACGGCGTCCTTTTTGGAGCCCGTCCAAGTTCGGCGCTCGTGTCCTTGGCCCCTTTTTAAAAAGCGTCTCGCAACGATTCGCCAACGCCAACGCCGGCTCATCCATCAGCTGCCAGCGCGTTATCCCGGCCACGCCCCTGCCCTCAGCCCCTCACCCCTCATCCCTCGGCCCCTCAGCCTCCACCCGTTGCCATGTTCGTGTTGTTCAGTTGTTGTCTTTTGATTGATTTCGCTGTTTCGTGTAGGAAATTTATTGCGTTCACTTGAATGCCGTCATTTTCCCCATTCTTCTCCCGCTCGCACGCTCTTCATCTCTCTCTTCGTCCTTCCCTCTTCTTCGCTCTTCTCTCTTCGCTCCTCACCTTTCTCTCCCCCTCGTCTCTCTTCGCCCTTCTCTCTCCCCGTCCATTGCGCTTGCTCTTGCCATTTTCATCATTGTCAGCTTCATCATGGCTGTCATTTATAAAATGGAGCATTTCCCTCCCACTCACTCATGTACGCCCTCTCCACCTCTCTCTCGCTCCATTTCCTCATTACTTATTTTTTCTCACACTTGCCGGCAGTCGTTGTTGTTGTTGCCGCTCTTGTCATTGCTGTCTTTGTCAGTCACTCTCACGCTCCCTCCTTCCCTCTGTCACAGGCTCCCGCTCGCTGTCTGTCATTCACATCGAGTGTCTGGATCGTCTCCTCTCTCTCCCTCTCTCCCTATTTCCCTCTTCGCCTCCCCGACTCCCTCTTCGTCTCCCCGACTCCCTCTTCGCCTCCCCGACCCTCGTCCTCCGGCTGCCTGACTGCATTGTTTGTCGCCCTTCGATTTCTTATCGGCCCCCTCTCTCTCTCCCCCTGTCCCTGTCACTCTTCCACCTCTTCCCCCCCCAGTCCTCGTCAAGTGACTTTTCAACGTCGCTCCATCGATTGTTTTGTCAATTTTTCACCCACCAGCCGCCGTCGCCGTCGCCGCCTCCTCGTCGTTCATTGACAGGCTTTGTTTTGACCCCCGACCCATCGTCGTCGTCTTCTTCTTCGTCATCTTCTACTCGTAAGGGTTCTTGTTGTCGTCGTCGAAGTTGCCGCTGTTGTTGCTGTTGTTGTGCCAGCATCATTACCGAAATGGAGCTTTAATGACGTCTTCTCGGCGCCCTTTGCATGCCTCGCAAGACGTCGAGAGGACACGAAAGCGAGAGTGAGGGCGAGGGAGGGCGAGTGCGAGTAGGAGAGAGGGAGAGGGCAAGAACTTCAGGCCAGTCGCTTCTACTCCCGCCGCCGGCCATCGATCGTCGCGGTCTCGTCCCTGTCGGCCATCGATCCATGTATTTTGCTATTCATCCGCCTGTCCGTCACTTCTTGTCCCGGTTTTTGTCGCCCGCCCCGAGGGCCGGGACTCGCCGGCGGCCCGCGATTTGTCTTCCGGCCATCCCTCGACGTGGCCAGCGACGTTTTTACGAAATTCATCCACAAATCCGTTCCCTTAATCAGTTTCCTGTTCGTTTTTCCTTTTGGGTTTTCTCCTCTTTTCCTTCCTCGATCCTTCAATTTTTCTCAAATCACTTTTCCTTTTTCCCTCATTTAAATTTCCCCTCATTTGCCACTTTGTGGCCGTTTTTTCCACTCTGCATTTTTGTTCTCCCCCTTTTCTCCACCCTCATCACCAACTTCCAATCATCATCTGCTCTCCAATTACCCGCTTATCCGCTTGCGATCCCCTCGAATCGAGCTCAAGAGGCGATCCGTCGATTCGTGGATCCACCGAAACCACGGAAACCTGCAGCAATTGGAGATGCAGCCGCAGCAATCAGTCCTTCTTTATCAATACACGGCCGCCGCTTCCGACTCTCCTCCACCCTCCCACTCAGTCCGCAGCTTCTCGTCCCTCCCCTTCCGCCCCACGACCTCCGCCACTGCCTGCCGCCTGCTCGCTCCGCCTGCAATCAGGAACTGTGTCAAAGCAATTTGAAGGCTCCGCAAATACCCAGGAAGCCGCGAAAACTTGATTTCATTTCAATTTCTGCTTCAATTTCTACTTCAATTTCAATTTGAATTTGAATTTGAAATTCATTAAGAACCGCGGCCCAAAACAAAATTCGTCATCTCAGCAGAAGAGCGTCGAGTTGCCGCCGCCTCCTCCGCCCTGTCCTCTGCCTCTCGTCCTGCCTTCCTCTGCCTTTTGCCCTGAGGTCGCGCCGAGCGCCGACTCCTGGATGTCGCTGCGGCTGCGGCTGCGGCCCGCGACGGCGATAAAGTGTTGACATGTCGCGCGACTCGTAGGCCGCAACGAGTTGGAAAGGATGCCCCGATCCCCCCCCCCCCCTATCGTCCTCTCCACGAGGGGCTGCCGTTGGAGGTCGCCTCCGAGCAGCCGAGGTTATTTTGACGAATTCACTTGAAGCGCAAAATTCCGCCGCTGATGACAAGAGCAGCCTCCGAGGCAGGGCGGGAGGAAGCGAGTGAAGTAGGATGTGGGGGCGGGGGATCGCGAGGAAGTGGGGCACGGAAGTGAGGAAGGACGAGGACGTTGGGGAGCCTCTGCTTCTCTCGGAAGCAATTTCCCCTCGCCATATGCAAATGAAAAATTTCATCATCTTGAAAATTAAATTGAAGACGTAAGCGAAACGGTGCGAGCAGCTTAATTGTCGGGACAGGGAGAGGGACAGGGAGAGGGAGAGCGAGCGAGACCTGGGAGCTTGAGCGAGTGGGACCCAGAGCGAGTTGGAGCTCTAGGGAGAGGGGGAGGTGAGGTGAGGTGAGAGGGAGGGAGCTCGGCTGGCAACGACAGGCAGGGACTCGGCAGGACGTGATGAGCACGCGGCCAACGTCGCGAGAAGCGAGAGGGGAAGGCGAGGAAGTGAGGATGAGAATGAGCGGGAGAGACGAAGAGCAGAGCGAGGCGAGGCGAGGCGAGGCGAGGCGACGCGCGGATCCCCAGGACGCGTCGAGGACTCGCTCGAGAGCGGGGTTTGCGACGACTGCGGTCGACGTCTGGCGCTGACATGAGCGATGAGTTCGTTTTGACAGCTTTGACAGATCTATTTTTCAGCGCCGCATCGATGTGTGAACGAGGGCAGGACGAGAGACGTGGGAAAGAGACGGGGTCTCGTGTGTGGGGGCGGCTCGGGGCTCGACGTTAATTCGACTGCGGCTGGCGCCCGCGCTCGTGGCTGCGAAGCCGCCGGCGCTGCAATCGAAATTCACTTGAGATTCCGCGCAAAAGATTCGGAAAGATTCCCGTTCCCATAACTCGAAATGAGCTTCGAAACTAGGATTGGGAAGCGGAAAAATTCAAATGTGCAAGGAAAAATATAGAAAACTATTTCAAACGAAATTATTATATTTGGAAAGAAGACTGGGGAGGGGAGGAAGTTGATGGAAAAATTAAAAATAAAATACAAAATATTTTGTCAAGTCCAAGAAATTACGAAACGAAATAAATAATTGAAAAAATTCCCATGAAAAAATCCACAAGCTAAATATAAAACGAAATGGAAAAAATTAATTCCATGAAAATCAAATAGGGGAAATTAAAGGCTGTAAAATAAATATGAAATAGAAAATATAAAATAGAAGAGATGAAACAAATAACTGGAAAATGGGATGCTAAAAATAAAATCAGAAATAAATATTGAAGCATATAATAGCTTGCAAAATTAGAACAGAGAAATAGGATCTAGAAAGAAGTGAAATAAAAGGAAATAAAATGGAATGAAATAAAAAGAAATAAAATGAAATAAAACGAAATAAGAGTAAATAAAATGAAAAGGAATAAGAGGAAACAAAAGCATGTATAAATAAAATAGGAATATTTAATGAAATGCACTCTCGTGCACTCGGTTCGAGCGTCGCAGGCTCGAGGCCCGGCCGGCATGGGAGCACGAAATGAAGAGGAGCGAGCGAGACGGCTGCTGAGTTTATTTGCCAGCGACTTTATTTGCCTTTCATTGCATTTGCAACATACTCCCACTTACACACACACACACACACACACACACACACAGACACTCGCCCACATGGACACAGGCAGACACATTTAAATGTGAGGAGAGCCGAAGGAAGGACTTGTGTGATTTATGCTGATGAGTTGGAGTTCGAGAGGGAGCGGGAACCTGTGTGAGGGCGTGTGTGTGTGTGCGAGTGGGTGTGGGTGTGTGTGCGAGTGGGTGTGTGTGTGTGGGTGTGTGTGTGTGTGACTGCACCATTTCAAAACAAAATTTAATTACGAGCGCTGAGAGTATTTTTCACTCGGAAAATTAAAAGTGTTTACGATTTCACCGGCGCAGCGACGGTGGTGGTGTGCGTGTGTGTGTGTGTGTGTGCGGACGGCCGTATTAATGCACTGGCACTCTCTCCCTCGCACTCGCTCACCAACACATTCCCGTGGTTGCGTGGTCGTGAGCCAAATTATGAACCCAGCCATGTCAAGTGCTCCGATGGCCGAGGCAGGGGCGAGGAAAGGAAAAGGACGAGGACGAGGAGAAGAGTGAGGGAACCAGGGAGAGCGAGAGCGAGAGAGAGCGAGAGCGAGAGTGAAGACATGGTGGAGAAGGTGAGAGAAACGAAACGGAACGGAAACGATAAAATGTTGTTTCAATTTCTCCTCTCGAGCACCTTGAACTCCGAGCCTGAGCAGGAGTCGGTGGCGGAGGCTGGGGCGAGCCTCGAGTGCGCCCCAAGACCCCGGTGCCCGAGAGCGAGGGGTGGGAGGCGGGAGGGCGAGGTCGAGGCGGCGATCGGCGGACTCGGGTGCACGACCTGCGTTCATAGTAATTAAAATTTCGTGCTCCAGGTGGAGTCGGGCGACGTTAGACGCGCTCGGTGGGCGGCGCTCGGTGGGCGTGGCATGTCGTTTTTGTGTCCGAGCGTGAAATGAAATTGAAGTGGGAATTTTTCATTTTCCGACCCGGAGCAGGACCGCCGAAATGAACTGTTTGGAGCTGGCTCCGAAATGGCTTTAAGTGCCGCCAAATTCGAGGGCCTCCAGTCGACGGGAGCGGCGGAGCGAAGAGGGGGAAAGAGGTATTTTTGTCGTTGTTGTTGTTATTGTCGCGTTGTGTTGTTGTTGTTTCCGATCGAGAGATTTCAATTTTCCGCACGATTTCTATGTTTTTGCGCGATATTTAAAATTTCATATTTTACTCCGCGAGCCAATAATTTATTCAAACTGTCAAATGCAACGAAATTGAATTTCGGAAAATATGCTCGCTTCATTTATTTACGACGGCAGCGCAACAACAACAACTATATAATGAAACACACTGCATTTTGGGGCGAAAAAACCATTGACAAAAAAAAAAAATTCAAAAAACATTTATTAAAATGAGTCGAAAACAGGACGTCTTTTTTGCAAAGTGCTTGTGGTTGTCATTGTTGTCATTGTTGTTGTGTGTTGTTGTTGTGGTTGTCTCCGCTCTCTTTTTCGCTCCGCGTCTCGGTCTCTCGGTCGGCCCGATCGATGTTGATTTAATTAAACGCACCCACACCCTGGCAATTACACCAACGCACTCACACACACAGCCTCCACCTTCGGCTCTCAGGGGCCGGCCGTCGACACGAACACAAACACAAACACATTCGCTGATCGCACGCCCTCTTATTGGGGGCGGGAGTCGGGTTTTCCGGCCCTCGCCTTGTTTGCGAAACCAATTGTTTGTCAAAATATGTTGCATGTCGTATTTGTTGCTGCTCATCGTTGTTGTTGTTCTTTTTTGGTTTTATTTTCCTTGGTTTCTGTCAGTTCAGCTCACGCTTTCGATTGTTTTTCGCGCTCCATCAACTCGGTAATTGCTTAAATTATGATTAATTAAATAATCAAACGAACCGCGGTGGAAACGAAAAACGAAATTCAAATCGCATCGAAGTGAACGGCAATGAATTCGAATGAAAAAATGATTTAAAACAGTTTTGGGGAAATTAATTATTAAAATTCAATAAAATGTCGCTCAAGTTTCAGTTTCAGGGAGGAAAACCCGAAATTCCTGAAAACGCCTGTGGGAAAATTGAATTTGCAAATTCAATACCAGTTTACAACTTAAAGTTTCATCCAAGACAAAATGCTTTAACGGACTTATAAAATTTTGTAATTTCAATTTAACGAACGACTCGGCCCATGTCCGCGAAATCCCGGCGAAGCCCTTGAGTCGAAGCGAATCTCGCCGGCTTTTCTCCGGTCCGCCCCCGGCACCCCTGACGAACTCTTTTGCACGATTTCCTCGGCCTCCAGCCGAGCCCGGCCCTCCCCGAGCCACCACGATTCGAGGGCCACGTTTTCCTGCCCCGATTGAGTCCTCGGACACGGACGCGAAGCCGGTGTCGGAGTTGGAGTCGGAGCCGGAGCCTGACTTTGATTCATTAGTATTCGGCCAACATGTAGTCGTGCTTGTCTAACATGATCTATGAATGTAAATGTTCTCCTACCCTTCCCTTCCCTTCCCATCCCTTCCCGCTCTGGCACTCTCACCTTGCCGCGCTCCCGGCCGTCTTTTTTGCACATTTACATGCTGGCGACTGCATCCGGTCAGTGGACGAGATTTCGCCCGATGAGACGACGAGGACGAGGACGAAGAGGACGTTGACGATGGCCGTAGGCCGGCTCGGCGACAGGTAGACGACGGCTGCTTCCGCTGCTTGAGCGGAAATGAATTGAGCAGCCGGCGAGCACGGGAGCCGAGGGCAGAGGGAAGGGCAGGAGATGAGGGATGAAAAGCGACATGACGTCGTCCCAGATCGGGACGGGGCGGGGGGCGGTTGGCGCTAATGGAAACACTCCCCAAATGCCTTTATTAGACAGAAATGATGATGTAGAAAAATTGTCTACAGTTTTTTCTGTCCTGCAGATTCCTCCGGATTCCTCCAGATCCTCTGATTCGGTTTAAGTGGAGCTCGTTTGGGTTTCATGCGGTCGTTTTTCGTCCTCTCCGCCTCTCTCAACCCCGGGCTCCTGCTGCCCACCTGAGCGATGCGCCTCGATGGCCTCGATTATCGCCGATTCTGCCGCTCTCGCCTTATTAACTCGATTCGACCTTTTCTCGATGTGTTTTCGCTCCGCCTTCCTTCCGCCTCCCACTCGCCTCATTCACTCCCTCTCACTGCCTTCGTGTCTCCGACTCGGTCTCCTTGAATTTGTCTGCCCCACTTCGTGTCCTGCACTTCATCGGTCTCCTAATTCTCGGTCCCTCCTTCGCCTGGTATTTCTTTGTGTTTCCTTCTCTCCTGCCCCGCTCCCCTGTAATTCCTGGTATCACTCGGTTTACAGAATCTCTTTTCATTGATTTCCCTCCCATCTGCTCTCGCTGCTGCCTCTGCCTCCGCCTCCGCTTGTCTCCCATCGATTGCCTCGATTCCTCGTCACTTGCTCGGGGTCTCTGCCTCGCTTCGTCCGTCCCTCATTTTCCCCTTCGAGTCCCGCCCCTCGCGCCCGGTCCGTGGTTTATGCATGACTAGAAAATATAATTTAAATGGAAAACATATCAACCTCGAGGGATCCCCGTCAGACCCCGCCACCCACCAGCTCCTCCCCTCTCTCCACAGGTCCCGCGCCCCCGTCGGCCCTTCTGTGGGGCGGGCAGCGGGTGGAGGAGCGCTGGAACCTGGAGCCTAACGGCACCCCGGTTCATATGCAAATCAGCGAAGATTTCGCTTTTCTCTCCATTGCTTTTGCAATATTTTCCCGTCCCACCCCGACGATCCCGGTCCACGGCTCACGGCCCGATCGCCCACAAAATTATGACGACACGGGTGGGTTGGGGGCGCCTGTTGTTTGGGGTCGCCGGGCGAAAAATCCTTTGGAGATGCAAATGGAGCAGTCAAAAGGAGAGCGACGTGAATTTCAATGCGAGGCCGATGGCGAGAGGGCGGCGAGGTGGGGCAAATGAGGGAGATCGAGGAGGAGAGGGAGGGAGGAGGCGAACGCCTGGAGGAGAGGTGAGAGAATGAATAGCAAGAGCGAGCGAGCGAGAGAGAGAGAGAGAGAGAGAGGAGGCGACTGCTTTATTATGCCATCCGACAGGAGGCGCAGGCACGACCGAGTGAGGACCGAAGCAGGGCCACTGGCTGGAGCGCGGTGAAAGGGAGAGCGAGTGGGAGAGCGAGGAAGAGAGAGAAGGCGACTGAGCGAGTGAGAGAAAAAGCTATCACAGTTTATTAAAAGGGAAGCAACTTGTTCGAGCACCGACGGAACGGGGCGTTGGAGGCGCTGCAAGAAAGGATTCAGTGGGACCGAAAGGGGGTCGGGCGGGGAAGGAGGCGCGTGGCACGTGACGAGCACGAGAGACCTCGTTACAGCCTCATCCTCATCCCTCTCTCTCTCTCTCTCCCTCCCTGGCTCTCTATTTGTTTCTTCTCCTTGGCGTCGTCCTCTCACTTTCTGGCCACTCTCGTCACTTTAAGGTTCGACTGTCTGCGCCACACGAGCGCGCCAATCGATGGCACGAGGACTTCTCGCACCTCTTCAAAGGACTCTCGGGGGATCTCGAGGGGTTCTGCCGAGAGTGGGCGGCGCTGGCGGTTCTGCCGAGAGTGGGCGGCGCTGGCGGCGAGGAGGGCGAGGCGAGTGAAATATATTTGAAATATTTGGTCGCATTTTTAATTCCCGCCCTAAGTGACTTCTCTTGTTTCGCCCCTTCCCACCTCCCCTCTCTCGCCCGCTCTCCCGCTCTCTCCATCTCACTGTCTCCGTCTCTGTCCCGCGCAATCTGCGGCTGCTTCCTCTGCACTCCGTTGGCTCGCAAATTGACTGATGCTGATGTGTTGTTATTGTTGTTGCTGTTGTTGTTGCTGTTATTGTTCTTGTTGTTGTTGTTGTTGTTGTTGTTGTAATTTGCCCATCGATTTTTCAGTCAAGGCAGTTAATTGTTGTAGCCTGCTGCTGTTGTTGTCCGCCTTACAGCTTTGTATCCATCGAGTCGAGGACCGCCGAGTCCACGGCAGCTGTCCGTGTGTGTGTGCGTCCTTGTCTGTGTGACTTTCTGCCTGTGTGGGTGTGGGTGAGGCCGACAGGTCTCCGCCTCCAGACGAGGCCGGTCCTTCGCTGTTGCTGTCTGGTTGCTGTGACCACACGTCGTTCGTCTGGGCCGCCGCCGACACCGCCTCCGCCTCTGCCTTCGCCCGCCTCGCCCTCACGCCCTTCCTCCGGGACAACCTCCAACTGGTCTCTGCCCGTCGTCCTGTCGTCCTGTCGTCCTGGACCTGTCGCCATCGCCGTCGCCGTCGTCTGCCCCTCGTTCGTTTGTAACAAAGAGTCATTTGCTATCGAACCGCTTCGATCGGCCCAGGCCAACTCCGTTCCTCCGATCGGCAACGCCACCCACTCCTCATCCCTGTCTCTTCGCTCCCTCCCTCTCTCTCTCTCTCACTCCTGGTCTCGCTCCCTGCCGTGTCCTGCTGAAAGATTCAGCATTTGGAATTTTAGTCAAACCGAACTCGAACTCGAGCGCGAAATTTCGTTCGGCGGAATTCGCAACTTGATTTCGTTCCTGTGCCTCCGGAAGTTGTTGTTCGAACAGTTGGTGTAGTTGTTGTTGTTGTTGTTGTTGTCGTTGTTCGTGTTGTTGTCTGCCGTCGCGTCGAGTGCAAAAAACGCTGCCTACTTCGGGGCTGTCACCGCTCTCGGAGCGCACGTCATTTAAAGTAAACAAAAACAACCTTCGTGCCGGAGCGAAAACTGAAACTTCGCAGCGCTCGATTGGGTGGTCGGCGAGGGGGCGTGGCGGGGCGTGGGGGAGGTTGTGGAAATGAAAACGCCGGAATTCAAAATGTACGTCGACGCATTTAATGTCAAGAATATTAAAGTGAATGACAGCCGATCGCAATCGGCAGCCATTTTCCGCCCTCGCCCGCTTCCCACGACCCAGTCCGTCGGTCGGTCGGTTCTTCCTATTAAGTTGTTGTTCTTGTTTATTTTCGAGCCTTGTCGCCGGCAGTCGAAGGAGTCGCCCTCGCCCTCGCCATCTTGTGTTGCATTGTCGAGCTCTCGGCGCTCTCGCAGCTCGCAGTCCGTTGCTAGCTTCCGGTTCCGGTATTTAATGAACGAGCAGCTCGACTGCTTAAATGATGCAGCAGCCGGGAAGAAGAAGAAGAAGATGGAGCACTGCAGCAGCAGGACGTGGCGCTCGCCGGCGGAAGTGACGTCAGGACAAAGGGGAGAAATCAGGAATTAGAAAGAAGACGAAGGACGAAAGACGACGATTGCAGCAAGTGGGAGGTGGGGGATGCCGGGGCAGCAACGACGGAACCTCGAGTCGGACTCGGCAGGGCAGGCAGAAGAAGGGAAGGAATCAGGGAAGGACTCAAGGTATGAAGGAATTAAGACCGAGCGAAGAAGTCAAGTACGAAAAAAGGACCGCGAGGACCCGGGGGTGGAGAGGGGTGGAAACTGCAGCGGAAGTGCCGTGGAGCGGGAGCCATCGCAAGGACCTCTCGCAGTCCCCGCAGCCGCCTCGACGTCGGCAGCTCGGCTCGACGAAGCATACTTTAAGGCGTCGGAAATATTGATTCCGACGTCGGGGACGAACGTCAGGAGGAGGTCGAGAACGGGGACCGGGAGAAAGAAAGGGACGACGAGCGGACCGAGAGCGGAGACGAGGGCGAGCAGCAGAGCGGAAAAATCGAACCGGAAGTCGCAAGTTTTTCAATTTCGAGCCATTTCCAATCGAGGCACGAGCCCCGGACGAGGCCCGGACAGGGCGCAGGGAGTCGAGGGGGCGGGGAGGGGGCGGAGAGGGGGCCAGGTCGCGCCTAGAACGTGCCTCAAACGGCTCTAATGACGATCATCGATTCGCGCCCATGCAAAGCCAACTCTCGAATTGACGCGAGTCAAGTGGGCCAAGTGTGGTCGTGGCTGACTGTGAGTGGGTGTGGGAGTGGGTGTGTGTGTGTGTGAGTGAGGGTGTTGGTGTGTGCGCCGTGGCCGTGGCCGGGCATTAATTATGGCCGAAAGTTGCAACTTTTAATGGTCAGCTTTTGGGCGTTTAGCCTGGGCGCTCGAGTGGACACGGGCAGGGCCCAGGGGGCGAGCGAACGACGAGGCGACTGCGGAGGGGGGAAGGGGTGTGAAAGGGTCGTGCAAGGACACAATGGAGCGTAATTTGCAAAGTCCTGGCGACGGCCGGAGGACGAGCGAGGGAGAGCGAGTCGAGAGGAGTCGGCCGATGGGGAGGAGGGCGAGAGAGGGCGAAGGACTGGAGCTGGGACGACATGGAACGAAAAAGTTGCGGGAGCCGCCGTCCCACACACTCCCCCCTCCCTACCTCCCTCCCTCCCTCTCTCCCGCCAGGGAATCTCAAACTGTTGCCGCGCGGCGCGAAATCCGCGAGATTTATTTGCGTAAAAAATGCGAAATCTTCGCGCAGCTACAACGGACGAGGCCAGGGAGTAACCAGAGAGGGAGAGGAGTGGGACGAGGAGGGAGCGACGGAGAAGACGAAGGGGCAGGAGAAAATGCGCGACATTGTGTGCGAGCGAGAACGGCAGCGTCTTCCATTCTGTTGCGCCCCACGGCATGCAGCGCGTTTTTCCGGCGGCTCCTCGTTTTTCATGCCGCGTTTCCTCCGACCTCCCGCTAAACCCCACCCACCCCCCTCCCTCTCCCGAGCGGAGCAGTAGCCGGGGAAATTTTCAAGAAATAAAACAAGTCGCCGCCTGCTCCGGCGCAGCGTTTGATCCTTGTTTGCGACGCCGTCGGCGACACCCGGCGACGTCCCACGGCCCACGCCCGACTTCCGGGATCTGCGACGAGCGACGGAGACATTTTTAGTCGGTGCATTTGTTGGTGGCGATTGCATTTGCAAATTTCATGCAATTTGTTGCAAAGTTGTTTTTAACATTTTCCCATTTCGCCCCCGCAGAATCCCGGCAACTCTGCTCATTCTTATTCATCTCGTTCGCTTCAACTTCTTCATCCTGTTCTCTTCAACTGCATCGCGTTCTCTGCAACTCCTTCATCCTGTTCTCTTCGGTGTCTTCAACTAGTTCGCTTCGCCTTCGTCTGGTTTTCTCCAATTTCAGCTCGCCTTCTTTCGGTCGATCTCTTCAACTTCTTGACCTCGTCCTCCGCAACTCATCTCATTGTCTTCAACTCCTTCATCTCGATCTGCTCAACTTCTCAGCTCGGCCTCCTCAACTCCTTCATCTCGTGCTCTTCAGCTGCATCATCGCGTTTTCTTCGACCCCTTCATCTCGTTTTCCTTTACCCTTTCACCTCGTTCTCCTCTCCTCGCTACGTCGGCTCTCTTCATCTTTGCCTCCTTCTTCAACATCATCGTCTCGTTCTCGTCCACTTCTTCATCTCGTTCGTTTCAACTCCCTCATCTCGTGCTGCCCAACTCTTCGGCCTTGTCTCGTCTCCAGCCCTTACTAATTTTCTCCTCCTCTTGCTTCGTCTCTTGCAGGTCAAACTTTGCGCCGGAATCGGAAGCGGAAGCGGAAACTGAACGGAACGCAACGCGACGCGACACAGCGCGACGTGACGTGACGGAACGGAGCGAAGCGTGCGTGCGGCGGTAGCGCGCGTCAGGAGCCGAAGAAGCGACAGCAGCTGCAGCAGCAGCGGCAGCGTCAGCGGCAGGAGAAGCGGCAGCCAAGGCGCAAGCGGTTGCGGTAGCGGAAGCATCGAATCGCGACAACCGGAAGCTGCCGGAGCTGCTCGCGCTCGTGTCGTTTGAAACCCGCACTCAGTCAGTCAGTCAATCAATTGCTTGTTCCACGGCGAGAGGACCCTCGTGCGGGACGCAGCCCAAATGTTGGCCTTCCACAACGAACACATCGCCAGTGAGTATCGAACGATCCCGATCTTCAGTGTTTTCCCAACTTCCCTTCCTTCAGCTTCCCGGGCTCCACGGCTTTGGAGCAAAGGCTTCAACTGCACGCGGCCGAAGGTCCTTCGGAGGGTCCTCATGATCGCCCTCGGTTCCCAACTGCTCCTCCACCACCTCCCTCCATGACAACGTGTCGTCTCCAATCGCTCGTTGCGATCCCTCGAAGCTCCCCCCAGAGATTCGCTCGTCTTCCATGTGTTGTTTCTCTCCACTTCCCCCCATCTCTCTCTCTCTCTCTCTCTCTTTTCTTCTGACTGACTTGTTCTCCCCATCCCTTTATATGACAGAGAGAGGAGAGAGAGCATCCGCTTAAAAGCATATTTTCATTACAAAGGATAATCATAAAGTTGCCGGCGTCTGGGATGCAAAAATAATGTGCGCCACACTTGGGAGCCTCAATTACGCTTAAAAGCCAACCCGAGACCACACACGCCACCCCGGCCCCTCAACCCTCAACCCCCAACCCCCTCAGACTCCACCCATCAGGCCCTGGAGTCGACCGCTTGCGCTCATCCGGCGGCCCTCGTCCTTGTTGCCCTTATTATGGCTGCTAGTTTTACTGCATGCGACAAGGACGGCGCCCGGGGAGGCGGACGAGCGGACGAGAGGACGAGCAGTAGGGAATGCCCGGCGAGGGGCGGGGGATGGTGCGAGGAGTCGGGGGCACCACTTGCAATCCATTAACTTCTGAACCGGGCAGATTAGAGCTAGTTGCAGCGGCAGTGGAAAAAACGAAATAAGCGATAGGAACGAACACGAGATTGGAGTTCACAAGGACTTCCGGACGCATGCCGTGGTGGCGAGGGGCGAGGGGCGTGTCACGGGGGGCTGCAGGAGGGGGTGCGAGGGGCGAGGGAGATGGGCCGATAATCACGGAAGGAGGCGGAAACATTACGGAGCAATTCTGTAATGAGGGGCGTCCCTTGAGGTCGTCCCTGCAGCTCCCACGAGACGCGACAAGCAGGGGAGCGAGAGAGAGAGAGAGGGAGAGAGGGAGAGCGGATCGAATCAGTGGCACGAGTTATGGCGCTTCGGGACTTAATGCCGTGTAATGCGGTCGCCGTCAGTCAAAGCGACACCTCGGCCTCGGACTTAGGCGGGCGAAACCTCGGTCTCAGCCTCGATCCGGATCTCGACGCGGTCTCGCGTGGCCGCTCGACCCCCCTGAATGCCCTGTGGACCTCCTCTGGCTCCCCTCAACCGCCCCTCGTTGCCCGTTGATCCCACCAGCGACGACAGTCGACGAAAATCCCTCGTCACCTGCACCCATTTCCACCGCTTCCTGTCATCTCGTCCTTGTCGTCGTCCGTCGCATTCTCCCCCTTTGTCCTCGCCGTCCTGCTTCTCTCCCATTCCACTGCCTAATTCCTGTTGCCGCCGCGCCGTTGACTCCAATCGAAGCCACAAGTCCATGTGGCAGCTCTGGGGCTCGCATAAGTCCCCACGGCAATTAGCATATTAAGAAGAGGGATTAGACAAACACACACACTCACACGTCCACCCACATGCGCACACGCTCACACGCTCACCTCGATGTCACCGACGCACTCCCGCACCCCCACACCCGAGGTCGGTGCGCCTGGAGGTGAATGAAACCTTAACGGGAAGCGGAGGCGGAAGCTGGGCGCACGGAGGACGGAAGCGAAATGTCGGGCAGGGAGAAAATGGAAATCTGGAAAGAATGTTGGAGAAAAATGGGGAATAATGTAAGTCTGCAATAGTAGAGAAAATGATCACGAAAACCCACAGTTTTGTTTTCCAAGAAATATGAATATTATAGGAATAAGTAGAAATTTATCAACTATAGGAATAATTTCGACACAAAACATCTCTAAATAAACGATGGAAATGATGGCAATTTGCAAAGAAGAATTTCGTAAAATAAACACAATAGAAGCATAAAAAAATTGTCTGGGACGAACAAGGGAAATTTCATTTAAAGTAGGGGAAATTTAAACCAAAACACAAAATCATCAAGAATATCTTCTAGGCAATACAGAACTTGTCTGAGAAGAAGCGAAATCTTTCGCAAACAAGAACCAAAAGATGTTCCTGTGAGAGGGAGACAGGCGCAGGGAACACGGCTAAAAACACCGAAAGAATTCTGATGAAACTAAGTGGAAATAATGGATCATGGTGGGAAGAGGAGGAGGAGGAGGAGGAGGAGGAGGAGGAGGAGGAGGAGGAGGTCGAGGAGGCCATAAAAAGCGGTCGGCGCGCTTCACCTGCGCCGACGGAGAACCGCCCCAGGACTCAGTACTCAGGACTCGCCGCCACCCTCGCACCTGGTTCGCCACTGCTCGCCCTCCTCCCTCGGCCCCTGGCGCTGCCGGCTGCTCTCCTCGCGATGAAGTTGTTAAAACTCGCGCACTAAATGTTGCGATTGAATATTTCATAACTTGCCGAAAAACGGCGGAGAGAAAAACCTCGAGCTGCTTCTGCTCCTCCGACTGCAGGTCCTTCGTCTGTCCTGTCCTCTCTTCCTCTCTGTCTGCTCCCCTGTCCCTCGCTCACACCTCGAGGCCCAGCTCAGCGCTCGAGAGGTCTTGAGGTCGTCGTCGGCCTGGGGCGCCCGGGGTTGGGCCGGGGATCGGGCTCCGGCTCGGGCTCGGGTCGGGCTCGAGTGGGTTACGTGAACTTTTGCGAAATTCAATTTCGGCATTTTTGCCCTCCACGTGGGGCCCCGCCGAAGGGGACAGCGGGGCAGTGGGGGTCGAACATTTAGCACTAATGTTGCGCTCGCTTGCCTGCGAATGTCTGCTCGGTCCGTCCGTCCGTCCGTCCGTCTGTGTCTGGCAGCCGACTCCACTTGCCTGCCACACGGCCTCCTGTGGCGAGGCCATCGCTCTGTCTCCCTCCCACGAACACCCTCTCCCCTTCGTCCCCTCTCTCTCTCCCTCTGCCTCGGTTGTCTGCTCTCGGCGTTGTTCCGCCGATGGTGACGATGATAATAATTGTTGTGAACTGCGCTGAATAATGTATCCGATTCGAGTGAGCACAGACAGCAAGAACAACAACAACGACAAGAACAACACCAACACCAACAACATTATCAACAGCAGGAGCAGGAACAGCA
Organism: Coelopa pilipes; assembly: GCA_947389925.1. NCBI lineage: Eukaryota > Metazoa > Arthropoda > Insecta > Diptera > Coelopidae > Coelopa > Coelopa pilipes. The sequence continues at coordinate 7,301,155 of OX376699.1, forward strand.
ACAACAACAACCCACCCCATCGAGCCTTCGCCATTGCCATCGCCATCGAGAAGCCACACGAAAAGATTTGAATACAGTCTAAAGTGGAGCTCATTTTCACAACAATTGCCAATGCTCTCGGCCGAAAAGTATGCTTCACTATTTGCCAAAACGTTGCCTGCTCTCCGGCGAGCCGGCTGACAGACGGACAGCCATCACAGCCGAGCAGGGCCCGGACTGGACAGACAGACAGACAGACAGACGGGCAGAGCCAGAGACCGACCGAGGCGGGGCAACCACGATTTTTTGGTTGTTCGCCAAGTCGTTGCCAGTCGAAAACAATTGAATCTCGCATACATTACATTGTTTTTGATGTTGCCGAGGTGGGGCGGGGGCGGGGGGCGTGGCACCCAGTGGGGCGAGGAGCGGTGGGAAGGAGAGAGGAGGGCGGAGGGAGGGCGATGGGTGCCGTGCAGCTCGCATGGGCGGCGTGAGAGCGCTTGATTGGTGTCGACGGGTCACGACGACCAGGGTCATGGAGGAGGAGACGAGGGCGACCGGAAGGGTGCGAAGGGGGAGAAGGAGGAGGAAAAGGAGATCCTTCGAGGCCCATCTCGGGGGTTTCTTGAGGAGTTTGAGACGATTTCGCCACAAAGTTCCACCTCTGGACGGCGGAATCGGTTTCGCTTCTCGGGCAAACGACAAGAAAACTTCCTAGGGCCGAATGCCACACGTCCAAGGGACGAAATTTCCAGGTCCGAACCCTTCGAGAACCTTGGGTTTTCCCCCTCAGCCACGACGCTTCCTGCGGCTTCCTCCTGCCATTCCAATTACCCGGTAATCGATGGTCGCAACGCTCACCCTCGTCGTCGCTTCCTCTGCCCGGCTCGGGCTCCGGCACCGCACAATGGGCCGAAATGGTGTTTTTTTCTTCTCTCCCTCTCCCTCTCTCGCTCTCTCCCTCACTGACGGCGTCGGCTTTATTTCTTATTTAGTTATATGCCTCATAAAATTACAACAACGCCCTCTTAACAAGAGCAGCCACGGCAACAACAACCACGACGACGACCACGTCGGAGCTCCGGACAAAGGGCAGAGCCCCAGATTGGGGGGTGGGGGGCGTGGTTGGTTAGGCGGGGCAGGGAACGTGGGCCGATGTCAGACGGCGGCCTTTCAATGGGCCTGCGGGGTCCCGAAGACCATTAAACTCACCTTCATTGTTGCAACTGAGCCGGTGCAGGGAGGAGAAAGGACACGAAGACGAAGTCGACGAGGACGAGGACGATGAAGAAGGAGCGTAGAAATCCCATCGTCGGCCATAACTCATGGCGGAGGGGGAGGGAGAGAGAGAGGGGGGGGCAGCCTTGTGGAGCGCACATGTTTGCGGCCGCTTTCATTCCGAAGCAATAATGGCAGGAAAATAAAGAAACCGCACACACTCACATCATCACCGTCTTCCTTTATCACGACCCCTCCCACTCCCTCGCCCTCTCTTTTCCCTCTCTCTGGCTCCCTCCCCGTGGGCCTCTCGACCGCTCGAACCTCTTCGCTCGGTCCCTTTCGCTCTCCTGCGCTTCTAAGGAGCATCGCACAAAGCATTCTTCTTAATCACGAGACGAGAGCGAGAACAGGCCGCGAACGAGGGCGGGACAGGAGAGAAGAGGGGTGGACGTGGAGTGAAGGGAGAGAGCGAGAGAGAGGGGGGAGGGAGGGGTTGGTGCAGACGGAGCGAGCGCTGGCGAGTCGAAGACTCGAGGCCTGTGAAGGACTTGGTCGGGTGCTCGACCGGAGGCATCTGCGAGTTGTTAGTTTTAATGGCTGCACCTCCTTCTAACCTTCGTTGTTGTTGTTGTTGTTGTTGTGTAAGAAATAACTCCTCGTGTTGTTAGCGCTGTTGCCGAAGGAATTAGCAAAGCGTTTAAGGACCTTTTCAATTTTATATGAGTAACAATTAAGAATGCGTTCCCAGCAATCGCCAGAAGTTGCTCTTACAACAGCAGCCCATTCTTGTTGTTGTTGTCGTTGTGGCAGTGGTGGAAGATTCCTGTTGTTGTTGTTGTTGTTGTTGTGGTCGTGTTGAACTCCTTGAAAGGCCCCTCATGCGTGCGCTGCGAGTGGAAGATGAAAGTGTAAGGCTTTTAATTATCGCACTAAATTGGAACCTTTTGGGGTTTTCCCTGCCAACGAGAGAAGTTTCCTGGGCGGGTGGCAGAGGGCGTGGGGGTGGGGAAGGCGGAGGACTAGGTGAATTTCGAAGGTGCCGCCAAGGTGGGCTGGGGGTGGGGGTGGCGGCATCGTCGCCCATTCGGCCGAATTAACTGGCAACACTTGCATTCGGCATAATTAGCTTTCGGCACGAGCTGGCGGTGCGGCGAGGCCTCGTTCACACGCTCTCTCCCTTTCTCTTTTCCTCACTCATTCACTCTTTCACTCTCTCTCTCTCTGTCTGCCTCCCACTGCCCCTCGTCCTTTTGTCTCCTCCCTCACTCCTCTCTCACTCCCATCGCCGCTGTCTGTCCTGCGACATGGCGATGGCGTGTTTGATGGCGGCGTGACGAGCATTTTGTGGGAATTTAATAACTTCTGATCGCTCTCCTCTCTCTGTCTCTCTTCCCCAACTCTCTCTACTCCAGGCCCTTGCCTTCGCTCTCTCTCTCTCTCTCACTCTCTCTCAGGCTGTGTCGCATTTTAGCGTTTTTTGGCGTGTCAGCTTAAACGAGAGGAAATTTACAACGTACTCGCACACACACGCTCGCACTCACACATGACACTCGATTACACCGAGATTGTGTGAGTGCGAGGCAGGAAGGCAGGCGGTCGGACGGACGGTCGGTCGGGCGGGCGGAGGTACCGAGAGACAGACGTCGTGTTATGCTCATTTTAATAACAACAATTGCTTTTAATTCGCAGCTAAACGCTCTCGCATTTCAGCCGCCAGCCGCCAGCCGCCAGCCACCGGGCCGCCGACCCAGGCGAGCCAGCTCTTAATGACAGCTGTCAAAAGAGCAATTGACAGGCGTGCAGGAAATTCCGGTGGCGCGAGCGGGGCGAAGCGCGCGAGGTTCAGGAAGTTTAGGGAAATTCATGAAATTACCGACGATGGCCACGAATCGTTTGTTTTCGCCATCCATTTAGGGGAAATTTGTGGACAACGTGTAGGGTCCGGGATATGTGTGCGAATGCTCCCGAAATGACGTTTCTGCGGACGTTTCTTGTTAATTGCAAATGAGATTCCAGTGGCATCGAGTGCAAGTGGGATGGAGTGTAATTTCATGAGAATTTCATTGAAGTACATCGAATGGGGCTTTTGTCAGGAAATTAAAACGAAACTCGTTTGGGGAAATTTCTCCTCCCACAAAAACCCGCACCCACCACTTTTTCCAATTTATTAGTTTTCCCAGAGGAAGTTATTAAGAAGCAATTTTCGTACTTCGGGAAATTATTTCTTCTTCCGCCGCACAGCGCAATTTCCCATTTCCGGCGATGCTGGCGAGAAGTACTTTTCCGACGCTGCCGTCGCAGTCGTCGTCGTCGTCGCCGTCGCCGCTGACGTTGGCGTCGCCAGTGAGGACAAAAGTGACAGGCATAAAAGCTGCTAATGACTTCCAAAGTACTTTCGAAGCGGTCTCAGCCCACAAAATAAAAACACGAGCCCTCCACGAAAAACACAAAAAGGACCGCCGGGGTGGGGGGAAATTTTTGAAACGCTCGCGAAGGGAACAACTAATTTGTTGTCATTAGGGCAGCCACGTGTGAGCGCGAGTGAGTGAGCGCGAGTGACTGTGTGTGTGCGAGTGAGATGGCGGCTTAATTCGTCCAAGTTCGGCGAGCTTATAATTAAGGACTTAGCAGCACATGGTCCCGTCGTGGGCAGGGGCCGTGGTGGGAATTTATGAAAAAGCCCTGGCGAATGTTTCTATTAAGGGCGGGCGCGAGAATTGAAAACGTGCGAGAAGTTTCGCAAACGACTGTGGGAAATTATGAAATTAAGCAGTTTACAAAAGTCCACAGCTGTTGGGGCGGGGGGAAATTCAGAAAGCCGTTGTAGGGAGAGAGAGAGAGAGAGAGGGAGAGTGCGAGCTTTGGGTGGACAAGAGCCGTGCCAAATGAGCATTTGAAGAGTTGCCCAGGTATGGGAGAGGGGAAATGCGATTAGGCGGGGAACTTTCGAATAGAAGAGGAGGGAATTTCGTTGGGAGTGCGGGAAATTAAGCTTGTGGCGGGCAATTTCGGCGACAAGTGTGGAAAATTAAACCGAAGAAGAAAATAGTGTGCCCAACAAATGAGGATTTGAACGACGGCACTTTGTGAAAAGTTTGGGTGCTATATTTTTCGAGTGCCCAAAGAAAAACACATAAAAAAGTTTAAAAATTGAGTATTGTGAAAATTAATATAAATAAAATAACTCGTATAAAAATGTTTCTATGATAAACCAAATGCGCAAATAATTACTTGAAATTTTACTAGTTTATTTCATTTTATTTGTTGTATTTTTAATATTATTTTTTTGAGCCCCGATTTCTGCCCGGGTCAACGAAAGCCTGGCCCGTCAAATGCCCGGCTTCGAAGTTTTCGTTCGAAAGAATCAGCGAGTAAAATCGTCAAATTCGGCAGTTCGCTTTTGATCGTCGGTCGAAGTGACGTGTGTCTGTGCGCGAGTGCAATATAAAATTTTCTATTATAGTCAAAAAGTGTGTGCGTGTGTTTATTTTTGTTTTTAATTTTATTTATTATATTTTTAATTCCTTCGTTTTTCTTAACAAAATATCGGTTTCAAATATGTCGTCGCGAAATACACAGATTTCGATCGGTAAAATCGACGAGTCAAATCTGGTTCTAATTCGGGAGTTCGGTTTTGATCGCGAGCGGTCGGTCGAGGTGATGTGTGTTAGTGCGCGAGTGCGAAAGTGCGGGAGACGCGAGCGCGAGTGAAAAATTAAGAAGAAGCGTGAGTGTGAGCAGTGCAGCTAGAAGCGAAAAAATCGGTAGTGTTTCTTTTCGTTCGTTCGTTTCTGTCGAAGAACCACACAGTGAAAAGTTGGTAAAGGTGAGTGAACTCGGTCTGCCTCTGTGGATGAATAATTTTCGTAAAAAATTCTGAAAGTGATTTTAAAATGTTTAAAAGAAGGAAGTTTCTTAAATTCAGGTGAAGGTAATTTCAGCGGGGAAATTAAATAATTGAAGGGTATTTAATTGCAAATGTCGATGGTAATTGAAGGCGAGAGAACGTTGTAGAGGGGTGTAGAAGGAATGGAAGTTGAGGACGGTAGGGCGGATGATAGAGGGAGGGTGAGGTGACTGAGGGTGAGTGAGGCCGCCTCGAAGCATGCAAATCGTTGGAGAACCTGCTGAGCCCGCTTCCCACATAAAGACTTTCAGTCACTTTTAATTGAAACTTGTGTAAACTTGTCGAGGACTTTTTCCAAGTTTTCCTCGTCGGATTCACCCCACCCTTCTCTTCCTCTACTCATTCTTCTCCTTCTTCTTCTTCTCCCATGGATGGCGGTAGTTGCTTTTGTTTTTGTTGTTGTTGTTGTTGTTGTAGTTGTTGCCACAAGGCAATCATTCATGCATGAGCTGCATTCTTTTGAGCCGGCAGCAGCAACGACTTCGTCCTCTTCTTCTTCTCCTTCGGTCCCAACAACGAAATGACTGCGAAATGCAGGAGGGAAACAGTGGGAGCGAGAGAGAGAGAGAGTGAGAGGGGGTGTGTGGGAGGCTCAGGAAAAGTTGAAAGTCGCGCGGGCGAAAAGGACACAAAGTTCTGCCTTTGATATTACAATATAATGTTAATTAAATTCCACAGTCGGCGCCGCTACGGAAGCCGCCGGTTTTTATTAATTTTACAACAATTCTGATGCACTTTTTGCGACCCCTTTTCCTTCCCAACCAAACCCACCCCACTCCACTTTTTCGTTCCCCTTTTTTCGAACTTCCGTTTTGTTCCCCTGTTTTTCATGCAACTCTGACGACTGCGTTTTGTTGTTGCTGCCTCGACGTGTGGTTCAACCTCGGCGAAGAAGTCGAGAGCGTCTGCGGTTGTGACAAGTGCTCCTGTCCTGCTCTCTCTCCCACTCGCCCCCGGCAGGCAAAATCACCTACTCCTCATTCTCTCTCTCGCCCTTCTCCACTCAACCTCACTTTCTCTCACTCGGCCCTCGGCAGCTTCTTTGGGCGGCTCCCTCGTCTTCCTCGAGTCCTGGCTCGAGTGCCGCCTTCTCCTAGCCAGTGTGGCCTGTCAAACGAACTCCTTGCGGCCGCGACCAGCAACCGAAATCCGTCAACAACTTTGTCAACAACTCAAAGCCATGTCGCGAGTCGTGGCGAGTCTGCACAGAGACACAAACAGACCGAGGGATAGACAGAGAAACCGAACCACGGATAGACAGACAGACGGACGACAGACAGAATGGACGTACGGAAAAAACGAATGAAGTGCCGTCGGTCGCCTCCTTCCACTGACGACGTTCGCCAAACTTTGAATTCGTCTCGACTCGACTCGTTTCGTTTCAATTCGACTCGTTTCGTTTGTGAAAAATGCGGTTTGAAATGCTAATTAAAATTATTTCCTGCGCTCGCCACGGCTTCGGTCGGCCCCTCGATTGCCACGAAGACGTGTCGAAGCAGTCGGCGGACCAGGCGAAAGTTGTCGCTCAAAGAGCCCAATTGAGATTCATTAAGTGGACCCGCTCCGAGGGCCCGAGCGGATTCTGAGAAATTCATTAAATTCGCATTAATTTGACAACGACGACGACGGCCGTCCCTCCTGCCGAGGACGAGAGTCCTGGTCGAATTTGAATGGACCGATTGCGGACGACCCGGAGTCGGACGACTTCCCTTGGACGGATCGCTTTCACTGGTCCTGGCCCTAATGAGATCCCCGAGGAGCCCCGCGACCGCTGACCTTGCTCTGACCCCATTTGCCCTCCCTCCCCAGTCGCTTTAAGTGATTCACTCGACTAACCTCTCGCCCTCTCGCAATTTCGCTCTTCCGCAGGCTGTGCTTTTTTGACGTACTTCAGTCCGGAGGGCGCCAGCGCCGCAGCGGCCGCGGCAGCAGCTGCCGCCACCACAGCGCCGTCGGCAACGGTCTTGAATGACAAGCAGGCCATCACAGGGGTAAGTTTGCCATCACTTTCATTCTCACCCCTTTGCCACCCCCACGCCCACTCCCTGCAGCTCGGTTTTTGTTTCCCAATTTCACACACGCTTTCTCTTGAGTTTCGCAGATCTTTTGGTTTCTTTTGTTTCGTGGAAGTTCTCAAAAATTCAGTTTTGTAACATTTTCGGTATCGCTGACTTTTGCACGATGCGTAGAAAAAGTAGTTAAATCTAGTGATTCATGATTTTTTAAGAAATATTATTTATTTTGCATGAATTTAATCAATGTATGTATCAAAAAAATATGCTTTTGGGTTTATTCATAAACGAGTTCATTTTTCGAATATTTTTAAGACATCTATTATTTTGAAGAAAACTATTTTATATCTTACAGAAAGAATCTAAAGAATTCTAAAGAATACGCTAGAATTTGTCGCTCAGTAAATTTTCTAAAAATCCTGATATTTCTGACAGCGTTTCTGAGGCGTAGTTTTATCAAAAAATAATTCCAAAAAATTGTTAAAGATTTCCATCTAATTTGGGAAAGTGTTTGAAGACTTGTCGATTTTGCTGAAAAAAAGAGATATATCTTTACAATACTATACGTATTTCCCAATACTTGTTTAATATTTTCATCAATTCTGGTTCTGTACTTCGTTTAAAGACCTCTTGATTTTTCCGCAGGAGGAGCTCAAATTTTGCTAATAATCATTGTAGTTCTAAAACGTGTTTCTATGCCTGAGACAAAAGAGAAAACAACTGAGTTCTCAGCTCGCTGCTGCCCTTGTGGTTTGAATTCATGTACATAAATGAGATTCGATGTTTTCGCGAAATTGACGCCATCTGTCTGCGTGTGAAGCCACATGTATATCCGTATTTATATCCTCAGATCTCCAGACAATCTCCATTCTCTTCGGAAAACCACTCTTCTGAAAATCTTCCTCGCTTCCTGCCATCATTATTTTCCTTCCATCGAGCTACTTCGTCACATGTTCAGATATGATATATGGACTTATATAGACCATTATATTAAGAGCTCCATTTCCCCCTCCGACCCACGGAGCCTCACTAAGAAGTCGTTTCTTGCGTTCCCGCTCGCTGGTAATGATCCTCCTCGTATGTCTGTCTCGCTCGCCCTCCTATTGGGTCGTTGTTGACGACGACGAGGCCGTGGAAATTCTCAAATCGCTCGACATCGATACGGGGAACTCGCACGGCCTTGTTCTTTGTCTGCTTCTGCTTCTGTCGACTGCATCTGTTTCAGGGCCCTCCCCACTCTTTGCGCCCTCTCTCTCTCTCTCTGTCGCGGGACCATGAACAGTCGGCGTCTCTGTCGGCGGTTGCTGCCGGCTGTCTATTTCTGCCGCATGATAAATGTCCGCGTTCACGCCCCCTTCTGTCCTTTGTTTTGTCGCAGCAGCCGCGCCTCCTCCTGTCTCTGTCTCTGTCTCCATCTCCTCCTGCTGCTTCCCCTCCTCCTCCTCCACTCCCTCGCCCACTCCCTCGTCGGCCTCCTTCACTTTCGCTGCCGGCACACAATTTGTCTATTAATTTATCTCGCCTCCGCCCTCTCGCGAGGCCCGACCCGTCGTCTCTTCCGTCTTTCGTCGCTCGGCCCTCGTTGGAATCCGGGATTTATGGCAACCGCAAATTAAAAATCCCGCTCTAAGTCAAGCGCGAGCGAGACGGCGATCGAAACGACTCGACTCGAGGAGGAGAAGGCGAGGGTGGGAGGACACAAAGCGGATAAAAATTCAATGTTTTCAATGATTGCACGAAAAGGGCGGGGTTTCGGCTGCGATCGAGGGCGAGGGCGGGGCCGTGGAAGGCAGGGTTTGCCATGAACTATATAAACAACAACAAAGGGGACAACAACAATAACCACAACAACCACACAGACAACAACATCGAGCATTAGAACAACAATGGCGAAGCCCATCGCAGTGGAAAAGGAGACAAACACAGAACAAACAGCGAGAAGAACCGCACACAGGACGAGGACGAGGCGGCCGAACCGAATCAACGCGAGCCAAGAGCGCGGGAGATAGAGAAGGACGAGGGCAACAGGGAAGCTCGAGACACCCAGGAAAGGCCCAGGCCGAGGGACGGAAGGACCCAGGGCAGGGACAACCGAACAGAAACGAAACGAAACGAAACGAGCCGAACTGAAAGGAATGGAATGGACAAGAAAGAAGAAAAGAAAGGAAATGCCGAATATTCACAGGCTTCGGAACCGCAAAAAGTGGGCGTGGTGGGCCCGGTGCTGGGCCTGGGGCTGGAACTGAGTCGGCCGGTCTGTGGGTGTGTGGCGGCGCTTGATTAATTGCATGCCTGGTTAAGTTTGCTTTCATTTACGTGGCCGCCCTTCACTTCCTTTCACTCCTCCTCGCCCACGTCGGCCTCCCTTTCGGCCTGCCTGACTCCTCTCCTACTTATCCTCGCTTGCGGTCTGCCCCGATCGTGGTCGTTTCCCTCGCATCGTCCACTCGTTCATCGCGTTTTCGTCCGCGTTCTCGTCCTCGTCCTCGTCCTCATTCACGTTCACGTTTACGTTTCTGTCTACGTCCGCAGAATATTTCTGACTGCGGCTGATTTAAGGTTATCTGCGGCTCCTCGCTCTCCCTCACTCTCCGTCTCTGGGTCCTCCTCCAGCCAAGCGATTTTTCCTCGGTCGGCCGGACGCAAAGATGGAGAAAAAGTAACCTGTCCGAGGTAGGGACGGGGGGACGAGCCAACAAACGGCCGTCTCTCTGTGACTTTTGCATACGGAGGCTCTTTTCTATTTACTCGAACGAGCCAGAGGGTGAGGAGAGGGAGATAGAGGGGAGACGTGGGGCCGGGCAAGGTTAGCGGCTGATAACCTGGCTGTCATTAATCAGCGCAGCAATTTTGTGGTTTTTGCGGTCATGTGTAAATCTTCGGATCTGCCAAAGGAGTCGCCGACACCGACGCCGCCGCCGCCGTCGCCTCAGAGGGAAACCGGGGGAAGGCCAGACGGCCAGACGGCCAGACGGCCAGAGGGAGACAGAGAAACAGATAGCCAAGTGGGGAGGGCGAAATTAAAGAAGCTCGAACCTCGCCGTCTCTTAAGGACCGGGTCGTGATGGGGATTTCTCGGGGCTTTGAGGCCTCGCCCCGTGTGTGGATTGGCGCGAACCGAGCGCGAGCGAATTTCGCGCCCGAAATTTATGAACTCGACGTCCTGCCGCCCTCGTCGTCCTGCTCTTTTTCGCCTCCCGGGCGTATCGCTTGCCCTCTCTTCCCTCTGTTCCCTTTGTTTCCCCTCCGTCGTCTCTCGTGGCGGCCGCGGCGCGCATTTGAATCCATTTCCGGCTGCACATGGGGCTGGAGTTTATGCTGATGGCGTGATAAATATGTCAGCTCTGTGTCACTCTCTCTCTCTCTCTCTCTCTATCGCACTCTGTGGCCCTCTCTCAGTCTCCCTCTTTGGCGGCTTTATTGCCGTGGCCTCTCTCGCTCTGGGCGGCCTCGTAAAATTTTATGGCGAATGTTAAACCACGACAGGAAGACGCGCCACAAAAGGCATTGTCTGTCTCTCATCCTCTCTCTCTCTCTTTCGTTCTCTTTCTCTCTACGACTCTCTCGCCCTCTCTCTCACAATTTCATTAAAGACGGCGATAATGCTTTCAAATATGATGAGTGCGAAGACGTTTTTATTAAAAGCCATATTTCAATTAAGGCCCCGAAGCTTTTAAGCAGCCCCAGGCATGCGGCCAATTTCCACATCAACATCAACGTCGGCCTGGGTCCGGCGGCCGTAAAGTTCCGGCGCCAAGGAGTTGCCTTCTGGACCGCTGGGTCGCCATGCGATTCTCCTACCTGCGGGGATTAAAATCTGGGTCCGCGGAGATTTTCCATTAGATGGGAATCTTGGGTTGGCTTCTCATCGAAAAAGGAGCCAAATTTGTTTCGCCTCCCCTCAATTCGCCATCACGTCGATCCCTTCGCCATTCATTGATTTTTCTCGTGTCCTCCACCCCCTCCTCGCCGACCAAAGAACTCCCCTCCTCCATCTCGCCCTCTCTTCCCGGCGGCAATTAATTTCCCGGCCGGAGGCGCCCAGGTATGCGCTTAAATCGCGTCTCAATAAATCCTTCGCAGCCTCTCCGCGGCCGAAATTCCCCCGTGCTTAATTGCGAGCTCTCGCTGGCTCCCTTTTGTCCCTTTCTCGCTCGGTCTCCCCCATCGACCGGCCACGTGCGGAGGGAGGGAACGGGAACGGGAAGGCCGTGTAACATATTCATTTTCAAATTTCTACAAATTTTTGAGGGGAGCCGCGCGCACCCAACGGCACGTAACGTAACGTTACGTTACGTAATCCGTTGCCATAAATTCAGAAAGGATTTTAATTACACTCGCACACACACACACAGCGACACTCGTGCATTCCTCGGCCTCATGTGAAAGAGAGAGAGAGGGAGCTCCTTGTTTGGACCACGTCTCGCTGCTCGCGTTTTTTCTTGCGTCGTTTTTGCGCGGACGGCGTTTTTTCAGTCGGCACCGCGGCAGCTGGCGAGCGAAAGCGAGACGGTGACAGGGAGAGGGACACCGTGGGCGAGAGGGAGGAAAAGAGGGAGCTGGCGGGATGGGCAGAGAGACAGCTGGCTGGCGGAAAAAGGACGAGCGCTGCCCGGGGAAATTCATGTGTCTGGCAGCAACATTTGTTATGGTTTTTGGCTTTTAATTTGCTCTCGCGCCCAGCTCCCTCTCCCCCTCACCCTCTCTCTCACGCTCAATCTCACTCTCACTATACTCTCTCTCTCCCTCACTCTCTCTCTCCCTCACTCTCCCTCTCTATCTATTTCTATCTGGCTGTCCCTCTAACGCCGGAGTTGTTGGTTGTTTGTTTTGTTTTGTTTCTGTTGGCCTCGAGTGCGTTTAGAAATGCAGGAAATTAACACATCGCGCAGATTAGGGTCGGAATTGTTGCGGATTTGCGAGCGACTTAATTAAGCACTTGAAATTGAGCGGCGCCCCCGGGAGGACGGCAGAGGGGCGGAGGATGGGGCCGGGGTCCGGGGTCCGCCGCACACACTTCATGAAGCGTCCCGCGGCCGCAGGTGGAGACGGCGGAAGGCGGGGTCGGGACCAGCAGCTGCCGCAGGCGACGTGGGTGCCATGTTGGGATTTTTCGAAAATGTTCGTCCTCTCTCCCTTCCTCCCCTCATCCCCCTCGCAGGGCGTGTGTCCTTAAGAGTCCCCCGAGCTGTGGCGAGGAGGGAACCGTTCGGAAATCACTTGAAACGCATGACAAGACAACGAAAGCAACGACAAGAAACCGCCAAAAACCACAAGAACAACAAACGCCGCGGCCATGCAGGAAACATTAACAACAACAACAACAATAAAGGCAAGGCAAACTGCAAACTGCAATGGCAATGATGGTAACAAGGATACGAAAACAAGGATAATTTGTACTTGGCTCGCGTGCTCGAGCATTAGCGGCGAGTCGACCGCAGACTCAACATGCACTGAAGTCTGTCCATCCGTCCCTCCGTCTGTCCGTCGGTTCGCCTGTCTGACGGCAAGACCAACAGAACTTGAGACATACATTCGAACAACAACAACAACAACAACGACGGCAAGAACGTAAAGACAAAAGCCCCGCTTTGCCTTGTCCGGAAGAAACAGCGCGAGCTTCGAGCTAAGAATTTGCGCAAATTTGTTCAAGTTTTCCCCGCTCCCCCACCCGATTTTTCGCGGTGTCCTGGCGGTGGGCGGTTGTATGTGTGTGTGTGTGTGTGGTTGGTTGCTGTTTGGCGCGGAGGTCCTTGTTGCCGTTTGACAGGACGTGTTGAATTGTGGTGAAGTGAACAAACAGCGGGATTTTCCACAGCCAGTAAAATAGAGGGAGTTGTATTTATGTTTTTTGTGTTTTTTTTTTTTTGAAAAATTGATTCACGCTTCAGAGAGTTCAGGGGATCGCCTGCGGTTCCAGTAGAATGATAGGGAGAGGGAGAGAAAGAGATGTTGGGAAGTGTATGGGAGAATTTCTCGGGGGAATTTTCGAGATAGGGAAACAAATTTAATATGAAAACATTTTTAAAAATAGAAAATCCTCAAAAAACTCACACTTTTCAAGCTCAAAATTTTGCCAGGAAAAATTCAACAACAAGAGGAAAATAATTTTACTTGTGTAGCATTTTTGGCGACGATCTGAAATGAAATTAAAGTGAAATTTATCAAGATCGAAATATATCCATCCATCAAAAGAGAATGGAAAAATTGAATTCGCGTCCTGTTTTTCGCTTCCCTCGCTTCCTCGCGCGAATGGATCTCGACTCAACCCAACTCGTCTCCTTCGTTTATTTATTTATTATTTTAATGCTTCCAAGTGATGGCCTCTTAACGCATTCATTCCATCAACGCACTCATTGCCCGGTGCTCCACGGGGGGCCGGCGCGAGGGGCGTGGTCGGCGGCACGTCAGCGGTGCCATTGAAATTATTTATGGCTGCCGTGACAGGTCGTCGTCGACGTCTCCGTCGCCGCCGCAGGTGTCAGTGGCCACGCATGTGTGTGTGCGTGGGCCGATGTGAATTTATGGCCGAAGCAATAATATTTGCGACGTTTTATTAACGACTTCCGGCGGCTTTAAAAATGGCGCACAAGGAGCTGCCAGGCGGCCGGAAGGGGATGCTGCAGCGAGCGGGGGTTTTTTGCCACCAATATATATCCATGTGTGCGTATTTTTGTCGTTGGGGCAGCGGCAAATTAATGGAAAATAATTGAAATTCGCACGCTGTTCAGAGAAGAGCAGGGGAGAAAGAGACAGAGGGAGAACGAGGCAATCGGACCGGGCCGAAAACCCGAAAAAAACATGCGACTGCGCGGGGCTGGGGGGGAGGGAGGGAGACGGCGAGATAGACGCATATGTTGGCGTACATGCTTTTGCAGCTTGACTTCCGGTTTGTAAAACAATCATTTCCTCTTGTGCCCACACCAACAACAACCAGCACAGCAAGCAAACACCGATGGGCGCCAAATGTCAGTTACAATAAATGTAAATTTGAATTTCATGCGATCGGCGGGTGTAAAAAATTGGTCAAAAAAGCAAAACACAAAAACGGCCGCCCGCAAAAAATGTCAAAGAAGTGTAAAAAATGTTTAAATATTCAATAAATAAATAAATGAACGACTAAGTAATAAAAACAACTCGATTCGCCTAGAATTTACGCCAACGGATGGCGCAACAATAAAACGACCAAACGGCTGTAAAAAATACAGCAACAAAATTGTAACAACAACAACGAGAGGAAAATGTGAAAAGAACAACATGAAATTACACAACAACGATTCCAAATATATATTGAAATGGTCGAAATATGCTTCCAAAGGAAATATGCAATTTATTTGTGTCTCTGTCTGTCCGTCCGTCGCTTGTGCATTTTGTGGGCAGTTTTTATATTTTTTACGAGATGAAAAATGTTGTTTACTCTTGTTGTTGCTGCACCGTGTTTGTTTATTGTTTTTGATGGTTTTATTCGTTTGGTATTCGTTGTTGGTTTCGGTTGTTCTCAACATTGCGCACAGCTGTGTTTCTGGTCGCCGCAGGCCGGGGCCGACGGACCGTCCGGCTGACGGCCGGAGGGCGTCGAATTTTCCACGAGTCCAAATAGAATTGAAAACAATAGTAATAATAGCTGCAACAGAAATGAATGAACAAGCGACCAAAACAAAAAACAAACAAACGCAGATGATCCCGAAAAATGGGGCGAAAATGAAATATTGCTCCAAATATTGGGTTCGCGAAAATCTGGCATCAACTATCCGAGAATTTCCCGCAGAATTTCGATGAAAATCTTGAAACAATTGTACGTTGATTGGGTGAAAATCCCGACTAAACTCCGGCACTAGGTTTGGGGAAATTTTGTAAATAAATTTCTAAATTTTGTGCATCAAAAATTTGCACGTAAATTCGTTTTTGCCCAACATAAGACTACAATAACAATTTCATAGATTACAAGAGGCGATTTGAAATTAATGAAAAATTCACATCAACTCAAAAGCAAGACACGATACTGTAATAAATTGCGAGATATTAAAACCGCATTCGGAGAAACTTCTCCAAGATCCTCGGCCCCTCCTCGCCCACAATTGTCTCCTGGCCGTCGCTCCGTTTGAGCCTCTTAATCCCGATCTGACCGGATTTCTGTCCGAAGACACGGAATCGCTCTCGGAGCCGACCGCACCAACTCCAAAGTCCATTGACATGCGGCGCCGACTGTCGGCTGTCTGTCCCACCATCCCACCATCCCCCGATCTGTCCGTCCACCGACGGCTCCTCGATCTTTAAGAGATTTTCTAATAAAGCGATTCGATGTCCGTCCCGCTCGCTCCTTCAACTGGTGTTTCTGGCTCACAGTTGGCTCGGTTCGACACGTTTGTGTTTTTGTGTTTGTGTTTTTGTTTTTGCTTGCCTGCGATGTGATGTGGTGTGTGTTTGTGTTAGGAATTTTACGAAGTTTTGCGAAATTTTTGCATTTAACAAACAATAAATAATCAAAAATATTTGCATATTGAATAATGTTTGGAAAACTATTGTTTGCTCAGGCATCGGCGGGCGGAGCCCGGGGCGGCTGGCGGTGGAAATTCAATAAAAACTTTTGCACTTGCAGCTGACACAAACACATGCGAGACAGACACACGCACAGCCACACTGTCGGACGGACGGTCGGACGGACGGACGGACGGATGGAGGCCGAGAGAGCGATGCGAATAAAGACCCGAGAGTTTCGGGCGTGTGTGTGTGAGGGGAAAAAGTTTATTGGGAAATATTGTTTTAAGATGAAGAAAATGAAAATGAAATTCATATCCATGTGCGACGGGCAGAGCGAGGGAGAGGAAAAGAAAACGGATTCAATTGCGTTTCGAGAGGCTTCCCAGGGAGTCCGTGTGTGTAAGAGAGAGAGAGAGAGAGAGAGAGAGAGAGAGAGAGAGAGAGCGAGGAGGGGGAGATCGAGGCAAGTGTCGATTGAAAAACATAGGCATCTGTTTTTGCCTCGAACTCGTTTGGATTTAATGAAATTTCCCATAAATGGGATTTTTGGCAGGCGATTCGAGGCTCCGGCTCAGGGTCAGGCTCAGGAAAAACGAGCAGGAAATCGAGCATGAACTCATAATTGATTTATGATTTGTAGAAGACGTGTATGGAATTTCCTTGTTGCAGCGGGTTCGACTGGGCAATTTGGAAAATTTCCCCAAAAATTTCCCATCCGCCGGGAGCGAAACGCCTGCCTGCTCGGAGTGATAAACTATCGATTATCAGGAGGTTTGCAGAAGCCCAAGCTTAATTGCACGTAAATCACAAAGTCACAAGAGCGGTGGAGCGGGGGAAACAGAGGCAAATGGGGCAAAAGAGATAGAGAGAGAGAGAGAGAGTGAGACAGGGAATGGAGTTTGACTGGCTGCTGGTGGCCTGAGCTTTGATGGGAAGTGAACTGATTTGAAAATCGTTGATTTGATTATTTATTTGCTTAATTAGTTATCCCAACCTCAACGCACACGAACACACGTAAACACACACTAAACACAAGCGCACACACACCGAAGCATAAGCATCGATAAACAAAACACTAACTCACCACGTGGTGGAGGGGAGCCGGTGGAGGGAAATTAAGCTCGCAGGTGAAAATGGATAATTTATTGCCAACTAATTAAACGAAAAGATTAATTTGGCAATTTTCGCCATGTGGCACCCGCACCCAGCCGAAGATCACAAACACACTCGTCCACATGGCCAGACAGCAGGCGGATGTTTTTGAAATTTTCACACTCCATAAATTTCCCCGGAAGTCTAATTAAATTTATGAAAACGTGTTGAAGCCGAGAAATCCTCGATCGATTGCGGCGTAGCTGTCGCTGTCGTTGACGATGGGTTGGGATTTTATTTCGCATGTGTCGGGGGGATTTTGTGGGATTTTGAAATATTTTTTAAAGTTTTCCAAACAACAGAAAAATTTTCTCATGCACAGATTGTCGAAGTGCGACAGAAACAAGGCGAACGCGGAGGATGAAGGAAGGATGAAGTATGAATTTGCAGCGGGCGTCCGGGTGAGAGAAATAAAAACCCGCAGGACACTTGCTGAAAATAATAATAAAATAGGGGATTATCGTGGGTCGGGTCGGGGACGGGCGGCGGATCTGCGTTTGAATGGCGCGCCTTCCGGGATCCGCCGCGCGGCCAGTCAGACGGAAACACAATCACAATTCGTAGTCGCTTTTTAGGCGCGCGCCACTTTTTCCACCTCCCACCTCTCGCTCCCTCACCGGTTGTTGTTGCTGTGCTGGTCAGCCGCATTCTCCATTGTATTTGCTTCTAGTGTATTTGAATACACACGTCTGCATTTGGGCGATTTTATCGCCGTTTCATTTTCGTCCTTCTCGCTTAGCCCTGTCTGTCTCTCCCGCTCAATCTCGTTCGCCCTCGCTCGCTCTGTCACCCCAACTCATACATTCAAAATGTGCATGCATTTGTATGCAGCAGGGCAAGTTTTCCGCTTTGGTGGCCATTTCACATTTTTTCCTCCTCCCTCTTCTCTCTCTCGCTCTCTCTCGCTCTCTTTGTGCCGCTGTCGACTCTGGCTCTGGCCCTGCCTCCGCTTCCGCCTCCTTGAGGAAGTGAAGCCCGCTCGTAATTCAATGCGAGAAACGAAGTTTTATCCGCAAATCTCCTGTCATATTCTCGAAAGCGTTTAATAGTGAAATTTCCTCTCCTTCAGATTTCCCTAAAATTTCCCTTCCGCCCCAGCGACCAGTCGACCGACGGACCAACTGAGTGTCCATGTGAGCGTTTTTGGGTGTGGGAGAGTTGGGAAAGTTGCAAGTTTTTCACATCCGGCACGAGTGGCTTTTATCAAGATGGCGCTGCCGTCGGCTCCGCCTCCTGTCAAGCGCCCAACTTTGAGGGCTCCCTGCCTGGTTCTCCATCGTTATCTGGGTCCCGGCCGCCCTCGTGCGGGTGCCGGCCGGCCGCATGTGTGTCGAGATAGTGGCTCGCAGGACGGCCGGCCTGCGCCTCAAGGAGTGTCCTTTTCTTTGTATCGCTGGCGAAGTTCCATTCAGCAGCAAGCGAGTTTCGATTCGGGCCATTTGAGTCTCCACGAGCACTCGATTTAATCTGCCCTTGCGAGGGACTTGATCGAACCGCAATTGAAGGCGGGCCCAACCCAAACCCCAGGCTGTTGTCGACGACCCCCCGCACCGACGAGAGTTGACGATGCCGGGATCGGATGCCCTTTGATCGGATGTTGGTTGCGGAGCCCCACAGGCAGACCGTTTTGGGTCGTCGGGCTCCCCATGGGGGTCGCTTTCGACAGTCCTTTGAGCAGCTCTCTTGCAAATGGGACGAGGAGACCTTTCGGATCTCATTGTGGTTTCGGGGGAACAAAGGGAAATCAGTCAGGCGACTAATTACTGGGGATTAAATTGTGTAATTGTTAACTGGGAATTTTTGCCGTGGTTTTTAGCTGTAGCTGCATGTCATTAATAACTTGTTCACATTTATTATTGCATTTTATAATTTGCATTCATATTCATTTCTTTTCATATAGTTTTTTATATTTCTTTAAACACCTGAAACACCGAATATGTAAATTTCCCTGTCCAACTTTGACCCTTTTGCATGCCCTTTGTCGTTGTGCCTTTTCACATCTCTCTCTCTCTCTGTCATTTCCCCCTTTGTTTATCTATCGATCTATCTCTTCATATCTCCTATATATAAATGTACGATTTTCCACGTCTTCAATGTTTATTCGATGTTTGATGTTTGTCGCAGATCGAGGTAAGTAAAGCCTGACCCTTGAACCCGTTCGCAATTTCTGTGCAAAGTTTGTGAAACGCTCCGAAGGCGGCTCGAGGTGGGATCCTGGGAGAGCCGGGGACGACTGGTTTTGTATTTGTCAATGTGTGTATGTGTGTGTGTCTCTTCTTCCTCTTCTATATGTTGTCTCCCGATGTTTCTATGTTTAACCTGAATACTTTTTGCATTGTTTCTACCTGAGATCGATCCTGAAGTTCGCTCTATTTGTGAGACAAAATTCAGCTCGTGGTAAAAATCGATGTTGATGTACTTGCTGTTGTTGTTGTTATTGCTATTGCGTGGTGAATGACTGAGTGATGAATTTAAATATATGAATATTATATAAGCCAATGATTATAATTATTAAAAATATATTAAAACATTCTATATATTGATGTTGTTCTCATTGATGTTGTTGTTGTTGTTGATGTTGATGTTGATGTTCATGTTGCTCTTGATGTTGTTGTTGATATTTCTTGATGTTGTTTCTTGATGTTGTTGATATTATAATTGTTGTTGTAATTTCTGCAAGCTTTTTTGATGTTTTTCTCCATTTTCTCAACCGAAAAACAAAACAAAAAATTACATAAATCACAAAAAAATATTTTTTTATTTTTTTGAACATGTTTTTCGTTCTCCTCAAACAGAAACATAAATAGAAAAATAGAAAAAGAAAAATGAAATGAAAGAAAAACACAAAAAAGAGAAACTTCAACCATCAATTATCAAGAAATTTCTCTCTCCTTTCCTTCTTTTTCTCCGATTTCTCCGGTTTCGTCTTCTTTTGTTTGTTTTTTCTCTTTGTTTCTTGCTCTCTCTCTCCATTTTGTGTGGAATTCTCATTGCAGATAACATGTCCTTGTAGTCCTGTCAGTAGACGTCATCAACCTTATCATCATCAGCATCTGCATTCAAATCCCTCCATGCACGTGTGTGAGACGTTACAACAACAACAACAACAACTACAACATCATATATCACAACATCTCCTACAACAACAACGGCAACGGGAACAACAACAACAACAACAACACCCACTGCAGCAAGAGCCACCGAGACAGCGAACGCGGTGCCGCTGGTTGCAGCTGATGCAGCTGCGGCAGTTTTTCAAGCAGCAACAACAACGTCAACAACATCAGCAACATCTGCTTCAGTCCCATAAACATGAACAAGAACAAGTACAACAACATGAACAACAACAACAACATGAACAAGTAGAAGTACAAGAACAAGAACAACAACAACAACAACATGTACATGTACAAGTACAAGTAGAAGAACATGATTTGTTTTTAAGCCCGAGTCGCAGTTTAGGTCGACGCCGCCGTCGGCCAGCGGAAGTTTGCTAGCAGCAGCTGATGCAAAATGGCCGCCTCCACGCATCCGTTTCCGGCCAGGCCCCCACCAAGGCCCGACGACACCAAGCGGTAGGTGACAAAACTCGTTTCATTTACTCTTACTAAACAGGGGAACTTCCTTTCCATAACTACACAAATCTCTGCAATGATTCAAGTAAATGTGAAAAATTCTATAAAAAAAATTATTTGAATGTTGAAATTGCTGGGGGAAACTAAAAACCACCCTCCCTTGATTGTCCTCATTAGCAGTGAGTCGAGGATTCCTTTTCGTTCCCATCGCATTTGCCTGAAATTAAAGTCGAATTAAAAGTTCGCCCAAGCTGCTTTGCCGATGGCGAGCTGTTGTCAATGAGTTCGTGGGGAAGTTTCAATGTATGTGTTTGGGTTTGAGGAGTGTGTGCGCTCTGTGAGAGTGTGGATAGGAGGTCCTGGGTGGGAGTGTGCGTGTGTGTGTGTATGGTCGTTCTACGTGTCCATCATTAGCTGCCACAGTCAGACGCGAGCACCATCGAACTTATCAAGCATGCAAACTTTGACAGCTGCAGCCGCACAGAAGGGGAGATGAGGTGATTGGAGGGGGAGAGCGAGTGAAAGAGAAAGAGCACGTGCCGCCCACACCGACGTGCCCTGGCGATGTGTTTCGTCCTGCTGTTGCTGAGGCCGCCTCCGACGCCAGACCCGCTGCAGCTTCGCTTCGTCCTCTCCCTGAGGTGGCCGCCTGTAAGAAACACACACACACACGGACACGTGGGCGTCCGAGGGGGGCGGCAGGGCCCGGGGTCGGGGCTCAACTGCCAACGACACTGGCCCAGCTGCAGCTGCTGCAGACGTGGCCGGCAGCTGCGGATCCGCGCGTACGCGAAAGAAGCCGAACTCGAGCTCGAGCTGGAACTCGGGGACGTGGCGGATCCTGTCCGTGTGCGCGCCTACAACACCAACGAGGTGTTGTTGTTGTTGTCGGTCGTCCTCTTACGTGATTCGTGCATAATTCACAAACAACTCGGAATAAGTAATCAGTTGAGGTGCAGAGTGGAAGCCACGGAAGAGACGGGGGCGAATGGAGTGAGGGGGCGAAAAAAGCAGACCGACTGAGAGAGAGAGAGAGAGAGAGAGAGGGAGAGCGAGGGAAAGAGAGAGGTAGGGAGAGTGAGTGAGAGGCGTGAGTGCAATCAGGTGTGAATTGTTCGACCGCCGTGTCCTTTGAGCGGAGCGTGTCCTTTTTGCACTGGACCGGAATTATTTTCGCTGGAATGCAAACGAGGCGAGGACGGGCCGTT
This sequence comes from Coelopa pilipes, assembly GCA_947389925.1. Taxonomy (NCBI): domain Eukaryota; kingdom Metazoa; phylum Arthropoda; class Insecta; order Diptera; family Coelopidae; genus Coelopa; species Coelopa pilipes. The sequence goes on from OX376699.1 coordinate 7,322,690, forward strand.
GATTGATTGTGGCCAACAGCAGCACTAACAACAACAACAACTCAAACAACAACAACGATCGCATCAGAAAGCAATAACAACATCAGCTGAAGCCAAATAGTGTGCTGCACTTTGGCGGAAGTTCGCCGCATTTGCGGCCGTGTTGAAGCCGAACCAAATTCGAGCTGCTGCGAGTGCGAATTCTAACGTCGAAATTCGTGCAATTTGCGGGCCACGCCCTGCGGAAGTGGGCGAAATTCCCGATGAGCCTGAATTTCGATGATCGGAAGAGCAAAATTATTTACTTAAACCAAGCTCCGTATCGATGGCGGCGACTGAGAGACTCCAAGGGAGGTTGGTGTGAGGAGGATCAAGGGAGGAGAATCGTGGGAGGATCCTCGGGGTAGGGGGCCGGTTCCAGGTCGACTGAGTGAGTTCGATTCAGGTCTCCCAAATTGCCTCAGGACCATACGAGTGTAATTACAGTTTTTAATTTATTTTATTTACTTGAAATGAAAAGACATCTGCCGGAAATAAAAAGTCACACAAAAGTTTTTCCCACCCACGGCCGCCATCCTCCTCCTGCAGCTCTTCCTCATCTACTTCCTCTCCAGTTGCTGCCCCAACCACGGCGTCCCGGAGGTCCTGCGAGATAATTGAGAAGTTGCCGGGCGTCGATCACGTGCCGCGCGGTCCGCACGTGGTGGCCACGAGTGCTGAACGAGTGACTTTTGGCGACGGTCGACGGCAAAGCCACTGACCAACAACGACAACGACAACAACAACAACAACAACTAGTTAAAATAACCACTGCGACAGCAACAACAACAAGCTCAGTTGCCCCAAAGACAACAGCGGCGTCCAGAGTCCAGAGTCCAGCGAAGGACGACGTAATTATCCTGCAGCGAGGTGTTGACTAGAAATTAAAATTAATTGAGGATTCAGCGCGCGTAGCAACTTTTCGCTCCACGGTGCGGGGGATGGGGGGTGGAGGTCGGTTGGTCCACAAGGGGCCTGGACTCGGCCGAAGGTCGGTCGGTCGGTCGGTCGAACTCACCGAGGCTGCAACTTTGCAACGGCTGCAGCGAGATCACGAGCCTGGGAAGAGGGAAGAGGGAGAGGGAGGGAGAGAGAGAGGGAGAGAGAGGGTGCAAAGCAAACGAAAGAATCTCGCTGAGTGGCTGAGGGGCGGGGGGCGCAGTCCGGTTCGGTAGATAACCGCTTGATAATGGGTTTAATTGCGCTTAAAAAGCTTTACGTGCGCGCAGCACCTGAGTCGGCAGCCCCGGGCCCAGGCCGCCAACCCCGGCGGGACCTCGGGGAACAAATCCAGAGGGTCTCCGGGAACGCAGGCACAGCAGAGGAGTGAGGGAGAGAGAGAAGGGATTTGTTTTTACTTGATAGTCCTTGTTGGGAGATTTTCGATGTTCTGTCTTTCAGCTCGCATCGAAGTCGGACACTCGGCTTCCTCGGAGCTCGTCTTCTGCCCCTGACGTGTGTCGCGGACCCGGAGGAGGGTGTCAGGAGCCTTTAAGGCTTCTTAAATTCCACCGTGGCTGGGTTCGAGGGTCCTCATGGCGCCCTCCCACCCTCGACCCTCGGACTCCGAGGGCGTGTCGTGGTTAATGCGCTTAATTGATAATCGCGACGCTTCGGCGCGGTTTTAATTAGCGCTCGCCTTGTTGTTGTTTATTGTTAATATAACAACAACAACAAAAATACCGCCGGCGAACCCAGCACACGGGTGAGCGAGACGGCGAGGGGTGTGAGAGAAAAAATCATTTAATACAAACAACAAACATTGCGGCGCGCGGCTCAGGCGATCGCGGAAAAAAATGTCATAATTGTTTGTTTTAAAACAAAAAACAGCGTCAATTACGCGAGAGGTCCTTGTTGTCCCTGCAGCTGTAGTTGTCGTTGTCGGCGTTGTTGTGGTTGTAATTGTTGTTATTGGGACTGTAATTTTTATTGCGATTGTCGCTGTTGCTGCTTTCATAAATTAAAAATCGATTATGCGACGACGACGAGACTGATGGGGAGCAGGACCAGGACCAGGATGAGAATGAGGTTGATGAGGACGCGGCTGTCGATTAATACGACAACGATGGCCACGACGATGACTCCGGCCATGACGATGATGATGTAAATTAATTGATGCTGTCTGCCTTTGTCCGGCCGGTCAGAGGATCGGTCGCTCGCAGGGTCTCGTTCAATTGACTGAAAGCACTTCGTTTTATTGTGATATTTTAAATATTAATAAGCAAATAATTCATTTTTATTTCATTAGAAAATTAATAATTGGGAAATCGAACGGAAAATTTAAATCAAATTTAAATTGACTTTATGGAATTTGTTTTTCAATTTCACTTAATTCGAATAGTGAACGTGTAGTTCATTATTTCTGCTTCTAATTGAAATTAATCAATTGTTATTTCAAAATTTAACAAACTTGACTTGCATGACATTTGAAAGTTTCATCAAATTATTTCTAAAGTTAAATTGAATTAATTTTTATCATAAAAGTTGTAAATATAGAATTGTTTAATTAATCGCTTCATTAGGTCGACGTTGAATTTTATCACATTTTTTTACATTTCATTTATTGTGGTATAAAAATGTAGTTTGAAAAATGTGGAAATAATTTGAAATTCATAACAACAAGCAGCAGTTACATCGGCTTCAGAATCTCGCAAATAAACACGAACGAACAGCCGACCGCCTGGACGCAAAGGACACGCCCTCGCCTTCGCCCTGGCCGAGAAGGTCCTGCGGCAGGACGTGGACTGCGGGCAACTGCGCTCGCATGTTCGGCGACGTTTTGTGCGACGTTTTGTCCCGTTTGCGAGCCGCTAAATTTACAACTCTGCAAGCGTTCGTCGTCATTGTTGTTGTGGTTGTTGGTGTTGTTGTTTTGGTGGCGGTGCTAATGGTGATGGTTGTTCGTGTATTTGTCGCTGTTGTTGCCGTTGTTGCTGTCATTTAAAAATGATATGCCAGCACGTAGACCATAATTAAGAGGCGGCTGGAAATAGTTTTAAAACTTTTCCTCGAATCTACTTTTAATTCTCTCGCCCTCGCCCTCGCTCCCGCTCCCACTCGCACTCCCTCTTTGGTGACACCCACACCGAAAAGTGTCCGCACGAAACACTCAACGACAACAACTCGAACAGCGACACCAACAGAAACACCAACGGCAACAACATCGTCAGGAGCAACAACTCCCAGCTGCATACAAATTGCGACAATTTCGCGTCCATTTCGATGGCGTGCAGAGATTAATTTGCAGCGGCGTCGTGTTACTTCCAGGCCCGGACCCGACCCGGACCGCGGCCCCGCAACCCTCCGCGCACTGTCACCAGGGCCCTCTCGTCCTCCCGTCCCACCGAGCTCCCGCCTTCGTCGCACGCCAGTGGTTACTGAAGCCGGTGCACCAGAAGTTGTCGCTGATATCCTAAAAATATGCGCCGACCGAGGATTGCGAGAGGGATTGGAGTGAGAGGGACAGGGGGCAGAGTTGGTGATAAAGAGGCCAGAGGGCTAGAGAAAGGAATGAGGTACAAAATGCCCATGATTTAAAGTAATCACAGTTCAGCCTTTTGCTCTCGGTCACTTTTTTCCCTCCCCTCCGGACATTTTTTTATGTTTTTCCTTTTCTCGCGCCCGCCGAGCTGACCGTGAAATCATGGCGAGGGCTCAGAAACCGGAATCGGATCCGTAGCCGGGACAGGATCAGGATCACGATCAGGATCGGGCGACTGATTAATTCACACGCCGTTCATCAGCGCGCGGTCGCGTGCGTGCGAAGTCCTGGTTGTTGTTCTTGTCGTTCTTCTTTCAACTTTATTTCGTTGTTGAATTCCTGTGGTTCTCGACGGCTCTATTTCGTTTTCTCATGTTTCAGTTTCATGTTTCGTCTCCTTATTTTTTTTCATCAGCGAATGCGTTTCTGGGAATGTGGCGTGTTTGACTTAAAATTATCTTGTATTTTCCTTTTTTCTGTCTCTCTTGCGATTCGCTTTTTCCTCAAATGTTTTGAGTTCGATTTGGTTTTCTCTCGTCGTTCAATCCCGACCGCCCATTACCTCGATGGTTAGAATCAATGCAAATGCACTTTGAGGATTCCTGGTTTGTTGCGTCCTCTGCTCAACCTCTTCTCATTTCTCCTCATTCCTTCGCAGTCCACCTCCTTCCTCCTCATTCTCCCCGTGCCGTCGTCCTCTCGCCCGTCGTCTTCCATGCTCCTGTTTCGATTTCCCCGACAATCGCAGCCACTGAAAGCTTTAAGAGCGCGTCCGACTCCACCTCCTCGCTCGCTCTTGACCTCAACCTCGGCAGCCCACTTCGTCCTCCCCTCTCTTCTGGCCCTCTCTCTGTGTTTCTTTCTTGGATACTCTCTCTAGCTCTCTCTCTCTCCGTCTCCCTCGGTGGCTGACACACATCTCGGGGCGTCTTTTCCAATTGATTCCTTGTAATGAAATCAATGAATGTCATGTTTGATGTCCGTATCCTTGTTACCGACACTGCATACAAAATATCCCGCTCGCCACACGAGCACAAATACAAACACACATACACACACACAATCATACTCATACATACCCCCTCTCACACATCCATGCGCACATTCACTCAGCCCCACCGTCCCAGCCACAGCCGTCCGAAGGACACACGGTCGCTGCGCTGGTTTCGTAGATTTTCAGCAACTTCTCTAACAAGAAACCTGCAATTGCAGCGCACGCCCCCAGGACGCCGCCCACAACCAGTTGCTACGAGGCGCCCGGCAGCGGGACTGCAAGACACGAACGTGGGGCGGACTCAGGACGCGGTGGGCGGCGGAAAAAATCGTATACAAAACAGCAGACATGCATGAAATACGTAATGCAGCGGAATCCGAGACCGAGACCGAGCCCGAGCTGCGAAGACGTAACAGGAAACGTAACGAGACGTAACGTCACGGAAAGGAGCAAAATGAAACGAAACGAAGAGGAGAACAAATTGTAGAGGAGCAAAATGAAGAGCAGAGCAAAATGAAATCGAGGCGACGTGGGCAAAAAGGACGACAGGACGCGAAGGCATGGCAAAAACCTCATGCGAGACGTGCCCGGAATCGCGCCGATAAGGCAGCGGGCGTCCGTCCGTCCGTCCAGTCCAGCCTCCTCCGACGGCGGGTGGGCGTGGCGTGGGGATAATGAAAATGTCAGAGGCCCAGGGGGTCGACGGGGAAGCGACTATCGAAGAAAACACAATTAGAAGATGCTCAAGCCATTGGTCATTGTTTTTGCATTCGATTCAATGGATTCTGGGCTTTAATCGGTTCTTCTTAGTGGGCTTGACTTCAAAATAATTTCAAAAAAATTAAATTAAAATTATTAATTTGCAGGATCCTCAAGCTCGTCCTCAATTTGTGAAAAATAAAATCCAGTGGTTGTCACCAACATCCGATCGCGTTACCGAAATACGATTTTTTTTACTAAATTGCAATGATTGTCATTAAATCTAGGTTCTTGTCACTGAAAACACAAGTTTTGTCACCAAATCCATATTTGGTGTCACCAATTTTCGTTTGTTGTTACCAATCCACATTTTTTGTTACGCAATCCCGATTTTGTAACCGAAGTCAGGCACCAAAGAGCAATTCTTGTTACCAAGTAACCCAGTTCTTGCCACCAACACCCAACTTTTGTCGCCAAGTTCAACTTTTGTCACCCAAACCCCACCACTGGTCACCAATTTCCGATTTTCGTCACCAAATCCCAAAACTGCATCAACTTCTGCCTTTATCTAGTTCTTTTTTAAGGATCCCAAGCCCAACCTTCATCGCCATTTATCTCCTTACCAGCCTTTAATTAGTTTCCAACCGCGCCGTGTTTTCGCTTTCTTCGACAACTTCTGCCACGACGACTCCAGATGGCTTCCTACCTTCCGAATGCTTCCCTAACATCCGACAACAACAACAACAAAAATTCTTGTCAACATGACTTTTCATCGTTTGCCATCGTTTGGTTCCGACCGGGTGCCGAGCCATTTGAGTCAACGAAAGGAAAATTTACGATGAAACTTTTCCACCAGCGCCGACGACGCAAACGGCATTCAGGAATGCTGTTGCATACTTTCAGGCGCTGGCGAATGCAGTGCGTTTATTTGGCAACTCCCGCATGTTGAAGCGAGACGGTTCCTGTGTGTAGACTGAGGCAAGGACGGACGGACAGACTGAACTTCCTGGCCACGCTCCACTGCTCGTGTCAACATGGCGAGGGAGACCGGCAGACCTCGACTGGGCTCCTCAGGAATTAACTGATTAAATGCCTCAGCTTCTAAGCCCAAGACCCATGCGTTGCAAGTCGAACTCCAGCGAGAACGAGCCGAGAACGAAAGGAGCAGTCGCATGCCTGAACGGGGGCCCTGAGCCTGGACTTTCCGGAAGGAAAGTTCGCTTGCCAGGCACGTGGAACGCCTTTAAATGCAATGCCCACAACTTGTACAACGGCCCTTGGTCCCGTGGATCCACGGCCTGACCGCCCCAAAGCCAACCTCTTGCAACAGCCCACAGCCCGACCCCCGGCCTGCTTCGCCCATTGCAACCCAAACAACAACAGAAACAACGGCATGGCGAGGCGAGTCGAGGCGCCCAGAGTGTGTGGGTGTGTGGTGGGCGGCGCTGGCTGCTGGGCGTGGCATGATTTATATTGGGTCCGGCGCTGAAATCAAAGTTCATTTCGAGGATTGAACCCGCGCTCGACAGCGTTCTAGAGTTCATGTTGTCGTCGTTTTTGTTGGTGGCCATTATTGTTGTTGTCCGCAACACGTGCTGCCCCATGGTGGAGATTAGTTTTGTTGTTGCTGCGCCTGCAGTCGCGAAAAATCGCCCCGACGCATTTTTCACTCGCACCTTCCTCGACTCCTCTTCCTCTGGTCTCGCCCTCTGCGCTGCCTAAATTCGCCACCTTTCTCTCTCTCTCTCTCTGTCGCCCTTTCACTCACTCTACCCTTGAATTCCTCTTCCCTCTCGCTCGCCCGGAGTTCAAAGTTCAAAGGTTTCCACCATTATTGTTGTTGTTTTTGTTCTTGTTGTTTGTCGAGTTTCTCTGTCCTGGTTGTTGTTGGCGCTTCCCCCAACCATTGTTGTTGCACGCATATAAATCGTGTGCAAGGAGTGCATTTATTACAGCTGGCCAGGATCAGGGACAGGAGCAGGATGCAGCAGGAGTTTCGGTGCGGCCGCCTCGAAGTTTGCTGAATTTTTAAGTTCGCCCTAGATGATGATCAAATGGTCGCACTGGGCCCAACCACCTCCCTCCCACCCGGTCGCACGGTCGGTCGGTCGGTCAGGCGAAGTGCAAAGTTTCGCAATTTTCCGTATGAACCATGTCCTGTTTTTGCCGCCCCATCCTTGTTGGTGCTTTTTGTGGCTGCTCGAGTGGTGTCCTTCGTAAGCAGCTAATCGATCAAAGCGGTTTAAGTTTCGGGCTCGGTTTCGGCCGCCATCGCCCTCATCCAAACTTTTACTTGTTCCTGCCTCAAACGTCCGTCCGTCCGTCCGTTCGTCTCTCGCTCGCCCACCTCTTTTGCGGCTCGGCTTTGGTTTAGTTGATGCTCTCGTTGTTGCTCGGGTTCGGGAAAAGTTTCCTCGAGTCGCAAAATGGCATTTTGATCGGATTCCGCTCGATCGCCGGGGTCACGGCGAGCGATTGTCTGGAGAGTTCTTCGTCCTCACTCAGGGTTTTCCTTGGCAGACTCTCTTTTGCTTCTCCTCCCTATCTCCCTCGGATGTCGCCATGCGAGCCTGCCGCTGATCTCTTCCTATTCCGATTTCGATTCCTCGATTCACTTTTTCTCCCCTTCGCCTCCACCTTCGCTCCTGTTATTTATCGTCCCTCGCTGGCGGCGGCAAAGCCTTTCCCAAAGTCCTTCCCATTCATTTACCTTTGACTTCTTCCGCTCCACTCCGTCCACTCCTATCGCCCACTCGGCCTTCTTCGTCATCCCCTTTCCTGCCCCCGCGTCCGGCCATTTTTCTTCTTCCACTTTCCCGCCGCTTCGTCGCTTCGTGCGCCCATTTTTCTTCCCATTTTTTACGTTTCCTCCGAATCCTTTCTTTTCACCCTTACCCGGCCACCATGACTCGGCTGACCCCTGACCCCATCGATTTCAGCCGGATCGAAGCGATGCCTCGCCGTCGCTTTGTGTGTGTCGGCATCGCCCACAACCCCAACCCCTCCACCTCCTCCTCCGCCTCCACCTTCTCGTCGCCGGAATCCTTTTTGACATTTTGCCAATATCGGAAAATTTGTCCCATGTCGTCAATCGTTGATGATGTGGGAATTAGTTGCAGGCACCTGTGCGCCATTTTCTTTATTATTTTATTTCATTTTGTGCCCGGATTCCATCCGAATTCCATCCGGCTGCTCCTTTGTGTCCTCCTGGCTGCACATAAATTGCTGCTGCTCCTGCCGCCTGGTCGCTGCCTGCTGTCGGCCTGCTGTCCAGACAGTGTGTGGTTGTGGAATCAATAGAAGTCCTGGTCCCGATTCTGGTCCGAGGTCGGCCCAAGGACGACGACGGGGCGGGGCGACAAAATCGAAAATAACGAAAACGAAAATTGTTGCCGTCATCGTGGCTTGTTGTTGGCATTGTTATTGTTATTGTCGACAACGACCATGGCCACGACGCCAACAAAAGGAGCGACAACAACAGCGACATCGGGGACCTGCAATGATTGCCGCCGCTTAAATTGCATCGCAGCAATTTGTCTCATTTCCGTTCGGATTTTAATTTCTTCGTCGATTCATTTCCATTCCATTCCATTTCGTTCCATGTTTCTGCTCGCCTCCGATGGCTGTCGCCGGCAGTTTTATATTGTCGTCCCGATAATTGCTGCTGCTGCAGCTTCTCCTGCTCGATGGCAATTGCTTTTTAAGTCCTTCATTAAAAAGGCATTTAAAGTCCGGGCGAGTGGCAACAGTTGCAAGAACAACAACGAGAGAGCGACGAGGGCAACAGACAAGGCCAGCGAAGCCGACCGCACATCACGGGTCGACGAGTGCTGCTGGCTTCATTTGGCAGCAACATGCGTTCCGTTGTCGCCGCGACGTCCCTGTTGCTCATCATCGTCAGCGGGCAGCGGGCAGCGACAACAGCAACAAGGCGAGAGGTGACAACAACAGCCGGCAGTAAAAACAACAATGGAGACAGGCAACAACTACAACAGCAAATATCGCCACAACAACAACAGCACCATCGACGGCCAGCCGCTGACAAAAACGGGCGCGAACAACTCCTCCATGTTTAATGAATTACGCCATGTTTTTCAATGAAATTTCCATACATTTTTCATCATTTTCATTTCCCTCCTCCTACTCCTCCGTCTGTCCTCTGTTGGTTGCCCTGCCGCTTTCTCTATCCCTCTCGTGCCCTCTGTCACTCTCTCTCTCTCTCCCGGTTGATCCTCGTTATTTGTTTCATTGAAAGTTCACTGCCTATTTTTAGGCGTTCGGCCCTTGGCCGTCCATCACTCGGCGCTTTATCGTTGGTCAATTAATTGTCGTCGTCGTCGTCGTCGTGGTTGTTGTTGTTGTTCTTGTTGTTTTTGTTGGTTTTTGGGGTTGGGTTCTCAATGTTGTTGTGGACGAGTCAAGCGAGGCTCGGGTCAATTGAATTAATGTTGCTGTGTAATGCTTTTGTGTCGGCTCCGGCTCTTCAACTCCTTCGAAGGTTCAATTCGTAGAAGGTTTCTTTCTCTTTCTCTCCCTGCCCCCTGTCTCTCTCGTCTCTTTCGCCAATCTGTAATCTGTCTTCTGAGAACAACACGGAGAATGAAACGGGGAAAAAAGGCTTTGTTTCTGCCTCAGGTAATATTCTGGGGAGAACTTTGATGAATGCGAGTAAACAAGTTCTGCCGAGCCCGTCGGAGCAGGCGATGTGAAGGAAAATGAAAACAAAAAAATCGGATACAGGGAGCGAAGCAAAGTTCGTGGAAAACTCCTCGAAAGGATCCGAGACGAGCCGAATCGAACCAAACCAAAGCAAACCAAACTCCAACGAGTCCACCTGAGGAAATTCCAATAATGCTGCCGATTCATCAAAACCCAGCCGAGGACATTTTTCAACATGAACTTTGTAGTTGTAGTTGTTGTTATTGCTGTTGTTGTGGGTGTCATTGTTGCTGTGGTTGTAATTTTTGAAATGTCTCAAAAGTCACACAAATGAAAACCACAACTGAGCAAAGAAAGCAGCGAAAACAATGCAGGAAAAGAAAACGAAACAAATCAAAAAACGCAATAAGAAATGAGAAAGAGAGAGAGAGAGAGAGAGAGGAATGCAGAGAGAGGGGAAAGGTGGCTCAGGGGAAAAAAGCCGATGCCGAAGCCAAAGTCAAACATTTAAGAATCTCGATATCCTGTGCAGAGGCCAAGCGACGAGGGTTTGCACAGGGACAATAACAACAACAACGACAACAGCAGCAGCAGCAGCAGCAGCAACAGCGACAACGGGGGCCACAGCAATGATGGCAACACAACAACAATAGCAGGAGCAAAAACAACAACTAGAATTGCTATCGTGGTTGATGCGAGGCGAACGCACACAGTGGCAGCCCGCACGGCCACACAGAGAAAACGGAGATAAAGTGGGGGTGGGCAGAGGGGAGATAGAGGGAGACAGAAGAGGAAGAGCGACAGAGGGGGAGGGGGAGAGTGAAAAGGAGAAGGAGGCCAACACGTTGCACCCAGCGATGCAATAAAATTTGAGTCTGTTTCGCATTTGGCAGTGGAGTCGAGGAAATGACGAGGTGCAGATTGAAATGTCGGCATACGTCGGCTCCCCGGGGATTTCGATCTCCTTCAGTGACCCGAAGTCCTTCCCAGGATTTTCCAACGGGATAAATATTTACCGAATTTTTTTCCACCGATCTAGGGCGGGGCGAAGAGAACGAGATTCGTTGCGTTTCCTTCCCAATTGCAATGGTTTATTTGGCACGTTTTCAGGACTGGAAGTTATGATTGTTGGAATTTATTGAAATTCATATTTTTGCACTTTGGTACTGATTTAATCCTCAGTAATACAGACAAATTTCTTGAAAAAAATGTAAAACACGTCAGATCGGTAAATGAAACACATTGAAATGAAACAATTGCAATAAATAAATTGCATTAAATTTTTTTTTTTAATTTTTGAGACCTCACTCCATTCTTCCACGTTGCATTCTTTCACTGTCTCTCTCTCTCTCTCTCGCCTTTCCGGATGCTCGTCTTCGCCTTCAATTTCCGATTATCCTCCATTCTCGATTTTCAATAATTTCCATTTCGATTCGCTCGGAATCCACACCGCCCACCGAGGCCTCAATCTGTCCTCCCCGTCCCCGTCCTCATCGTCTTCCTCGTCCTGATCCTCATCGTCGTCCGCATTCTCGTCCTCAACCTCGTTCCCTTCTCGAACGTTGTCGTCTTGACTTGACGTGAGCAACATCAGCCTGTCGTCCCGCTCCCGCTTCCGCCCGCCCACACGATTAACCCAGATACGAGAGGCCGCCCCACCCCGCCCCGCCTCCCGCCGGCCCACCGAAGAAGGCAAACACCTCGAATCTGGAGCCGGACTGAGACAAGCCGAGCGATTTGAGCTGCGAGACAGAGTCAGCGGCTTCGGAGAGTGTGAGTGAGGGAGAGAAGATGGCGGAATAGAGAGTGAGGGCTGTGGGGGGAGAGCGAGCGATATCGGAGGCAAAGGATTTTTCCAATTTCGTCGAATTTCGCTTGAGTTGCAGAAAAGGAAATTCCTTCGCCGCAAATATGCATCCACTTCCACGTCCCAGACTCCGCGCACGTCGCCATATTTCGGTGGTTGCCTCCACCGACCTCATCCACAGCCTGCTCCCCTCACTCCACACGCTGCACGCCCCACTTCGGCTTCGATGCATTTTAATTTCTTGGCTTAAAGCCAAAGAGTTAACAATTTGTTGCTGATGCGCGAATAAATAAAATATTGCTGCGAAGGGAACGGCGAATATGCCAGCCGTAATCAGGAAAATGCGGCGGAGCGGGGCGGAGTCGGAGACGGAGGTGATGGAGCCGAGAGAAGCGGCGGGGCGTGGCCGTGAGCAGAAGGGTTGAAATTTATTGAGCTTGCCTTTGCGAGCGGCTCCAGCTCCAGCTCCAAGAGCAACAACAGCGGCAACAATCTCCATCAACGATTTCCAACAACTTCCAACAAGAGCCAGCCACATCAGCCAAGTCCCAGTCTTGAGACCGAAAGTTGCCGAAGCTCCCCGAATCCTCGTCGTCCCGAAATAGGCTTCGTCGCAGGAGGCCTCGAATGGTTCCATCCCAGGCATCCCAGGCGGCCTGCGGCCGGCGTCGCCGCCGCATATGTGCGGATCCTCGGCCAAAGGCGGGACGACGAAGGGGGCGGACGCTCGGCTGCTGCTGCCTCCGGGCCAAGTTTTGATGACGGCGAAAGCGATGAAAGTTTGCCCTCATTGCTATTGTAGTATTTACCGATGTTGCTGCTGCTGTTATTGTTGCTTCAGTTATTATTGTTGTTGCTCCTGCACATTGTTGTATTTGCATTGTTGTTCCCACTTTGGTGCCCCGCAAAGCAACTCGAGCGCAGTCGCCTCGTCGGCTCCGACGCTGCCCGCTAATGAGACCCCGGCGACTTCAGGGTCCCCCGTCGCCCTCCTTCCCGCCCACGGTTGGCTCCGTGCCCAGGGCGGGCCGTCGAGTCGTCGCCGTGCCTCGATCGTCAATTTAAAAATCTGTGTGAATTACATTTGCTCTTGGCCTCCACCTCCCGCCCCGACACGAGATTGAAATTAATTCCAAACACAGCGGCTCGAAATTGATTCAAACGACCGAGGCCGAGCGTCGTCCGTGCGCGGTTGGCTCTCAGGAGACCCGCGCGGTTGCTGTTTTTATTGCTTCACATTGTTGTAATAACCACTAGTTGTTGCTCTGTCGAGTTGTTCCTGTATTTCTGAGTTGTTGTTTTAATTGCTGTAATGTGTGTGGTTCTTTCTGCAATTGTTGTTGCAATCGTTGTCTCATGCAATTTTAAAGCTAAGCGTTTTACGTTGCACGCGTCTCGGCGCAATCAATTATTGAAAACGCACTCTTCGCGCTCTGTCTCTGTCGCTCTGTCGCTGTGTCTCCCCCACTCTCTACTCCAGTCCTCCTCTCACCCTTTTGGCTCCTGCATTAGGAGCGAAGGTTGGGGTTTCGATGTAAATTCGTTGATAGTTTTTCACTTTGCGGAAGCACTTAGTGTGAATTGATATTGAGGTTGGCTTAAAGTGCACGCACACCCTGGTGGCAGAGAAGGCGAGGGGCGGGAGAACTTTTCGAGGAAAAGGCTTTCCTTGCACCGTCACCTGCTGCACGGCGGTTCTCGAGATAACTTTTCCCTCTGCCCTCCACTGCCATGCAGACGGCAATCGGCGGCTCCCGGTTCACCGCGTCGTGTGATTAACTTCGACTCCCACTTTGCTCTGTCTCCATCCCTATCTATGTCGTCCTTCCTCTCGCTCTCTCCCTGTCTTTCTCACTACTACCGGCAGCCACTCAGCAGCCGTTGTCGTCGCGATTCAAATCTGAGGATCCGTAATTAAATTTCCCAGAATTTCCCGCAGCAATCTCGGGCCTAATCTGTTGCCACACAAGGGCCGGAGGTGGAAGGAGAGGGCGGGATCGGTGGGTGGTGGGTGGTGGCTGGTGCTTGTTCTTCTTGCTCGGCGCTTCCCTCGTTTAATGGCGCACTTCCTTTAAGCATTTGTCCGCCATCGCCATCGCCGTCTGTCATTTTGAAAATATCGACGCGCATTTTTCTTGGCCCCTTTTGCGAAATGAGTTCGGAGCGATTTTTTCGTCTTCTCCTCTTCATCTCGTCCTCGTTTCTTTCCGCTTCGACTTCGTCTTGGTCTTCGTCATCGCCTTTTTATTCTCCCTTTTCCCGTTTGCCCTGAGACGAAGGCGGCGAACGCAAGACGGAAGGAAGCGAGCAATTGGTCTCGACTGCGATCCGCCCAGAGCAGGGCATTTAAAAGCCGCACGAATCTGGCCACCTTCCACGCCCACTCCTAACCCACACACCCACAGACACACTAACACTCAGTCACAGAAGCCGCTCCCTCCGTCCGTCTTCGATGCCGAGTCTGAGTCGGAGTCTGAAGTCATTTAAATAAAATACTTCGGGACGAAAGCAGAGCGAGTCATTTTTAAGATGTCACAAGGACGACAACGGTGAGGACTTGTCGAAGGAGACCAAGAGAGAGGTCCTTTGGTTGCGCGGGTGTATGTGAGTGGCTGTGTGTGTGTGTGTGTGTGTGTGTGAGTGAGTGACTGAGTGAGTGCTCGTTGTTGGTGCGCGTGCTCGGCGTGAGGAGATCGCAATGAGGAGACCGAGACAGAGACCGAGGCAGACGGCTCGAGGTGGAGGTCGTGGGGCTTGAATGGGTTCCAACGGAGCTACAACAAGTTGGGCACCAGCAACAACGACAACAACAACCGCAACAACGACAACAACAACAACAACAGCAAGAGCAATTGCCCCAACAAACACAGCGCATTGGATTGATTGATTTATTGCGATTAAGGCCACCGCCAGCCTCGGGCTCTGTCGTTGTCGCCAAACTAAGCCTTCCATTGTGAGCTCGCTACACCCGCCCCCTACGGCCTCCACTACGACCACGTGTGTGTGTGTGTGTTATCTGGTCCTTTATGAGCGTGTCCGTGTGTGTGCGCACAATGACTAATGTGTTTTTATTGGCAACAGCGAGGGGCTCACGGAGGAGGCGAGGGCGGAGGAGGGACGGAAGGAGGGAGAGGGATCGCGACACGGGGGGCGAGGGGTGTGAAGGAGAAAACGAGGGAAGGAGGAGGGCAAGAGAGAGAGGAAGATGGACGCGTGAGAGCGCGCCAGGATTTATTGGCCGCGAGCGAAGGAAACGAAACGAAGACGCGGCGGAGGACGGGGAGCATGAGGCAATGGGCGGGGAGGGGAGGAAGGGATGAGGGAATGAAGGGATCGGGGAGTGGAGGGTTGAGGGAGTGACCGGGTGAATGGGCAGTGAAGGGTGGAATGAGAACGAGTGTGGAGAGGAAGGCAGATGGCAGACGGCGGACGGCGGACGCGACGAATTGAGTCGCAGAGGACGCCCTGCTTAATGGCAAGGATAACGACGCGCGATTCAAGCGAAATGCGACCAACGCGCCGAGGAGAAATCGAAATCGCTCTCGAACCCCGCGCGAAGGATGCGCCGCAGGACATGTGACATGTGACGGCGGGACGACGGGACCACGGCATGGCATGGGAATCAAGCATGAACCCAGTTTGGCGGAAGCCGAGTCGAGTCGATTGCGGGCGGTCGGTCTCGGCTGTCTCTGACTTTGCTTTTATGGCACCCTCAAGCTCGTCACTAATTACTCGTCGCCCTCCCAGCGGCCTGGGTTCCTGCGACACCGATGACGACAACGATGACGATGACGATGATGACGACGATGAGGACGACGATGACGATGAGGATGACGTTCTTGCAACGCATCCGGAGAAGCGCGCCGAGCTCCGGGAGGAGTCGGCAATAAAAAGGAGTAGCTAATAAATTTCGAGGCACCAAGAGAGAGAGGATGAGTGAGACAGGGAGAGCCAAGTCAGCCACTCTCAGCGCAATCTCTCTTCCTCTCTGCTCCTCCTCTTGCCCCCTCTCTCGCTCTCTCTCGGTTCTCTCCTTCCAGCTCCGCACATAAAATAAAAGTTTGCGGACCTCTAATGGACCAGAAAATGAAACTTTTCCGCTTCCCAAACCATGCCCCAGAGACCTACCTTAAGAGATTTCTTCACCCGCCACTCCCTCTCTCTCTCTGTCGTTCTCTCTAGCTACTTTCTCACTCACTCACTCTCTCACTCTCTCTCTCTCCCTGCCGTTTTCTCCGTCGGCGTAGCCGTTTTTTACCTGGGTCCGTCTGCGTGTGGCGCGTTTTTCATTTTTACGGCTGCAGTTGGCGCGAATTTGACGCTCGCCAGCAGTTGCTGACGACCCCTGCCATCCCCCACCCTTGGCCAACATTTATGTTGTTGTTGTTTATGTCGCTGTTGTTGGCTTCCTTAGGACGGGTCCCTCATCGCTCTCATTAAGCGCTCGCTTAAGGCGCATCGCAGAGATTAACTCCGAGGCGAGGCGAGGCGAGGAGAGTTTCGCGATTGGGTGGAGGAAGGAAAGGGCAGGGACGTGAAGGACAGGGAAGCAAAATGGGAAGAGGAGGAACGAGAAGTAACGAGAGCCGAGCCTGGGACCTGGCCTGGCTTCATTGCTGTGAGGTTTCTCGAGTTTAGACGAGATCCCATAACGGCTTCCGGAAAGGTGAGATTGTTAGAAGGCGAGTTCGAGTTCGAGTTCGTGGTGGGACGAAGGCGGGGGGCAGCGGCGGGTCAGGGTCTCTTGATGAAATTGGCGCCTCCTCTAGCACCACCACCACCACGACCACGACCACGTCCACGACCAGGAGCCCGTCGTCATCGCCGTCCCAGGGGCTCCATTGGCGCAAATAGGCCAGCGAGGGGCAATCGTTGGTACACGACGTACCTTTGACAGGCCAGAGAAAGAGAGGGCGGAAGTGAGTGAGGGAGAGCGTGAGTGAGTGAGTGAGCGAGTGAGTGAGCGAGCGAGTTTGTGTTGTGGTGTTGTGTGGATGCGTCTGAGTTACTGTAGTGTGCGTGCGGGACGACTTTTGTGGTCAAAGTGTGTCTTAATAATGCAGAGATATGGCGGAGGAAGTCGACGTTGGGCGGCAAGAAGCGGAAGCGGAGGAAACTGAGGAGGAGGAGGAGGAAATAAAGAGGGGAGGGCGAAGGGACGGAGGTGAAGGGGAAAACCTGAGTTGCAGAAGAAGAGACAGAGTTGAAGGGCAGAGATTGAGGTGAAGAAAAATAACAAAATAGCGAAATAGAAAAAGAAAAATGTTTGCGGAACACCTCGGTTTTTTGACAAGGACCTTCCCTCACGTTCCTCCTGCAACGACTGCCGATCGACAGCCGGCTCTTAAAGGCTCGGTCCAGTGACCTGGCGTCGCCCAGCGAAATCCCGGCCAGATCCCGGCGTGGCATGCATAATGAAATCTTCGTCATGCGATGCCGACTCGACTCGACTCGACTCGAACGGAAGCCTGTCCCGAGCTCGAGCCGTCAGTGGCTCGTCCTCATGATGTTTGCATTGTTTCCGTCGTTTCGTTTCGAAAATCCGGAAAAGCGGAAAGCCCTGGCCGAGCGTGGGGTGGGGGCGTGGGCGTGGGCGTGGGCGGGAGGTGGATGGTGAAAGTTTTTTTGTTGGATTGTTTTCTTTGCATTTTCGTTTCGAGCGATTCTCGCAAGCACGCGATTTGCGCTGCCTCCAAATCCGACAATCCGTGGGGAGGCAGCCGTCTATCGATGCTGTTGTTGTTATTTTTATTGTTGTTGTTATTGCTCTGGCCAAATGCATTCTAAGCTGCAAATGGCATTTGAAAGCCTCCGAGTCCCACCCCAGCCCAGGTGACGCTTTTTAAATTTTTCAGCACGGGAAAAGGAAGAATTGGAAAAATCGCCACCGATCGGAACCGGAGCAGGACGGCGAGCGAGTGGGCTGAAAATCCGGCTGCAAATGGAAAATTGTAATCAAATTTGCAAATTTATTTGCAAGTCACAACAACAACAAAACGGTGGCAATAACCGTAATAACAGGAGCCAGAACAAGAGCCGCAGTGACCGGACTGCGATTCGAAGGCATTCGGAATTCGAATTTTATTCCATTTATTTGGATTTTTTCCCAACTGTTTTCTCTACTCGAACGCCTGCCACCTGCCGTCGCAAACACACGTTCATTGCCTCTAAAGGGCTCAGATGTCTCTGTGTATGTGCGGACGGACATGTGTGGGGAGGGTTGGGGTGGTGTGGCGATGGGGTCGTGGGGGGCTGGTCGCCAAGTGTTGCTTTGTTTTGCGGCACTCGGACGATTGCGAGCAATTTTTTAAGCCCGGCTGCTGAGCCTGGCTGAGCCGGAGTTGAATGAAATTATTCGTCAATGTCAGCGCCAGACGTTGGCAGGACCCCAACCGACCCCCACCGACCCCTACCGACCCCCACCGAGTCTCTCGCTATCGCCCTTCCCCCTCTTCCGGCTGCCTTTCCCTCGCTGTCCCGCTCTGCCGTCGACCGCTGTCGGTCTGTTTCCCACGAGAGAGGGAGAGCGACGGGGTCGGATGACGACGCTGTGTCCTCGCCCACAGCGACCAGGGGCCACTCGCAGTCACACACACACACACACGCTCATTCCCGCACTCGCACACTCGCCCATATGTCGGGGACACACGCTGCAGTGACGTGTGCAGCAGGATTTGGTGTTAGGGCTGGATTTGGACACGTCAGCGCCGGGATTTCGGGAGAGAAGTGAACTAAGCCGATCTTATTTTTAGTTGCTCCCATTGTTGTTGTTATTGTTTTTGTTGTTCTTCGCGTTCTTGTTGGTTTTGTTGTTGTTGTTGTTGTTGTCATTGTATTTCTTGTTCTTGTTGTCTTCGTTACCATCACTAGTGTTTTGTTGCCTGGAGAACGGCAGGAAGTCGGGGATTTGTTTCCGAGGAATTCTAATAAAAAGCCAGAGCGGATGAGAGGAGATAGAGGGAGAGATAGAGGGAGAGGGAGAATGAAAGAGAGCGGGGATGAGGTGCTGGGTAGAATGAACATCAGTCATAAGTCAGGGCGATGCAAAGCGCGCGTCACTCACACACGTCCACCCAAGTGCGAAGGGCAATCACTCAGGGGTCCCTCACAAAGGAGATGTCACTGAGGGGGAAACTCGCCCTCACTCACTCACTCACTCACTCTCCGTCTCCGTCTCATGAAGATTGGATCCACGAATGCCGATCTTCGAGTTGAAAATCCCTCATTAGTCGATTGCGCCAATCGCCACTTGGGCCCGGAGCTTGATTATCACTCGTTCGCTCAGCTGCGCCTCCTTCTGTCCATTGTCTTCTCCTCCTTCTCCTTATTGTTCTCCTTCTTCGCCGCCTTCCGCACTGTTGAAGTCTTTGCGAGAGTTCGGGCCGTGAAATGCGACAAGATTCCAATGTCCTTTTCTCATTTGACAACGCATTGTCAGCAGATGCCTCCACAATGACGACGACGACAATGACAACGACAGTGACAGTGACAGTGACAATGACAATAACTGCAGCAACAGCAACAACAACACCAGTGACACGACAACAACAGCCACCGACGATCGACGACAAACGACGGACGACGGACGACTGTCATGCACAATATTTTCCAATATCCTAAAATGCCTCCTGGAGCTCCTTCCCGGCCATGTCGTCAGGTCTCGTGGCGCCCGCTGAGGGATTTCTGCATCAACTGATGGCAGAGAGGGCAGGCGGGAGGGCAGACAGACAGGCAGGGGACGAGGGAGGGAGGGGGCGGGCAAATCACTGCTGATTGCAGGTGCATTAGCAATTACAACAAGTACAACAAACACTACGGCAACAGCTCAACAGCATCAACAACAACAGCTCGTACACATATCGAGCATCAGAAGCAGTCGCAGCAGCTGGACGTCCTGCATTGTTGCTGCCCCCCCTCTCTCCCTCTCCCTCTCTCCGGGATAATGGCCTCGGCCAGGATGCACCTGATGCTCCGGCTCGTGTCCGTCTCCACCGCCTGCACCGCCTCCACCTCGTCCTGCGCCTCCTTCACGACCTGCCGCCCTGTTGACGACTGCGTTTTGAATCCTGCCGATGATTTCGGTGTCGTCTGCACTCGCACATTAAGTTCGCCCCCCAGCGAGTGTGTGTTCGAGGGTCTGCCTGCGACCTCCCACTAGATAATTTCGAGGGATCCAGCCAGGGCCCGCCCGGCGCCGGACCACATCGCCGTCGACTGCATCGCATTCAAGTAGAAGGACATAAATGTTCATCTGTCGACAGACGTTCGGCTGACGAGGGACGATGAGGCCGATGTCGGTGGGTTTGAGGACGAGGCGAGGGTGTCGGGGGTGGGGACGGGGCCGGGCCAGAGCCAGGGTGTTGAGGCCATGTTGTTGAGGACCGGCCAAGGGTTGGGGACGACGCGGTGCTGTTGAGGATGACGCGAGCGACCTCCGGATGCAGCCTGTTTGTGCATGGCCAGAGGAGCTCGTCGACACATCGCGCCGAAAATCGCTCCAAATCCTCGCTCTAATCCGTCTGTCACCGTCGAAGGTGCGACTCCGGTCCTGTTGGCCATCAGAGACGTCTCGTCTCGTCGCCTCATATTGGGCTCGAAAGGTTTCATGAGAATTTTCATGATAAAAAAAAAAAACTGAAAACTCACACACACAGACAGACAAATGTCCTGCGAGGTCTGAGCCTCGATCCTCGGGCTGCTGGGTGGCTGGGGATTCGACGAGCTCTTTTTACCGGCGGCTTTTCTCATCAGGCTCGAAGGATTTTTTAATTAGTGCAGCTCGAGCGACTCCGGTGCAAGTGAATTGCACGAAACAATGCCAACAACAACAAGAACAACAACGGCGATCCAACAATCGACTGCGGGTGGAGCTCAAATGCAACAACAACAACAACAACAACAACGAAGTCGTCCCCGGCAACGACGAGGAAACAAATCGAAAATGCAACGAAATCGAAAATACATTTGCCTCGTGCTGTGGCAGCTGCAGTTGCCGTTGTTGTTGTTGCTGTTGTTGTTGTTGTCGTCATCGTCGTCATTGTGCTCTTTGTCGTCGATGCTGCTGCTGCTGTTACTATTGTTGTTGTCCTCCCCTTTTGTTGGGAATTTAAATTGAGGCTGCACGAAAATCGGCTCCGAATTCCATTTGCGCCCACCGACGCCTTCCACCGAACCGCCGTCCCATCCTGCGCCTCCGCCTCCTCCTGTTCTCCCTTCTTCTCCTCCACCTCCACCTCCTTCTCTTTCCCCTGCTCGCTCCCCTGCCGTCCTCTCCAGGGTCTGGCCGGAGCGTCAGGACTCACCTGCGACTGCAACGAGCAACATTTTAATTTCCTAATTTAATGTCGCTCCAATCAGCCAGTCGGACGGACAGACAGACGGACAGACGGACAGACATACAGAAAGGCAGGCATGGACTGATGAGCGAATGAATAGACATGGGGCCAGTCGAAGGCGGAGGCCGACCGACTGACAGATGGAGAGAAAAGGACAGGTGGGAGTTTATTAATGTTGTCAACAGCATGACGAACATGGCCGTCCGCACATTGTGCGTCCTTTTCACAAACACATAATTGCATCGGGCTCGGCTCCCGCTCCCGCTCCCGCCGCCGTTGCCCGCCCTGGCCGTCGGCCGTCGGTGGGATTTTTAATTGCGTTGTTCATTTCAATCTGCGCTGGCTTCCGTCAGACGAGTCCGTCCCTCTTCCCGCCTCCCCGGCCTCGTCTCGCCGGACGAAGTGCAAACATCGCCGGGAGTCCTCGGCAGCAGCAGAGGCGACGGCGGCGACGGCGGCTGCTGCCGCAGGACACGAGCTCGGCGATGACGAATGGAGAAGAAGACGGAGGCGGCACAAAGCAAGGATCAGCATTCAGGATGCCCACGCGTCCCGCCCTCGGTCTCGGCCGCGCTCTCGGCCTCGCTTTCGTCTCTGCAAGGCAATTCACCTTCGCCTCGGCCTGTCAGCGCGGCCGGCGGGTGGGAACGAGACGAATTAAGGACCTGCCCGAGGTGAAGGCGACAGCGGCAGGGGCAGAGGCTGCGACAGCGACGGAGCGTCAGCGGAGGCAACGAAAAGCGCATCATAAAAGATGCCATAAATTTCAAAGCTGAGCCCCTCATAAAACTGTGGCAACATGGCTGCAACATAAATCTCGGCCATTGTTGACAATTAAAAATTCATTTGTTCGTCTTTTGTGCTTGGCCAGGAGCTCCAGCCTTTGTCTCCGGCTCGCCGTGGGGCCGGGTCGGGGCGTGAGGTTGGTTTGGTTGGTTTGTTCTCTGTGCGATTCCTGTTTTTATCGCATTTTCAAGTGCCATTCATTTGTTCGTTGCCCCCCTTCGGGTTTCTTTCACGTCTCGCTCGTTAAAATTCCATGTCACTCATACGTCCTGAGCTGTGTTTTTCCCCTCATCGTCTGCGTGGGGTTCCAGAAGTCTCGCAAATTAATCGTCACTCATTCAACTCCCGCGCTCTCTTGATGAGTCCCCAGGCCTTCCGTTCTGACTCTTTACAGAACCAAAAATTGCTCATACGCACCGGAATCCCAAAGTTTGCGTTTTCATTCGAATATTTTTCCACCAGCCCTTTCTCTGATTCCCCTACCCCCCATCTCCCCTCTCTTCTCTTTCGTTCCGTCCCCAGCGAAGCCCCCGGGGCCGAAATTGCCAAGTATGTGTCGCTGGTTGGGTTCGGTTCGGCAGAAATAGCAACAACAACTACAATGGCAACCGAGCAAGGCGAAGTCGCACACAAAAATAAACAAACAATCAAGCCGAGGAGCGAAAATAAATACACTTCAACTTATTTGTTGGCCAACGACAAATGGCCAACAGCAACAGGAACAACAAAATCTTCCTGGGCCGGGCCGGGCCGGGTCGGGGTCTGGGGAAAATTGGTCAAATTGAAATCGAGTCTATTTGGCAGCAGCGACGATGACGATGGCGACGGGATGAGGATGAGGATGAGGCCCGGAGGATCCGGGAAGCAGTTAATATGTTTTGTGCGAGCTGGAGCGAAACTTGGCAGCGCGACCGGCGGTCCGACTCCGGGGAAGGGAGGTCGAGTGCAGGAAGAGCACTAGAGAGAAGAGGGAGAGGCGTAGAGAGAAGAGGGAGAGAGAGCGAGAGAGAAGAAACAGAGTCCGTGCTGCAGCTCGTCAATTGCTGGCTGTCGAGATGTCCGCTGGTTAAAGAGTTGTTAACAACGGCGTGCCGGGCGCGCGCGCTCTCGATTGTTTGCTCGAGACGCTGCCGGAGCCGGAGCCGGTTCCGGCACAGCGGGCTGGCTGGGGATGTCCGGAGGCGCGGAGGGTGGCCAGAGAGGGAGGGAGGGCCGGGCGACGTTTGGACAAGTTTGGCTCTCGGAAAACTTTTGTTTCAATTTCTGTTTGTTTTCGAGGTTTCGAGTTTCAACGGGAAGTTTATTTGAAAACTTTGCCGAATCACAATTTCGGAGAGTTTTCTTTCCGCCCGCGGCGAGGACGAGTCACCGACCAGAGAGAGAAAGAGAGGGAGACTGAGAAGGGACTAATTGAGAGGCGAGCGCGAGCCGCGGAGGTCCCGAGTGGGATCAGCGGATTATGCGGGACGATCTGAGTGGTTTTCGCGGGCATCGACTTAAAGTTCAAGCGCTCCGTGCCCGGCGAGTTGAGCCGCGCGAAGGCCGTGCGAATCACAGGCCATCGACGTCGGCATCGACATCGACATCGACATCGCCGTCGGGTCCTGGCCGTGATTTTTCATCGACCGATGTGGGGGGAGGGTGGAAGGACAAGAGTCGGCCGGGCCGCAGAGACGCGCAATCGCTGTTGAAATTTATGGCCCGAGGACAGGATCGACTAAATTAAACGCAGACACTCACACGCACACGCACACCCTGACACTCACCCTGACACCGACATCAACAACAAGAGCCAAACACTTGTTCATGCGGCGGCAACCGAGCGCGAACCAAGACAAGACGAGCGAGACACGCACACAACATGAAAACTTAATTTGAACAGCATTTTATTTGTTTATTTGCCGACGTGTGTGCGAGTGTGCGAGAGTATCCTTGCTGATCGTGGTTGTGATTGTTGTTGTTGTTGTTGTTGTTGTTGCTGTGGCAGTGCTGTATGGAATTCCCATGTCGCTGCTGAGGTTTTGTGGCCTCGCACCAGTTCGACCGAGACAAATAGACGAGCAGAGAGCGAAACACACTCGACACTCGAGGGAGGGACGGACGCAGATAGAGCGGAAGGGAGTGTGTGAGAGCGGGAGCGATGCGTTCGCAATATCTTATTATTCTTTTTCCCCAATTCCCCAACTCCATCGCCAGCTCCGTTGTCGTTGTCGTTCTCGTTGTTGTTGGCCCTCTGCCTCTGCTGGTTCTCTGGCGGAATCTAATAAACGAAGCCCCCGAAAACTGGAGGCGTTATCACTCGTTTGCCGACCCGCCGACCCGCCGAACAAGGGCCCCCGTGGGAGCCCCTCCGACCTGCGGAAGGCCCGACTTCGGCTCGATGGAGGAAAATTTGATTTTTCGCCCGGAATGAAAGACAACAATGCGTGTGTGTGTGAGAGAGAGGCCTTTATTTATGCACCGTCCATCGAGAATTGGCTCCAATTTTCCTACTTTAATTCCCTGCCCCTCTGGCCACTGCCTCCGACCCCTGCACCCGACCGGGCTGCTTCGTCCAAGGACATGCCAGGATTCCGCTGTACGGCGTCGCCCTCGACCGCAACGGTACGAGTTGCATTTCAACGGGCACAGCAGGGCGAGGGGAAGCGGGTGCGAGTGCGAGTGGAATGAGAGACCAGACCAGGTCGAGTGCGTTGCCAAAACAAATTGACGTCATTATCGTTGGCAATGCTGGCCGGCCGGCCGACCGGAGAGATATCGAGGTTGAGGGGCTCTCGAGCTGCGAGTGTGGTCATTTATTTCAAAAAATAAAGGCATCCTCCAGTGGCCGGTGCGTGCACTTGCAGTAGCAGCAGCAGCGACGCCAACGTTAACGGCAACGGCAACGGCAACAACAAGAACAACCAATTGCAACGACCAAACAACAACATTTTGGTGAGGAGCAACAACCACAACAATCGAACAACAACCACGGCCATCAGTTACAACGCGGCTAATTAATTTGGCCGCCTTCACTCGCCGCGGCATCAGCTCGTTAATATCAATCAGGGCGCATGGAGAGGGCGCGAGAGGGCGGGCGGGCTGGTCTGGGGTCGGACGATATGGTGTGAAATCGGCGGACAATAATTTAAACGTCACTCGGAAGGTGAAAAGCAATTACGTTGTCGTCCGTCGGCCGTCGTCCGCGACATGGCGAGGCGGAGGCACTGGAGCTGGGTGTCGGGCTTTTGAGGTGAAGAGGGACGAGGAGTCGCCGAAGTGGGGCGAGGAGTCCACGAGGCGTCGTCGCGTTGACGGCGACCGAGTGACTGATTGTTGATGGTTTATTGATTTACGGTCTCTGGCTTTCGCGACGTCCCTCCTCCAACCGCCACTCGTCATCGTCTCGTTGTCTGGCGCGCCCGCTCATCGGGCTGAGATTTTCAAGTGATTATCGAATGGATTGGCGTGAGCGAAATTGGCGGCGAAATGAGTTGCGCTCGAGGACTTATTGGAGACCTGGAACACGGCAGCAGCGACGACGACGACGACGTCGACCACCTGGGCGGGGATTCGACTCATGTGTGTGCTGTGGCTGACGCTGGGGGTCGAGCGCTTGCCTCGAGGCGGGACTCGCGGGCGCTCTTGGAGCGTTCGTCGAGGCTCTTCAGATGTGGGACTCCGCCCTTGCCTCTTGGATCTGCACTCTCTGGTCCTGCTATTGGCTCCTCTCCCTTGGCTTTTGCCTCTTATCCCTTCCGTCTTCCCTCATTCCTCTTGCCCTCGTTGCTCCTTCGCCTGCCTCCTCGCTGAAACCGCTTTAATTGCGCCCGCTTCCAAATCCAATTTCCAGCCGCTCTTCATTTAATGGAATCCCATCTGCTCCCTCGCCGAGCGCCCCCGGAGGCCACCAACCCCTCCTGCTCCGTTCACCCCTTTGCCACGCCCTTTCCTTGCTCTCGCAATCCTCAGCCCTCGTCGCCGTCGCCGTCACGGCTGCCGTCAAACGCTCCACCTGCCGAGCGCCTCAAAGGCAGCAACAACTGGGACGCGACCGCAAGCAAATTGAAATTGGATTCATCTGAACAACAGCAGGAGCCATGAGAGTAACAACCGCTACGACAACAACGACAACAACAAGAACACCAACAACAAACTCGGCAACAACAGCCGACTGGGCGGGCGGCCGACTCGCCGTCGAAATGCACTCGAGTTGGTGTTCGAAATTTCTGAAAATTTGAATTTGAAAATCGACCACCAAGTAATTTGTTCGACAATCGGCGAAGGCATTGGACAGAGGGCGAACGGAGGGACGGACGGACAGGCGGGCGAACGGACAGACTGTGTCTAAGTGGTCAGACAGAGGCAGGGACAGACTGGAAGCATGGAAGGAGTGGGCGAGTGGTTGTTGTCGCTTCCACGATGTTGTTGGCACTTCCACCATTTCGTTGTCACCCACGAAATTGTTGTTGTTGTTCATTGTTGTTGGCCTTTGTTGCCTCAGACATTATTGTCGTTCGTTGCTGCTGCCCTCGCCGGGTGTTCGCGGCCACCCGTCGTCAGACGAACAGCTCCACCAGTCACTGCAGCCGCTGCAACTGACGGCCATTAGAATCAGTGGGGTTAATCGAGGGAGAGCGAGACGGAGAGGGAGAGGGAGGGTGAGAGGGATCAGGACAGGTGTGGGGACTGAGGTGCATGGGAGAAAGTTTTCAAAACAACGAAGGAACTGAGGTCAAATTCAGGCGAAGGAGAGCGAAAAACGTGTGAAAATATGAGGGCAGAGCGAGTGAAAACTTCGAAAGAGGGAGTGAGATGGCGATACGAACTCCCTTCGTTCGAATTCCCCTGATTTCGAAACTATTTCAATTTATTCAAACGATTTCCTCGCAGCGATCTGCGTCATTTGCTCTGGGCTTTAAAGGCTTTGCCCCGATTTCCGCCGCACTACTGCCTGACACTTTCCACATTGTCACCGACCCCGCGCCCTCGCCCCCGCTCCACGTTACCCCGATTCGCCGCTCGCCGCCTTCGCTTGCCCTCGACCCTCCGGGGCCTCCCCAGCGACCCGCAACAGCCGCGACGACACTTGTCGGAGGAGGCCGAGGAGCCTCCGGCGACAAGAAGGGCCAACGGGGCAACAACGAAACAATGACAACAACAACAATAACAGGATGAAGGGCCAGAACAACAGGCAGAGGAAGCAACAACAAAAAACAACCAGACCGAGTTGATGGCCCGTCACTAGTTGGCCATCAAAGTGAGCGCTTGTTCGCCGCCGGGTCGCCTGTCGCCAGTCGTTTTGCATTTCGCACTCGACGTCTAAGTCGATGGCAGCGGCAGCGGCAGCAGCAACAGCAACAAGGACGCCAAAAACAACAAGAGCAACAGCAGGGGGAGGCAAAAAAGTGTTGCCCGCTCGGCGTGGTGTTGCTGACAAATACAAATGTTCCGGCGGCATTTTGTGCCAAATTGTCTGCCAACTGCTTTGACGTAAAATATGCTTGCTCCCAGTGTGCGTGTGTGAGTGAGAGTGTGTGTGGTGCAGGTCCCCTGGTCGCCGAAAGGACTCGACTCAACTCGACTCGACTCGGCCGCGGCCACGCCATGTCGCGGCGAAAAATAAATGCGTCGGGATCTCGGTCGCTTCAGCGCCGGGATCTTCATGAGGTCCCCGTTGCTGCTGCTGTTGCCGCTGTCGCACTTGTTGTTGTCTCGTCCCTGTGGTTGTCCGTCTATCTCGATGATGTTCTTGTTGTTGTTGTTGTTGCCGGTGATAAAGTGTCGCGCTCGAGTCCCCGCGACGCGCCGCCTCGAGGACCCCGTTTGTTGTCGTCGACGAGGCCTCCGTCGCCGTCGCTTCGATGGAGTCGTTGATGTCAAGTCGTAGTTCGAGGCGCGACGAGGCGACCTCCCAGGGCTGCGAAGGCCGCCAGCCCAGGATCCCTCGATTGCCGGGATCGGCCGATACCGGCTCTCGAGTATGGAGACTGATTTCGTTTGTTCGTGTGCTCTTCAAGCTCTGGACCTTGACGAGGTTTTTCTTTATTTCTTGATCTTCGACAGTCGATTTCACAAATTTCCGTTTTCCGCCTTAGCGCAAATTCCTATTTGACCGGGACCTTCGGCGAGCCTTCTTTCGATCTCTGCCCTAAGCACTTCAGTCTCTTCTCCTGCACTTCGACTCATTCCTCAAGAACCATGAGACCTTCATCACCTTCTTCGTCTTCCGCACCTTCTTCACCAACTTCGCCTTCTTCACCGTCTTCCTTCTGTAGTTCGTCCTTCTCAGACTTTCTGAGGCTCCTCAGTGCACCTTCTTCTTCTTCCTCCTCCTCCTCCAGCTCCTCACTCAGGCACTTGTTCCATCTTTTTCACACTCAGACCCGGTTTCGGCCCCTTCCACCAGAGGCCCAAGCCCGAGCCGCGCCGAGCCGCGCCGCGCCGAGCCGAGCCGACCCACCTTCCGGGCGCCGCGCGTTATGACGGCGGCCTTCCGACCTACCGAACTATTTTCGGTAGGATTCATTTGCATTCGCCACGCCCCCACCCACTCCCTCATTGACCGACCTCCTCCGGTTGATTATGAGGAGTGCAATCGCAATGGCAAATTCTGGCAGGCCGAGAGGGGCCGGGGGGCGTGGCTTCTGCAACGGTTCACAAATTGAATATGATTAGTTTAGAAAGGGTTGCGAGTAGGGGGAATTTGAGGGGGGAAGTGGGGGGGTGGGTTGCATCGTCGTTTCGCATTCGAGGGCCTTCGCCGGAGTGGAAGCAAAAAATCCCTGGTAGGCGGTTCTCGCACATGAGCGATGTGCTTGGCCTCTGCGCCGCAAAGTAGGCACTTAATTTTTCAAACCCAACTCCCCCAACCTCTCTCCCTCCCACTCACACTCCCTCTCTCTCTCTCTCTCTCTCTGTCCTTCCTCGTTCGCTCTGCGTCTTTCAAATGCAACCTAAATTTGGAGCTTTTAGAAAATTTGTGGTCGCAGCGGAGAGCGAGGCCTTTCAAATGGAATCCCCACCTCTCTCCCTCACTCGTTAGCTCTTGGGCCGCCCTCCTCCCTCCTTCCTCCCTCCTCCTCGCTCTGCGACCGGTTCCCTTTCAGCCGCCGGTCCCTTCAGGCGCCTCCAGCGAGATCCTGTGCTCGAGTCCGTTTTAGAATTTCGCACACGTTCGCCTCGAGTGCAAACAACCACACACTCACACACACACACACAAGGGGAGAGAGTGAGAGAGGGAGAGCGAGCGAGGTCTATTTCGCGATAAAACGATTAGTCGCCGTGATTGTCGTCGTGGCAGCGGGCTTTTGGCATCCGTCCGCTTAAGAACCCATAAAGTAAATGCTCCCCCAATGCCTCGATCCTCTGCCTTTCTCCCATTCTCTCTCTCTCTCTCTCTCTCTGCCCCCGTCTTCGCTCTCGGCAGTTATCGCACACATAAATACGTAATTCTTTTGTGTGCTCGTCGGCAGATCAGGGGTCGTGGCGGGCAGGCCATGCATTTTTTATGCCACAAGGACGTGAGCACAATTTTGAGGCATTAAATGAAGCATGATGCCTGGCGGAAAATAATCCCAGCATCGATGACGAGACGCTGGGCGGGACGCGACGTGGTCGAAGGCGTCGTCGGGAGATCAACAGTTGAGGGGGCACCACGCGACGGCCTGACGACGGCGCCTGGCGGCCGGGGAGGAGGCGACTGACGATGGTGGGTCCCGAGTGAGTCACCGGGTGGTTCGAGGACGGAGTCGCGGGTTTCCCTAAGCTCGGAGTCACGGTGCAGAGAGACGGAGAAATAGTTTGAGAGTCCTGTGGTGAATTCGCGAGTCCCAAAACAGTTGAACATGCGCCCAAGCGTGAGCAACTCCCGGAAGTCTGAGGAGCGCTGGGTGGCGTGAGAACATTGATGAAAGCACTGGATGGCGGGACGTTCAATGACTGCAAGGACATCTTGTGCGATATACTCTGCCAGTGCTTCTCAAGCACCGTGCACAGACTAGAATGCCATCTGCTACAAAACCTCCAGTGCCTCTCACACAGGGAAGGGCGAGCTTTTATGGCATGATTATGGATATCATTATAGTACGCTAAGCTTCTGAATAGATGAAGTTTTACTTAAATTTATTTTTTTAACTTCTGTCTGCTAGAATTTTTTAGAACTAAAATAATTTTCCAAAGTCATCTTGGCTTTTCTACATTGTATTTCTGTTTCAAAAAGTTTTCCGATGAGCTTTGACCGAACATTGAATTTGTATCCTGTTGGGATTTGGTGGAACTACAGAAAATGAATTTAAAAATCGTCCAGTAGAGTTAAAGAGAGGAGAAGAGAGAGAGAGAGAGAGAGAGAGCTTTATGAATGCAATTTTGTGAGCTTCATTGGGAAGTTCTCTTGCTTTCCGGATAAAAAACCCGAAATAGAAATTTTCGATAGAAATTTTTGGAATGTTCAAACGAATTTGATGAACTAACGGTTTTCTTTCAGTAGAAATTTGATATGAATACCAACAATTTTTTAGTATAAAAGTTAAAAACATGTTAAAATCCCTGATACTGATTTTTATTTAAAAATTTGAGTGACGAAATTTTGATAAAGTCAATTTTTTTGTTTGAAAATATATTTATGAAAAGATTATCTCTTGAAAAAGCAACATTTTCATATCGAAAGAGAAAAAAAAATGAAAGATTTTTTTTTGCAAAATATTTTTTATTGTCGCCTATTAAAACAAGATGTGAAAAAACCCGCCGACTTTGCAATCGAGTAGAAACCGTGACTCATCCTCCGTCGCTCCTCCACCCTCGGCCTGGACGATGACGCACTAGAGGGCGACAACGGCAGCAGCGCTTGCCCCATACACAACAACAATTTCATCAACAACAACAACAACAAGAACCCGGCTACGGACAAGCAACCTGTTGACACACATTCGACGAGGTTCACGCGACGCTCCAAGGATTCACCGCACGATGGCGATGAACGGGAACGTGGAAGAGAGCGAGGCATGAACGAAGCAGAGAGTGAAGGAGAGCGAGAATGAACAGAGCGGGAGAGAGAGCGAGAGAGCGAGCGCCGAAGAGAGAAGTTCTGCGGCGAGAAATCCAAGTGCAGTCAGCACAGGAGAGATGGGGAGAGAGAAAGAGAGAGAGCGGAGGCGACTGGAAGGCTGTGGGGCGAAAAAAAAGCAGAGCCGGGCATTTCGGGCGAATTTCGGGCGAAAAACGCGCGCAAAGGACGCGGGCGACCAAGTGAATGAAGTTTTAATGAAAGCCAAACCAACGCTATCCCGATATTCGTTGCATAATTTCGGGAGCGCAACCGCCGCCGCCGAGCCACCATCAGTCGACGACAGCCTCAACCCCATCCGGCGCCGCCACCAGGGCCCGGTGCTGGGCGCAGTTTGGACCGTTGCCAAGCCGCGCCCTTCGCACAAACACACCCGCACACACTCACACACACAACGATGGACAGCCAGAGACACGGAGCCAACGAGGAAAGAAAGAACTCGGCCCAAACTAGGATCGAGCAACCCTGCCGTGGCGGGCGAACAGCGAGGAGGCAGCGGCAGAAGACGAGGGAGAA
Organism: Coelopa pilipes; assembly: GCA_947389925.1. Classification (NCBI taxonomy): domain Eukaryota; kingdom Metazoa; phylum Arthropoda; class Insecta; order Diptera; family Coelopidae; genus Coelopa; species Coelopa pilipes. Next base: position 7,354,028 of record OX376699.1, read on the forward strand.
GACGAGCGGTGTGGACGCAGGACGCAGGACGCAGGACCCGCCACCGAAGGCCTATCGAGGCGGTGGAGAAGCCGCCTGCATCGCATCCCTGCCGCTCCGCCTGCTCCGGACGAATGGCGACTGAATCGCTGAAATTTCCTTAAGACGCGCTTCAGCGGGCAGCGGCCGGAGGGTGGGACATCGGGGAGTTCGTCGAGGGCTGGCCGGACTAAAAGGATTTCCAAGGCGAGCGCGATTAATGCTCGCCCTTGCGGTTGATTTGGTTTCGTCGAGCTGAACCGAGTCGAGTCGAGTCGATGGCGAACAGCGAACGGCGTGAAAATCAGGAGGGACAGAAGGGAGCGGGCTGGGGGCGACAGGAACTGCGTCACATGTTGCCAGGCGGACGGACGCACGGACGGACGGCGGACCGACCGACCGATGGATGGCTCGCTGGCTGGCTGGAGTGGCCGGGATGCGACGACAGCGCTGAAGGACACTTGCGAATATTAAAATTCAAGAAATAAATGCATTAAGCGTCCAGATGGGAAAAACCCAGAGACACAGGCGGTAGAGAGAGAGAGGCAGTGGAAAAGAGAGAGGATGCGGTGTGGACCGGGTGCAGAGTTCCCTCTCTGCTGGCCGGAAGCGAGACTCGACTGGCCTCGAAATCAGCAGCCATTCAAGGGACGACCCCTCGTCGCTGCTGCCGCTCGAACACCGCGGGGCCCCATGAAATCCACGCAGGACTCTCGCCCGTGGCCGCGGACAATCGTCATCGCAAATTGATTTCGCTCCCAGCGGTTGGAGGGACCGAGGAACGAGGACCGAGGATTGAGTTGAAAAGCAATAAAATACGCGAAGCCGCTGCGGAATAAGATTTATGGAGTCGATCCTGGACGCCCCAGGACCGGACCGGCCGACCGAACGAGAGGCCTTTGATGTCATCCAGTCGTTGTTGCTGTCCTTGTACATGTTTGTGTTGCTGTCGGTTCAGCGATGCCCGTTTGATTTTTTACAAATGACCTCTTGTCCTCCTCTCCTCCTCCGCGTCCTCTCATTTGTAAGAGCTTTATTGGAGCTACTTTGACTGGGTGCAGCGCGTAACCGGCAGCGGGTTGTGTTTGTAGTTGTAATTGTTGTTTGTGTTCTTTTACTGAATCTTACAATGATCATCTTTCGACCTGCTCGCCCGCCCGCTCTCTCTCTCTCTCTCTCGTTGCCCACATGTCCTTTCAAAGTACTGCGTTAACGATGGGAAAAAGTCTTGGTAAAAAGTCGTTCGGGCCACGGGAAAAACCATCGAAGCCGCCGGCAACAACATCCACGACGATGGCGAGGACGAGGACCAGGACGTCGACCAGGGCAAGAGGCACCGAGGACGGAGAGGACGGGTCGGGTGGAGTCAGTTGGTCGATGGGGTGTGGAGGGGCGAAGGGCTCGAGGGGAGCCGTCAGCCAGTGATTTCGTGCTGCGTATTTCATGGATGATTAAATTGTTGAGTGAATGGAAAAATATTTCCATTCGTCATTCAATTCATTCGCATTCGCATTCATTCAATCATTCGTTTCAGTTCGTTGAAGCAGAGATGGATTACGCTGAGCCTCCGGCGAGGGCGAGGGCGAGGGCGAATGTGGGGGGCGTGGCGTCGTGTGGCGTGGGGAAGGCGGAAGCGAGCGCTGGGCGCAGGGGGCAGGGACGAGTGGAGGCCGGTGAAGGACAAAGGACGATGCCGGAGATCGCGGGCCAAAGCGGCGGACGAGAAGCTCCAAGGAGGACGAAGTGGGTGGCGAACGGGAGAAGGTGGAGGGCGGCGGAGGCTTCGGGATGAGGCTGGAAGAAGCTCCAGAGTGGCAGAAGGCAATGAAGGTGTAGGAGTAGGAGAGAGAGAGAGAGAGACAGACGTGGAGGAGGCCGTTGAAGAACAACAAGCGAGGTCTCGCCGGCGTGAGGACCCCAAGCAGTGGGAGGAACGTGACATATGATGAAAGGACGAATGTCGAAGGCGCCGCCCTGAAGGCCGAAGATCGTTTCCACCCGTCAAAGGGCGCAGGGGGCGACCGAAGGAAGGGAGAGGTGAAAAAATTGAAATTAATGGAGGGGGAGGTTGGCAGAGGTTCGCTAAACAATTAGAATAATAAGTAGAACGAGGGAAGAAAATCAACAGCCACATGCGAAAAAGAATCGAAATTTGTCGTGTTGAAGTTGAAGGAAGCTTCATGTGGGTGTCGATTGAACGACGTGATTGAATGCGATTGCACATGACGGAAGAAGAGTTGAAAATGACTGAACGTTTATGGAGGACGTCGAGATTGTCGTAAGGGGCTCGAACCGCCTTCGACTCTTCGCCCTTTTGTTCCAAACCTGTTCCGGCTCTTTCGCTAGCGAGGGGCGGCGTTTGAGTTGGGGGACCCAAAAGCCGGGGTTTTCTGGGCTCATGGGAGACTTCGTGGGGAACGCGAGCGAACACACGAACGCACACCCACACAGCGGTGGGTGAATCGCGACTCAATGGCGCATGAAAACTGCTCCTTATGAGCCGAATTATGCATCAAAGGCAGCGCGAGCGAGAGCGAGTAGTTCAACGCACACCAACACTCACACACATGCACCCGCCGACGACATGTGCCCCAAACGAACTCCCATGCACCCACACACACTCGCCCACACACACAGAGTCGAGCGGAGACACACGCAGGTCGCCGCGCGTCGACATCACGAAAAGGATCATGTTCAGCGGAACAACAACAGCAACGGCAGTCACTCGTTATGCAAATTTGAAGGACGAAGAAAGTCACGAATCGTCGAAGGGTCGGTTGGGCCGGGGGCGGAGGGGTGAGGGGGCGTGGGCGTGGCGTGCCGTGAGCGTGGGCGTGGAGGGTCGTCGCGTTTGTTCGGAGCCAAAAACGTATCGATTGCATTTAACAAACGCCAACAAATGGCAGCAGCAACAACAACTGCGACAACAACAGCAGCGACAACGATAACGACAACGACAACAACTTAACCACTACTACAACAACAACTCTCGAGAGCTGCAAGAAGACCAACAACAGCAAGAACATTTACCGAACAACAGCATTTGCCGATGCCAATGACAACAATAACTAGTGGAACAACAACGGCTCGAATACAACAACAAAATCAGCTCGACTGCAACAACAACAACAGCAGCAGCATTTCTACAACAGCAGCAGCAGCAGGAGCAACAACAAGAACTCAACAATGAAATGGTTTGTGTCCTTTTGAGATTTTGAAATTTTATGCAATGGGTTGCATAGCACAAACACACACGCACACACATACACCGAACCCACACACACACATCGCAGCGGGCGGCATATGCCGATGACGGGCGGCCCCTCGACCCTTCCGACGCGGGCTGAACGTCGGTGACATGTGTGCATGTGTGTGGACGTGTGTACGTGTGCGCCTGCGAGTCCTTGTTGAATGCGCTGTCGTGCGTCAAGCAATGCTTAGTGAGCCTTGAAATCAATTCGGTCAAAGGATTTGCATGGCGATCCACCGACTCCCCCCCGCCCGCTCAGCCCTCCTCACCCCCCTCTGCCCCACTCGATCAAGCTCCATCTCCATCTCCATCTCGCTCTCGTCACGTCGTCGCTCGAGTCCATTTGTTGAGCAAACGAAGGCGCGGTCGTTGGTCGTTGAAGCTGGGGTTGTTGTTGTTTTTATTGCTACTGCTGCTGCTGTTGTTGTTGGGCCGCCGATGGGCTCCCGAAAAAACGCATCGACTTCAAGCCGAGGGAACTCGAACTCGCTGCAGCTGAGAGCAGCCGGAAGTCGCCTTCGGGCTCCGGATTGCGATGCGACAGGCCGAGGACGAGGAAGAGGACGATATTTTCCGAATCCTTTGAGGCGGCGGCACTCGAAGAACTCGAGGGAGAGAAAGACAGAGAGAGAGGGAGGGAGAGCGGGAAGGCGGAGCTCTTCAGAAATGTCAGCGGCAAAAAGCATCGATTCTGGCCATAAATTCCGAGCCGGCGGTCCGCGAATCGTTTGGCCAAAGGACATCGATGTCCATTTCCATGTCGATGTCGCTGTCGCAGTCACTGAGTCGTTGTTGCTGTTGTCGCGCCGCCCCCGGGCGCCTTGCGGCGGCAATTAATGGCCGGACTAGAGATGGCCCAAAGCCGCTTGCCACATGTGGCTCGCCCCAGGCGGGCGTCGGCCGTTGGACGGTCTCGCGACGACTTGAGGCGGCGGTGCCTAATGGAAACCCGGACGTCGTCGTCGGCCGCTTGGGGCCCCCAAGAAAAGAAGTGGGGCCGGTGGGGCGGATGGAACAAGGATCGGCTTTAAGCTGCAAGTAAGCTTACGGCCTTAAGCGGCTTTTTGCCGTCGTTCCTCGGCGACGAGGAGTGAAAAAACGGACCCGGACAAACACTGAAAGGAAAACAGAATTTTCGCAGATTTATTTTTCAATCTTTCCCTTCTTCGCCTTCGCCTTCTCTTTCGCCTGCGCCTCGCCCTCCTCGCGCTCTCTCGTGTCGCCTTCTTCGAGTGCGCCTCCTTTGAGAACCCTACGAAGCAGTGGTTGCAGCTTCTGTTGTTGTTGTTGTTGTTTTCGTTTCACACCTTTGCAGCAACGAGAGCAAAACAACAATACCTAAAACAACAATAACCAGCAGAAAGGAAAACCTATAACGAAGAAGAAAAAAACAATTGCAAGAGCAACAATCGCTAGGAAAAACAACAAACTGTAGGGAAGAAACAGAAAAACTAACAAATAACAAAAACAACAATCAGCAAACAATGTGCAAAAACAACAACCGACAATAACAACAACAACAACCAACAAGGACAAGGACAACAATGCGACTCTGGTGCCAAATCCTCGCATTGTTTACGGCCCCGCCTCTGCCTCCGCCTCCACCTCGGCCCCTGCGGCACCTCTCGCTCCTTCGTCCTCTTCCTCCTCTTCTTCCGGGTCCGATTCCTGTTCCAGCGCCCCAACATGTGAGGATGCAGTGTCTGGAGTCCTTTGTGTCGCGCTCTATGAATATTTTTATGCGCTTTCGAGCTTTTTTCGCACGGTGTTTTTGTATTCGTCGGTGCCCACTTCTTCTTCTTCCCCTGGTAGTGGTAGTTCTTGTTCTTGTTGTTGTGGTCTCTCACTCAATAGCGTGTTGTTGTTTTTCTTCTGCTGCTACTCCTTCTCTTCATCTTCGCTTACTTCCGCTGCTTTATTTTATTTCCGGTTGTTTTTCTATTTGCGATGCTTTTGTGTTTGCATTAAAGGACTTAATACACTGATCGAGTGCGGGAGAGAGGGAGAGAGAGTGAGCGAGACTCCTGTGTGGAACATACTCCCAAGTGCTGGGGCGTGTGTGGGTGTGTGAGTGTGTGTGCGGCGTATGTGAGTGTTTACATTTGATATTTATGATGATTTATTTGCAAAGCGAGTAAAAAACGAAGGCAAAGAGCGAGCCATCGAGAGCGCGGGAGCGCCGCAGAGTGAGAGAGAGGCGGAGCGTGGCGGAGTGGAGGGAAAGAGAGAGGGGGGGACTGAAGCGAACTGAACTCAACTCAGCTCAGCTCAATAATCAACTGAACTCAAAGGATACAAAGCAATTATTGTTCGCCTGCCATTTGCGAGGATTTATTGAGGATTTGCAGCTGCAGCTGCAGAATTATTGGAAAACAGTTTTAATGTTCAGCGATGGCAAGCACGGGAAAAACACAGCAGAGTAGGAAAAGCATGGGAAACTGCAAAATATTATGATAAATAGGAGAAGAAAAAGAAAAAAATACTGAACAGGAGGAAAGACAGAGAAATTGAGTAAATAACTGGAGCGAAGACAGCACGAAAATACACAAATAGAAATTATTGAGCAGAATATTGGGAAGATGTAAATAGAAGTGATCGAAAACTAATCATTAACTAACAATTAAACTGATGAGATCAACTGACGAGAAAGAGGGAAATGAGTTCCTGGTTTACGAAGGGTCGAGGGGATGGATGGGAAAATTAATCAGCTCCTTCTCGCGCTGAGACTTCGTTTTTATTTCGATCCCCTGCTCAGTTTTGTTGTTGATTCGCCGACACTCGCCGTGAGTGGAAGGATGTGTTTTGTGTCCGATGGGTTTTCAATGAATCGCGTTCATATCGCGCGGAGGACTGGGCGAAGGAATATAATTAATATTGCAAAGGATAGCAGGGAGAAAGGATTCACGGCGATGTGGGCGGGAGCTGTTGAGCTGTGGGTGCTGTGGAATGTTGTTTTTCCATTGAGGGATTTGATTTTCGCTGAATCGAATTTTTATCACCTGCCGAGAAGAAAAGCGAAGGACAAAGGAGTGGATGAGGATGCGGCGAGGATTACGAGGGGAAAGGAAGGATTATAATCACACCGGGAGCGCTGTAGATGAAGCACAATCACTGAAAAAACATTGAAAATATTCCTACTTAATGAAAATCAAATTCAGATCAAATACACTTGAAGGATTTCCGGTTTAATCCCAGCGATGGGAGTACGAGAGGAGGAATATAATTAAGTTTAAGGATTGCGGTGTTTTCTTTGGGCTTTTCTCCGATCGACGGCTTTCCTTTATCGAGGGATATGAGTGGGAGAGGAAAGCCCGAAGGCGAAGGTGAGGTAAACAGCACAGGTGAATGGAACGAATGAATCCAAGATGGCGGAGAAAATAATGAAAACTTAAGACCACTGACTGGGCTCTGCGGAAGATATTAGTTTAATGCTCGGCTATTTGGCCGAAATCTCGCCGCGACATGATTGAGAGGCTGCGACGCCAACCCCGCCAGGACTTCGCGGTCAGCAGCTCGAAACCCCAGGAACCGGAGCCGCCTTGTCTATCCGCGGAGGGACAGATCGAGGGACGGGAGGGCGGTGGAGTGAATGGTTCGTTGGTTGGATGGATGGGAATCCACAAAAATTTTTCATTTGCTTTTAATGAGGCAATTCCTGGCTGATGGCTTCCGGCTGCGGGATGGGGACTCCATCTGCGGCAGGTGCGCCCAGGGCGTGGGGAGCGAGGGCGGGGTCGCGGAGGCATCATGGTAATTGCGGTTAAGCTGCAGTGAATCGCAGAAATTCCCTTGGCATACTTTTGGCGCAGCTAAATTGCGAAATGATCCACGGCGCTGGAGACCGAGGCGCGCCGAAGGAGGCGGCCACACAGACAGACCGAGCGAAGACGGACGGACAGAGCGACGAGCAGATGCGAGGGTGAGGGCGAGGGCGCGACCAGGACGAGGACCGCAAGCCGCAAGGTTCGGGGGTGGGAAAATATTTACTGTTGTGAATAGAAGTTGCAACTTATGTTTAATTGAAATCACAAATGGCTGGCATATTTCAGACAGCTTATTAAAACCACCAGTCAACCAGCCGCAACAAGAACAACAACTACAACAACTACAACAACAACGACAACAACAGCGACAGCGACAACAACTCTCCGACTCTGCTCGGATGCTCTTCTGGTTGCCGCCCAGGTTGAGCGATGGCATTTTTTAATTTGCGACTAAATGCTGGCTCCAACAACAACGATAACAACGACAACAACAACACGACAGCGACGTTGCCCGTGAAGGCGGTGTCTGGACAGTCGCCGGTGTTGCCAACTTCGAGTCGTTTCGCGTACTCCCTGAATTCGAACTCGTCTTGTTTTCCTCGCGACCTTAAAGCGAAGGCCGTCGGAGTCGGGGTCGCGGTTGTGGCTGGGGATGGGGATGGGGATGGGGAAGGAGGAGAAGCTCGCGGAATTTTATCCCCATAATTTATACACAAACACACACACACGACTGTGCACACACACATGCTCGACATGCGTTGACGCTCTCATAAACACACGCTCGCACACATTCGCGTATTTCCTACCGAACTAACCATAAATTCCCGACGCGAAAAATAATGCCGAGAGCGCTCCCCTCTCTCTCTCTCTCCCACTCGGTCTCTCTCTCTACCTCTCTCTGTCCCTCTGTGTGGCTCCTCTCGTGTTGCTCGCTTCCCTTTGCTCCCCCATCCTTCTTTTCCCACCTCTTTCTTCCAGGCCCCTGCCTCAGCTGCCCCCACCCGCTCCTTCCACCGCCGCCCACCTGCCGACCCCGCCCAACGCGCCCACCGCGCCCTCCGCCCCTTTGAGGCGCGTGCCGTCGACTCGCGCTGTTATTCAATTGAGATTAAAAATAACAAATTTCCTGAAACATAAAATTATGTCGCACCTGCTGCCACGCCGCGTTCGCCCAGGCAGCGGCAGCGGCAGCGGCAGCAGCAGCTTCTGTTGCCATCAATTGATGTTGTTGTCCCTGTTTTGCATATTGTTTAAAACTGCTGCTGCTACCGCTGTTGTTGTTGTTGTTGGCGCGACTGCTGCTCCCCACGGCAGCCCGACCTCGGCAACGTCCGTCGGGAGACCGGCGAGGAACCCGTGCTTGATTTCCACACCAAAGCCGAGGAAGATGAAGTCGCCGAAGACGAAGACGGAGACGACGACGGAATCGATGGAGAGGGAGGGAGAAGAAGAGGTGGATGAGGACGAGGTGGTGGAAGAAGTCGTGGAAGGAGAGTGGGAGAAGTGGTGGAAAGAAAGGCTGAAGACCAGGAAGCGGAAGCAGGCGAAGGAGTCGTGGTTGGGGCTGCCACGAAGCGTGGCCGACCGGAGCCAGCGACGACGAAATTAATGACAATTCAATGCGGTCGCTTCCCTGCCTCCAACTCCCAGCACAGTCTGTTCAGACTGACTGACTGACGGACGGCCTCGGGGTGAGGGGCTGGCGACTGGCGACTTCCCTTCTCGTCGTGATGGATTCCTGAGCTATTCCGCGGCTTCTCGCTCATTAGTCTCGCTGCTGGCCTCCCTCAATCGTCCTTGGGTCCTGCGCTCACGTGGAAATCTCGGAATCCTCTGACTTCTCCGTCATTTCTTTGTATTCGCGACAACACCTGTGCCCACAACCTCCTCCACCGTTCGATGTTGTTTGTCCTTAGATCCTTTGATTTCTCCCGTAACTCTTTCCATCGCTACTGGCTGGCCTCGATTCCACTTACCAGCTGCCTTCCTGGCTCTCGGGGAAAATACATAAATAGATTCGAGAGCTCGCCACGTTTAATACGGTATCGAGAAAGCTCGCTCTCTCTTACTCTTTCCCCTCATATTCTCCTCATTTTGAACTCATTCTCTTTTCTCTCAACCTCCCTCACGCCCTCTCTTCCCCGCTCGCTTTCAGGGCTTCGTCCCACCTGAAGGTTTTCGTCCCCGCAACTATTTTTATGGAAATTGTGGACGACGTCGGTGGTCGGTGGGCGGTTGCCCGGGTCGAGGGGCGGCTGTGGTCGATGGACGAGGGGGGAGCGAGGTGGGGAAGCCCCGCGTGAGGTTCGAAATTAAGTTTACGAAGACCTCACGAGGACCTTGAGCGAGTTCGAAACGAGCGACTGCACCGGGCTCTCTCTCGGTTGAGGTGGGAAAATAAACAACTTGTTTGGCTCGGGAAAAAGTTATGGCACACCAAGAAGAAGAAGAAGAAGAGGGAGAGAGGGAGAGAGGGGGGGGGGGGGTGAGCTCACCGACAAATAGGGTACGAAAACATACCCACGGCAACAACAACAGCGAAAGAGAATGATATCTACAACTACAACGATATCAACGAGAGCGACGAGCAGCGGCAGCAAGAATTTCATAACAACAATCCGACAACAACAAGAATAATAATAACAACAACACGAACAACAACAACAATAACAACAACAACTTCAGCCCCCACATCTCCAACGAACTCGACGAGAAGAATCTAACAACAAAATTTATAATGAATCGGTTGCCAAGACAACTGCAACAACAGAGCCAAAGCGACAGCGGGACAGAGACAGGGATAGAGTCAGGGACTGAGAGAGAGAGAGAGGGAGCCGAGTGAGAGAGCGAGACAGATGGATGGCGGTAAGGAATGGGAGGGAGAAAAATGTTTATATCAAAAGTTCCAACTGTTGATGATGTTGTTGAAGTCGATTTTCTGATGGTTGTTGTGATTGTTTTTGCTGCGTGCTTTGTGAGGATGATCATGATCTTGCTGTTGATGGTGATGATGATGATGATGATGATGCTGGTATCATTGCCTGTGTTGTTGTTGTTGTTGTTACAATATTTATACAACCAACTGCCTGCTGCTGAACATTCTCCCTAGATGTTGTTGTTGTCGTCGTTGCTGATTTTGTTGCCACCACCTACTCAAACAACAATAACAATAACAACAACAACAACAACAGCAACCTGCTGTAAAAATTCCAACGAAACCAACGACACGCGCCCAATCAAAGCCCGACCCTGGGCGAGGCGGGCCGACCAAGGGGGACGAGGCTGGCGGCGGCGAGGACGATGATCGAGTTGCTGGGGCTGATGACGTTGTTGGTCATGGGAAGGCTGACGATGATGATGGTGACGGTGATGTTGTGGATGACGAGGTCGCCGGGATCCTGACGACGAGGCCGTCGAGGTGGAGGCGATGCTGGAGGTGATGAGGTGAGGCGAGTCGACTCGACTCGTCGGTTCGGTTCGGATCGGTTCAGGACGAAGTGGGGTTGGAAGTGGGGTTGGGGCCGGGGCGCGTGCAGAGGCAGAAGTTGGGGCTGGGGCTGGGGCTGGGGCTGGGACGGCGTTGCCTGGAAACGCAACAGTTCACCATGGAAATAATTCATCATAATTGCGATTGAGTTTTATGCTCTGCGAAGAGCCATCACCAATAACGGCAGAGCCAGCAGCGAAACAACAACATTGCAGGCAACAAAACCATCCGCAAAAACAACGAAAGCCCTCTGAAAAGCTACAACAAACAGGAACAACAACAACAGCAACAATAACAATATCGCTACGAAACGACAACAACATCCTCATCACAGATTGGCATCAGAGGAAAAAGTTTTATTTCCCTGAAAAATAAATACCGAGAAGAGGAGGAAGCAGCTAAAAATCTGTACTACTTAATGTTGTTGTTGTTGTTGTTGTTGTTGCTTTTGCCGCTCGTTGTAATGCTTCTTAACGATGTTGGTGTTGTCGATGTTCTTGTTGTTGTTGTTTGATACCCTGCCGAATGGCCTGGGCCGCTCCTCGTCGAATCCCACTCAATTAGTAATTTTTCGTAAATATCTTTTTATTGCTCCACGGGACGGAGATCGAAATCCTCGCCGAGCGTTGGGCTGGGTTGAGAGAACAACAACAAAAGCAACAACAACTCGGATTGAGTTCCACTGAAAGATTACGAGAACTACACGAAAAAAAAGCCCGGGCCTCAAGTCATGAATGGCGGGTTCAAGGGGTTTGTCGAAAGTTTACAACTCGCCGTCCTCAGACGGTGAGGATGATTTTCACAGGAATCGGTGTCTGTGTGGAATTGTGGAGCGAGTAACCGGACAACCGATCGACCGAAAGGACACTCGCTCCCCGCCACGCCCTCGCCCCCGTTGGCCCCTGACAACCATGAAGGCGGACTCCTTTGGCCAGCGCCTGGCAACCGGGCCCCTGGCCGCCGTCCCGCTGCTCCTCGGCACCTTCGCCCGCTGTTCTCCCTCTACCCTCGGCATCTCCCTCTCCCTCTACCTCTACCCCTCTCTCTCTCTCTCTCGCTGTCCTCCTCGCCGTGCTGCTGTGACGCATGGTTGGCGCTCGCTCTTATCTACTGCTCTACTTTCGCTGTATTCTTATTTTCATTTCACTTATTTTTACCTTTTTGTTAAAGCATAATTGACGGCTCGCCGCCTCTCACTCTGTCCGTCCTTCCCCGCCCGCTCTCGCTTCCGCTCTTCACTCCCGCTGCGCGTCTCTTCGCCACTCGTCTGGCCAGTGCCCGGGTGTCCTTCATGTGACACAATTGTTGCCAAGGATACGCACTCAATTAATGTCCGCTTATTGATCCGCTTTTGTGATGTCGTTGCTGTTGTTGTCACTCTCGTTGCTGTTGTTGTTGTTGTCGCCAGCTCTGTTGTTGCCATCCCTGTCACCGGAGTTGTTTATGCCATGTCCAACGGCTCCGTCGTTGCCTTCAATGCGAGCGCTCCACCTAGTTTGATGTCAATTTGATTTCTGATTCCCTCTCACAACGCTGTCCCATTTACTGTGGCGCCACCCCCACGCCCCTTCAATCACTGTCCCCCCCCTCCCTCCGACGCTCCCTCAATGAATTCCAATTGAAAAGTTTTCGCTTAAAAAGCGATTCGTGGTCGTTTCTTCGCTTCAGCGAAGTTTTACTATTTTTTAATAAATTAGTTCCGCCCACACTCGCCGCCAACAATGGTGGCCGAGGACCAACAAGTGGAAGAGTGGACGACAAGAAGAAGACGCATGAGAGAAAGAAGAAGAAGGGGCGACTCAGGACGAGAATCTTGTCCTGGTCCCGGTCTTGGTCCTGGTCCTGCCCTCCATTAGCAAAGTTTTGCGTTTGCCAAGAATTTGTCAGCATCAATAGTTGGGCGAAAGTTTTTCGAGGGAAATTTGCTGGGATTTTTTTTGCTCCCCAATGGTTTGTCTCGCTTGTTCGTGTAGTTGTTATTGGTGCTCTGGTTGTTGTTGTTGCTGTTGTTATTGTCGTTGCTTCCACTGACCACAAGGCCGTCCATTGCCTTTGGCTTCACATGAACCCAGGCAGGGTTCTGGCGAAATTCAGGGATTCCGAGTGCTTTAAGAAGACGATTTCTGGGACGTGGTGGGTCGAGGGACGTTGCGGCGAGACGGTGGCAGGCAGAGAGTGGGAGGTCCTCTGAATCCCGATCCCCATCCATCAGTCCGACGACGTGGGCGACGCTGACGGCGACGTCGTGAGGAATTGATTCGATTTGCGCTTCACAAGGCGCAGAATTTGCATTTCCAATCAGGACGAGAGCCGCCACCTCCACCGCCGCTGTCGTCCCCGTGGCATAATCAGCGCCCTGGCGTCTAATGACAGCGATTTCGGCGGAAGGATACGCGCCGGAGCCGCAATCGGAGCCGAAAATTGAATGAATTAACAGGAAGAATGAGCGAGAGAGCGACGCGTGTCGCTGACGGCAACATTGAAAAATACCGCCATCGACAAAGGAGTCGCCGACCGGGGACAGAGGCAGAGGCAGGGCAGGGACAGGGTCGGGACCGGGACTCGGGGACGGGGCCTGGCTCTCTGAATAGCGGCTGACAGTTGCCTGCGATTGATGGATCCGGTTGAGTTTGAGTCTGCGATGGCGGAAGAGGGAGGAATCATTTCGCCGGAGACGACGCCGCAACATGTGGAGGACATTTTCGTTCCTCCCCAAACCTCCAGCTGTAGGCGCTCGTCCCCAACGCCGTCGTTGTCGTCGTCGTCGTCCTCATCCTCGCCGTCGATCCTGTCCTCGTCCTCATCTCCTCGTCGTCTTCATCGCCATCCCCGTCCCCGTCCTCATCCTCTTCGTCGTCGTCGCCAACCCGCCGTGGCTGCGTTTTTCATTTGAATAATTTTTTGATTTGCCCGCTGACAAATGGCGCTGCACCCGCGAAGACGGCGCTTTTTCACTTGCTCGCGGCGCCGCCCCCCGCCGCGGCCGACTCCTTCGTGTGGCTTCTTTTGACAGTCGTCGCCGTCGCCGTAGCCGCCTTCGTGGCGTTAAAAATGACGCCCGATGCGGCTGCGTTTAATATGCGTCGCAGCGGAAATATGTTTCCCACAAATGCAGCTGGCCCGGCCCCGGCCCCGCCCCGCCTCCCCCTGCCCGAGGACCGCGACGTCAGGTTCAGAAACCTGATTAAATGCCGGCCATTAGCGCCAGGACAGCGCTGACAGGGCGACTGTAGTAGTGGCGGCAACAACAACACCTTCAACCACTACAGCAACAACACCTGAGAGTACAACAACAACACCTGAGAGTCCAACAACAACACCTGAGAGTCCAACATCAACAGCAGCGAGACGCGCGAAGAAATTGAGTGCGAAAGTTTTTGCCATGAATTCAAATTTAAATTCAGTTTCCTTTTGATTTCCGGCGACCGCCCGCCATGTTTATTTGCATTTGAATGTGGGCGGGAGGCGGTCGGCGGAGGGTTCTTGTGGCTGGAAGGGGCGTGGCCGGTGGAGGCGGCTGACGGCTGCTGACTGCAGCGCGAATGCATTTTTCTTCGTTTCTCTCGCGAATCCGCAGCGGACGGAAGGCAGCCGGAAGGTCGATGGACCGCCAGGACCTCCGGAGCGAGGTCGACGGTGGAGGGAGAGAGAGAGTGGGGGTGGGGCATCTGGAGGATGTTGTCAAAAATCTGGCGCAAATTGAGTTTTCGCTAATGTCAACAAATGGCGGCAGGTGGTCGGGTCGGGTCGGGTCGTGTCGACATCGCAGACGCCAGAACTCTTGAAAAATCCTTCGAATACTCCTAGGCACGCCTTCGAATTTGAGCTCTTGCATCGCCTGGTTCGGAATCGAATTTCGGCAAAACTCGCCTGCAACTCGCCTCCTCAATTATCTTCTCTGGCTCCCCCTTCGAAGCCTCAGCGGGCCTCGCTTGCCAACGATGCACCGGCCATCGATGCATCAGCAACTACAACAATGGGGAAGAAAAGGGTAACACGAACAACAGGAAGGGGAACAGGAACAGAAAGAGGAAGAGGAACTTGAGACCGAAACTCGAGCCCGGAAATCGGATCCAATTAGAAAAGAATTGGCCCAGCTCTGGCTCTGGAGTTTTCCCGAAAGTTAACGAAGAAAAGCGCGCCAAGAGCGGCTCCTAATTTGCTGAACTCCACCTTCGTGCGCTGCAGCCGAAGGAGGTCCTCCTTCAATCGAGTCCTGCCCCTCCTCTCGGGGGCGAGAGCCAGTTAAGCAGCTTAAGCCGATTTTCGAACGGCTCAAGCGAGGAAAGGTCGACGGAAACGGAGGGCGAAGTGAGGTGGGAATTTGCAATAGTCATCTGAGGAGCGAGGATTTGAATCCTTGCATCGATGAGTTCTCGAAAGTACCCTCGAATGATGACACTTAAACTCTCACCCGATCGAGTTCTAATTGTTCGGTTCGGTGATATCTCTGCAATTCTCCAATGAGAGCCCCATTATTTCTCCCGTGTTCTTGTCTATGTTCTCCCGGATTACTGCTTGTTTCTCCTCTGTGTCCTCCATCATACCTTCTGCACTTCTCGTCCACTTCTCGCTCACATGCACCTACGATTTGTTGTCTCCCCCTTCCATTGAACGACCACTAAACTACATCTCTCTCTCTCTCTCGTTGCAGGTATGTAAACAACAGCTTCCCAATTACAGCGTCGTCGTCTCGTCCTCCGGGTGAGTCCGTCGTCGGCGGGAGGGGGTGACGGGCGTCTGAAATTCTCCTAAATGCTCTCGCCGAAATCCAGGGCGCAATTAAAATCGCACAGCGGGCGAGCGGAGTCTCTAAAACAACATTTGGCGGCGAATCCTCGGCTCCGAGGATCGTATAAAACTCGTCCTGTGCCGCGGCGAGTCCCGGCAAGTCACAGGGCACAGTGGGACCAATTTACCGAAGACAAAATTTAAAAAATATTAATTTTTACTTTTTTTTCCACCACAACTTTTAGCGATTACCTGAAATTCCAGGGGTTTTTCGATTAAATTTTATTTTGAAATTGTGTTGAGGTTTTCGATTTTTTTACTTTTAATTTTATTTTTTTCTCTGAGGAAATATTTTTTCAGTGCGTTTCTTAAAACAAAGTTTAACCAGAAATTCTGGAGATTTTGGGAATTTTTTTTGAAATGTTTTTTCCATAATTTTGTATTATGGATTTACCTATAGATTTTTGTGCCCTTTTTCATATATAAATTTATTTTGTTTTTCTGCTAATTTTCTTGATTTTTTGATACTTTACTTATTTGCAAATTTTCTATTTCTTCCATTATTTTTTCATGTGTTTTTTTTATTTTTTTTTTACAATTTCGTCTACACCTCGTTTCGTGGCTTCGTCCCACGATGCTGCAGTGGCACCGTGATGGATTTCAATACATTTTAATTACTCAATTACAACAACAATTACACGCCGAACAATAGAAATTTTATTAACGCAGCCTCCGCGCAGCGTTGCCACATCATTGCGATTCGACGAAGGAGCTCCTGAGCTTACGAGAGTTTGATTTAAATTATTGTCGTCTTCATTCCTATGATTATTATTAATTTTATTGTTATTACAGCTGCTCTTCTTCTTCTCGTTCTTCTTCGTATTTGCATTGTTCAAATGGCATTCTTCTTCTTACCGAGTTGTTGTTGTAATTTTTATTGTTCCCACCCCTAGTCATTTAATTTGTTGTTATTGTTTTTAGATTGTGTTTTCCATTTGTTTTCTTGTTGTTTTGAGACGGTGTTTTTCCACTTGTTTTTGTTGTTGTTCCTTTTGCAATTACTGCCAATAAAATGTTAATGTCTCCGTCGTCTGTCGTAAAGCCCCGATGGTAAGTCATTCGCGCATTCCTCTGGCAACCCAGGCCAGACCAGACCAGACCAGGCCCAGCCTCAGCCCCAGCAACCCAGAGTTCGTCAGACATAAAATCGACTTTAAGGCTTTTTGTCTAACGTCGATTTCAACCCGTTCCCAGTTCTGTTGCTCGCACCAGCAGCCGCCGTAGGAGCGGGAACCGGAGCCAGAGCCGGAGCCAGAGTCGAAGCCGACGATGGTGCAATGCAAGGACACCAGAGACAAACAGGCGGCAGCAGCAACAACAAGGGCGTCGACGACGGCCACAAAGGGTTCTGCACGGTTGCGAATGCAACAACAAGGGTGGCAACAACTCGACAACAACAACTACAACAGAAGTGAGAGTAACAACAACAACAACAATGACAACAGGTACATGAACACATGTCAAGGGCAGGCGCCGGTCGAAACAAACGATTTCGTTTCGGGAGCCGGAGATCAAAGAAAATTACGTGTTAATTTTCGAAAGTGCGGCTCCCAATCTCTCTACTCCCCTCCTGCCGCTGCCCCCTCATCCTCCTCATATCTCCGACAACAACAACTACAGCAACTCCAACACCACGGAATTGAACTGCAGGGTACAAAAAGCGATGGCATCGACGGAAGAAGGAAAACTGCGAGCCCTGCTGGACCAACAAAGATGGCAACAACAACAGGAAACCAGAGAGCAAAAGCTTCCAACAACAACAAAACACCAACAACCACTACCAGCACAAATGGAGCAGAGGGGAACGAGAGAAAAAACAACAAGCTGAAAATTAATTTAGAAAATCCAACGCTTTGCGATTTCAATTGCGACCCATGCCCGGGGTGCGACGGGGACGAGCGCACACCTTTCCAAAAACAACAACGACAACAACCACAATAATAATAACAACAATAATAAACAACAGTTGAAATCCTCTCAAAAACCAACAAGTGTATAAAGTATAAGGAGAAGAGGAAGAGGAAGACACAGCAATGCAAGGCAACGAGAGCCGAAACAAAGAAAAAGAAAAAGCAAAGCAAAGCAAAGAAAATGCAAGCCATTTGTTCGGAAATTAAAATAAATCGTTGAAATAGCTGAGGCACTGCAACAACAACAATAGTCACAACAATAACAACAACAATGACAATACCAAATTACAGGTAGTCGAACAACAATAAGAATAACAACAATTGCCAGTACACAAGCCGAGGAATCCTTTTTCGAAGGAGGCGGCAAAAGCAAGAGATTTGCAGAGCAGCAGCCGGGAGGACTCAGGATGAGCGGTCGCGTCCCCCTCGCCCTCGCCCTGGCCCTGGCCCAGGCCCGTGGCTTTGTGTTGTTGCTGTTGTTGTGTTTGATTTCATTTCATTTCGTTCGGTCGTCCATTTGTTTCACCTCGCTCAGAGGATCCTTTGTGTAGCCGGCGAGCTCCGAGTGCCGTTGGCTGCATGTCCTGCAGGACACCGTCAGCCGACACCGGCCGGGAGAGAGGGAGGGGGGGGGGGGGGGAGAGGTGGACGACGGTAGTTGCTTTCCTTAAATGAAGTAATTAATTTACTAAAATATACGCATTTACGTGCATTGCTTGTGGCTCGGCCCACCCCCGACCCCCGACCGCCCCGACCTCGGCCACAGACACAGACACAGACAGAGACGCAGACACACCTTCGTCCACAGCTACGTCTTTGTGCCGTCGACCATCGACTCTCAGCCCTCGTCCTCGTCCTCGTTCGTGCTCGCCTCCGTTGTTTGTTGCATTCATTTGCCATTTCAGAGGCTTACGTGCCCAAGTGGCTTAAGTCCTGCCCTGCCCTGCCCTGTCCGGCCTGCTCCAGCCCGCGTCCTGCCGCTCCACCTCCTTCCGCTCGGCTGGTCGATTGGTCCGCCCCACGCTGACCCGCACCCGCCCCCGCACCCTCAGCTGCTCCTGCTGCACCTGCAGCTGCCGTTCGTCGCGGCTGCCTGCTTGTTCTTCTTTCAAGGATACGTGGCTTATTGTTTATCCTCTGCCGGCAATAAATTGCAATATGCTTTCAATATTGCATTTTCCTCGTCTCCACCTCCGGCGCCCACTCGCTCTCTCTCTCTCTCTCTCTCTCTGAGTCACTCTCTGGCTCTCCCTTTCCCGTGCTCCATCCGTCGTTTCGTCGCTCCCTCTTCCTTCCGTTCAGCCGTCTTTGGCTCCTCCCACGCCTTCCGTCTTCTCTGCTGATCGCTTGTTGCGGCTCCCTCTTGTTGTTGGTGGTCATGCCATTGTATTTGTAATTGCTGTGGTCGTTGCTGTTGTTGTACTATTGCATTGTGCTGTTGTCTTTCTTAACGTCGTTGTTGTTGTCATTGGCATTGTTGCTGTTGCTGTTGCGTTGCCGTTGCTGTTTCTCTGTTGCTGCTGCAGGTCGTGCCACCAAAGCCTCGTATTTATTGGCGAAAAATACCTTTGCTCCTTCGGCACCAGACACGGCCGCAGGCACGGTGAGTGCAGCAACAACAACAACAACCACAACAACAACGGTAATGGCCGTACTCCAAGGATTTCTTTCGCCGTCTGCAGGGACGCGAGAGAGTGAGTGAGTGAGCGAGTGAGTTTGTGGCTGTGGGTGAGTGTGTGTGTGTGGGAAAACAATTGTAATCGCACGCTGGCAGCTTAACGCGCGCGCATTAATCACCATTAGTTGTCTTAATTCAATAATTGCGGACATGCAGCGCAGCTCGCAGGATGACCCGGGGCCGGGATCAGGGGCCAATGGGTCGACTCGTTTGCCTGGGATTGTTTAATTGCTTCGGAGGACATTCTTGCGTGAGGTCGACGGTCCCAGGGTCGTGGTCCTGGTCCGTGGTTGGCACGTGGACACGGTGGACACGACGCGAACGAGTTCGAGTGAAATTTCAGAGTCCGCGTCAAATGAATACAAATGAATTGAACTGGCTCAGGGGATCCGAGGCAATCGTGGGCAATCACTAGCAACAGCAACTGGTCCCTGCTGCAGGAGCGACCTCCGGGGACCTCCAGCGACCCCGGACGTGCTCGAGTGACTCGGCCCAGGTCGTCACCTACGGCAACCTTCAGCAGTCTCTGGGAAAACTCCAGACCTTCCGCTGGCAGTTGCAACTGCGACGAAACGAAACTTTTGTTCTCTCGGCTCGACTCGGGTAGTTTCTGTCGATTTTTCTTTCAAATTTTTCAACCCCCCTCCCCTCCCGCTTCTTCCCCTGTCTCTCCTTCCTACATCTGCCCCTCTCTGTCTGTCTCTGCCCTTCGTCTCTGTGCCGTTCTCGAGGTCGTCCTTGAAAGACCGAGCGATGCAGCGCCATGCAAACGAGATCTTCTTTAAGATGCACGCCGCTAATTGCAGCGGGGAGAGAAGACGACAACAACAACAACAACAATAACTAGAACAACAACAATGCACACAAGAACATTCGAGTCGGCAACAACAAAACTACAAAACCACTGCTCTCGAGCATTGAACTTTAACCCGTGAGTGGCGAAGTTTGAGGCCATCAACAGGGACAGAAAGAGAGATATCCAGAGAGGGAAAGAACCAGAGGGAGAGACAGAGAGAGAGAGAGAGAGAGAGAGAGAGAGATAGAGTGGGAATGAGACAGAGAACGGATGACGAGAGCGAGTGAGAGGCACAATTGAAGTTTGATGACAATGCGGATGAAACTCTGGCGCATGCAGTACATAAGTAATCTACAACAACAACAACACTACACCAACTACAATTCGTAATGGGAACAACAACAACAGCAACAGCAACAACAACAAACCCTCTTGTCCCACTATTATGCGGAGGAAGGAACGCAGTCGAACTATATAAGGAGCGAGACCATTAGCCATGTATGAAGTCGGCGGCGCGATCGATAAAGTGATTTGTGCAGGACAGGACGAAGGATCTCGGGCCGAGGGTGCGAAGTGAAAGCATCGACAGGGACGAGCAGCGAGAAATGGGAAGAGAACAAAATCATAGTCGGAGGGGCCGAGGGACCGAGGGGCGACAAACAAACTAAAAGCGAAGGGAAACAAAAAGCAAAACAAAGTGAAAGCGAAAAAACAAACAAACAACAAAACAAAACAAAAATCGAACTGCGATGCAGCGAGGACGTAGTTGTGGTGGTGGTGGTGTTGTTGTTGTTGTTACAGCTGGGGAAATAGTTGGCTTGTTGTTGTTGCGCTGCTGCATGCAGCTGAAAACACGTTACTATGACAGCCGGGGCCTGACGACGGCACGAGAGGGAGCGAGAGAGAGAGAGAGAGCGAGGGAGGGAGAGAAAACGACCACCACTGAGACGGCGACAGAGACAGCGATAGTGCTAGAGCACGAGGGTTGGAGCGACTGAGAGGCAGCCACGACTGCAGAGAGTGGGAGAGAGAGAGAGAGGGGCGAGGCTTGAGAGGGCCCGAAGTCCCATTTAATTGAGAAGAATTTAATTGCAGAAATAATTTTCACTCGAACGAAGTCTCTTCCTTCCTTCCTTCCCTCCCTCCGTCCCGCCTGCCTGCCTCCCCGCAGTCAATCAATCAATCGATGGCCTGGTGTGTTTTGCTGCGGCTGTGTTTTTTGTTTTCGCTTTCTTCCACTTCCACTTCCACGTCCACGTCCATCCTCTCCTTCTCCCTCTGCCTCCTCCTCGAACTGCATTCGGCTGCAATCGCTGCAGTTGCTGCGCATGCCTACCGCTCATGCGCTTCGCATCCGTTAAACGCCTACCAAAATAAACGCCAAATCGATGCCAACCGCCCGCCGTCCTCTCGTCCTCCCGTCCTCGTCCTTCTGCCTGTGTCTTCCCATTCAATTTACGAGCGGCCGAGCGACTTCAGCGCGGTCCAGCGACCAAACGCGGCCTACGAAGTGTCGGTGGCCGATGGCTCGATGCAGCGACCTCTGAGTCGCAGGGCGACCCACGGCGTATGAGCGATTTTCGGGGTCCAGGGGCCCTCGGCCCGTGGCTGGAGAGTCACTGAAAATTCGATGGTTCTTCTCCCGTGAAGCCTTCGCGAGTTTCGCCGGTCTTCCTTGCTCCACCTCAGGTTCATTCGTCACTTTGCCTTTTTCCTCGCTTCGTCCTCTCGAAAGCATTTCATATTTTTCAACCTCGCGCCGACCCCCGGGCCCGCCGAAGCTGCGGCGGGACGACGTTTCTTGGCGACGTGATGTTGTCGCTGCCCCCTTCCGCCGCTGCTGCTGCGGCTGCTGCGACGGCGGCGGCTGCTGCCTGTTGCTATCGTTATGCAATCCTTGCGGACGGCTTCCAGCGCACTGCGCACTGCGGCCGAGAGAGTGGGAGAGAGCGAGCGCTGAAGGAAGCCTGTGTGGCGAGAGAGAGTCGAAGGCACAAAGAGAGCGAGAGAGAGAGAGAGAGAGTGGGAGAGGGAGAGCGAGAGAGACTCTCTGTGTGGTTCTCCGAGCGCATTCTGTCGCTCGCTGGAGCCGCTGCAGGTGCCCGACGGCTGTCGGTTGTCGGCTGCCGGTCGCCAAACGCCAGACGCCAGACGCCAGGCGCCCGACGCCGGTCGCAGGTCGTTCGATGCCGGTCGTCGGTTGCAGGGGAAACGGCTGCAGGGGAAGCGCTGTCGGGCGGCCGTCGGGGAAACCGCGACTCGCTGTTGTTGCCAGGAATTCCCACAAAGAGAGTCGGCGGCGACCGGCGATGCACCGGTGCGATGCCAACGATTTCTCTCCGAGGCGCGGAGACCGAATGGACAGTGAGGAAAACCAAGAATTGGAAGAAGAGAAAGAGGAATATCAAGCGAGGAAGAGAAATATCAAGCTGGAATATAAAGCAAGAAGAGGATTGAAGAATGGAGAATGCCATCAAATCCGTTCCCACGCCGAATGAACGAATGAAGGTCGATTGTCGTCGCTCTCCAATGAACCGAGGTCGATAGGAATAAAAACAAAAATAACCACCTCCCCAAGTCCCCGTTGTCCCGGGCGTATGCGTGACTTCCTTGCCAGCGGCTGCCGGTGGATCCGCATCCGGATGGATGGCGAAAATCGCTCTCCATCTCCATCAGACAGGGCATTTAATTTTCGTTAGACACTCCAGCCGAATCCTGTCACCGGACTCCGGACTCCGCACGCTGGACGATGGACCATGGACGACCGGGTTTAATGGGGAATCTCGGTTGAAGTCTCTTAATTGGGCCGGGCGAGATCAACAGAACCATCGGCCGCAGGGACCCAGCAACGAGTCCCTCGGCACGGTCAGGATATTCTCGCCGGCAACAACAACAAAATCAACAACAACAACAACAACGACAGTAACGATGTACAACAACACATGCCGGATGACAACGTCGTCATCAGGCGACTCGGGCAAAATCCATTTAAATCACATTTAAAACCGTCGCCGAGCCGCGCGTGTCGCCAAAGGACACCGGCCGGACGAGCTCGCCCTACGTGTGTGTGTGTGTGTGTGTGCGACTGAGAGAGTGTGCGTGTCACACACACCCGCCCACACGCATTCATGGAGAGCAGCTTATTATTATGATATTCGCATCAAAATTCAGTTTTCCAGCGCATCAGCACAAATTTGTTGCTCCCTCGCTCGCTCGCTCGCATGCACGCTCGATGTCGTCCACCAGCAGGGCAACAACAAGAGCAGGGCTTTCGTGGAGGGTGCAAAAACAACAACAACAACAACAACCAGGAGATCAACAACAACGCCTGGTGTCCACATCAATGTCACGTATGTCACAGGCAATGCGTTTGCGGTGCATGTCGCTGCGTATGCAATTGCGATGATGTTGCTGCCGTCGTTGTTGTTGCTGTTGTTGTCGTTGTCGTTTTTGTTGTCTTCGTTGCCCTGTTGTGCCCTCGTTGTTGACGCTGCATCGCCGGCCTGACGCCCGAGTCCGCGGCCGCTCCTGGGCTCCCCGATAATGTCACTTATGCTTTGGCCACCCGTCCGTCCGTCCGTCCGGCCGTCAGACGTTCGCCCCGCTGTCCGAGAGTCTGTCGGGGTCGAGCGCCATTCGATGCCCCCACACGCCCTGCCCTCATCTGTACATCCCCTCCTCCCACTCCCTCTCGCGCCGGCCCTCGCTCGTCAACAGCGGCGCCTCCGTCGAGTTTGCCCCGCTGCCGCCGCCGTCCCTACCATTATCATTATTATTACTATTATTATTATTGTCCTTACTCGCATTCGTCTTCATCTTCGTTGCCCCGAGATAACGCGCCAGACCCTTCTTCCTTTCCCTTTCACACACTCGCCCACGTCCTCTCACTCGCCCGTCCATCCTCCTGCTCTCGCGACTCCGACTCCACGAATCGACGTCGTCGCCGGCTCATCGTCGTCGTGTTAAAATGCATCGCTCGATCTCATCCTCGGAGTAGCAACCAGTAGCAACAACAACAACAACAACACAAACAACAATATATTTTCTTGCCAAATGTGTTCGTCGAATGAGTAACAACAGCAAAAGCAACGGGCAAAGATTGAGGGAATGCGAGTGGGAGAGAGATGGAGATCGCTTGAGCGAGAGGGAAGGAGAGAGTGAGAAGGAGAGGGAGATGGCAAAAGAGAAGGAGAGGGAGCATCGTGAAAGTGTTTGCTCAACGACCGTCGACCGTCGTCCGTCGCCCGTCGAGCGTCGTCGAATGCGAAGTTTTTACAATCGAAACAAAGGCAGCGAAACAACACCAACAACAACCACGGTGGTAAAGGCAACAACAACCAGACTAACAAGAACAGCAACAACAAATCACAATAACAATTATACACACACTAACAACAAAAACTCATAGACCAATAGGAATGATCATGATGATAATGAAAATAGCAATATCTAAGGAGAGGTTGAGAGAAAGAGAGGAAAAGAGAAAGGGGTTAAAGGGAGATAGGGAGAAGGAGATAGATAGTTAGAGAGAGAGTGAGAGAGAGAGCGAGAGGAAGGATATTATGGCAGGATGCATTTAATCGCATGCATGGCGCCAACTACAAATTCGCTGCTTCTGGTTGGTGTTGTTCTTGGTATAGTTGTTGTTGTTGTTGTTCATGGTGTTGTGCTTTGATCTTGATACTCCTTTTGTTGTCACTGTTGTTGCTGTGTTGTTCTTGCGCTGCATCCTCGCAGCCATCCTTCCTATCGCCGCACGAATTTCACATTTATTAAGGACCAACATCCTGAGCCAGCGACCACGAACGCAGAGACTCACAGACAGTCGGACCGACAGAGAGGCAGTCGGACAGACAGACAGACCGAGCGACAGTCGGACAGACAGACCGACGTCAGCCCGACGGACGGAGCCACGCGAGCGACAGCGAACAAGCGCGCACTTTGTCATCGCTCTGTTGTTGTTGCGTCTGCCGCTATCGTGGCATTAAATTATATTTCGCTTTAGTTGCACTTAATATAGATTACAACAATAATAACAGCACAACAACGACAACAACACCCAGGAAACAACAAGAAGAACAACAACACCTCCATCGTCAAGAGGACACCGACCGACCGACCCACCGACCGACCGAGTCCTTCGCAGGGTCACCGGATCCAGGGGCGGCGCTGAACCGAGGCGACGCTCGAGCCACCAGCGGAAGTCGTTAGTTTGTGCGACTGGGTGGGTGCTGTTGTAGTTGTTGTTGTTGGGAAGGTCCTGCCCGCCCTGGTGCTGGCGTGCGTGTGGCCACAATTAGACTATCGATAAATTTCGGCGTCGCCCAAAAGCAGTCGGCGTCGTCGTCGTCGTTGTCGTGATCGATGGGCGGGATGCAAATGCACTCCTGCGGAAGAGCAGAGGACGGGAGGGAGGGAAATATTCGCAGAGAGGGAGACAGAGAGAAAGGGGGAAAGAGCCAGAGAAGGGGAGATCGTTCTCCTGCCATAATTGAGTTATCGAAGACGTTGCGAGCACTTTGAAAACTCCGTTCTTGAGTTTAAAGAATACATTATTGAAGTTAAGGCGTGGTTTTTATCGGGATCAACTTTTAGTCGACCTCTTCCGGTTCGATATTTCGAAACACAACCTTTTCAAGTGAATCTATTGGAAGTGCAATTCATAAAATTTTCACTTTGTCAGTTCTCATCACTAAGTTTGATATTAATGAATAGAATTGAATATCCCATAATTTGCTCCCCTCCATTAGTTTTCTCACGTTTTCGTTGTTCACTTATTTTTAATACATTTTGTTTCTTTGAATATCTCGGTTTTGATATCGCGACTCTTCTGATATTTCGTCTGACTCATCTACAGTCTTCCACGGACCTCTTACTCGTAAACTACCTTCTCTGCTCCACTGGGTTCCCTCGCCGCCCCATCGATCCATGGCCCCGGTGACTCCCCGGCTCTGTGGTTTTGCGCCTTCGTCCCTCGTCCCTCGCTCTGCCTCGAGGTCCTTCGCACTACAATGCGCGCAATTAATAATAAAAGCACCAACACTCGACCTCCTCCAACCGCTCAACCGAAGCGATGCTGGGTTTCTCTCTCTCTCCTTCTCACTCTTGCCCTGCTTCCTCTCACTCTGCCGCCCCCATCCCCCTCCTTCACTCTCACTAGCAGTTGCTGCTGGTTTTTCTTGTCGCCACTGTTGCTTCCGCTGGCTCTCCTTCTTCCGCTTCCTGTTGTTGCCCCTGTCGCTGATGAGTCGCAGAGACAGCCACGCCTGCTCGCCCCAAGGCCCACGCCCTTTCCTCATATCATCGCCGCCCGTCTCGCTCCTGCCCTCCTTGTCTCGCAGCTCCACTCGTGGCGGCGTATTAACATAATCAAATTGGATTTGCCGCTCGCGATAATGACGAGTTGCCGTAAGTGTGTATGTGTGCTCCTGTCTACCCATCACACACACACACACACACGCTTGCGCCTGTGCCTTTATTTTGCTGAATTCGCTTGTTAATGTTATTTGCAACATGTGGATCGGAAGATGAAAGCCGGACGAAAGGCGAGGCAGAAGCGTCAAGGAGTCGGGAGAGGAGAGGGGAGAGGAGAGAAAAGAAATGAAGAGAGAGGGTGAGAGAGAGAGAGAGAGGGAAGGAACCGAACTGGAATACGAGAAACCGCTGAGCTGTGGAGGCGACGAAGCTCCGACGGACAAATGCAAATTTCGATTTCCAACTGCGACTGCCGGGCAACGAATAAGAGAAAAAACCAAAAACTCTCACGAGAATTTCGGTCATCCAAGGAAATCTCGAATTCGTTGTTTGTGGCAGGATCTCATCCTAAATTTGTTGCTCTTCCCTTTTTGAGAACCTTTGGTGGCTCCCTTTTGAGTCCTCGGCATCCTACGATTAGTCATTGATTTAAATTTCGCCTCTCACACGAGTCCTTTGCCAAGGTTCCTCGGCTCTGGCCACTGACTTATCATTAATGCCAATTTGAGGGATGCGGGAACCCTCGACAGCCAGTCAGTCAGGTTGGGGTCCCACGGGAGCGCTCTGAATTCGGCACGCGAAGACGCGATGAGTTCAGCGATAACAGTTCGGTGTTCACGTCGAAGGCAGTGTGAACAAATTATCGTCGAAGTGAATGAAGAGGCATCGCCTGGATCGGGGCCAGGGCCGGGGCCCAAGGTGGATATGAAGGGATCGCATTGGCGTTCATGGCTTACAGGAGACACCCGAACACGCGGGCTTGGCCAAAAGAGGCAAATAAAAAGGCACACGCGGACAATGCTCGGAGTTCTTGAGGCGAAAGCGGGAACCTGCTGGCCGAGTTGGGGGAGAGGGACTGAAAAGTGGGGAACGGGATGGCGAGTCAGTGGAAGATGCATGCAAAGAATCCACATTCGCATGTGTGTGTGTGAATGCCTTCCGATTCCTGCTCTTGGGCCTGTCCCACCGGCTCTCGCAGCGAATCGAGGGTGTCCTGCGTGGAGTCCACTCGGGTCTCGCCCCCACCTCGGGTCCCAGAAGGCAAGAGTTATGGCACCAAGACCCAGACTCGACCTCATCCCCACTGACTCCCACTCCCACTCAATCGCTCACGCAGGCCTCTTCGTGCCGATGCGATGCCCCTGGGAGGCATAACAATAAAGGCTTCGGTTTCTTCCCTCCACATAAGGAAATAAACAACGGCCACCAGCGTCCAAAGGATACCCAGATCTATGTGTGTGTGGCTGGCTTTAATGAGCAAATCGAGGCGGTTTTTAATGAGCAGGAGGAAAACAGAGCTGGAGCAACGCAGACAGCGAACGAGTCCCGCACGCGATGAGGTCATCGTAGAGGCAACAAAATTCAGGCGAGGAAACTTGACTTCGTACTCGAAGATAAAACATGATTCCAAACTCCATCGAGAGCTACATGCAATAAGCCATTTAATCTTATTTTCATTAATCTTATTTTGTGTTTTATTATTTTTTCGCCTCCCCTTCTCTGTGTCACTGTGTCACTGCGGCTAAAGTCGGATTTAGGCAAAGGATCGGCAAATGAAAACTGACTTCTCTTCGCCGCCCTCTCCACTTGGAGTCCTCGAAGTCAAACCAAATCGCCTTCGTTCGCCCATCACGATCGTCATGGAGCCGTGCGAAGTAATTTGGCCATTTTCGAAATTCACTTCCTTCCCCCAGCCCCCAGCCCCCGCCTCCTGCATCCTGTGTCAACCATCGGCGAACCCTTCCTTCGGTCGTTTCAATATCCGTCGATTCATCGAGTGAAGACCTCGCTGCGCTCTTCCTTTCTCGGCGCTCTGCATAAATTTTCAATTTTCACGACGCCCCTTTGTTGCCCGCATCCTGCGACAGGACAATGTCGTGCGGATGAAATCATTTGCGCTAAATTTGATTTTTTTGAAAATCATCGAGAGTCACGATGAAAGTTGATGACAACGCGCTTCGCTCCTCGCTCCCCGCTCCCCGCTCCACACCATGCCTCGACGGACGAGGGGCGACAAAGGATGGAGTTAAACGACTTTCGCTTCAAGCTAGGGCGGTTCGAAGGACGAGGGACGAGGCGCGGCGGAGGCTTCGATAAATGACTTTTCCCGAGAAATATTGTTGGCTTCCGCTCATGCACTCAGTGGATCTGCGAACTTCGGACAAATGTGGGCCAGAGACGAGTCTGAAGCGGAGCCGAAGCCGGTCGAGGCCAGCGGGTAATGGGGAAAACACTCGGATGCATTTCGTAATATGTTCTCGTAGATAAACAGAAATGTTCGCGGAATTCATGGGAAGAAAAAACACGCCAACCACGCGGATACCTCGGCGCATCTGCACACATGTCGATAGACTTGGCGACAGACAAATCGACGCCCACATGGACAGACAATCGCCCCGCACATCAATATGTCCTTCGTCGCCCGCACACATATAAATTTCGCATATTTCGCGAAACGATTCGAGCGAGCTTAGAGGGAGTCCCAGAGAGAGAGAGAGAGAGATAGGCGCATATGGGCCAAATCCAGGCGAACGTGTCTCGCTCAACGACGATCAGATAAACAACCGAAATCTACAAGCGAATGGAAATTGAATTAAACGCAAAAAATGCTCAAAACAGACTGCGAAACCCCAACCGAACCGAACCGAACCAAAGGAACGAACATAGAAAAACATCGAAGAGAGAGAGAGAGAGAGAGAGAGGGAGGGAGTGGAAGAGGAGGATGCACCGACACATGGGCGGATGGAGGCAAATAAAGTAGACAAATAGAAAAGCAATTTTATGCTCGCAGAGGCGTGAAAGCCTTTGTTCGTGTCTATTTTATGCGATCGCAGATGACGACACGGACCACGACGGGGACCACGGCGGGAGACGGAAAGGAGAGCGAGAACGAGCGAGCGAGAGAGAGAGAGGTTTGGTGTTTGAAAGCAGTGAAAAAACCGCCCGCAAATGAATTATTTATGAAGTGGTTTTTCGTTTTCAACACCCTCGCTCGCCCGTCGCGGCGGCTCCACCCGGATGCAGGCGCGCCGCAAAATGCGAGTGCAGTTCGCTAGTTCGGTCTTCTTCTCCATCGCCCCCTCTCGCTCTCACACACTTCCGTTCATTTGGACCCGACCCGACCCGACCGACTCGACTCGACTCGCCCACATGCTCATGCACGTAAACACTCATGGACAAATTCACTCAATTGCTTTATTTGAAATATTTGCCGGCCGCACTGCACGAAGGATGTGACTCTGCTTCTTCTTCTTCTTCTTCCTGCTCCCCGTCGCCCCGTCGCCCCTTCAGCCTGTCTCCGTCTGTCCGTCTGTCTGTCTGTCTGTCTGCCTATGCGAGCGAGCGAGCGCCGGGCCTTCTGGCTCCGAACTGTTGCTCGCCAATTTCCATTTATTTGCCATTATCCTTTTTTCCCGCCTCCTTGGCGCTGTTCCTTTTTCCAACACCACCCCCGTCTCCCTCTCCCTTTTCGCTTTTGTTTCTTTTGCCGCTCTGTTCGTTCGTTCGTTCGTTGAGGTTTCAGCGGAAGTCCTTTCGTTGCAGCTGAAACAAATAACGAATGGCAGCCTGTGATTTGTGCGCTGCAGCCATGCATGCATGTGTGTGTGTGGGTGAGTGTAGGTGTGAGTGTGTCCTTCCGGCAACTGTTGCTCCGGGCACGTCGGCGGCGGGGGGTCGGACCGGGCGGAAGCGGGCGGCAGCGGGCCTTGGAAGCCGCTCATCGGAAATAGGATAAGGAAATTTAATTTGCTTCTCGAATTCTGCGGTAATTGTGGAAAATTTCAAAGTGAAAAATTCGATTTTTCTCCTCGCCCAGCAGGGCGCAGGACGCAGAGCGATGCTGGCGGTGTGTGGTGGAGTCGCCTGTCATCAGCTGGTGGCCCGAGGGCTCGTGGAGCGGGAGCCGGAGAGTGCGAGGGGTCGAGAGCATTTTGCATGCAAATTCAATTTACAGCTTCGCTCCACGAATAATTTACTCAGCCTCCCACCCTCCACTCCACACCGAGCCAACCTCGTGCCTTTCTCAATCTCTTCATCCCGGTCTCTTTCTTCGTCAGTCCCCTTCTCAGTCCTCTGCTCCTCTTCTCAGGCCCCCCTCCTGTGGTGTCTTTTGCAATTATCTCTGTATCATCCTGTCGTAATCACAGCCACCTTTTATTGGTCCGCTCAGCGCCGTCTCACACTCGCTTCGAGCTTCGAGCTTCCCACGTCACGAGCTCTCCACGTCCCTTGTGCTTCTCACTCCCTCCCGACCCCTCGACCTCCTCCTGCTCAGGAGAATCCACTTCGAAACTCCTGCTCTTCAGGTGCCTCCTCGACCACAGCCAGCCTCGGCCTCGGCCTCGTCTTCGGCTTCGACCTCGACGACCTCTGCATTACGATCGTCCTCTCTTCTCCCCTCGCCCCAACATTCCATCGTCCTTCGGCAGCCCCTCGAGTCGCCCAATTGCCCGCCACCACCCGCCGAGTCCCGCAGGATCCTCGACGCAGGCTGCAATTGCGAATCCTTTCAGCCTCGCTGCCAGACAGACTCAAGGAGAATCTCTACTTTTATGATGGTGTAGTAGCATTTGTAGTTGTTGTTGTTCTTCTTGTTGTTGTTGTGGCAAGTGTTGTTGCATGGTGTCTCGTGTTTTTGTGACTCTCGATGTTGTTGGTTTTGCGAGGACCAAAGATTGAAAATGTTTGCAAGGCGGATCTCGCTAATAAAAGGATAATAATTATTATTGTTTTTGGCAGGGCCACGGACGAACCCAGCACAAGGTGCAGAGCCAGAAGAGGAGGAACAGTTCAAGGAGACTGCGGTGGGTAGTCGGAGGGGCGGACGGGCGGAGGGAGTCGGGCCAAGGAGTCGTTTTGGGCCGCCGAAATTCCTTGCGCAGACGTTTTAATTAAGAGTTTCGACTGTGGGGCTCCGGCAGAGGGCTGGAGGAACTAAAGAGGCAGAGAGAAGGAGGGAAGAGGGAACGAGTTAGAGAAAGAGGGAGAAGAATCTCGAACGGCGGGAAGCTCGAAACTTTCCGCTGGCGGGGATGAGAGCGGAAGCACGTTGAAAAAGCTCTTTGACTTCTGTTTCAAAAATCACTGCCAAACATCCGCGGCGAATTCGAACATCTCAAAGGACTCTGGCGAACTGTCGGAGTCTTCATTTCCGCCGTGGAAATTGCGAGCGAACGGAGGATTTCTCGTAACAGAATGAAGGACGAGCCAACCGAGGGTGTGGGAGTGAAGGAAGGGGAATCTTTTGTATGGGAAAGGATTTCGGGAACATTCCCGAAACTCAGGTGCAGGTGCCCGGCCAGACCAGCCAGACCTGGTCTTCCGCCTGCTCCTTGTTCGCCCTCCACCCTCTTCAGAGAAAGAAAGGATTTTTATTTTCTTCAAATTTGCTTTCACGCCACAAACGATGTGCCAGACGTAAACAACAAAACCAACACTAGCACAAACACCTTGATCGGGAGCGGCAACATCTGTCGCAACAACAACAACTACGATAACGACAACGACAACGACAACAACCAATGGCTTGCGTACAGCAATAACAACAACAATCACAACAGCAACTACAGCAACAACCAGCACGAGTTTTATATCAAAGAAGTCAACAAGTGTGAAATAAGCTTACGGAAAACGACGTAAACACAAGCAACAACAACAACAAGGGCAACCAAAACAACATGGTTGTTGTCGACAACAACAACTACAACTACAACAGTTGCCTGTTGAAAAATCCATCGCCTTCTCCGCAAAGCTTTCATCGTTCCCACAAAGCAAAAATTAATGAGGTTTTGCACATAATTTTTTCCACCTCTCCAGACGTTTCTCCAAGTCCTTCTGCCTCTTTCCTGCCCACTTCGTCTAGCTCTCCCTCTCTCTCTCTCTCTCTCACTCACTTTCTTGTTGATTCCCCCCTCTTCACTTTCTCGATTTCCCTCTGGGTTCCCTCTGGGTTTGCCCTTCGGCCTGGCAGCTGCCGCCTTTCACAGCTGCCACACGTCCTGGCCACCTCCTGCCGAACCAGGCCCCTCTCTGCCTCTTCTTCTCCTTTCTCTGACTCTTCACTCTCCCCCTTCTCCCCTTCTTCCCTTCTCCCTCACTCTCACATGACTCCCGCTAGCCTTCGAGCGCCCTCGTGTCGAATTCCAGTCCTCGTTTTGGAGGCTTTAATTTTTATCACTCGCTCGCCGCGATCCGACGGGTCCACCGAGGTTTGGCGGTGCAGCCGAGGCGGACGCCGGGTCGTGGGCGCTGCAAGGATTCGGCTTTTGTGTAGAATTTCATTACGTAATTAGCTGCCATTGTAGCCGCTTATTATCTCCCCGGCCGCTGCCTATCTCGCTCACACTCACACTCTCTCTCTCACACACTCGTCCTCGGCCTCGGCCTCTGCATGAGCTGCACGGCGCATACATATGCAGGATTAGATATCCTCGCCGCAGCC
The DNA here is from genome assembly GCA_947389925.1 of Coelopa pilipes. Lineage (NCBI taxonomy): Eukaryota > Metazoa > Arthropoda > Insecta > Diptera > Coelopidae > Coelopa > Coelopa pilipes. The sequence continues at coordinate 7,386,638 of OX376699.1, forward strand.
CGACCCCTCCCTCGTCCCAGGACTCGGGCCTCCCGCCAGTCCAGCTCTGCTCATTGTGAATATGCAGAGGATATGTGTGTCTGTGTGTGTGTCTGTGTGTGTGTGTATGTGCGAGCGTGTGTTTCGCCGAGCTGATTGGAACATTATTTCCGAAACAATGGCGTCCCTAATGAAGGTCCAAACAAAGCTCCCGCTCACTTTCCCGTTTCTCTTCTCCGGCTCTCCATCTCCACGTCCCTCCATCTCTGCTTCTGCCCCCCGCGGCCCCTCGGCAGCGCACATCGCGAGACGGGCATTTCTGGCCGCGTCCATCGCGTCCTGATTGAAGGATCTCCGTCGCGGCCTGGCCGGCTCGAAGTCTCGTTTTTGGAGCACATCAGCGAGTGCACAGCGCCGAGGTTCGGGCGTCTGAGGCCCGAACTTCTCTCGTTGGCTCCTTCGACAGCCTGCCTGCCTTCCATCAATTATCGGCGATATTTCCAGCCGCCAAACAAACAGGCAGACAGACGGCAGACAGACGGACAGACAGGCAGTGATGATGGCGAAGAGGGAGTGGAGAAAACTTCAATGTGAAAGTCGGTGAAATTTCCGAAGTTTGGCGCGCTTTGAAGGCGCTGACTCGAGCCTCCTTCGCCACTCTACTTGGCCTCTTGCAGCTCTAGACGAGGTTCGGGCCCGGTTCCTCGCTGCAGAGCCTCCAGCCGAATGCATGCAGTACTTGAGTTTACCGAGGAGATGAGTTGAGGTGAGATGAGATGAGATTTCCACTGGTTTCACGGATGAGTTTCCAGCTTGATCTGCCTGATCTTCCAGCCCCTGCCTGCCCTGGCCCCCGAGGCTCGCGCCCGCCGAAATGCAATTAAATCCCGCACACATCCGCCGGCAGGTGGGCGGCGAGGACGCGGACACGGACGCGGACGCGCAGCGATGGCGGCACTCGATTCGAAAACGGAAAATAAGCGTTTTTGATTAATGACTTCTCATAATTTGCATTCGCTCATCGGCGCACTTGGACCGACCCGACCTCCCACAACCCTCTCGGTTCTCTCGTCCCTCCCGCCCTCATCCCCGTCGACCTCATCCACTCGGCTTCCGTGCGGCCGCATCCGTCATTCGTGTGGCCCGGCATTACGTTGCGTAAATAATTGCATTGCGTAATATTATTACGTTACGTTACGTTGCGTTGCGTTGCCCTGCGCTGCGCTGCATCGCATCGGGGCGACGAACGGGGGTCGGGGGTGGCAGCGCCAAACAACTCACTCCCTCTCAGCCGATCACCCGCGTCATTATTCAGGCTTCAATTGCACTCGATTTAAATCTGGCGTCCAATCAGTGTTTGCGTTCGGGCGGGTGCCAGTTGAAAATTCCGCCGGCCCGGCCTCCTCCACCTGACTGTGATTAATTTTCAGGCAATTTTCCAGCGGTGAGCCGGCGAGCCAGCGAGCGGGACAGACAGACACACAGGCGGACGGACGGACGGACAGACGAGCGGCAGCCGCCGAGCGAGTTGACAAAAAGGTCAGGGGGCCGCGGGTGGCGGTGTTGAGTGGGGAAGAGAGGAGACAGGGGAATCGAGTCCTGGTAAATAGCGGGATTTGGAGGCATCTAATTCGGCGAAACGAAATCAGGCGGCGCCTCGTGATCGCGAGTTGATTAAAGTTTTACGCGTGGTCCCGCTGAATGCCTGTGAAGTGCGCGGAACTCGGCGAGGGCCGGGGTTTCCGACCAAGCGCGAACTCGCAAAATTGAAATTGGGAATTTTGTTTTCTGAACAATTTCGAGCCTTTTCGAGCAGCTCCGCGAGGTCGATTCATGATTGTCTCCCACATGCCAGGCTTTAAATGCAACGCTTCATTTGCCCGTCTCGTCTTGTGTGCTTTGGTCGGTGCGTGTGGACGGCTCTGTCCGTGTTTTCCACCACCTTCACACACATGGGTGTATGTGTGCGCATGTGGCGTGCTGTATTTTAATCCACTGTGCCGCCAATTAAAGACATCACCACGTCGCCGTCGCGCCAACGATTTCGCCGCCGTCGCATGCATTTTTTACATCGCGGTTTCCTGCTCATTACGCGACACAAGCTGTCGGCGTTAATTTCGTTACGAGGGCTCCCTCTCGATCCGCTCCTGCCCTGCGCCCCCATCGTCTCATCGTCCCGTCGTCTCTGTGGGCCTCCATGGGCGTCGAGGCTTCGGGGCTCCGGGGCTCCGGGGCCGCGAATGTATTTTTCAACATCTGCGTCATGTTCATTAACGAAGTAGTTATTGAATAACATCGGAATCATCGAACTCGTCGAAATCATCGAAATGTTCGAATTCATCGCAGTGGCCGAGCCATCGAAATCATGGCAATCGGGCCGCAAATTGTCAGCCCAGTTAATGTTAATGACAGGCAGCAACCGACGACATTAACAACAGCAACAACAACACCAACACGGCCGACAATATTTGCCTCCCTTTTGCCTCCCGGCTGTCCTTTAATTGGTCCAACAAATGGCGCTTTAATATTTCAGTTGCATCAACGCGAAAATACAACAACACGAACCGACGGCGAGGGTTTGAAAGAGGTGGGCGGGGACGGAGGCGGAGGTCGTGTGCGAAAGAGAAAAAGTAATTAAAATTAATTGGATCCGCAGATCGAGCAGCGGCCGAGTTTAAAAATTGATTGAAACAAATTTCAAAAAACTGCGCCGTCCGTGGCCGCAGGACATCGGGGCCATGGCTTAAAGCGATTTCGCTATTCCATTGTCTTTAGTAAAAAGTTGACAGTGATTTAAATTCACAAGAGAGAGTTTTTTTCCCTTTTCGTTTTTTTGTTGTTTTTGTCATTGAAACATCTTTCGCTGCTATTACGATAAATCTCATGTGCGTTTTTTTTCCTTTCTCGAATCGTCGAAGGTTGTCGCATCAATATGTCGTTGGCTCCCCCGGGCCACTCACACACTCACGCATCTGTTTCACCAGAGCAAACACAATTTTTCACATGTTCACCTCTTGTTCAAGGACACGAATTCCCCCAACACCATCCGCCGCCGCCGCCCCAACGCCGATTTCCCCGGGGAAATGGCGCAAACATTTTATGAACCTGAAACGAAATCTCGATGAGCCTTTAAATTTCCAGCGAAGGAGAACAAGAGCAACAACAACAACAACGAGTTCCCGGGAAAAACAGAAACAAAAAGCAGGGGGGCAAAAATAAAAACAAAAACTTCTCAAACATTTGTCAATTCGGCGACGACGTTTCTGTCACCGTCTTCAAAACTCGTCGCAAGAAAATTTGTCTCCTTCAGCCAGTGTCTCCGGCAACGTCCTGCGTGGCTCCCTCGTCCTTCGAGTCCACCGAGTTCGCCGAGTCCGCCGAGTTCGCCGAGTCCGCCGAGTGCTCCCTGACGTCGTCCATCGCTCTCCCCACATCCTCGTCTTCATCGTCCCTCGTCGCCAGCCCCCATCGTCGTCGTCGTCATCGTCGTCGTCGTCGTCGCTGTTGTTCACACAGTGCGCCGGCTCTTCATCATCATCAAAAAATTAGCCAATCAGCAGAAACTCACTCGGTTCTGCCTCAGATCCCCCCTCGCCACCCCCTCGGACCAGCCCCGCCGCTCTCGAGACCTGCTGCCGCCGCCGCCACCGCCGATCGCCCCGCTCCGAGCTGCGTCCCGAAAGTTTCCCGCTTTCTATTTTAGTTTGCCGAGCAATTTGCTCGGCTTGTTTGTTGGTTCATTGGTTACATTTGTTACAAGGACTCGCCGGCGACGACGACGACGACGGCGTCCTACCACAGCAGCCGCGCCCTGGCCCCTCGCGTCGCCTCCCTGGGACCGAGCTCATTTTTCATTTTTGGCACATATGCATTGAATATGGCCGAAAACACCGCCGAGAGCCACCTCGCATTTGTTTGTTCGCTCGCTTAGCAAGTCCTCCTCGTCCTCCCCGTCCTCCTCGTCCTCCCCGTTCCGCCCACTGCCATTGCCCACCGAAGAATGTGCCGCGAAGTTGCTGCGTCTTCGGCGAAGTTGTTTTCGCAAAGTTTTTTTGGTCGCCTGCCAAGCAACGGCCCGGACGGGAGAAGGAAAAATTGCCAGTGAGCAGGGGAGGTGGACAAAAAGTTTCACCTGCCTTTTATTTTTCTTGCCAACTTTTCCCCATCCTCCTCCCCACGCCTCATCACCCTCAGCTCACGTCAGATCGACTCACATGAGGTCCGCCCTCCGACCTCCTGGTTTAAATTTCCTTCGACGAAAGTTCGACGGAAAATCGACCCGCGGGAGTCGCCGCCGCTTAAATCAAGGCCTTCCGCCGGTCCTTCGCCGGCCGCCGCTTGTCAGCCCGTCAATTGCGGGTGTTTTGCGAGATGATTTCGGGGCCTCTGGGCCGTTTCGCCAACTCGATGATGGGCTTTTAATAGCAATTGCGACGAAACTCGATTCTTTCCGATGCTTCCATGGGGGTCCGCAGCGGGAGTGGGAGTGGAAGAGGGAAAGAGAGAGAGGACGGCGAGCTGGTCAAGGACGATGCCGACGGTCGTTCGAGTGAATTCGCTGAATTCATTTGATCTGCGTTCGTCCACTGCGTTGCTTCCATAAACAAATCTGTGCACCTTGGCTCAATATATTCCATTATTCAACGAATTCCTCGAGCCAACTGCGAGGTTCTTTAATTTAATTCCATTGTCCCACTCTTCCCCTGTCGCTCTCATTCTGCCACAGGGTCTCCGAGTCCTTGTCTTTCGATATCCATTCAATTGATTGCCAGAAATTGGGATACGTGGAAGTTCCTCCAGCAAGAGGCTCACAAAAATCCCAATCAAATATTGAACAATTTCTATTTTGGCCTTCCTCCTACTCCTTCTCTCTCTTTCCTGTTCTTTTTCCTATCTATCTCTCTCTGTCTATCTCTCTCTCCATCAGGCTACGATATATTTATGCGGTCGATTGCAAGGAAATCCTTTAAAGCCCCTGAATTGCTTCCTGTTAAAGCCTTCTGCTTGCTCTCTTCACTCCCTCCACAGCGTTCCTATGCCGCTTCTTCTTCTTGTCGACCACCTTTGCTTAGTCTTCTCCTTCTTATTCTTCGGCTTGCTCTGCTGTGTCTCGTCCTCCCCCGCCCCGTGACGAAATATGCAAAAATATGCATCAATAAACTTTTCGCTTGGAAAAATGAAAACATTCTGCATCAAAAGCCTGACACATCCAACAACAACAGCAGCAGCAGCAGCAACTTCCAGAGAACAACAACAGCAACAACTGCCGGCAACCTGGGAAAAACCCACACCAACAACATATTGAGCAGCAACAACAACAACTACAGGAGGCAACTGACAATTTGTTTGTCTTCGCTCGCATTTTTCTAAGCAACCTGCGCACGGTGTGTGTATGCGAGAGATGGGTGTTGGCGTTGGCGTTGGTGTGTGTGTGTGTGTGGTCTCAGCACCGCAAAAAGGACGAGACAATAAAGGATATCGGAGGAATCCTTCTGGCCCTCGTCGAGTCCCTCGGGTCGCCGCCGGCTGCGACACCGGGCTTTGTTTGCAGTCGCCGAGGTCGCCGCCCCAGCCTGCGACAGGCAGCGCCTTTTGACAGACTAAGCAGAAAATATCCTTGCATCAAAAGCGCTGCACCGACGACAACAACAACGACAGGAACAACACCAAGAAAAACAACAACTACGGCGAGACGAGACGAGACGAGCTGCTCAAATGGATCCGGCCAACATTTTTATGAAGACAAACAAAAGGCTGGCCGATCCCGAGCCTGGGCCGGTCTCGACATCGGCAAAGGGCTGGCGCAGGTCACGGGCGAGGGGTGGGCGTGGGCGTGGCAGCCGTGTGAACGCCTCGATGCGTTATGCAAATGCTCTGCAATGAGATGCGAGATGAGGTCGTGGGCAGGGCGAACGGGGAGCAGACGAGGAGGGAGGAGGAGGAATTCACTTAAAGGACATCTGACGCGGCAGCGAAGGAGACTTTAAGCAGGCGACCAATGGGAGGAGACGGGCGACAAATGGCTCGCAGGACGATGAAGCCAGGAAGGTTGGGGGTCGTCGGTTGTTGAGTCGACCAATTGGCCGACGTCTTCCATCAGGCCCCAGTCGCCCGGCGCCGCCTGTCCGCTCACTGCATTTATTAAAAATTCCACCCACCGCCGACCCGCCGCTGACGCCTCAGTTGCCCAACCTGCTCCTGCCGCGGGCGCCCCTCCGGAGCCCTGCAGCCACTCACCTAGTGGCAGCTCCGAAATATTTCGCATAATTATACGCTTCATGTGAGCCTGCCAGGGCCGCCATCAGCCTCAACCGCCCCAACCGCTCTCCGCCCTTGGGTCGCGGCCTCGCATGTCGGACGCCCACGTGACTGGCGGCCGCCACCCGCCCCGCGTGCCGTGAATTTTCATTTATTATTTTGTAATAAACATCGGAATTTCAGCGATTCCCGCTGCTCCAGCCCGATCCCTGCCTTCCTGCTGTCAGCCTGCTGTGCCCCGGCCCTCGTCACGACGTGTGCCTCGCATGTGTGTCGGAGGAGCCGGGGTGGGCCGCGTTGCTGTGCCCAAAAATTAAGTAAAAATAATGAACTGCTGCAGACATTTTTCTCATTTTCGAAGGGCTGCCTCGAGCCCCGGGGCGTCGCCTCCTCCTCCACCTGCTCGTCCTCCGCCCCCAGGCCTTTGTCATACGATCCGCTTCCGGCACCGACTCCGACTCCGGCTCTGGCGCCGATCCTACTTGACTGGCTTTGCCTGTTGTCATCGTCATCGTCATCGTCATCTACATCGCCGTTGCTGTCGTCGTCGTCGTCGTCCTTGTCGGCGTGGTCGTCCTTCTTGTCCCCGTTATCCCTTCGGCCCTTTGCCTCTGGGGCCTCGGCGCAAATTAATGCCGAATGAGGATTCCATTGAAATTCCGAAACTTCCGCAGAGACAAATCGGGGATTTGGGAACTGAATCAAATCATCGTGAATCGAGGGACAGAGGGAGGGAGAGGGTCTGAGTGTGCGGGTGTGTGAAATTAGCGGTCGGATTTCTGTGTGGGAAGCGGTCTCGCACACACACACACACACACACACACAAACGAGCACACGACAGCCCACACGGAACTCGCCCACTTCCAGCCGCCGCCCGTTTGGTGATCTTCCAGACCGCAGGAAGTTCGCCTTTTTTGTTTTGTGCCCACGTCCGCGCCTTAAAAGCCACCGGCCTCGTGCTCCATTTGCTTCTGCTGCTGCTGCCGCCTCGTCCGAGCGCGAAAATCAAGCCAACTGGTCAACCGGATCCTGTCGTCACGTCCACGTCCTCGTCGTCGTCGTCGTCGGCCCCGCCTCCAGCCCGCTGCAGGTCCGGCCAGAGCGCCTCGTACATGAATTTCCATTTAATCGGATTCATTTGAAATTCTTATTTCTCGGGCTTTTGTTTTTCTCCGCCCACTTCCCCTTCCTCTTCCCCTTCCCCTTCCTCCATCCGCTTCGCTCTCCCACTCTCCCTCTTCTGCTATCCGGTGGCCACCTATCTCTCGCTCTCGCTCTCTCCCTTCCTCGGTTCGCTCTTCCTTCCTGTCGCTCGCCTGCGGTCGCCGCGCTTCCTTCGCCGGCCGGCGGTCGGGCGGCCACTCAGAGAGCTTTTATTGCTGATGCACTGCGGATCCGCTCGGCTCCGTCCCTCACCTTCTTTCTCGCACCACTTCCTCGTCGTGCCTCTCTCTCCCGCTCTCCTCGCGTTCGCCTCCCTCGCAGGGCAGGACGCGCCGCTGTGGCTGCGAATCTCGGTTGTCAAAACCTTCCCAAAGCTTACATATTTTCGCCGCTTTGTTGTCCCTTGGCCAGAGCGAGATGGACCGTAAAACGCGGGAGACGGACTGAGAGATAGAAAGAGAGAGAGAGAGAGAGACAGAGGGAGGGGGAACGTGAAGTGAGGTCCTTTTCGCTGGCTTCGTTGGAGGGTCCTGCCACTCACTCGGCCTCGCATCGTCGCCGTCACACGTCACAGCCGCCGTCGTCGGCCGTCGTCGAGGGCGAAAACAAAACAACAACATTTCGCCTTAATTGATTTTCCCTTCACCCACGCCACGCCCAGTTCCGTCTCGCCCCGTTCGCCCCCTCATGAATAAGCAAATAAATCACAAAATAATTTGAATTCTCGCCCGATGCACGCGCCCTGCCCTCCGTCCCGCCCCCCTCATCCGTCTGTCTGTCCGTCCGCCTGCTGTCTGCCCGTGCCTTCTGACGTCTGACGTTCCTCGTGTTCTTCTCTCCGTCGGTCTGTCCTGCCGAAGGACAACTTAATTTTCGGGACACTTTTATTTGCCGCGGCCACAAATTTGAATATGGAAATCGCCGTCAAAATGCAATTAAAACATTTTTAAATCGCCTCTCGAATACGGTCGGAGCCGTCTGTGTCTCACACCCTCGCTCTCTCGATCGCCTCCTAACTCTAGGTGTTTATGCCTTTCAAGGACTCTTCGGCGTAATGAGAAAAGCCGAGAATATTAATCGAGGCGGTTTTAATGAGAAGCTTGAATTGGGTGTTCTGGGGTTGCAGGAAGGTGTTTTTCCCTCGCCTCGAACTAATTCTTCTCCCGAACGGTGGTCGATTGGCAGGTTATTAGGTTTACTGTGTTTTCACGCGCTCGTCGACCAGGTCATTTGTTGACTTTATTCCCATTCGCCGTCGTCATTTCGTATTTATTCGCTGATCAATGCCATCATTTCGCATTTATTCACTCGTCAATGCCATATTTTAACGCCTCCTGATGCCCTGGTCCGGGGACCTGGCTCTGGTCTTTTCGCATCGTCTTTTAAACGTCGTCTTCCCGTCGTTCTCTTCTGCCGCTTCGCACAAACGACGCTGCTTTTATGCTCCGTATCTCAAATGTGAATCCGTCTCCCTCGCTCTCTCTCACGCTCCCTGTGTCTAACGCAGCTGTTGCTTTCGCCTCTCGCTCATTCAATCCCTCACGCTGCTGGTTTCCTAGCGACAAACCCCGAGCCTCCTACGGCCGACGTCGCCCCGTCCCCTGCTCTGAGTCCCACCAGCGCCTGTTCAGCGCCTCCTCGCACTAGTTTTTATCACTATCCTTGTCTCCATCGCTCTCGCTCTCTGCGGCATGTGTCCCCTGGTGTCCTTGTAGCCTTTTGCATATTCAACGAAAGTGCAGCGACCAAAACAAGGGCAACGGCAACGGCAACGACAACGACAACAACATGGCAGGAGCAACAAGAGCAAAAAACGCCGATCGTAAAAATTTGAAATCGTAAAAAGAGCGCGCGAGCGCCATTTTCTTTGTTTGCAATAAAATGTCAAACAGCAGGATGACAATCGACAATCGAGCGCGAACCGAAGCGAAGCGATTGCATTCGCAGTCCTGTGGGTGAGTGTGGGTGAGTGTGAGTGTGTGCGAGTGTCTGCCGCTGTAACAGCTGAGGTCGTTGTCATCGTTAGCGTGTAGTCAGCACTCCCCGAGAGAGACAGGGAGAGAGGGAGAGAGGAAGAGAGAGAGAGAGAGGGAGACGCTCGCATAAAAATACATGCATTATATTGAATGACATTATTGTGGAGCACAGAGCACAAAGCACAAAGGACGAGGGACGAGGGCCGAGGCTCGCAGGAGGCAGGCTTCCGCGCAGGACGAAAAAATCAACTGCTTTGAAACAGTCGTAAAAATTTACAAGGCATAAATGCGCCCGTGGGAGGCGTGGCAGGGGCGGGTCAGACCTGGTTGGGCTGGGCTGGGGCGCTGCGTGGCGGTTGTCGTGGGGCGAGCGAGTGAGCGATCGACAGACAGAAGGACCGACCGTGTGTCGGACGGCAGGGCGGACGAGGCGTCGTCGCCCGATTCCTCGCCTCCTTCGCCTCCTTGCGTCGAGGTGACAAGAGCGGGTCAGACTTGCAGCCAAATCGCCCCCACCTCCAGAGGACTGGGAAGGGACTCGCGTCATTTAAAAAGCGTCAAAGTCGCTGGAGCAACGGCAGCAACGGCAGCAGCAGCTGCAACGGGAGCTCGTTGTCGTGAATGGAGCGAAGGTCGGTGGAGAATTCTCCAGCGACGAAGGCGCCGAAATAATCTCGAGAATAATCTCGAGAAAATCGATTTTCACCACGGCTGACGCATCGAATTCCACCACACTACAAGGAATCCTTCGCCCCGACGCCCTTTGGTAGGACGACAACGCTTCAGAGGCTCGCCGAGGACACGTCGGCGAATGTCCTCTGGCGACCCCTCAACGCCTCCGACTCCGCCACCACCTCGTCCGCCGCCCCGTCGTCCGCTTGATCGCTCTTAATCGCCTGCAGTCGAAAGACATTTAAGTAATTTTATTGTCAACAGCATGATAAACAGCGGCGATAGCGACATAATCAATCAATTTACTCAATTGCTGGGAGTGTCCTCGCCGTCCGTTGTCCTTGGCGCGGCAGGGCCTGCCGCCCACACGTCGTCGGCGTGGCTGCATCGCTGCACTTGGGGACGTGGGCGGTGGAACCGGGGAGATTCGTCGTCGGTTGGTCTGTCTGTTTGCGGGCGAAAGTCTAAAATGTTCAAATGCATCTCCGACAACAGCAGCAGCAGCAGCATCAACTACAACAACGACAATGAGTGAGGTGGAGGAGGAGGAGGAGGAAGAGGAGAAGAGGAACAATGAGGACACTGGCGACGGTGGTGACGGTGGCGACGACGACGACGAGCAAAGCTCACTAAAACTGTCGAAGACGCCGCGCACAGCACAAGGACATCCTTGACGTATTATCAATTACAGCGGCGAAATGTGTCCCCGGGGCGGGGTCGAGGGGGCGTGGGGGAGGGCCGGGAAGCGGCGACGGGACGCCGTGGGACGGCTGCAGGACGAGCCGGCCGGGACGAGCGTTAAGCGAAAACCAATCGTTGGAAAACAACCGCAACACATACTGCCATCGACAACAACCATGCGGGCGACAACAACTACGGTGGCTACAGCAACGACGACAACAACAACTCAGAGGGCAAATAATTTCCGAGCGGCGTTGCCAACTAAGCAACAAATGGTTTTTTGGACAGCAGCCAAGCGAGAGACAAATGCTTTTCGTCTGCAGGCCACCGCAGGAGGAGGCGCCGGAGCAGGAGCTCCTTTGCCTGGCGGAGGACTCGCCCGGACTCGCGCCGCCCACCCCTCGGCACGACGGCGACTAATGGTGCAGCAGCGACCGTTGCTGGATCCCTTGAATCCCGTTGCTGCAGGCAGCGGCAACAGAGGCAGCGGCAGCGGCGGCAGAAGGATAAAAAATATATCCGATAAGACGTCGCGGCGTGTGGGTTGCGAATCGAGGGTGTGGCCGGCAGGAGGTGACCAAATAGATTTAATTCGAATCTCCAAAGGATTAAGTTCGAATCCTCGCTACGCCACACGAGGGACTCGGTGCGATGGAAGTCAAAGAGCGCCGCCGCCGGACAAATATTTCTGAAATATGTTGCTTCCTCCGACCTCAGCTGCTGCCGAAGCGCCGACCCCGACCCCGACTCCGACTCCGGTTCCTCTTTCTCGTTCTCGTTCTCGTTCTCCATCTCTCGGGCGGAGTGGCAGCCGGGCAACGGACAAAGGATAATTGCGAAGGCTTCGAGGAGATAAGAGAACGAAGGACTGTCCGTGAGGACACTTGGCGAAGTCGCCTCAGGGCTCGAGGAGGCCCTCGAGGACATTGCAATGATTAAATTTCGCCGAGCAATCACTTCAAAGGACCTCCGATGCCGGCAGGCGGTCTCCGAGAGTCTCGTGTGTCCCAGTCCGTGTCCTGGCGACTCAATGCACGAAATTAGCAGGACCTTCGGCCCTGGCCAGGCGACTCCGGAACCATAGGAGTCGTCCACATGGCGCCGACGTTGTCGTCATCGTCGTCGTCGTCGTCGTTCGTTTGCAAATATAAAAATATGTAATTTCAAATCATGTCAACTTCCGCCGGAAGCTGAAGACGAGCAGCAGAAGTGGATCATTAGACGCTCCGGCGCATCCTGGCCGACACACGGAGGAGGTCGCAAGGGGCGTCGGAGCGGGGATGGCGGGGATGTGGCTCATATGTTTATGCCATGGACTCAATATCCGGCGCGGAACTTTAAAAAGTTTAAACAAACTTCCGATTTATTTGTGTTGTGTTGACGGCACGGCGGGGATCCTGCGGAGTTAGGGCGGGGCGCAGGGAGGTCGGGACGTGGCGAGGCGAGGCGAGTGAAGTCGAGCTGAGACGGGTCGGTTCGGTTCGGATCGGATCGGCGGGTTCTGTGTTTGCCCTGAGCCGGATATTAAAAATGTTGCTAAGTGCAGCGAGAATGCTGCTTTTGAGACGCTTCCGGTTTAATAGGAAAATTACTTTGCCTCGCTGATGGCGATGGCGATGGCGTCGACGATGGCGATGGCAGCAACAAAACAATACAATAATAACAAAAAATGGCGACAAAGATTTAAAGGGCGGAACGGCGTCGGGTGACAGGAAAACGGAGAGCCTTGGCGAAGAGAAGGGAGGGGAAGCTGGGTGGAAGTCGGAGGAAGCCAAGCCAATTCGCCAGTGAGAGGGAAGGGTGTAAATGGCGCAGGGAAGAGAGGGAACCAGGGAGAGATTGTGAGTTGAGTCGTTGGAGTTCGAAACGACCGATGGATAAAAGGCTGAACCGATCAGCGAAATATGAGCGCTCGCGAGCAAGTGGCCGACGCAGGCCCGTAAAGTCCGGAGATGGCCCTGGCCGAGGTGGCGAGGGAAGGAGAAGGAGAAGGAGGGAAAAGAAAGGCCACCATCCCAGGAATGGGCCATTAAAAGGGGAAGCGAACGGAGGAGCAGAGGCGGATCTCGGTCGACTGAACCGGCGAGGGAACCGGCGGCCGTAAACCCGTCCATAAACGGACTCCAGAGGCCGCCACGACTCGAAGGCGGCCCGGAGGTGGCCAACGGAGCCCATTAAAGTGCATGTCTCTCTATCTGTCTCTCTCTCACTCTCGACCACTCGATGTCGCATCAGGAGTTAAAACGAAACTCATTAAATTGTTAATGAAAACAATAACAATTTAAAGGACAATATAATCGCGGCAGGATCTCGCGGAGCCCAACGCGTTGACTTTCATTAATTTTTTTCCTTTCGCGCGGCGACCACCCGCTCCCCTCTCTCTTCAGGCTCGTGTGGTTTTTGTTGTTGTTGTTATTGTTGTTGTTATTAATTTACTGTCACGCTTTGTTGTCACTTGCAAATATAATTTACAGTCGTTTTTAATTTATTTCCCGCTCAGACTCCGGCGACTCGGGCTTCGGCTCCGGCTTCAGGCTCAGCTCCGGCTCCGGCTCCGGCTTCGGGTTGGGCTCTCGGGCGTTGGCCGTCTCGCTCCCGCCGTCGCTCGCATATTAATTTTGAGGCAATTTTTATCGCTTGTTTATCGTCGCGTAGATGACATGTCACGTGATTGTGTGTCGCGTTCATGTAAATTAAAAAATCATTGTTATTGTTGCGCTTCTCCTCTCATTGTTGTTGCCGTTGCCGATGTTGTTGTTGCTCCGGCTGACCCGTGGTCTTATTATTGTTGCTGCTGTGAAAATTAAAATCATTCGCGAGAACCAAAGCGAGAGAGGGAAAAACCGAAAAAAAAACAACCAAAACAAAAACAAAAACAAATAAATATGAAACTGAGGCAATAACAACAACAACAACCACTGGCAGGGCAACGAGGAGAACAAGAACAACAACAGCAACATCGGCGACGACAGGGACGTGGACGAGGACCAGGACGACGACAAAGGATTCGCTGCCGAACATAATAAATACAGGCGACCGCAGAGCCGACCAGTGTCGCCAGCTGCATGCATAATGCGGCAACAAAAACAACACCAACAACAACAACACCAAGAACAACAACAACAACGGTAACAACTATAACAACATTAATTACTCCTACAACAACCAAACTGTCTGCAATAACTACGACCAACAAAGGGAAAAACGAATATTGCTACTACAACAACAACAACAACAACAACAACAACAACAACAACAACAAGAACACAACAATAACAAGAGCAGGAACAACAACAACAACAACAACTTGACCTGCTCACCCCGAACGTTGGCGAAATAAATTATGTGCAAAAATAAAAGGACTCAAAAGGATTCAGCTCGTCTCGGTCCGATTGCCTATCTCGCCCATTCGCTATCGGGACGACGATCTCTCGCTCTCCCTCTCCCTCACACTCCCTTACCCTGTCGCATTGACCTCTCTCCCTCTCCATAGCTCGGTTGCATTGACCTTTCCCTCTCTTCCCCCTCCGGCTGCGCCTCCGAGAAGAAATTATGCAAATTTATTTAATTTTTTAATTTCGACTCGCATTTAATTAAATATGAAATTCGCATCGACCCCGCGTGAATCGACGAGGGAGGATGGGGCGATTGGTGGAGAGTTGGAGCTGGCTCCAGTCGACGCATATCGGCCTTGAAGTATGCAGCGAAAAGTGCAACTGAGGAAGGGAAAAGTGCGAGAGCGCAGAGCAAAGAGAAGAAAATCGTTAAATAATAGACGAACCCTCGTGATCGGGGGGTCGGGAGACGAAATTGACAGCGAAGCTCCTCCAGAGGACTCTGAAAGAACTCTCCAGGCGCAAATCCTTTCGAAACCATGTTGCAGTGAACCAACGACGACGTTCCAAGCGATTTCAAACACATAAATATCGAAGCTGCAGTCGATCTGAAAATAGAAAAAAAAAAATAAAATTCACATATAAATCGAAAGAAATTCCACAATAAAATATAGTTGGGTCAAATCAAAAAAATAAAAAATAAAACAAAATAATACCAAAAGAAAATTGGAGAAATACAGAATAGAATCTTTGCTAAAATAAAATAAGAAAAGCAATGGCAAAGACAAAATAAAAAAATAAAAAATTGTATGGAAGAAAAAACCATTTAAATAAGATATAAAATAAAATACAAGATTGATTCAAATAATATCAAATGGAATAAGAAAATACAAAAACCACATCGCGCAACCTTCCATCAAATTTGTTCGAAAGCCAGCTTTGTCAGGAGAGCTCCTTCTCCCTTCCTCCCTCCTCCACTGTCCCGTTCTCCCGCTCTACGGTTCTCTTCCCTCGCTCTATCGCTTCCTTCCGCTCCCGCTGCTCCAAAGTAGCTGCTGAAGCTCTCGAGCCCGCGCGTCGCGTCGCAATTGAAGTGAACGGAAGTCGATTTCGCTGCAGCGAAACTTGCTCCGATGGCAGGTGGCATCGCCAGGCGACGGCGGCGGCGGCGGCCCCGGGATCCTTCGATAGGATGCTGCAGCCGCGTGCCGGGGCCTGGGGACGGAGTGGCGCGGGCTGCGGGAGAAACGTAAACATTTAAAACTTTGCAACTGACAGACGGCGGGTCGGACTGACGGCGGAGGCAGGGAGGTGGGCGGGAGGGAGTCAGTCAGACAGACACACGAAAAGAACATGAGGCTGACGGGCACACACACAGAGATCCACACACACTAATACACCTGCCCAGAAGCGGGCGACGGCGGCAGGTGGGCGGTTGCGGTTGCCACAGCTGCAGGAATCGTTCGCAACTATGTTTGGCAGCCGAGCGAGTTCTTTTTTCGCTCCTCAACCACTGGCACCATCTCTCTCTCTCTCTCTCCCTCTCTCTTCCTCTTCATGTCCCCCTCTCTCCTTGGCACCCGCTCCCAGCCTTGCGCCGTCTCGACACGCATGAAGTTTTGGCAAAAATTGATTGAATCGAAGTATTTTGTTGCATACTTTGCGGCGGCGAGGCAGGCCGAGGAAGATGTATTTATTTTCCGGCGTGTTGCGGCAAATTGCTTTGAACTTTCGCTGATTGCGCGGGGGAGAGGGAGCGCGATGGCATGCGAGAGGAAAAGAGGAAAAGATGAAGGAAACGGAAAAGGAAAAGGGGGCAAAAGGAGTGGGGCCAAGCTGCCAAAGGAGCGTCGGCGAATGGGTGCCGTCGATCCGTCGGTCGGTCGACGAGGACTCGACACTCGCCTAATTGATCGTCCTCGGCACCGCGACTCCTTCCGTTGCTCGACAAATGGAACTTCCGATTTCGCTGCGAAAATCATTTGTTAAGTTATTCGACGCGAAAGCGGGTGGGAGGGAAGAAATGGGAATCGAAAACCATTCAGAAATATTGCGAAAACAAGACCTGGGGAAAATAATTAATTTGGCGGCCTGTCGCGGGCTCGCGAAGGGCGCCGAGCGGTGGACGTGGCAGAAATCGAGGCGTGGCCGAGGAGGGGACGAGGAATGAGAAGTCGTAGGAAAGGAGCCTCGAGTTGTGCGAAAAGCCTCGTGTCGCTCCTCCCCCAACCTCGCCTCCTTTTTCACCTCCTTCACCTTCCGTTTTTTCTTGTTTTCTTTTCCATCGTCTTTTTTGCCTCGTCGTCGTTTTTGCTCCTCATTCGTCTTTTCGTTCTCTTCATTGGACGTTTTGCTCCTTGCTTCGTCGTTTCTTCTCCGCCTTCATCTTCTTCCCTCCACCTCAATCCCTTCCCTGCGCCTGCGTCGTCCTTCGAGCTCGCAGACCCATCCTTCTTCCCGCTCTCATCACTCATTTCTCCTCGAACTAACTCTTCTTCCTCTTCCTCTACCTCCTCTTCCCCTCTCCGCCTCTTGCAAAACTTCTCCTTCTCTCGCCCCTTCGCTTTAATTGTAAGCGGCCGGAATCAGCCATGCAACAACAACAACAACAGCCGTAGGAAGTCGCGCGAAACAAGAAATTTACGCCACGTGTGATTGTGTGTGTGTGTGTGTGCGTGTGTGTTATTGTGTATTTTCTTCTCGTTTTTGCTTTCGTTATTGCTGTTGTTGTTGTTCGTTCGCTCGCTCGTGTTGCCGGCTTTGTTTCTCTTTCACTTTCTAATGGAAAACTTTATAATTTATTGTGTTTTTCCGCAGTTTAATCTGTCGAAGTGCCGCCCGTTCTTCATCTGCTTCCTGCCTCCTCCGTCTCCGTTCCGTCTCCCTCTCGCCCTCCCCCTCTCCGGCTCCTCCTTTTGCCTGCCTCTGTGGCCTCGTCGCTCCTCCTCGTTCGCCTTCATGTTCGACCCGCAGCCTACGGTTTGTGCTCTTTGTTCCCGTCCTCCTGGGCCTCGAGACGCCCTCGTCGTCCTCTCTTTTCCTCGCTCTCTTTTGCTCTCTTCTATCGCCCTCCCACCTTCGCGCTCTTTGTCTCTCTTCCTCTGGCTCCTGGCGCTTCCTGGACCTTCGTCCATTGCCTTCGCTCTTGGTCCTTTCCCTCGGGCCACCTCCTTCTTCTCCCTCTTCCTCTCCTTGTCTCCTCCCTGTTCCCACCCTTCTCCTACTCCTCTCCTCCACCCTCCTTCCCGTCGATCTCCGCCCCATTCGTCTCCATCTCGTCCTCCGCTTGGTTCGATTCACGTTTGTTGCTCGATTGTTGTTCTTACTCTGGTTGTAACTTGCTATCCACGCCTTTCTTCATTCATTTTTCTCCCCTCTCTCTCTCTTTCTCTCTCCCCCACTCTTCCCCCTCCTGTTCATTTTTGTCTTTTTTTTATTTCTAATTGTTCTAGTGGCCGTTTTTGTTGTCCTTGTTTCACACCCCTGCGGCTCAAGACCTGTCGATGGTTTCATTGGCGGCTGCGTGTGTGTCCCTTGTTGTTGTTGCTGTGTCTGTGTGGGTGGCCAACGATTGTCGTTGTCGTTGTTCTTGTTGTTGTTGTTGTTGTGTAGCATATGCATCGCCGTCGAGCACCGACACCGATCATTAATCATAAAATTAACTTTGGTAAAATGGTCAAAAGCACCATCAGCAGCACCAACAACGACAGCGGCCGCGATCGAAACAATACACAGTTACAACAACAACAACAACAACAACAACAACAACAACAACAAACAACTGGTAACAATGAATCGACTGGCGCGGGTGGAAAAGAAGGAGGGGGAAACTGCAGGGCGAGAAGGAGGGAAGTGGAGACGGAGACAAACAAACCGGGCTCGGGGCAGCGAAGTTGTGAAGTTCGCCAACAGGACCTCGGCGGGATCTAAAGGAGGGTCCTTCAGGGCAGTGCTTGCTCTTCTTCCTCTTCTTCTGCTCCTTCTTCCTCGGCCACCAGTGCACTTCATCCTCGTTGTTGTTGGCTGCTGAGGAGCAATTTCGAGAGTTGTTGCTGTTGTTATTATCATGAGAAAAATAAACACAGACGGGAAACACACGAGCGATGGGGCGAGAGGGAGAGGGAGAGGGAGAGATGGGGGTGTAGATGAAGAGAGACAGAAAACTAATATTTTTCGCAATAAAACAGCAGCAGCACCAACAACAACGACAACAACATACAGCAGCAGCAGCAGCAGCAGCTCCATGAAATATTTTCTGCTGGACCAAATGATGCTCCGCTCTGGAGTCAAGTAATTGTTTGTTGTTGTTGTTGTTGCTGTTGTTGTTATCCTTTCAGCTTTTGTTATAATCGCAGTTCTTGTTCTTCTTTTACTTGTCCTCCTCTTAATTTGCTGTTGTTGGGTTCTCGTTGTTGTTGCCGCTGCACTCGAGTGCAGCTGCCCGCAGCGCTGATGAGAATTAAAAACAACTACAACTACAAAAAGAACGACAACAAGAACAATCACTTTTGGGACACAAGGACATTTAGCACTCTTGCCCTATCGTTGTTGTTGTTGTTGTTCTTGTTGTAAATTTGCAAAAATTATTTATATGCAAAAATATTTGCTCATTTAGAGAGATCTCGTCGTTCTGGCTCCGATTTTGCTGCACTCGAGGAGCTTCGTTTGCAGCATGAGGAGACCCCAGGACCTGGCCAGGACCCGCTGGAAGTGGGGATTTCGCAGAAGGACTTTCCACATCCTTCTTTCCCTTCCTTCGTCCCCTCTTCCCCCTCATTTCCAGCGCCACTCCACTCCTTTCCTCATTCACTTGGCCATGCCGAGTGAAACAAAAACAACATTGGCCTTAATTAGGGACGGAGGGAGACGGCTTTGTTGTTGTAATTTTTATCCAACTATTCGAGGTGGTCGTTGTTTTTTCTGTTGTTAGTGTGTATTTATATTGCGTTTTCAATATTTCAATTTAATGAAAGTTTGCTAATATTTCCACATGGGCGCCCAAAGAGTGGGAGCGAGGGACAGAACGGGGGAGGGGAAGGGTGGGGGAGGGAGATGGCAATATCGAGCATGTGTGCGGGGCGAGCGCTTATTGAACATTTCAATTGAAACGGATATCCTTTTGACTGCTTTTGCCATCCGCTGCTGCCGCTACCGTTGCTGCTACTAAAATCCGCATCATCTCAGTCGCTAGCAGAGTGTGTGTGTGTGTGCGAGCGCCATCGATCGCCTATGTGTGAGTGCGGACGTGTGTGTGTGAAAAGTTGGCGACAATCGCCATTGGCAACAAGTATTCAAAAACATGCTCGCATGCTCGATATTAAATCACATTCGATTGCGTCCGTCCGTCCGTCTGTGTGCGTATTTGCTTTGATTCGTGTGCTGCTGATATTTATTTATTATTTACCTTCAACTCCATCTCCATCTCCGACTCCCCCAGCCCCCTGCCTTTTCGCTCCTCCATCGCTTCGGCCTTGCCAACTTCTCTCGCTCCCACTCTCTCCCTGCTGATATCCTTTCGCACTGCATACACATGTCCTTGTTGTCCGTGGCAACATCGAAGGCAACTGCTACAACAACAACAACAACAGCAGCTGTCACTTCGACAAGAACAACTATCACTTCGACAGCAACAACATGGTTGGCAAATATTTAGTTATAGACACAAAATTTAATAAATCCGAATGCGCTGCTGCCGCCTCTGTCGCCGTACCCACGAAAACCCCCCTCCCCCCCCTCTTCCGACGTCTCTGTCGCCGCCTCGCCGTGGCCCACGGCTGTTGGGCGAGCAGAGCAAATTTTAATATCGCCCGATTTCGATAATGAAATCCGTTTGATGCATTTTTCGACCCACTCCACGCCTCTCACCCTCGCTTTGCCTCTCCGTCCCTCCCCTTTCCGCCTCCTGCCCGTCGCCCTCCAATTGCGCTTTGATTTGGCCGGACTTGGTGAGAGACGACGAGCTCTTGTGGCGCCGAATTCATCCTTTTTCAGCCCGCTCGCAGGACCTTTTTCCTCGAAAAGGGAATAATAATGATCTCGGCTCTGGGGAATTTTGTCGAATCTAAATCTGGCACAGAATTAGTTCAAATAATTCCCAAAAATTGTCGGCACATTCCCTTCGATATTCCGAAATGCCTTCCTAATTTAAATTTTCCTCAATTTCTGGATGATTTTAATGTTTTACAGACCACATTTCGATTTGATACGATTCCTTCAAATAAAATATAAAGAGATTTTTGTTCTGGTGTTTCATACAGTTTTCTTAATTACATCAATTGGTTTCAGTTTCCTTTCAATTAGAGATTTGATAAGAATTCACTTCTTGTCTATTTGACTGGAGCCAGAACTTGGAAAGTCACGTTTTCGCGATCGAGGCACGTTTTCGTACCGAGGCAGACAGGGAGGTAGTGAGAGAGAGAGAGAGAGAGAGGGAGAGTGTGTGAGACTGAGACTGAGGCAGAATTCGGCATTATTTCGGATGGGGAGCGAGGGACGGGAGGAAGAGGACGAGAGATGGACATTTGATTGCAACCACAGAACCACCGACTGCAACATGTGCAACAGAGACAACAACAATGTCCATAAATGCAACCAGCCAACTGCGGGTGAGACAGAGAGAGAGAGAGAGAGGGCGAAGCACGTTGCGGAAATTTCTTTTTCTGACCTTTTTGGCTTCGATTGAAATTTTTTGGGGATTTTTCCAACGCCCTTTTTATGGTCCCCACAACTTTTTCGCTACAATGTGCCTTTTGCCATTTTTGGTCTAAATTGTTCTGTAAAAAATGTCATTGTTTTTCTCTCCCCACACTTTTTGGCCGCTTCCTGTCCGTGACCCGCTGATCGCGTCCTGCGCTGCCGCATCTTCCGTTTTTGTTGTTGTTCGAGGTGTGATTGTTTTTGTTGAGTTTTCGTTATTGTTGTTATTTTCGTTGTTGTTGTTGTTTTGTTATTATTGTTGTAGTCTCGGTCATCGCCATCTTCCGCCGTCATCGGCTTTTGTGTTGTTGTTTGGTGTTTTCTACTCCTTGTTGTTGTCAACATTTAATGCCAACATATTGTTTTCCAGCAGTGGTACAACAACGAAAACACCATCACAACAATAACAACAACAACTACAGCAACAACGTCGACAATAGGAATCGATGGTGCAACAACAAGAACAACAACAGCAACAAAAACGCTCAAATTCAAAGCACGATTTGAAGCTTCAGCGCGAACGAAACGAACGAACGCAGCTTCCGTTCGAGTTCGGGCTATTTGTTGTTGTTGCTTTTGTGTTGTTGGCATTTAGTTCTGCCATTGTTTCCGCTGCTGCCCCCCGCTGGTTCTGTGTGGGTTCCAAGAAATATCATCACTTCGTTGCCGTTTGATTTTCATTTCAAAATAAATTCAATTCATGTTTCGTTTGTTTTTCCCGAAACTATTTGTTTTTCTGATTACCGAAATGTTTTCATTGTTGTTGTTGTTGTTGTTGTTGTGCTCGTTGTTGTTGTTTCCTATCGGCCGTCAACAGGATTATTGCACACCATCGATATCCTTGCCCGTTGTCTCTAAATGGGGTTTTTTCCAACTCCTTTCCAATGAATTTTGAGTTTTCAAATATTTCCAACTCTCTCTCTCTCTCTTTGGAGTTTTCGCCATTGTCCGATTTTCGATATGGCCAAGCAGTTTATTTCAATAACAGATCCCGTCGTTTCGGGGCTTTGGACAGAGGCGAAGGGAGGCAGAGGGAGGAAATCGAGAGGATTCGGGCCAAGTCGATGGCTCGCTTTGGCGCGGCAGGAATCGCATTGAAGCTGAAGCGAGCATTGAAAAAAAATTGAAAAAAATTGCAACGAGTCCAGGTGGAGGAATTCGCTGCTGTCGCCGTGTCCTGTCGCCACCTGCCATGGGAGCGAGGCATCGACCAATATTTCATCGAGCATTTGCTCTGGTCTGGACGCGATGTTGTCGTCATTGTCGCATATTTCTGGCAAATTAACGCAGTTTTTGGCAAATTTTCCACCCTCGCAATCTGCGGCCAATCGCAGACCGACGGGCGCCAATTAAAAGCCGTTCAATTAATTATATCGGGATATCGAGATCGCGCGACCTCGCGGGACGCCTGTGTCCTATTTCGCGCCTCGCTTGATCTAATTTACGAAATACCCCCAGGAACAACAACAACAACAACGACGACGGCACAACCCCTGCCACGCCTCGCCGTCGTCGTCGTCCTTAATCCCTCAGCCGGGCGCCCGACGACAGGCGACAGGCGACAGCGACGCAGTCGACCGCGAGGTCCATCCATCGACTCCTTTGTCGATGTGTGCGCACATCCATGTAGGTGTGTGTGTTTGTGTGCGTGTGTGTGTTTGGGCTGAACAGCGGCGATTTTTGCGAGATTTTTAATTTTTGATTTTTGAAATTTTCCGCTCTTAAAATAATTAAATCTCGCATTAATTATGCGATCAATTTATGCATCGGTGCAGCCGCGGCCCCGACGGAGGCAGCAACCATAGCAGCAACAACGACGACAACAACAACAACAACAGGAACAACGTCGAGAGAGCCTCAACGCTATCAGATGTTGGTGGCGCAGCTGCAGCAATGGCAGAAATTATGAAATTAAAATAAATAAATAAATGGACGGCGACACGAAGGCAAAATATTGTTCCAGGGAATTCATCACTGACAGCGGCCGAGCCCGCCTGCTGCTGCTGCTGCCGTTGCTGCTGCCTTTGCCGTTGCTGCTGGTGATGGATCAGCAGCAGGAGCAGGAGCAGCTCCAGCAACAACAACAACCACATCCAGCCCCTGACATCGACTGCAGTCCATATTTTGTTGTTGTTTCAAAATGTTGTTACGGCTGCTCTTGTTGTTGGCTGTTGTTGCCTGTCGTTGGCTGTTGTTGCCTGTTGTTCTTGTGGCTCATCTCGTTGTTGTTGCTGCTGTTGTTTTCGTTGTAAGTTTGGCCTCATCCGAATGACATTTTGTCTTCGTCACTCTGGCTGTCAAAGTTGCCAACTTGTCGTGCCGTTGATCTAGATGTTGTTGTTGTTGTTGTTGTTGTTGCACTCTGGTTGCTGTGACTGTTGTCAGCAGTGTTGGTGTCGCTGGCTTTGTTTCTGTGGTGGAGAAATAAAACTTTTTCAGCATTCAGAAAATCCAAAACACGCCACGACCTGCCCCATGGTTGTTTCATCAAGGACGACCGATCGATTTTAGTACGGCAAATTCACATGCAATTAAGGGTGTTAATGGGAAATGCATTTTGGATGCGGGCCTGACGGTGCCGTCAGCCCTCAGAAGTCGAGACCTTGCCGACACCTTCTGTCGGTGCCGATGCCGATGCCGATTGAGCGACTGATGAGAGCAAAATGGAAGCACAAAGCGAAATCGACGGCCTGGGCTCGAGTTCCCGACCACCCAGGGTAAGAGAGAGCGGGAGTTCGGGTGGAGGTCGGCGCTAATTAACGGTAATTTCGCTCCCCAAAGTCCTCAATCAGCTCAGGATCGAACCCACCAAACGCGCCCACCTCCAGCTCCTCGTGCATCCTCGGTAACGTGAGACAATCGGTGGCGTCCATTCGAGGATGTTCGGGCCGCTCATTTGCGATCGCCGGACGCGACAAAGCGAGCGAAATCCGGTGGCCCGCGGCGACGACCGGGCAAAAACCAGGTCCATGTCGATGGCGATGGCGATGGCGAAGGCGATGCTGTCGACGGCCAGGACATCGGGCGCGGACAGCTGCGACAGGGAGAGAGGGAGGGCGAGGGCGAGCTCGGAACATCCTTGTGCCTGGGCTCGGATTTTAATTAAAATAAAGCAGCAAACAAGTGACTGCAGCGATGTGGGAAGAGGTGGAAGAGGCGAGAGGACCGACGGGACGGGACGGCACGGAGATGAGACGTTTTACACAATTTAATTAATGTCCTTCGTTGTGTATTTATGTCGCCTCTCGAGATGATGCGCTCCGCATCATTTGTTGCCTCTCGATTCTCTCGTGCCTTCCTCCTCTCCTCTCTTTTCCCCGACTCTCTCTGGCTCTCTCTCTCTCCCTCTCTCTCCCTCTCTCTCTCTTTATCGTGTTGTCGACGTCATTCTCGTCCTCGTCGTGCTCATCGTTGGTCATATGTTCCGGCTCGAGTGCCCCACGGAGCTTTTCTTTTATCTCCACGACACGCACTCCTCTCCCTCTCCCTCTCTCTCTTTCTCTCTCACCCTCTCTGTCTCTCCCTGCCTGCCTCTCACTGCTGCCTGGCCATCTCTGTCCCTGATCAAGCCGTCAATGCTGTGGGCTGGACTTTGATTGAAAACCGAAACGTGCTCTGGAAATCCATCAAAATTTCATTATTTTCCAGAAATTTCACTCGCCTCTCCCTCTCGCTCTCTCTCTCTCTCACACACTATCTCTACCCGTCTCCCTCTCTCGCCCTCCCGCTCTCTGTCTTTCATTTACTCACTCACGATCGCATCGCTCTGGCTGCCTGGCTGCGACGACCCGCCTCCTTTGAAGGACTGCAGCCGGAGCTACTATTTGAGGTCTTCATAATTTGAGCATCGCATCGCACCGCATGACCAGGCATCGCATCATCATATCACATCCAGCCCCGTCCCCGTTCCCCGACCCCCGACCCCGCCCCTCGCTTTATTTACATGCATGCAAAGGAGCCTCCGGGCGTCTTTCGTTCACTCGCTCGGCCGTTCGTTCGTTCGGAGGATGGAGGATCTGGTTCGGCTTTTGTGCTGCTCGAAACTCAATATTTCGTTGCAGCCCCTCTGCCCAGGGGCCGTGGGGGTTCGGCAGGACACACAGCAGCAGCATCTCACGCATCTCATCCTGGGCTGGGGCTGGGGCTGGTGCTGCGGCTGGTGCTGGGTCAGGGGGCGGCTCTCGGTTGCCGGTTGTTTGAGTTCATTTTGAGAGGTTGTGATTTTGTGTTTGACATGTTTTAATTAATTTCTTATGCTGCGGCGAAGGCCGTCCATCGGACGAGGACGAGGACGATGGTGGAGAGAGCAGGGCAGGGGAGGCCGATTGCTTTTCGCCAGAATTGCCGATGGGGAACCCGAGGACGGCGACGGCGACGGCGATGACGGGGGGAGTTTTAATTTTCACAATAATGCGTCGAGCTCCGAGATTAGAAAATCGTGTAAATCAAGCGCAGGAGGTGGGCAAAGGGCGATGAGGGATGGGGGCTGGGGGAACCCGACCCTGGTTGACGAGCGGCGATGACGAGTTATGAGGGCCATCGATTGGGGTGGAGATGGAGAGATTCGGGGAGGCCGGGGAGACCGGGGTTCGTTCATGGGGTCCATGGGGGAGAAGGCGGCAGGGGTGAAGGATCGACGTAGCGAAATCGCAGCCTGATTGGGCTTGGCTCAGCCCCGAACTTCGAACTACCATCGTCTCTCTTCCTCCGCTCTCCTCCTCCCCTTGTCGGCCATCAGCCTGATGAACATGGGTTGATCTCCCGACAGGACGAGGGGCCTTTGACGAGCGGAGGTCGATCTTGAAGCGCCGAAACTTGGCGAGTGTGTGGGGTTTTCCAAACCATTGATTCGAACGAAGGACGTTGGCAACATCGACATCGACGCCGACATCGACATCGAAGCCGACATCGACACCGACATTCTCCAGGGCGAAAGTTTCGCGAGCTCTTCTTCGCGACTCGATGGATGGATTTTCGACAACTAATCGAATCCCGATGGGAGCCGAACCCAGGCGTCACGAGTCCGGCGCGGTCGTCGCTGGGGGTTGGCGTTGCCGTCGGCCAAGAGTCCGGCGCGGACGTCGTCGCCATGCCGACTGCGGTAACGCAATTATCCGGGGAAAAACCCGCGGAAAATATGCACGTAAAAGCAATTAAAAAACTTCTCGCCACCGAGCGAAAAAACCCGGCTCAAAATCGAAACCGGGC
This sequence comes from Coelopa pilipes, assembly GCA_947389925.1. Classification (NCBI taxonomy): domain Eukaryota; kingdom Metazoa; phylum Arthropoda; class Insecta; order Diptera; family Coelopidae; genus Coelopa; species Coelopa pilipes. The sequence goes on from OX376699.1 coordinate 7,412,607, forward strand.
GAGAGAAAAAATTGCAGAGAAAATCGAAAAAAAGTAAGAGACAAAAATGAATAAACTTATAAAAAACACCAAAAAAAAAAAGAATTCAGAAAATTTGGAAACAAAATCGGAAAATTAAAAGGAAAGTAGTGCAAAAAAAATCGTGACTTCGTCATATAGAGCGAAAAAATTGGCGAAAGCGAGAGAGTGATATGGTGGAAAAAATACTCGGAAAATCGCGGGAAAACGTGAGATGAAAATTGCGTTAAGCAAATCGAGTTTTCCCGCTAATTCGGGATATAAACTGTGCAGTGACTGGAGGGGTGGCGAGTCGCGGGGATGAGAAGTGGATAAGGGGGTGCGCGTCGAGGAGGGGCTGCAACTGCAGCCGGAGTGATAGGACGACATCCTGGCAGGCAGGCAATGCGTTTTATGTTCCACACACGCACACCGACAAATGCCGTGGGCCGGCAGTTCCGCCTGGTCACGTTGGCCGTGCATGTTTGTGTCCATAACTCAGTCAGTCACTCCCACACATACACACACACACACACACACACAGACACAGACACACACGCATACACAGACCCTAACTCACATCCACGCCCCTGCCATGTTTCAAAATTCCAAATGCTCATATTTGAAGCCTCGCTTTCCTGAGCCGTTCGTCGTCCACCGCCGTTGTCCGCCTTCTCGTTGCTTTTTGATACTCCATCTTCCTGCCTGTCCCTCCCCCTCGCACTCTCTCCCTCTCTCTGGACCGCTCTTCGTCTTCCTCTCACCCTCTCCCTCGGCCCTGGCGTGGGCTCGAGTGAGTTGGCTGAATTTCCGTGCATTAAGCTGCGTTTAATGCCTTTCGCCGCCTCCGCGACGTCCCTCGAAGCCCTCATCGTCTCCACCCTTGTGCCCTCCTGTCCTCCGATCCTCGCCCCGACAGCTCGGCAGCGACATTAATCACTTTGATGCATCGAAAAGTTGAGTCGACTCGAGTCGAGTGGAGTCGTTCGATGTTGGAGCCAAGGCTGCGGCTGCGGCTCCGGCTGCGGCTGCAACCGAGGCGACGGGACTTGAGGACTCTGAGTGGATTGCATTGCAGCACATCACACCCAGAGGGCGGGCACCACATGCATTACCTTCGCCTAACCCCGCTCCCCGAGCCTCGTCCTAGCCCCAAACGTGGCTCGCGCGGCGTCCTCGGCGTGCGTCGTGCGTGGGACGCCACAGAACTTTGAAAAATTGAATACTTCGAAGGGTGCGCCGTCCCTCTCGCACTCCGTCTCCGTCGCCATCCGTCCCTTGCTGCCCTTCACCTCCTTGTATCTGTCCACTATCTTTCAATTTTCCCGCTCTCCCTCCTTCTCTCTCTCTTTCTTCGACTTTCTTCCCACTTCTTCAACTTTGCTCGTGCCTGCATGAGTTGCCAGGAGACAACATCGAAGGGAAGTTGTTGTTATTGTTGTTGTTGTCGTTCTTCTTCTTCATTATCGTCCCCTCACAATGTTGTTGCGTTGGTTCTAGTTGTTGTTTTAGTTTCTTCTGCCGCTGCAGGTCGTGTGTTCGCAGTTGCACATAATGTTCTTATGGTTGTTGCTTTGGCTGTTGCTGTTGTTGTTGTTGCTTGCATTGGCTCCGATACGGATGACGTTGGGATATGAAAGATTGCCAGCGGTTTAGGTAACAGCAATTCAAGGATCCGGATTCAAGGATGACGCCGAGAGGGGGTGGCAGGCGAATTAGCATGGGATCGAGCGATGCGGTCAGGGTCCGGGGACGGCAGCCGTTGACGGAAAGTGAGCGGGACCGACGAAAGTAGGGCAGCGCCAAGGGGACCGAAAGAGATGGAAGATATCGGCAGCAGAAAATATTGTTGGATTCGGATGAAGGACCAGGATCGGTGGGCTTGAATTCAGCAATAAATTGAAACTTTTTTGGGCAAAAATTGCAGTAGAAATTAAATATACAATTTGTTTCAAAAGAGTCTGAAACAATATTAAAAAGTCGACAAAAATTGCGAAAATACTTCAAAGCAATTCTAAACAACCTACACAAATAATATTAAATTGATTCTAAAATTTCAGAAAAAGCAAGTACGTTTCAAATGCCTTAAAAAATAAAGAAATTTGATTCAGAAATTGGAAAAATAAATGTTGGTAATAATTCAAAAAATGTCAATCAACTTAAACAACGATTAGGAAATGCATTAAACAATTGGGAAAAAATTAAAAACATCAATCCATCCTAAACCTAGGCAAATAATTACAAATGTATTGAATAATAAAAAAATAATATAAAAATATGTAAATAATTACTTGAAACATTTGTAAAATTAATTCACACAACTTGAATAAATAAAAAATTTATTTTTCAAATTTGGAAAGGGAACGTGAACACCTTGCCAAAAAAACTGTATTCAAAAATAAATTCTCTGAATTCCTCTCCCGATTCCCATTGCGCAGCCACGGCCCAACATCGACTTCTTCCTCGTCCTCATCAGTTCTGCCTGTCATGATCCCTTCGTCGCCCCATCGCCCCCATGGGTCCATCGCCGCCTTTGTGCACATCATCAACATCAGCAGGATCTCACCTCATCATCTGCTGCCGGTGCCGGTGCCGCTGCCGCTGCCCACTCGGCGCCCACATCATCAACAACTCGCATCGATGGCGAGTCCGCCAGATGACGCAAACCATACTCCGACCACTCTCTCTCTCTCTCTCTCTCTCTCGCACGCAGGCTCCATCCAGCCCCCTGCCTGTCCTTTTCGGTCCCTCCTCAAACGCCCGGTCTCTCCTCGGCTCCCTCTATCGCCCATTATTTCCTTCCATCGCCCTTTATTCAACCGACTCCGGTCCCTCCAGTTCCTCATATTTCATCGGCTCGTTCTGCAGATCCTTCCCACAGACATCGTTGCCTCGATTCTCGAATCATCGCCCGTCCCCCAAACCAATTCGGTCCCTGGCTCTTCCTAACTCACAGGCTCCTTCTCCGTCTCTCTCTCATCCGCCCCCTGCTCCCCAGCTGCATCACGTCGTCCCCATCTTCGTCCTCACTGGCGACTTCGCTCCTTCCTTTCGCTCACTCTAGCGCTCGTCCTCGCCTCGCCCTCCTCGCCGGCCCTGGGCATCAGGTGTCTCGAGTGCAGCGAATCTCAGTCAGCCGGGCCTCGGCGACGACCCCAACAACGCCCGATCGAAGTCCCGGCGAAATTGCACTTCGTGCCGGCCCCCACCGAACCCCACCCAGCCCAGACCGACCCCCTCGATCCCTGGGCTGCCGTCGTTCGTTCGGTCGCTTCGCAACGTCAGACGGTTTCCACGTCTCATCCGCAACTTGTGGCTGGCATCGTCGAGGACCGAGACAGGCAACAGAACACCAACAACGGGAGCAACACGAACCACGAGGATGGCAACGACGACGATGACGACAGGGACAACGAAAACAGCAACAACAACAATGTCGGCTGCATATCATGGCAACTCACGAGGCTCTCCCGAAAAGCAATTGCTGAAAGCATTTTTCAATATCGCAGCACTATGCGGCGATATCCCTTGCATCCTTTGAGTGTGTGCCGCAGTCTGCGAGTGAGCGGGCGAGAGAGTGAGTGAGCATGAGTGTGTGTGTCTCGCTCACCCCATCTCACACACCATAGGCAGCCGTGTGGGCCTGGGATACTGAGAGTGGGGGCGCTCGTGGATCTCTGAAGGAAAAAACCAATAAAATGTGAGATGAAATCCATAATGAAAGCAAACAATTTGTAGACAGGCGGATCATCATCATCCACAGGATCCTTTCGTCCTCCCTTTGGTTCTCCCTCTCAGCCTCCTTCCGTCCGCATTTCAGTCTTCACTTTCGACCTTCTCTCCTCTGCCCGTGCCCCCTTCTTGCGGTCGGCAACACTTACAGGCGGCACAGATGCAGTCGTCGTCATCATCGTCGTCGTCGTCGCCGTCGCCTCCCGTTCGATTGTTGACGACGTCGTCCCTGGGCCGCCGTTGCGTCCCCGCCCAAGGATCGTTGGTTTTGAAAGGAAGCTTCCTTCAAACCTCCTTCACTCACTGACTCACTCTCACTCACTCTACCAACTCTCATTCGCTCGTCTCTCTTTCTTCTCTCTCCCTACCCAACTCTCTATCGTCTCCCGCTCCCAAAATATCCTTCACTCAATTTCCGCACCCTGAAGCGTCGTCAAATGAACGCACATCCCGTGTGTTCTTCATGTTTCAATGTCTGTCTCCCTCCCGCTCTCTCGTTGTCTCCCTCTATTCTGTGGTCCTCCCGCTCCACCGCCATCCTGGCTGCATCCTTTGACTCGCTCCGCCTCGGCTTCCGTGGAACTTCCCGCGCTGTCAACTGCAGCGTTGCCAGAGACTAATTATAAAATTTTTGATTTCCCCCGAGGATCACGACCGGCACCGGGTCGGAGTTGCAGACGGCGAAGGCGAAGGCGAAGGCGATGGCGACGGCCTCGGGTTCGGTCTCGGGCTCGCGTCCGCACAGTCAGTTCGTGTGTGTTGGTGTGGAGACGTGTTGTTTTTGCTGCCGTTGCTGCCGCCTCAATATGCATGCAATCTGCATTCCTTTGTGGCGCCGTCGAGTTGAAAATTAGATTTTTGCACCCCTCGCCTCGGCTCCTTCTTCCTCTCTCTCTCTCTCTCTCACTCTCTCTGTCTTTTCATCATCATCGCCGCCTTTTTCCTCGCCCTCCTGCCCCCCGCGCCACTCCTTCCCGGCCCCTCGAAGCCGCAAACATTTTTGTTGCCGGCGCAAAAATTCCGCAGTTTCTTCCAACGCTCGTCCTTGATGCTGGTGCCACTGTTGTTGTTGTTGCTGTCGCTGTCTTGTTGCCATTGTTTTTCATCGTTTTCGCGTTGTTGTTGCACATGTCGCTGTTTTCGCTGCCACCATTACTGTTGCTGCTATTGTTGTTGTTGTTGTTGTCGGTGGCTGGGGTCCCTTTTGTCGTCGTCGTCGACGTCCTCGTCGTCGCTCGGTTTGTCTCTTCATTAGTTGCCGAAATTCACAACTCATCAGCAGCACTTGTGGCAGCAGCGGCGGCCGCGCCAGCTTTGGCGGCGTCGACAGTGTTGGCGGCAACAGCATTGATGATTGCAACAACAACGCTGGCTGCAACAACATCGATATCGCTGCTCAATGTGGCGTTTTATGCGATTTCCTCGCCGCTTCTGTCGCCTCGTTGTTGTTGCTGGCGGGTGTCCTCCAGGACTTCGTCGCCCGCCGTCGCCCGCTGCAGTGGCTCTGGCGTCGTTCGCTATAGTTGTTGTTGTTGTCGTTGTTGTGGTGGTGTGAGCGGGAGGGAGCGACGACACGAGTCGCCGTCATCGGTCGATCGAGGTTCGGCGTTCGATTCACGTTCTGCTATCGTGGCCTGTCCTCGGTCGCCCGCCGACGGTCGGCATCGCCAGCCGCTGGGTCGTCGACTGCCCTCCGAGGGATCGAGTGGAGCGACGGAAAGGCAGAGGCGAGCGTTCGAAGCGAAATGGAACGAAATGGAACGAAATGAGTGGAAGAATCAAAAACAAATAAGCGACGAAACGTAATGAATTCGAAGGATGCGGCTGTCGTCGCGGCCAGGACATGCATTCGGAATGCTAAAATCTCGCTCAGGGAACAGGACGAGGGCTTCCTTTCGGGGAATTGAGGGAAAAAGACGTGAAATGAGATATTTTTGAATGGAAGTCCTGAAAAAATGACTTCAATGAAGGAGGGTGTACCACGGAAAACTTCAAGAGATCCCACTTTAAGGAGGAGATTGCGAGAGCCTTTCATCGCCGCCATATCTCCCTCTCCCTCTCTCGCCCACGCTTTCATCCGCTCTCATTCGCCTCAGCTTGGTTTATTTTGCAGCCTAGGCGACCTTTGTTCTGGACTAACCTTTGTCTTCGTCATCAACATCTGCATTGATGTCGATGCTAGAGACACCTACATATCTCTGTTTCCCTCTATTCGTCCCCTCCCTCTCTCTCTCTGTCTCTCTCTCTGCGAGTCTTTGTCTTTGTCATCTTCTTTGTCCTCCTCGCTCTCTTGTTATAATCTGCAATTAACATAAAATTCATTCATTGGAAATGGCAACAAAGTGTGGACAATGGCAACGAAATCCAGTTGTTGCCATGGCAACATTCTATGGCAACATTGACAACAACAACAACAAGAACTAGAACAACAAGTATGAGAATGATAACAACAACAACATTGAGTAGAAACCAAATTCAATCACATCATCAGCTGCAACAATAGGGCCATGAAAGTCATCATTATCAGCGATGGGAAGACTGGCATCAGCAACAACAACAACAACAAGAACAACAATCACAACGACAACATCAACACGACGAAGAACAGCAACGAACCCAACAACAATGAAATCATCAAAATCAGCAACAACAGAGTCGTCATCGTCGCCCCATCCTTGACTCCGGCCGACCACACGTTTCGCCTCGCACTCGAATTCATCTTCATCGACTGCGGTCGAGCGTTGCCATTTACATAAAAGGATTCTCAACCCTCAGCGAGGCGGTCCAACCCCCAGCCTTCGCTCGAACCGCCCTCGATCCCAATGGACGCTCGTCCTGCGTCCTTCTTCTCGTCGGCGAAGTGGATTAAGAAATTGTTCTCATATAAATCTACATGCCAACCACAACAGCGGCAACAACAGCAACTACAACAACAACACTATCAAGGCGAACACCATTACTTTACAACAACAACACATGCACCATCATTCAACAACAACAACAACAACAGCAACAGCAGAGCCAACGATCAAGAGCAAGACCAAGACCGAGACGAAGGAGCGGAAACAGCAGCGGCTTCCGTTCGGCATGAATGAGTCGCTGAGTGTTTGAAGGCAATGGCGACGACGGCGGTTCCGGGGCGGGAGACAAAGGCTCTGGGGAGGCGGGCGGCGGGAGGCGGGAGACGGGTGGGGCGTGGCCGACGGGTGTCAAAAGCGGCCGCCGGACGACGCAGATCGAAGGAGGCGGCGGCGATTGGGGGTCAGGACGACGATCGGGCCACGGTGGTTGGAGCCCTTGCGGTTGCCGCGTGTACAACATTTTGTTTGCGATTGCTTCCTTCCTGGCCTTCCTTCCTCCTTACTCTTTCCTGCCCTCTGCCGTTCCCTTTTCGCCCCCTCCGGCCCACCAGCCGCGCTCCAACCACTCGATGCCCAAAAGTCATCAAGCAAATGGTCACCGTTTAGTCGAGCTCCACCGAGCGTGGATCCTGGCCGCCTGCCCAGGACGCCTCCTCCTGCCAGAGACTCGGGGTGCCTCTGTCTGTGCGTTTGTGTGGCTGGCCGTGCGGGCCTTTGAAGTGTCGCCTCGGTGGGCGTCCTTAATTGCCAAGGACTTTGGCGAAATGCCTTTCGTTTGGATTAAAATTGATTTCAATCAACGAATGGGCCACGACGACACGACAACAACAACAACAACGACGACGACGTGGAGAACAGGCAGAAGGAGCGGCAGGAGGCAATGGGGCGATTTCTCAATACAAAGTATTTACAAATTTTCCCCTCCACACCCACCTCACAGTTCGATTGAAAGTGAAAACATTTCAATTGATCGCCACTTGCCAGAGAATTGAATACAGAGCTTGTTACCTTGTTGTTGCTGTTGCTTATGTTGTTGTAATGACTGGGCAAATCGGTGGGGTTTGGGGGGTGGTGAAAATTAATTTCCACGTCAAACTGGAGGAGACGGGTTCCGCCTCCCTCCCTACCGCCCTCCTCCACCCTCCTCGAGCAGGGAAACGACGGGAAAATTGTCAAAATATTTTTTTGTTTCGCTACCGGTATCGCGAAGCAGTGGCAAAATGTGGAGTAGTTGTTGTTGTTTCTGTTATTTTGTTATTTTTGCCATGTTGTTGTTTTTGTCTTTATGTTGTATTTGTAATTTCGTATAGTTGTAGTGTTTATTGTTGCCTCAAGCCCCTGCTTCCGGTTCCGCTTCGGCGTTCGCCTCCCCCTGCCTCGGTCTGCACCTCGCAAAACATCGCCAGACACTCAAAATAATTACACACTTGCGACAGTTGTTGTTGTTGTTGTTGCTGTTGTTGTGCGTTGGGCGGAAAGGGTTGCCACCAATACAACTACCGGCGACGGCGACGACGACGACGACGCCGTGCAAAGGCAACAAGAGCAACAATATGGCGTTATTGAACAAAAACAACAACACTAGCAACACCAGGAGGAGCTCCAGGGACGCGAAGTGTTCACTTAACTTGATTGAATCCAGAGGGAAAAATACAAACCGAGCGAATGAGGGAAGAAGGCTGGTGGAGGCAAGCAAGGAAGGAAGGAAGGAAGGAAGTCCTTAACAGGAGCTGGCGAGAGGGGTTCGGTCCTGAGGTGGCAGGGGACACGGGAAATGGGACATAAAAATATTTCTCCCATTTCTCGTGTGGCATTTCAAGAAGACGACTTTCAATTGCGAAGAAATCGACGTGCCAAACTCTGATTCCGATTGTAAAATTCGATCCAAGTCGATCCAGGTCGATTTCTCTCCGTCGTTCTCCAGTCGTTGTCGCGCGATTTGCGGTGGCCGCCCAGTGCTGGCGATATCTCCAAGTCGGGCGTCAAATTAGCCTCCCGACGACCGCAAACCAGGGCCCTCGCTCACCCTCTTCGAACGACTTCGCGGCGGCAACGACGGCGACAACGGCGATGACCAGGACGAGGACACGTTGATGACGACAAGGACGAGAACAGGACCGTCTACCTCGCGGCAGCCGGCGTAAGAGACACCGACCGACCGCAACAACAACAACAACAACAACAGAAACAACTCGAACCCACACTGGCAAGACGTCGCCGTCGCTGCAGCCATCCATTCAGCTGTCCAACAGTCGCTCGGCCTCACTCCCTCTCCCTCCCTCCTTCGCTTTGACTCTCCCACCATATGTTTCGCCGTTTGACCGCCCGGTGTCCGTCCGTCCGTCCGTCTGTCCGTGTCGCTGTCGCTGTCTTTCGCCCCCGCCCTGCGTGTGCGCGCTTCTGACGTTGACAAATAATGAGCCGCAGGAATAAATGCAATTCTGCTTCTCATTTGCTGCTCCTCCTCTCCCTCCCCCTGGCCGTGTGTCCTGCTCGCTCGGACTCTGGTGAACTTGTCAAAATTGGTGCCACATCGCCGGACATGCACATTATTTGCACAGACCAGCAAGAACGACAACGACAACGACAACTAACGACATAAGGAGCCGCCCGAGGCACAGGAATTAGAATAAAATTCCTGCGAACGCCGGGAGGAAGGAAGGCAGGCAGAACGAAGAGGGTGCGGCGAGTGAGGGGCACCGGGGCCCGGGGCGTTTGAACAGGTGACTGGACAGACGGAGAGACAAGGACATGGACGTGGGGAGACGTTTGTCAGGCGTCCGAGGCGGGGGCGTCGCTGCAAAGACAAACAACAAATTGCAATTCAATTTCGAGGGAAAAAATATGTTAATCCCACTAATGGACTCGTCCTGCCCCACCTGCCGGCGGCGAAAGGTTCCCCCGCCTTCCAAGCGGGAGCCGAGGCCCTCGCCGAGACGATCACCTTCAGCTGGGCTCCTTGGAGTCCGCCTGGGTCCCGGGTCCCGGGTCCTGCGCCGTCGTCGCTGCTCTAATTGCCGTGTCCTTTGAGTAATGAGCGTCGTGGAGAAGGAGCCAGCAGAGGTTGGAGCGAGAGCAAGGGAGACCCAGGAGAGAGAGAGGGAGAGAGAGAGCGAGAGCGAGAGAGTGGGAAAGAGATGAACAGCGGGCGGATGGAATTCAATTCGTTTTCGGAATCAAATGAACCATTTTATGGAGGACGAGGACACGTTGATGACGACAAGGACGAGAACAGGACCGTCTACCTCGCGGCAGCCGGCGTAAGAGACACCGACCGACCGCTCGCCGGCTCGACCTCGGGTCCTCGCGCAATGCACGACGAGTCCCGCCCCGCCCCGCCGAGCCCCGAGGGCGCCGTGGACGCCGTCTGTCGGGGATGAAGTAGGAGTAGTTGTTGCAGGTGTAGTAGTTGTAGTTGTTGTTGCTCAAATTGTTGTTGTTCAAGTCGTTGTTGCAGTTGTTGTATCGTTTGTTGTTTCAGTCTCCCTCGCCTGAGTTGTTGGTCTGGTCGTTGTTGTTTCAGTTGCTCTTGCTCTTGTAGTACTTGTTGTAGTTGCCTTCATGATGATCGCTTTGCGGTCACACGACGGGGCCGTGGTCGCCACCCCTGTCGTCGCCGTTGTCGTCATCGTCGCCGTTGTCGCCACGCCTGTCGTCGTCCCGCGCCTTCTCCTGGCGACCAGAGCCGAGCCGAACGCTGAGTGCATTTTCTTGTTGCGCGAACGCATTCGCCGCCCGGCCTCCCCTTGGCCCGGCAGCCGTGGCGGCGGCGGAGCGAAATCCCATCAAAATGGCGGCCGAGCGCCGCGCATGCTGCCACTTGGGCTGCTTCCGGCTGCGAGCCGCAGAGCCGGCGGCCAGCGGACGTGCGGGGGCGTGGCCATTATCCTCCATCCCCCTCGCGCACTCTCCCTCATACTCCTTCTCTCTCTCTCTCTCTCTCTGTCCTCATCTCGCCGGGAGTTGATGCAAAATCCGTTGAAAGGTGCGAACACTTTGAAATTCCATGCAGGAAGACGGCGGCGAGCTGGCTACGGTCGCTGTTGTTGTTGCAGTAATACCAGATGATGTTTTTGTTGTTGTTGTTGTTGTTGTTGTTCTGGTGGTTGTTATTATTGTCGTGGTTGTTGTTGTCGTAAGCTTCATTTGGAAGCCATTCGATTACAAGGCGAGCACGTGCTGCTCCAGCTCCAGCTCCATCTCCAGCTCCATCTCCATCTCCACCACCATCTCCAGCTTCAACTCCGGCTTCGTCCGACTCCGCCACCGGCTCCTCGCTTCGATTTTATTGTCCGCACGCGGCGCCTGGACGCCAGGACTCTGGACGCCGCCACGCCCCCTCACCTGTTCCGCCCACCGCCCACCGCCCGACTGCATTCCTCGGCTGGAGCGCCGTAAATCAAACCATTAATGGGCGGCGATAACTTTAAGCGCGGACGTAAACGAAAACCCCGGCGTAAGGCGAGGGTCCAACGTGACGGCGGCGACTGAACGCAACGTAACGTGGCGGAAAATAACGTAACGCAACGCGATGCAGCCTCACGTGAGCGCCGTCGACCGGCGGAGGGTGCGGTCGGGTCGGGTCGGGTCGGGTCGGCGTCTGGCTCTCGGCTCCGGTGGGGTTGGGGCTCGCATTTGATGTGTCGCGATGCCATTCGGAAGTTGGTCAAAATTTTTACGATTATTCGCTCAATTGTTCGTCCATTCGTCGTGCCAGAGTCGGACGTCGGTCGTCGGTCGTTGGTCGTTGGTCGGCTGTGGGCAGCCGTGGCTGCCTGGATGGAAATTTTCGCCCCACTTTTATGTCTTCATCCACCGCAGCATCGGCGACGAAGTCGAGTCGAGTCGAGTCGAGTCCTTTGGCACCTGATCCTCGGGTTTATTACGTGGGAGCTGCGTGTGGTCGCGCGAATGTCCTGGATTTGCCATTTCGCGCCAAGGACCTCGCCATCAAACCTCGCCCCATCCGTCGACCCGCTTTCTCGGCATAATTGAATGGAATGGCGGCGAGCGGCGACGTCCTGCGGTCCTCTCGTCGTCGTCGTTGACGGCGACAGCCGGGCGTGCGCTCGAAGGATCGCCGGGCTTCATTGTCCTCGATTTCCACCCGACCTCGTTCGCTGCAACCACCTGGCCTCGACTCTGCTTTTCTCCCCCTTCCTCCCTCCCTCCCTCCCTCTCTCTCTCGCTCTCGCTCTGGCCCCCGTCGCCACAGGACACAGCAATTAAATTTGCATAAAATGTCCTGTCGCAATCGAAATCGAAATCGCAATCGAAATGAAATGAAATGTTTTCGCAACGAGTCCTCGTTGTCGAGTCGAGTCGACAACAAGCGGAGTCCCAGAGGAAGCTGCTGTTGTTATCGATGTTGCTGCTGTTGCGTGCCAACCACCTCTCCCTCTCTCTTTTCCTCTCCCATCCACACTCGTCCCTAATCGACTTGATTATCCTTAGCAATCGGCACCTTCGTCACCTGCTGCTGATCGCTCGTGTTGCTGTCGTTGTTGGTTGACTCATTGTTGTTGTTGCAGTTGGTCTCCTGTCGACAATGATGACGATAATGTTGTCGTTATTGTCGTTATTGTTGTTGTTATTGCTCCTCTCACTATTCGATTGCTGCGTTGTTGCTGCTGATGATGAAATATTTAAATAATAAATTGTTAACAACGAGCCCATTGCTGTCGTTGTTGTTGCTGGTGGCGTTGTTGTTGTTGTTGTTGCAAATGTGTTTTTTGTTGTGGAGTTGTTTTTGTTGCTTTCACTTGCCAGTTGTTGTCGGACTCCGCCCCCGGCCGCCGCGCCCACGCCCACCTGTTGGCGCTCGAACAACATTCGCTGGTTCTAACTCTCTCCCTCACTCCCTCTCTCTCCCCCTCTCTCTCAACCCGCCTGACTGCTGGTTCGTGCTGGAGCGTGTGGCTGTGTGCGGGCGCGTGTCCTTTTAATAGTTGCTCATACTTAATTCATGTTCCTTAACTTCGCTCGTCGACTCGTGCGTGCGCGTGACAGGGAGTTCGTGTGCGTGCGTCCTCCCGTTTGTGTGTGTGTGTGTGTGTGTGCGAGGCCGTTGTTGTTGTTGTTGTCGTTGTAATAAAGTAATGTTGCCGCCTTCTATTCATCGTCCGCGCCACACGACGCCACGCCCTCTCGCTCACGATCCGTCATCGAACTCGAAGCGTTGCCGGCTCTCCCTCTCTCCCTCTCTCTCTCTCCTTCTCTCTCCTTCTCTCTCTCTCCCTCTCTCTATCACTTTTCACTCCCCTTCACTCAACTAAACTCTCACCTTCCCTCTCCCGTTCCTTCTCTCTCTCCCTCAGGCCGTCTGTCGGCTGTCGTTTTGGGAATAATTCCATGCCTTAATCGCCATTAGCGTCCGTTTAGCATAATGGGTTGGTTGTTGTAACTCCAGCTGTGGTTGTTGTAAATTTAGAGTGTTTTCGAGAAAGGGACGGACGATTGAAAGGCGCATGAGATGGAATTGGTGGCAATCAAGGAAGAGCAAACGCAATTTCTTCAATTTTTGAAAGGACAAAAAAAAAATACGTTGGATATTTTACTGGTTGTTGATTAGATTTTAAATTATTATCCATTTCAGATTTTTCTTCTTAATTTAAAAATTTGTTTCTCATGGTTCACATATCAAAATTTTTTAAGCATTATATTATTTCATTAAATGATTCGCAACAATTCACTTGCGGTCGTTGCCTGTTTGAAATCGCAGTTTCCGCTGAAATGTTGCTTCAGAAAAATCGTATCCGGAACCACTGAAAATTTATAAAAATTACACAAATTACAACAAGGCGTCCACACCCACGACCCTTCACTCGGTCACGCGACGGGCCTCCAAACGACCCCGAAGGCAATCACAAAATCACGGGCAAAAAATTAAATTAAACACAACAAACCACGATGACGACGATGGCGAATAACAGCAGCAAACTAGTGGAAGACCAGCAACAAAGCACAACAACAGCAACAACAGCGACAGGAAGAACACAAACAACAACGCGGGCCAGCAGATAACAAAAGCTCGCCGCCAGAGGGCGCCGCAGCCGGGCGAGGACTCGCGGCCAGGGGACGCGAGAGCGGGACGACAAAAGCTATTTCGGCCCCTGGCTGGCTTTTAGGGCCGAGTGCCTCTGACAGCAGGGCTTTTGCCACGCCCCCCTTCCTCCCTCCGCCCCCATCGCCACTCGACCTGCCCGGGCCCCTCAACCCGCCGTCGGCCCGGCGATGCTGCTGATGCTGCTTTTTTCGGTCTTTGTTTCTGATGTCCTGTTGATGCTGATGGTGTTACTTATGTTGTTGTTGTTGCTATAAATGCTGTTGGCTTTGGTGAATGTTATTGGCGCTGCTTGTGTAACCAGCACACGCACACCTTCACCACACAAACACACACACACACGCACGCACGCCGCACGCACACCTCTGGCTGTCATGTTGACAGAGTTCGACAGGTGTCCGTTTACATCATTTTAATGGAGTCGAGTCGACAGCGCGGGCCAGAGCGAGAGCGAGAGCGAGAGCGAACGGGCTCGAAAGGATCAGAGTGAAAGGGAGGGAGAGGGCCGGGTGAGTGAGAGAGGGCGATTGAGAGCGAGGCGCTTAAAATTCCATTATGTAATCAAAGTTTTGCCTCGGTGCTGATTGGGGTCGCCGGGCCAAGGGACGTGGGGCGAGGGCGAGGGCCGACATATGTTCGTGGCTGGATGTGACATTTTTACCAAGAAAAATAGTTATTTTGGGAAAAAGTTCCCAGCGACCGGCGGGGCTTCCACGGACGAACAGACGGACGGACGGACGGACGGACGAATGGACTGGGCTTGTGTGAAGTCCCTGATGTCCCTCGCCTCGAGAAAAGTTCGCCGAAATTTCCTCAAGCTGTCGACGACGTGTGGCTTTTTTTCCCCGGTCACGCCCGAAAAGTCCTCGAACAAAACCTCGCCTCAATCTTCCACTTCTCAACCTGTCCTTAAAAGTTCCACAAGCGCCCAACGAATTCCATTTCATTCGACGACGATTTCGCTTCCCTCTCCCTCTCCCTCCTCCTCTCGCCAGGACCTCCCGGGCCGCGTTATTAACGACCATGCAAAGTGTTGCCACTCAATCCTCGGCGACTTCGACGTGGCGTCGGCGTAGGCGACACCGAAGCCGACATCGAGTCCGACTCCGACATCCGGCGGACAGGAAAATTTCCTAATTTCCGTGTTGTTCCCGCTGAATGCAAGCCAGCAACAGCAAAGACAACAACAACAACAACAACAACAACAGAAACAACTCGAACCCACACTGGCAAGACGTCGCCGTCGCTGCAGCCATCCATTCAGCTGTCCAACAGTCGCTCGGCCTCACTCCCTCTCCCTCCCTCCTTCGCTTTGACTCTCCCACCATATGTTTCGCCGTTTGACCGCCCGGTGTCCGTCCGTCCGTCCGTCTGTCCGTGTCGCTGTCGCTGTCTTTCGCCCCCGCCCTGCGTGTGCGCGCTTCTGACGTTGACAAATAATGAGCCGCAGGAATAAATGCAATTCTGCTTCTCATTTGCTGCTCCTCCTCTCCCTCCCCCTGGCCGTGTGTCCTGCTCGCTCGGACTCTGGTGAACTTGTCAAAATTGGTGCCACATCGCCGGACATGCACATTATTTGCACAGACCAGCAAGAACGACAACGACAACGACAACTAACGACATAAGGAGCCGCCCGAGGCACAGGAATTAGAATAAAATTCCTGCGAACGCCGGGAGGAAGGAAGGCAGGCAGAACGAAGAGGGTGCGGCGAGTGAGGGGCACCGGGGCCCGGGGCGTTTGAACAGGTGACTGGACAGACGGAGAGACAAGGACATGGACGTGGGGAGACGTTTGTCAGGCGTCCGAGGCGGGGGCGTCGCTGCAAAGACAAACAACAAATTGCAATTCAATTTCGAGGGAAAAAATATGTTAATCCCACTAATGGACTCGTCCTGCCCCACCTGCCGGCGGCGAAAGGTTCCCCCGCCTTCCAAGCGGGAGCCGAGGCCCTCGCCGAGACGATCACCTTCAGCTGGGCTCCTTGGAGTCCGCCTGGGTCCCGGGTCCCGGGTCCTGCGCCGTCGTCGCTGCTCTAATTGCCGTGTCCTTTGAGTAATGAGCGTCGTGGAGAAGGAGCCAGCAGAGGTTGGAGCGAGAGCAAGGGAGACCCAGGAGAGAGAGAGGGAGAGAGAGAGCGAGAGCGAGAGAGTGGGAAAGAGATGAACAGCGGGCGGATGGAATTCAATTCGTTTTCGGAATCAAATGAACCATTTTATGGAGAAGCTAATGTTGCAGGAGCAACTTCCACGATGCAGGGATTCCTCTAACAGGTCGCCACCGGGGAGAAGGACATGGGGAGGGGGGGGGGGAGGTGTGCGGACGTTCTCGGGACATTTTCCAACCGGAGGCGGCGGAGGACTGTAATTGTGTGCATTTGAACGAAAAGGCAAGGAATGCGATGAACAGAGCGGAATTTCGAGCACGGCAACGCCGCACAGATTCAGGGAGCTCCGAGGGCACAGCGGGTGAATGAAAGTGAGAGAGAGAAAGGGAGAGGGAGAACACGAAGACAAAGACAAAGACAGGGGTGATGGTGAAAAATGAGCTGACTGTTAGCGTTGAATTGCGGCGATTAGTTTGCATAGAAGGCGGCCGGGACCCTTCGACAGGGCGAATGCTTTCGAATCCCTTCGCCATAAGGAGAAGAGGATGATTTGCGGAGGTCCTTCGGTGTGTGGGACAGGGCGGCGGAGAGCGAAAGCGAGATGGGATGAAGAGATGCATGTGAAAACATGGCAATATTATGAAAACGTCACGCAACCCCTGGCTCCAAAGGAGCGGCAACAGTGACGAAAGTAACAGCAGCAAGAACAACAAAGACAAAGACAAAAACAACAACAACAACAAAATCGAGCCGGTTGAGCACCTGTCAACGAGACCGAGGCCAGGGCTTCCGAAAATTTTGTTGTTTCATTTTATTTTGTTAAAATTTTAAACTCCTGCTGAGCGAGTTGACGTCGGCCTGCAGTCGTCATTCTTGTTGTTGTTGTTGTCGTTGGATTTCTTATTATTGCTGCTGTTGTGGGACGTCGATAGATGGTGTTGTTGTTGTTGTTGTGTTGTTGGCGGTCGTATGAAACGCATAGATAAAAGGCTTTCATAAACGCATCACGCTCCACGTTGCACATCGGGCGACCACTCGCTGCTCGGTTGTCGTCGGCAGGGGCAGACGAGAAAAACACAACAACAACAACAACGACAACAACGATAACAAAAACAGCAACACGCAACAGTAGCAACAACAAGCTAGAATAACAACTGGCAACAATAATCACAAGAACATCCACAATAACGACAGCAGCAAAGGTGTTGAAAACATTTCTCTTCCACTCGTCATCCCTCCATCTCTCTCGCTCTCTCTCACCCTCTGTCGGGGTCTCTGCTGTTGGCTGGTCCTGTCAGGAGCCTTAACTGCAACAAACACCATGCCATGATAAGGACCCAAGTTACAAAACCAGCAATAACAATAGCAATGCGAACGAAAATGACAACAATGACGACGTGGACGGCGAGGGCAACAAGAACAATGCGAAAAATAACAACAACAACAACAACAACAACATCGAGAGAACACTCTGTGCGGTTAACAACATTAAATGGTTAAAAGCGTTGCCAACAGCAGCTCGCAGCGGGTCACATGTGAGACAACGGGCCAGAGGGGCGAGGACGAGGGCCGCCGAAGGATAAGTCCGGTGTGAGAGGCAGGACAGGACTGGACAGGACAGGACAGGCAGGACGCCGTGTGGTGCCAGGCGCGCCCACGAGGCGAGGAGATTAAAATATGTTGAATAATGGTTTGCAAAATTAATGGCGTTCAAAGTGTGATTCCGTGTTGTTGACAACATGGATTTTTGTCAACTCAATTTTCGGACGACAAGCGAACGACGACCGGCCAACCGACCGTTCAGTCTCCAACGAATTGACCTGCCGGGATGGGCGCTGGCGGAGGAAGCGGGGCAAAAAACGTTGGCACATTGATTTTCCCAGAACGTAATAAAGCGCGGGGGAAAGAAATTCGATAAAAAATTATAATTCTTTGAAATTTCTGTTCTGGTTTTTATTCCAATCAACATCACTTGAATCATATTTCCATTCTGGTTTATTTTATATTTTCGTGTTTTAATTTTTCCCGGAATTTAATGCGGAGCAGGCGAAACAAATCGAGAAAAAATCACAATTCAGTCTTGCCCTTTCTAATTCCAACCAATCATTGTCATAATCTTTTTATTTCTTTTTGATTTTCATTTACTTTTTATTTGTTTAATTTGATTATTCTCATGATTTTGTCAGCCTTAATTTCGATTCCTTTTCATTCTCATAGGTTTTCATTCTTCATTTGCTTCCTTTTTCCCACAATTTCCTTATTCTCTTCCCCTTTGTCCCCATTCCCGGTCCCTCGTCTCCACCAGGCTTTTGCTCAGGCTCGTCTGTAATCAATTTCCAGGTCCTGGCTTTGAGCTCTCACCTCTAATCCTTCGGCGTCCTCCTGTCTCATTATCTTCCTGTGTTTAGCACGAGTCAATGCCTTCTGGTGGCTTTCGCCATCCTTCAGCAGTCGTCATTCTCCTGCTCGCTCTATCTCTCTCTCACTCTCTCTGTCTCTCCCATCGTGTTCTCGATTATCTATTATTTTCTGTCCTTCGTTCACCGAGTGTTTCTGGCTCTTCGATCCATGTTAAGCTCGCATCGCTTCTCCACCTCTACCTGTCCTCATATCTCGTTCTCTCCTTTCCTCTCTCCCTCTCCCTTTCTCCTCTCTGCGTTCCCTCCCTCCCCTGCCCCTCTGCCCCTTCCCAATGAGCTCCCAGCCTCGGCCTCTCTCGGTCATCTCGGCCGCATCATCAACGGCCGTCCCCGGCTCTCCCAATCAATTCGCGCCCCCCGCCGCCGCCGCTCCTTCAATCACTCTTCCTCCGCCCACGTGGACTTCCCGCCACCTCCCCCTTCCTTCACCTCTCTCTACCTCTCTCTTTCTCTTTCCGTTCCTCGTCCCTCGCCTCTCGCCCCAGCAAACAGCGCAGTGCGTGCGTGTTTTGCTGCCGATAAGAGTTGCTGCGACCGTTGATGTTGCTCCTAATGGTGGTGTTGTTGTTGTTGTTGTTGTTGCTCTCATACGAGATGTTGTTCTTTCCATTGCAATTGTTGTAGGTACTATTGTTGTTGTTGTTGTTGCTGTTGGCGTGACTCCTGCTGCGTTGGCCAACCGAATTCCAGGTCCTCGATGCACTCGAGCGTGGCGCAAAGTGTCACCGTTGGCCGGTGTTGTTGTTATTGCTGTTTTTGTCATTGTCGTTGTTGCTGTCGCTGTTGTACACTTTAGACATTTGTCGTTTTGACACCCTCGCCGAGGCTCGAACGGCGCCGACCCGCGTCGCCGTCCCGCTGAGGGCAGCGAACGAACGAACGAACGAGCGAACAGGCTGACGTTTTGGGCCGATGGGGGGACGAGGCCGAGGCCGGGGCGGCGGCTCCGCGGGGGTCCAGGACGAGGGCGATGCGAGCGTGAGGGTGCGTGAGTGCGTTGAGCAAACTTCGGACCCGGGCTCGGGCTCGGGCTCGGGTGCCGCAGCCTCGCTGCACACGAGACCAGGCGACGGCCCTCGACCCCGACCAGCCGTCCGTCCGTCTGTCCAGTCGTCAGTCACGTCGCTCCGGCCCCAGGAGAAGCCTCCAACAGCCGCCACGGGATGGCGCTGCGCAATCACTCTATTTGCCATTTGTTCGTGTTGTTGGCGTTGCCTGTGCCTCTGCTTTCGCTGCTGTTGATCGTGTCCTCGACCGTGTGAAGTCACATAAATTTTGCACCCTTTTAAGGGACCCTTGGCCCGGGTTGTTGTGATTGATGTTGTTGTTGTTGTTGTTGTTGTGATTGTTGTTGATTTCGTTGTTCATGCAGCGACTCGGGGAAGTGCGTTTGTCGTTTATTACGCCTTCAAGTATGCAGCGAGGACCCGTTGGGTGCTGGGGCGATGGGGCCGTGGGGCGTTGGTTGATTGTCGTGTGGAATTGCTGCCATTTGGAGAATTACAAAGGAAGATTTCGCAAAACCCAGCAACAACAACAACAACAACAACAACAACTCATTCGTTTATGCCATATTTTTCAGACTTCGCCAGCTCCAGCTCCAACTCCGTCTCCACGACCGCCATAAAATAACAACAGCAGAAACAACAACAAAAACAACAAGTATGACAAGAACAAAACCAACAACAAAGAGAGAAACAACATCAGCAACAACAACAAGTCGCTACCGACCTCCCACTCTCGCCCTGCTCGTCCCGTCTCGACCCGTGCATCGAATCAAAGCTCGAAATTGCGTTTCCGCTCCGACTGCGCTTTTGTCAGGCCCGCGCGAATGACGTCACCCGGCCAGGGGGACGAGGGGGGCGATGGACGACGAGCGGTGGGCGTCGGGCTTCGGGCGTCGGGCCTCCGCAGTCGAGGCGGGTTGGGGGAAAACAAATGAATGCAATTTGCGAGGAGACGTTGACGACGACGCTGACGACGACGACGACGACAACGCGAACTCCAACAGGAGCGGGAACAGCTGCGAAAGGGACAGGGAGGGGGTGGGGAGGCCGCCACATGACTTCACGGTAGCTGGTCAAATGCAACAACAACAACAACTGAGCGACTGCAGCGAATCCGACGCGGCCTCCGCCGCCTCCGCCGCCACCGCCGCCGACTCCGGGCTTCTTGCAAATGTTGTGAAAATGCAATTTCCTCGCAATAAAAAGTCAACGCGTCCTGCGGAGGCGGGTCTCGGAGTCGAAGCCGACGCCGACGCCGAAGCCCGAGCGTTGCCAGGCATAAATAAACCGTTTCCGCTAAAGACGTGCGTGGCAACCCTCGGACGGCCCCAACCCCACATCGTCCGGCCTGGCCCTACGAGAAGCGAGGGCGTGAACATGATTTTCATGCGGCGGGTCCTCGTCGGCCCCCCTCGTCCATCCATCCATCGTCCTTCCTCGTGACCCCCTCACTCGACTGGGGTTCCTCGTGGTGGCTGTCAAAATAGCATGGGAAGTTCGTCCTGGCTTCGGTCCTGAGTTCGGTGCTGGCTTCGGTCCTGGGTTCGCTGCTGGCTTCGGAGCTGGGTTCGGTGCTGGCTTCGGTTCCCGGCACTGGTTCTGGAGCTGGTCCAGGCCTTGTTTCCAACGTCTCGACCTCTCGCTCTGATGATGGAGAGGCCCGTCGTGCTCAGGGGTGGAGATGACGTGAATTTGGTGCCGTCGTTTGCAATATGCAAGTGATACGTTTAGCTCCGATAAACGATTTTTTACTCCTCCATTATAAAATATATGCTTGCAAAATATTGCATTATTTGCTCGATTCTTATGAAAATTCTCTTTTGACACCATTTGCTTATTTTTATATTGTAATAAAACTTGTTTGAGGCTTCCCATTTGGCATTCCCTTCTATATTAACAACATTTCGAGGATTCACTTATGGTATTCATTTATTATTTTGTATTACTAACTTTTTCCTCTACCTATTTCTGCCTTTTCATTTGACTTTTCTCTACAACTTGTTGTCGTACCACCGACTACTGCCGTTTCATGTCGTTTTGTCGTTTTTGCCACCTTTCCCTACATTGTCTTCGAAATTCTCTAATTTCTTTCGGGTTATCAATCATCACGACCGATCATATTTTACTGCAGTCTCCGACGTCCTCCCACCTGCCATCGCAGTCCCTTTTGCGGCGCTTCTCCACTGCCTTCTCTCCTTTTCTTTCCCCTCTGCTTCTCCTCTACCTTCCCCTCGTCCTCTTCCACCCAAACGATGCATCTCGACAGAACTCGACGAGCAGAACAACGAGGTCGACAAGGACAACAAGAACTGCAACAACAATGGGGTCTACAACACCACAACAACGGGAACGACGACAACGACGACAACGACGGCGACGACGGCGAGTCCTTAAACGCATACGTTTACAATTTAAACTCGGCTTCCTTCCTGCACCGAGGCGGGGCGACGTCGACGCCGAGGCCGAGGCGGAGGCGGAGGCGGAGGCGGAGGCGGAGGCGGAGGCCGACGTGAGCCAGGGCACGGCGTCGACCTGGCTTCGTCGGCCCCGCTGCAGCGGTTGGGGGTTCGAGGCAGGGGTTGGGATGGGGGCTGGGGTTGGTGCGAAGCGTTCTTTGTACAGATTCCTTTAATTAAGTGCCAAACGCATTGTTCTTGTGCTCACGTGCACGTGTCCTTGCGACTGCATCCGGCCGACCGAGCAGCCGAGCGACAGAGAGAGCGAGCGAGCGAGCGGGCGAACGATCGGTTGGTCGCCTCGGCCCCTCTCCTTGGCGCACTCTCGGGTCGTTTGTGTGCTCCGCATGCATCAAGTGAGGAAATTACGAGTCGAGATTAATGGATGTTTACGTTTGCAGCCCTGGCACTCACACACACACACACACGCACGCTCCCACCCACCTCTGAGCAATGGTGATTGCGGCACCTTCAATTTGTTGCTCCGCTCGTTGTTGTTGTTGTGGTTGTCTTTGCTGCTGTTGTTGTTGCTGTTGCCGTTGTAACTCCATGCAGTCGCTTCGTGTCGCTCGACCGCGGGCTCGTCTTCGCATATGGCTAAATTTAAATTTGAGTTTCTGCCAGGGTTGCCAAGCAGCGCGTACGATTGCGATTGTGTACTTGTGTGCTTGTGTGTGTGTTTGTCACGTGGATCTTCGCCGTTCTCGCTCCCGCTTCCGCCGAGCTGAGCGGAAATTGATTCCTTTGTGCGATCAAATTGCGTTTTAATTGGCAACGAACGAAAGCTCAAACGAATCGAAACGAAACGAAACCAAAGAAATCTGCGCCGCTCGAGCGGAGCCGCTCACTCGGGGACCCCTCGAGAACGCACTTCAAGGGCCGCTCGAAGGACTCGCCTTTTCCGCGGGAGTCTCGAAATTAGCGAATTGCTGGAAATTCGATAAATACCATTCTCGTTTATGATATCAATTTTCCGGACTAATGATTTTTAATGTGTTCCTCTTTTCTTTGCAGGTAAGCGAGATTTGTTTGAGTACCGTACCGACGTGGGATGAAGTGGGTAAGAGCGGCTTAAACGGCTTGGGGAGTGCTTTGGGATCACCGAAAATAAATTTGCCGAATATTTGAAAAATCACATCTTTCGACTGTGGTAAAATTCCCACAAATTGCTGTTCATGATGATGATTTTCATACTCAATGATCGACATTTATGCAGAAATATTTCTCTATTCTCTCTGAAAATTTTCATCAATGCTCGCCGTTGTTGCTTTCGGCAGTTGTGGTGGTCGGTGTGGATTCCACTCGAAGTCCACACCGACGAGCGAGTCCTGACCGCCATTCAATAACTCATTTGTAAGGATTCATCATCAAGGACATGCATGCACTTTTAATTAGCTTTTTTGCGCTACCCCCCCACCCGGAGGCTGATGTGAGAGAGTGTGTGGGTGAGGAGGAGTTCTGGACGCCCCCTGTCGCTTCCAGGGCCCTCATGACTGACTGTCGCTGACTGACCGACCGATGCGCAGCTAATTAAAATCCCTCCCATCGGGCTGACCGGAGTGCGTAATCAGAACTACTTTTTACGCTGACTACCCTTTTGTAGTGGCTCCCTTTTGGACTCGCCTCTGCCCCGCTCTCGCCCTCTCCCGCTCTGTCGCTCTTTCGCCCCCACGGGCGCCTTGTTCGGTCGCTCTCTTTTTGGTATTAGAATTTTACGCCCTTCAGCTTCATTGAAAGAGCCATTCGACAGAAATTAGCCGGAAAGCTTGAGAGAGACAGAGAGAGAGAGAGAGAGGGAAGCCGAGGTAGTGGGACCCAGAGAGGCAGAGAGAGAGAAGGACGAGAGGGGGACGAGTGGTCGGCGCCATGGCAACAGGACGTGTGAGCGACGGGGGCAGCTTCCTACTTGTGACTAATGCCGTGCGATCCATGAATAAATGCATGAACTCATTCTCGCTTTCACTCCCCCTCTCCCTCTCTCGCTCTTTCTCTCTTTTCTCTCCAGCCTTTTGTCAGCAGGACATGTGTGTTTGTGGGGGCGGTGAATTTTTTCGAGAGCGCTTTTTGTTTTCAGCTTGATTAGAACTCCTAATCAGATTCATAGTTCTCCTTTTTCTCCCCAAATGCATTTAATTAGTGAACCTCACACACGACATTGTGCACGACAGCGATAGAGAGAGAGCGAGAGGTAGAGAGGGAGGGAGGGAGTGGAAGAGACAGACAGAGAAGAGATATGGCGAGTGACAGGGGGTGGGTGGCCGCTGGACAGATGGCTTCGTCTAATGGCATCCTGCATAATTGGACTTCTTTGAAGTTTTAAATGGACTCCGGTTTCGCCAGGCCATGCACTCGGCTTCCGGGAAGCCAGCCAGGAAGGCAAGGATCAAATGTTGAAACGGCTCTGCCCCGATCAGGCGATCCTCAAAAGCCGGCCTGGGCCTGCTCGGGAACTTTGGCTCGGGCAACCAGCGGGGTTTCCACGGAAAGTTGGCGAAAGTCAACGGAAACGAATTAAATCTCCAGATCCGAGGTTTGGCTCCTGACACGAGTTTCCCTCCCCCTCTCCCTCACGCTCTGGCTCCCTCTCTCCTCCACTGATATTTTATTCTTTAATTTGTTGTAATTATTTGGCAGCTCCTTGAGGGCGCCGACAGCCCCGAGACGCCGCGACCCCCGCAGCCCATGGGGCACCATCTTGTGATTTTATACGCCAACACCACGCCCCCCGCGTTTGCTCCCCCACCGGGCCGACTGCCAGGCCTCTGCCGGCGCCCTCGTTCCCTCGAGTGTCAGGAATTCTGACATGTCAAGTGTTTGCTGTCACATGCAATGTAGCAATTTTTCAACAAAAGTGCTTAAAATAAAAGCTTCAATTCCGTCGACACACACCACCATCTCCCCACCCCCCATCTCCCTCTCTCGCTCGCTCTCTCAGGCGTGCTCGTGTCAATCTCTCGCCATCAACCTCGCTCAGGCTCGGTTTGTGCTGCGCTGCTTTTTCTTATCGCGGTTTTTTAATGTTTTTTTCTCTGTTTGTTTGTGTAGTTTTCATTGTTGGTACTTTAGTTATTATTGTTGTAATTATCGTTTTGTAGGCGTCACAGGCATCGAAATACTCCACGACAACAAGAGAGAGAGAGAGTGGGAGCGAGAGGGCGACGGGGACAGACTGGAACATGCAACGTTTCGCTGGTTCCTCGTGCCGAGTTGTTTTTGTTCCTGTTCTTTTTGTTTCCATCGCTCACTTCAGTTGCAGCTGTTTTGTTTTTGTTTTTGTCCTCGTTCTTGTGCCTGTTGTTGTTGTTGTTGTTGTTGTTGAAAATGTCGCTGACAACATGTTAAATGCATGGAAAACTTGTTAACAACAACACGCACTCCTTAACCCACGTCCTTCGTCCTCCGTCCTCCGTCCTCCGTCCACCCTCCATCTGTCCGTCGATTCGTCCTTCGGCTGCTCGAGCTCCATGTCGAAGCCCTGGACGCAGCCGGACTCTTTCCCTTTCTCTCTCCCTCTCTCTCGCGCTCACGATGACAGCAGTATATTGAAAAATAATTACTCGTTACATGTCAACAAGGAAAATTACAATTTTCCATTACAACGCGAAAAACCTGGGGGAAACGCGAGAAAAATTATGCGCTCAGGAAGAGCAATTTTTTAAATTAATTGACTGGCGACTGCAGCCTCCGTCCAGCCGTCCGTCCGGCTGTCCGACTGTCCGTCCGTCCGTGCGGCATTCGGTCCTCTCGATCGTCCTCTTCCGAAGCGAAGTTAATGCAGAGGGAGGGAGGAAGCGACTTAATCGAGAGCCAGCGAGAGTCGAGATCGAATGAGGGGTCGCCACTCGGGCCCAGCTGGCCCCCGAACCAGCTCCCGAACGTCCCACGTCTGGGAAGGCCGACCAGGGGCCGTCCGGGGCTCCCTCTTAACCGAGACGCCGCGCCCCGCCCCCGCCCACCGTCGGCGCTAATCCTGGCGACTTGCATGCCCGGATGTCCGTTCGCCACTCGAGGCGATAAATGTTTATGGGCTCGTGTGGGGTTCGGTGCGGGGCCCAGCCGTAAACACAGGGCGAACACACAGGCACAGCCAACAACAGCAACATCAGGGACAACAGCAACGAGAAGAGCCATTGACAGCAACAACGGGAAGCATCGACAACAACAAGAGCGGGCTCTCGTCGCATGCAGCATTAAAATTTCTAATCCAAATCAATTTGCACCCGGAGCCTCGTTGCATTCCATTATCCTGCAGCCAATTTCCCCTCCCCGGCAGCCGAGGGAGTCCCTTTAGCCGACTTCCGGTGCGAATGCAACAACAACAATGGCAACAGCAACAAGAGGAGTTCAGCAGCTGGCGAACGACTCCTTTGAGCCACATCATTTTCGATTACATTTCTCGGAAAGTTTTAAAGTTTCAGTGCGAAATCCAGCTCAATAAAAGTTTATCGCGTGGACAGCGCTCGTCCTCGGCCACGTCCTCGCCTCGCCTCGCCTCGCCTCGTCCACGTCTTGTTCTGGGCCCGGCGCATCCTGGACGGGCTCCTCAACGGCTGACAACAGCACGATGGACGGACTGGCGGATGGAGAGTTGGCCGAGCAGTTGGGAAACTGCGAATGACAAAATGCTAAATGGGCTTCCAATGCTCCTTGGCCCCGGCCGCAGGACGCCGTCCGGCATCCGCCAGGATTCCGTCAGCGCCTGCGACGGCCGGCTTCTGCCCGTCCGCCGGGGGGCCGACGAACCGATGGGGGCACCGATGCAGGGAGGACGTCGTCGCCGGCTCTGTCAGGACGAGCGAGTGTCGCCGGGCTGCGAATGAGGCAGGACATCGATGACAACGGCCAAAGTTCGGGATTTCGTTTCGTTTCGCTTCGCTTTGTTGTCCTTTTCGTCAATCTTGTTGTTCGTGCTGTTGTCATTTGTTGTGGATGTTGCTGGGACTTTGCTCGAGCTGGTTGTAGTCGTTGTTGTTGTCGTCACCGCTCCAGCAAATGCGTTTTCTTTTGTTTTTGTCGTTTTCTTGTTGTTGCTGCTGCTGCTGCATCGGCAACTTGTGCTTATCCGTTTGTTCGCTGCGGTTTTGTTGTTGCCCTTCACGATTGTTGTTGCTGCTGCCTTTTAGTTCGTCTTGTTCTTGTTGCTGTTGTTGTTGCTGTTGTCGCTCTTCCGCCCTCAGCGGTTCAGCGGGAAAATTACTTTTGTCGAACTTTTCTGGAGGAGGGAAATTGTGAATCGGCCGTCGTCCATTGTGAATGAAATCTAATTAATCACGGACGACGACGACGGAAGAAACAATTGTGAATCATCGGGGGTTGGGACTGGGTGAAACGGAGCGATTTTAGCCATGGGAATGAGGGAGACAGAGGACTGGGAGAAGAAGTTTAAGTGCAATTTCTCTCAACTATCGATGGTTTTTTAATTTTCTAAAATTTCGTAATTTTGAAATGTTTACTTTTGCCAATTAAAATCAGTAAACTGCTCTATAGTCGTATTTTATCAATATTTCTGGATTTTATGTATTATTCTTATAT
This sequence comes from Coelopa pilipes, assembly GCA_947389925.1. Taxonomy (NCBI): domain Eukaryota; kingdom Metazoa; phylum Arthropoda; class Insecta; order Diptera; family Coelopidae; genus Coelopa; species Coelopa pilipes. Next base: position 7,439,780 of record OX376699.1, read on the forward strand.
TTTGTTTTCTACTGCTATTTTCGTAATTGTTTCGGATTTCTCTTCATCTCCTATTCCTTCTAGTTCGAAAATATCAACTACGCAGATTTTCAGTGCAGTTCACTTCAACGAACCCTTCACCATACTGAGTGCCTTCTGCTCCACTACTCCTTTCTCCTACTGCCCTTTCTCTCGTCCCATTCGCCCCTTGTTTTTCTCATTCTGCGCCAGCCCCAAAAACTGCAATTAATTCGCGATGTCCTTTTGCACAACATCGAAATCGCTCACAGGACACCCTTTCATCATACCAGCGTGTGTGAGTGTGAGAGAGCTATGGAGAGAGAGAGGGAGGGAGAGCGATGGACACACGTCCTTATCGCTCCCACTCCGTAGGTCTGGGCTCCGCGCCCTGATGCCGCTTATGAAGGATCCTCCGCCGAAGCTTAAACGAATGCTGCTGTGTTTTATGACGTCTCATGCCGATGATGCCTGACGCGTGCAGGACGAGCTGCCCCCCTCTCGCTCTCACTATCACTCACTCACTCACTCCATCTCGCTCCTTTTCTCTTGATCTCTTCGTTTTGCGCTCTTCATCTCCGCCTTCCTGTCTCTCTGTCTCCGCTGTCTCCACCTCCCGGCGCCGCCCGGTCAAAGCAATTTGTTTGCTCTGCTTTCGCACACAAACACACATGGGAGGGAGCGAGACGGGGCGATGGGGTCGTTGTCCATATTAATAAGTTGGGTTCGTGGAAAAAGGACATTCATAACCGGACGTTTTGTGCCTTTGATGACAATTTCAACCGAGCAGACGCGGACGAGCACATCGAGAACGACGAGAACGACGAGGACGACGAGGACGGGAGCGAAAAACAACTACTTAATAAATGGAGTCGCACGGGATGACTTCGGACACTCACACGGACACAGGAACTCACTCGCACACACACAGACACACTCTCGTCCGCCCCGCGACACAGACAACTCACTCGCTCACTCACTCAAACCGGCGCAGCTCGAGTCGACTCCGACTCCGACTCCGCCCTGCGAGTGAGAACTCGAAATACGAAGGACGCCATTCATTTTGCAGTTCATGCATGTCCTGCGGCAACTAATTAAAAGAGTCATTCATCACTTCGTCGTATGTGGTTGATTCCCCTCTCCCTCTCCCTCTCCCTCTCACCACGGCCTCTGTCTCTCTGCCCCATCCATCGTCAAGGTAGGGTTTTTGCTCGACGGTCGGTCGTCCCAGTGACCGGAGAGTGATGGGGGCAGGCCAATGGAGTGGGGTGGGCGAGCAGGGTTGGGGACGGGACGGTGGAGGATAATCGTGGCGGAATATTGCTGCAATATTGCCATTGCTCGCCTTCGCGCGTGTTCTGGAGCAAACCCCAATTAGCAGCTGATTTGCAAGAGGAAAAGAAGTTTTTTCCGAAGGATTTTCAATTAATGACTTCGGTTCGAATTGGCATGACATGTAGAGGAAGAATTATAATTGAAAAAATTAATTTTTCAACAATTTCTTTATTTTATTGGAAGATTTTGCTGTATTTTCATACATCCCACTCACTACTGGGTTAAATTGGGAAAAATATTACATTCCAAATATTCCTATCAGTAAAAAATATTCGCCTCCAACAGTCGTTATTTGCGGTTCTCTCCCCCGGTCTCTCTCTCCGTCTCCCTCTGTCCCCGACTCTCTCCTCCTTCCCCCCACACTCGTGGCCAAAGACAAACAAATCTCATCGAAAACCGCTCAAATGGTCAGTCGTGCTGCTGTTGCCACCGACAGCACCAACAACTGCTGAACGGAATTCGCACCACTCACACCGACGATCCTGTTGTTGTCCTCATCATAAAGCGATGAAGAGCTCGGCAGCGAGAGGCGGGCAAATAGACAGATGCAGAGATGAGCGCAGAAATTGTTTGCTTTCGAATGAATGTATGAAATTAACACACAACAACAGGAACAACACCAGGAGCAACAGCTCTTGGAAAAAGTAATTACAATTTACCTGCAACAGCGACAGCAACCACGGTTGCAGCTGCTCCTGCAGGATTCCGAAATGAATGAACATGAATTCGGTGTTGTTTGCCAAACATGAAAGCGAGGGACATTGGCAAAAAATGTCGTAATTAAATCTCCCTTTCATGCGAGACCATCTTTGTCTCCTTGATTTTCGGTTTCATTTGCCATTTTTATTTATTTACTTTTTTGTTTTGGCCACAGGACTCGCCTGTCGCCTTTCATTTGGTCGAGGTTCTGCAATGGAAAATTTGTGAATATTTTTCCAATTGCAATTCATTTAATTATCTTCATTGCCGACTTCCGTGAAGCCTTTGAAATACATATCAAAACATACGAGACATTTCATTCCTGAAATGTTGGGCAGAAAAATAGAAATGGTATTTTTCCATTTATCAGGCGAGGCCTTTCGGGTTCTCTGCCTTTGATCACTTAGCCGAGGAATTGTCGGTGACAGTTTGACAAATGCTTCGTCCTGCCGAAATGAAACCCCCTCTCCCCATCTGGCTTTCCTCCGGTTCTACGGGAATTTCTTTCTCCTCATGCAGGTGGAATTTTTCAATTCTAAGCTCCAGCAACGAATGCTTGCTTCGATTAAGCAAATGCTTCTCGCATTTCCACCAATTAGGCCCTGTGTTTACGATTTCAATTCCCTGCTCCAACATTCTATTATCCTGCTGATCTGTCTCCATCTCTCTCCCTCTCCCTCTTTCTCTTTCCCTCGCCCCCGACCTCTCATTCGGCGTGCCACTCGATCGTAAATCATGCAATTGTCTTTGTCGCAAAATTTCGCGAATTATTGTGGTTTTGCTTTGATTCTATTTATATCTGGCTGGCTGCGTGTGTCGCAGCGGCAGCAACATCAACAGCAACAACAGCAGTAACAACAACACGAGCAAAAACAATATGCCAGTGTTTAACACACACACACACACTCACACACACAACTCGAGCGCACACGCACACACATTCGGCTACCAAAGGAGGAAAATTTCCATCACAATTAATGAACGAAAATATTTGGGAATTGTTTTCGCGCTCGGAATGAAACGCATTTGTTGGTGTTCGGTGTTCGGAGTTCGGACCACCGAGATGAGAAGGCGTGTGTGTTGCAACATGGCGGCGGGTTGTTGTTGGCAGTGGTGGTGGCGCTTGTTGTTGTTGCATTAATAATGGTGACAAATGAGACATTGCAACGCCCACAACTGTCAAATCCATCAAATTCACACAAAGACTCGAATACATTGAAGCAATTGTCGTTGTTCTTGCCATGGTTGTTGCCATTGTTGTTGTAGCAATAGTTGCCGTTGCCGTTGCCGTTGCCGTTGCCCTTGCCATGGACGTGGCGGTTGCCACAGTTGTTGCTGTAGCAGGCTCGCGAAGTGTCAGCGCGGAAAGCGATTAGTTGCCGGCACAAAGCAATTCCACTCGACAATTGTTGGCAACGCGTGCCGCGCCGAGCGTTCGACAGCCCATCGATCGATCGATCGATCATCGGTCGGTCGGTCGGGCGACGGCTGGCGTCGGTTGTTGAATTGCAATCGCCTCGGAATCGGAATCGGAATTCGCGCCACTTGAACTTCCTTCAAGCCGGAAATGAATTCCATCTGAATGCGAAAACGGCTTCCAAAAGTGAAGAGAGAGGGAGAGGGAGAGGGAAATTAGAGCGTGACCTGAAGAGAGAGAGCGAGGAGTGGGAGGAGAGGAAACTTGGAGTCGAGAACAGCAGAGAACGCCATGTATAATTGCAACCATTCCTCGACTAGTGCGGGGAACAGACAAGGGATCATAATTACGAGAATCACATGACAAATGTCCTCTTCGGGTCGGGTCCTTCGCGGAAGGTTGGACTTCCTGCGTGCGGCGTTCGTTTCTTCCACGTCAGCATGACTTTCTCTCTGCAACGTCCTGCGAACATCTCGATCCGCATCTTTCACTTGGGCTAAGCTCCGTCTTCCCACTTCAGCATCAGCCTCATTACCACGATCATCTCCCGCCCACCGGCCTCTCATTCCACCCTCCTCCACCTCCTCCTCCTCCTCCTCCTCCTGTCATCACCGAGCTCTCCATCTTCAACCTCTTGCTTCGTCATCTTCCAATCGTCCAATCGTCCTCTCAGTCGCCATTTCACCAAATATTTGCCCAACTCTCATCGGTGTCCGAGCATAAATCCTTTTGTGCATAATGACCTCGTTTCAATTCACCCATCTCCTTCCCTCTCACAGGCTCTTCTCTGTCTCTGTCTCCGTCTCCGTCTCAATCCAACTAGTGTTCGCTCACCAAGGCTCGTCGGCCGTTCTTTCTTTGGCTCTTTGTCTTCTGCTCGGTCGCCGACGCTCGAGTTTCTGGTTTATGGCAGACGGCTCTTATAGTTCCATTTCCGCTTCCACTTCCGTTTCCGGTGGTCGCTGCCGCCGACGTCGCACAGTCGCCTCGAGACGAGTCGGAGTCGGAGTCGGAGTCGGCTGGGGACGGGTCGACGAGGACTTTATTCAAATGCGTAGACCTGTGTAGAGTATTAAAATTTCCTAAGCTCGCAATGACAATTTAATTGTTTGTTAAGCATTCCGCATACGTTTGCAGAGTATTTTCCAAACCCGGGACGAGCACGAGCGCAAAAACCACCGAGCGTGCCACGCCCTCCCACGCCAGCCGCCCCCCACGCCCCAGCCGCACGGAACACGGCGAAGGACCTTTCAATGGATTTAGCAATTTTCTTGCAATTCTCGCAGCTGCGAGTCGTAAGCCAGGGAGACAAATAAAACCGAGAGAGGGAGGGAGACAGGGAGACAGTGCGATAGACCGGGATAGCGACAGAGCCATCGCGGGAGCGAGGGAGACAACAGAGCGTCGCCAACGAAATGAAAATAAATTTAAGAAGCTTAGCACTGCTGAGTGCCCGCAAACAATGCCAGCCAGCCGCCCGACCGCCCGGCCGCCGATCGAGCCAGGGACGGGTGGCGGAGACAGAGGGGCGAAGGACGTAATTAGCCTAGTCCTGGCAGTCCCTCCGAGCACCCAGGCACCCATGCCCAGAACTCAGTTTCGAAACAGAAAAAACAATTGCTCCGGACGGGGTTTCCTTTGAAGTCAGGCGTTCGGCTCGACGGAAATGAAATTAATATTTCCACCTCGGCTCTGGCGAATGAACCCAAGTCCGGTTCAACCTTCGCCTGGCCCGCCACTGGCCACCGGTCACCCCTTCCAGTGGTGGGCCCGACACCCCGGCTCCACCTGCAGTCCGGGGTCTCAGCGTCCTCCCCGTTTTATTTCGCACTTAAGCAGAAATCTTCAAAGCGCGCCCCGGGGAGGTTCTCGGAAGGCAGGCCGGAGGCGGACTCGGTGTAAATGGAATTCGATAAAACCCAAATACAATGAAGTGAAATGAAATAATTAATTATCTGAGACAACGGACAACAACAGAGCGGCAGAGAGAGAGTGTGAGAGAGAGAGGGGGGACAGAGAGCTAGTGGCAAAATATTGCAGGAGTATGCAAATATTGGACTCAAGGCAACGAGGGAACGAGGTGGAGGAACAGGTGGAATGGGTGCAGGAGGCGGGGTGCAGAGGTGAAGGTGAAAAGGTGCGGTTTTTGTTGAGGCCACGCTTTTGCCGGGCGGTCGCCCAGTCGAGAGCGATAACGGGATTTGCGATGTCAGCTGAGCGCAGACCGTGAACGCAATCGTTAATCATTCGTTGTAGAAGCGACGGGGTCGGGGCTGCGGCCGGAGTCTTGAGAAATCCACCACTTGGTGAGCGTGAAGTCGAGAAGGGGAGGAGAAAATAATCCGACTTTTTAGATTTTTTTATGTTGTTTTCGAATCTCTTCACCACGCCTTCGGGCCTTCGGAGTTTCGGCTCCGTCGCCGCACCGGGGCAAACATTTGCCCGACTCGAGGATCGGGATCGAGAGAACAATGAGAGGAAATCTAATTCGATTTTCCCTAACTTGGGTTGCCGACAAAGAACTCGCCACAGACCAGCAACAAAAGGTACAGCAACAACAACAACGAGGGCCGCTCACCACGTTATTAAATTCGAAGCATTCGACGCTGAGTGCATGAGCTGCTGTTATGACAAGCGGGCGGCCCGGCTCTTGGCAACCAACCACACTTCGCCACAGAAGCCCCACCACACTCTCGCACACACACACACACACACACACACACACACACACACACACACACAAACTCTCAATCGCCAGTCGTCAGTCGTCAGTGCCGGCCGAACCCACACGGAGCCACCCAGCCGGGCTGTCGAAATAAATAACTAATCAACATGCTTCGTTGGAAACCCAAGTGTTGCCATGAGCGGAAGAAACCCGACGACAGGGAGGGGCAGGGCGGGTGGCCCAGGGTCCTGATCCTGGGGAGAGGCTCCGAGCACCAGGGCGACCAGGGATGTAGCACTCGATGTTGGCGAACCAACAAACCGGAAGTAGTATTTCATTTCGAAAATCTCTGCCCTCACACACGGGCCAGACCCGCTGACCCCCGAGCCCGAGCCCGAGCCCACGCCCACGACCCAGCTCCGACCCCTGCTTCCCTGGTCCCCAGCCGGCCCTCGCTCGTCACTCACACGGCCCTTCCCACGTGCCTTCGTCCGTCCGCCTCCGCCGCCACTAGCTCCCACTTGCAAATCCACAGCGAGTCCGAGTCCGAGCCCGAGCCCGACCGAGCCGAGGTGAGGCGAGCTGGCCGGCACCAGAGGAAGGACGAACGAACAGGAGGAAGTGGAGCCGATGGCGACGGCGACGTCGGAAGGAGACCGAAGCTTATTTATTTTTAAAGTGCTTCCGTTTGAGGTGACAAATTTTTGGCATTTCACTCGCAACGATTTCTCCTGCATTTTTCATGCCCTCCGACAGCGATTTTATTTATTTTGCTCGGTGGCCCTTTATCTGCATGCGACGGGTGGAGAACGAGAAGGAGTTGGCGGGAGGGCGAGAGGGAGAGAGGGAGAGACACATTTTGCGCTAGAAAAGGTTGCCCTGTTGCCGGGACGACGGCGGCCGGACCTGGCTCTGATGCTGCTGCTGCCCCCGTGGCTTGTGTGGCTGCGGCAGGTCGTGGTGGCGGCGGAGGCGACAACGGAAGCAACCGGGAGCTGCTGGAGCACACGAAGCCCCGAAATCCTTTCCTTCAACCGCCGGCTCGCCCCCTCCCGCTCTCACGGCGGAAGCTTTTATGATTTATGACTTCCGGCGCAACGTGGTTGCCAACGACGACCGGGACGACTGCGAATGCGGCGACTCGGCGAGGACAGGGGCAGAATCTGTTGCTCGGGTTTTTTTCTCCCTCTCTCTCTCTCCTGCTGTTGGTCGTCGATTCGCCCCGGTGCTCGGTTCGATGGCCTGTCCTGTCCTGTCGTCGGCGGTCTAATTAGCGTCGCTCTCAAAGCATCAGCTCATGCTCGAGAGCTTCACGCGCTCGCCCCAGGTCCCCGGGCTCGTCCCGTCCGTCGCCGTCGCTTGACAACTAATTCCGCATGTGTCGTCGGTGTCGCTTCGTCCTTGAGGCTCCCGCCGCCCTCGGCCTGGTCTCCGCTCGAGCGTGGGAATCGAATCGCACCACACCGCATCGCATCGCGTCGCGTCGCGTCGGTTCGGTTCGGATCGCATTGAAGCGATTCGATGGCTTCCTTGATTTGCACAAAATAATTGGGTGTCAAGCGACATTTTATTGTGATCCCCACATTCGCTCGTCCTCCGCGCCCGTCCACCGCAGCCCTGCGTCCGCGTTGTCAGGTCGACGGGTCCGAGTGTCGGCAGCGGGAAGCCCGAGCAGTCATCAGCAGTCATCGGTTCGGGTTGGGTTCTTTTTTATTTTCTCCTCCGCCGTCGTCGGCTCCTTGCCTCCTCTTGAGAACTCCGAGGCGAAGGTCCTCGCGTCGTTGTCGTCGCTGTTGTCGTGTCGTAGTGAGCGCCAATCAGGGCGGCCCTCACGACGTCCCTTCCTGTCGTCCCTGCGCCGCTCTCCTTGGCTGGTTCCGTTTCTGCGAAGTGGGAATCAATTTTTCGATGCGTTTCGGGCGTTTAATTGAATTTAATTTAAGGGCGCGTTGCAAATGCGTGCCGTACGCGTAATTTGGCTGAGTCCCGGCACGGCCTCCTCCAGCCCGGCCTCAAGGAAACGCCGCTTAATCACCCGAGAAACGGCCTCGGGCCCTCGTCCGGACGCCCGACCGTCCTCCCAACCGTCCTCCCAACAGTCCTATCCTCCTTCAATCACCTCACGCTCGGCCTGCCAGGAAAGAAAGCATCAAAGGAGCTGGCGTTCGCTCCCTGGCGTAGCCGTGGCAACGTTTGTGCCTGTGCTCGACAAGCGCCGGGTCCTCCGGCCGCATTTCCATACGCGCCAACGGAATCACGGAGCGCCGACTCCAGGGTCAGGACCAGCAGCCGTCGAGGGTGGACCGTCTCGCGCTCCTGCGCGCCTCCTGGCGGCAACTAATGATAAATTACTTTAATTAATGCCGCAATATTGTCTACGGCAACGGCAACGGCGATGGTGAGGGCGATGGCAACAACCACGAAACATCGCTGAGAAGGACCAAAAAAACAAACAAAAACACAACGAAAAGGTGAAAGCGCGGTGAAAAACTACGCATGAAATCGGCGCGAGTGGGCGGTGGTGCGGTGCGGGGCGTGGCTCGGGCTCGGTGGATTTTGGGTCCAGGTCCTGCCCCCCAGACAGGATGTTGATTTATTTCCTTGGCCTCGTCTCTGATGCCGCCGCCACGAGGTCAATGCGATGCCGGCGAAGCAACAATTTGTTCTCCGACCTCCCCCCCCCCACCTCTCACTCTCTTCACCCTTTTGTCTCGCTCGCTCCGGCGGCCCACTCGGTGTCGGCGAGCGCAACAGGATTTTCTATCAAATGAACCGAGAGTTGAATGAATTATGGTGAACGAGAGAAGCGGATGAATGACAGGCCGTCCTGCACTGAGCGAAAATCCACGCAGGATTCGTGGACTCCTCCTGGCCACGGTCCATTGAGCATTGCTGCATTTTCTCCCGGTCCAGACTCGGTTCCTACTGCCAGAGAATATGTCTCTAATCGGTCGTGGTCGTGGCTGCCTCGAATTTCTCTCAGTGTCCTCTGCGCCCTCGATCCTGCGGCATCCGGGGCATCGCTGTCTCCTTCCAGCGCGCAGCCCCCGGCCCGGATTGCGATGGTTGGCAAAGTCAGGGCCATAAATTAATTTCGCTGTATCAACAATTTAATGTCGAGGGCTGCAACAACAACAACAGCAAGAGCAGTGGTGGAAGAAGAACCCAATGAGGGAGCGAGAGGCCATGGGGCGACGAGATGGGGTGGCGATAGAGGGAGAAAAAACATGCGAAACTAAATGAAAGCAACATTTATTTACATTCGTTTCTTTCGGCAAACTTGATGTGCTTCATTACGCCTGGCAGCACCGTCGAGTGCGACTGCCGGGGAGGGTCTGTGTGCGTGTGTGTGTTTGAGAGTGTTCGTTAAGTGTGTGCCGGTGGTCGGGGGGCAAATAGTGGGGGCGGGATGACGGATCTGATCCCCTGTTCCGCTCGATGTGCTCGCAAATGCCTGCGGAATTCCCATACCATCCCATCCCGTCCCGTCCCGTCCCCTTCCTTCCCAACCGTGCCCGGCGATGAGGTCGGGAATTTTTTAATTTGCCCTCGGATCGCATTCTTAATCCCTTAAACGGTCTCCCCATCCCTCGCCTGGTCGTCGCTGGCCTCGGGGGATCCGCGCTCTCTCTGAGGCAGGGAGGGCAGCGAAACCCGGCCACGAGCCACCAGCCACCAGCCAGGACGACGTGGCAGCGAGTTCCCGGGGCCAGGGCGATCGGCGTGAGTCAGTGAAAGTGACATGAGCAGCGATCATAATCGTCAAGGGCACGGATTAATGTGGCCTGCAGGACGACCCTCGATTGGCCCAAACGTGCCGGGCAAATCGACGAGTCGCTCACGATGGAGGTGGAGATGGAGAGAGCGAGGGAGAGGGAGACAGTTAATAGCCAATTATCAACGGGAAGCCCGAACAACACGCAGGACACACGCGGACTTGAGGACGCGAGCGCCCGCGTCCGTTGACATCCTTTCGTCGAACATTTCTATTATAAATTTTAAAAATTCCGAAGGTGTAGCCAGCATCCTCCATCTCGCTCACCCTCCGTTACTCTCTCTCTCTTTCTCACATTCTCATACGGCACGAAGTCAACTCGAGCGAGAGGTCGACGTGGGCTCGAGGAGACGAGGGCGACGACGACGACGACGACTTCCCGCAGGATGTCGGCAAATATTGGACGCCAGGACGAGAAAGCGAAATCGGGAGGACCAGCAGCAGAAAGAGAGAGAGGGAGAGAGAGCAAGAGAGGGCGAGGGAAATGATCGTTAAATTAATTCCGAGCATGAAGAGAGTGAACTCGTCCATGCTTCGCCAAATGCGATTCCATTTCATTCCGATTCCAGCGTCGCCCTCGCCCTCGTCCACCCAGACCCCAACGACGCCGTCAACGCCGACGATGGCGATGACGACGATGGCGAAGGCGATGACGATGTCGATGACGACGACGATGGCGATGGCGATGCCGACTGCGTTGCCGTCGATTCCGAATCCCATTCCGATGCTCATTTTCATTTTCAATTTCGATTGCATTTCTTTAAGACTTCAGTCCGTCTCGCTCCCGCCACCCACGGCTCAACCCCATCTCCCTCTCTCTCTGGAGCGAAAGGACTCTCTCAGGTTTGCAGGACACGTCAGGGCGCTGTCGGTGTGCGTGTGGGCGAAGGACGGGAGCAACAGCAGCCCAAGCCGAGCCGAAGGAGCAGAAGGAGCTGCGGACGCGAGCCAATTTCAGCGGCTCGTCCCTGGACACGCCCCCTTCGCCCCCACCACCGTGCGGTTGGCGACGAGACGAGGACGAGGGAGCCCTGCTAATATAGTGTCGCAGGACATCGCGCGAACATTAAATATTAAAGGAGTTCGAAGGATGCTGAAACGCCATTTGGAAACTGGACGAAGGACGGCGGCCGAGAGCAGGATTGGGAGACGATTGGGAGGAGGACGGGAGGACGATCTGGAGGAGGACTGCGAGAAGGATTGGGAGGACGACTGAGAGGTCGATTTTGGGCGGAGGACGAGGAGGAGCCGAGAACAAGTGACCAAGGCTTGCGATGAGGAGATGTTGAAGGGAGGAGGCGAAGCTGATGACGGGCCCAGGGGCATCTGATGATGGAAGAAAGGAGGCGAGGACGATGACGGGAGCAGGCGACGACGGCAATGAATTATAACATAAATATAATGGGGAACGACTGAAATATTGAGAGGACATTCGGGCCCCATGTGGAGCCAGAGGCGCCCAGAGCCCGAGCCCAGCGGAACCGAGGAGGCCGGAGAGCTGGGAGAGAGGAAGCCGCCTGGGACGAGGGGCAGGAGGGCTCCTAGGAGGACTCTCAGGGACGAGGAGGCGTCCCCAGCAAGAAGTCGGCAGCGTCTTTCCGAGAAATGCGAAAGGGGTTTCCGGCAGCACGAGAAACGTCCAATAAGGACGAAAGTTGACAACAAAAGCGGGCGGCAAAGGAGGTGGGAGGCGTGGAGGAGGCAGGGGAGTGAGGGGGGAGGGGGAGCGGAAGCAACAGTCCCGCGAAAGATTGACAACTCAGGCGAAAGGCGAAATAATTGTCCTCAAACAGCGAAGGATGCGTTCCGGGAAGTCGTTTGCGAATGTTTTTAACGTTGTCCTTGTGCTGTTGTACAACAACTAGTTGTTGTTGTTGTTGTGATTAGGTAGTGATGGCTGTGTTCGTGCTACTCTCGTCGTCGTCGTTGTCGTCGTTGTCGTTGTCGTTGTTGTAGTTGTTGAAGTCGTTGTTGATGCAGTGGTTCCTGCTGCAATTTATTTGCGAACACAATTTAAAAACGACGCAGATCCTTTGAAAGAGATCCTGCCGTGGACTCCTCCGCGACGGCGGCGAGGAGGAGGCGAGGTGGAAGACGGAGGAGGGAAACCGAGGATAAAAGTCAATTTAAACAGATCCAGATGCAGATCCTGGCAACGCGTTGCATGCACTTTATTATCCTTTGAAATGATAAACCGCAGAATGTAAATTCAACAGACAAACTGGAAAGCACACACACACACACACACACGCACGCACACACGCGCACAGAGCGACTCGCGGCACAAAGCTCTGCAAACAACTTCTGAGCGGACGGACCGACGGACGGACGAATGGAAGGACGAACACATAAAAGCAAACAAATGTCAGTTGCAGTTGTCAATAGCACAACAACAACAACAGCAACCACCGCCGCAACGAGGTGAGTGCGGGGACGGGCGTCTGAGGAAGGATGCGAAGAAAGGACCTTCAGTCGCTCGCGTTGCCAACAGCAACCTTTTGTCGTCGCAGTCGAGCGCATTAAACGAGCATCAGCTGCAGCCGCGGCGCCCTTTTGTTGTCGTAGCAAATTATTTTCAGCTTCTTCGCAACAACAACAACAACAACAACAACAACAAAAACAAGAACCACCAGCACAACAACAACGTATACTTATTTGTTAAATTTTTGCCAATTTTTATTACGACGACGACGCCGGGCGAAGCACGAGAAAAATTTTCGTCTCGTTTTTCTCCAGCTCAAATTAAAAATTTCTCGCAGCGTGCGTTGATTTCACGGCGAAGTCCGTCTCGAAGGAATTGCAATAGCTTTTTGTTGTCTCACTTCAATTCACTCGACTCGACTCGACTCGGCGCGACTCCCTCTCGTTCTCTCGTGCTCCTCGTGATCCTTTGTTGGTGGCGCGCGTTTTGTGTAAAAAGTTGTTCGTGAAAATTTCTTGACGAGGAAAAGTTTGGCTTTTTTGTCGGATTTTAACTCGATTTGGATTTTAAGCTGATTGACAATAAATGCGAAAGTTTAAGTGGGATTTATGAGTCGCGTGCGCCCCTCGTGCACAGTGGGCCGAAGCGTCATGCACTGAAGGTCGAGAATCGTGTTGCTCATCTGACGGTTTGAGAAATTGCGCAAAATACGATGTCATTCATTGACTTCTCTTTCTCTTGTATCACGGGTTCTAATGCAGCAGATTTTTCATTCATGAAAACTTTTCAATGACTGAAATATAATTTCGTGTATGTTTTTGTGGATGAACGTGTTTTTTTGTGAGCACTCCGGTTTGCCCCACTGTGCAGGGTCTCCCGCCCGCCACCGCGTCAGTTTCCACGACTACTGCTCGTTCAGCCGCGCAAAATTGCCAATCGTGGCGTCGACAACGGCAACAAATTCCATGGCAACAACAACAAATTCAACTACAACACCAAGAAGTTCAACAACGAAAAACTCAACCCAACAACAAGGAAAATTCCACAATACAACGACAAAAACTACAGCTTGAGATAATAAACGACCTTGAAAGGAATTGCAAATAAATAAGGCTCCGACTCCCCACCGTGGAGGGGTCGACGAGGGGCCGCGGGGCGGCGTGGAAGGATCCCGATATGAAATTGTGAATTAGGGGTGCCGTCAAAGTTAATAAACAAAACTCCGGCTCCCGCCGTTTCTTCGCCTCGCCTCGCCTCGCCTCGCCTCGCCTGGGCCAGGGTCCGACCAACCGACTGCGAGCTGCTGGCAGCGGCGGCCGGGACACTTGCAATTTTAGCCGAGTCCTGGCGCCGTCGTCGTCGTCTCCCACCCCACTCCCTCTCCCTCTCCCCAGCCCTTCCTCATGAATGCGAAAATAACTCAGCTGCGTCTGACGCGAGTCCTGGGGAGCCGGCGATAACGGACGGCCGTGACGGGACCCGCCCAGGCGGCAGAAGAACGGCTTGTTGTTGTTTTCATCGTCATCTTGAGTTGCGCTCGTCATTTGGCGGACTCGTCCTTTGTGAACAACGTCGATGACAGCAACAGTTGTGATGTCGCCGCGCGGACCACGGCGTGAGCCGAGGGGCAGAGTCGAATCGAAAAGTTGGCAAATTTCATCGGTTTGTCATGGGTTCAGGCGCGAGGCCTCGATTGAATGTCCGCGGCACGGCCGCCGTGCCGCTCGACCTGCCATCAGTCGTCCGTCAGTCACCGCCACGGGCACGGGAGGCGGTGGAAGGAGGGATCAGGATCGGGATCGGGATCGGGATCTGGAGACGGCTCCGGAGCAGTTGGCATGAAAAACCGGGGCTCAAGAGGACGAGGACGAGGACGGGAAGGAGGGCGAGAGCGAGAGCGAGCGCTGGAAAACGGGATCGAATTTCAGCAGCTCCCACTCACCGCTCCCTCCTTCTTTTCTACCACTTCTACTACTCAAACCTACTACACTACCTACTACTATCACCACTACCACAACAACAACTTCTACTACAGCTACGTCTACAACTTCCTCACGTCATCGTCGTCGTCGTTGGCATCGTCTAATAACGGATCTCGGGGCGAATCTCGGCGCGCCATTTTGAATTATCCTTCCGCAGCATGAAATTTCCATTTCCTGCAGAGCTCCAGAACATATTCCTTGGCATGTCATATTTTCGTTCCTGCTCTCGCTCTGGCCCTCGTGGTTCTTAATGTTGTTCTTGTTCTTGTTGTTGTCGGTGTTGTTGTCGTTGTCGGTGTAGTGAGTCCTTCGCCAAGGATAATAAATGCAAGCATTTCACTTGCAGCTCCACGACCTCCGCATCCACAGCGCATTCCTCGTGGCCGCCTCGGGTCGCTCTCGAAGGTAGTCAAAGGCAACCGGCTGACTTTGAGAAGGAGAGAGAGAGGGATACAACAACAACAACAACAACAACGCAACAACAACGACAACAAGAAGTGCCCAACTAATACCGCAATAACAAGGAGGATGGCGCATGAAGCAACCTCAAAACAATACCGACAAAGCAGCAACAACAACAACAACGGCAACACCGGCAACAACCCCACCACAAGAAGACAACAAAGCAGGGATAAACCAAAATCAAAAACAACATTGGGAGAAAATCTAAGGAGAAAATAACAAGAACGTAGAACGAACCGTAGGGAACAACAACAAGTGGAAAAATATAGCAAGAACAACCAGGAGATAAGCAAAAATGAGCAACTACAACAAGTGGAAAAGGGAACAAAATCAGCAACACAACAACAACACCAAGTAAAAAATGGGCAACAACAACGCCGGCTAGAGGGAGAGGAAGAATATCGGAGTCTAACGTAAATCACAGCGAGCATCGCTCAGGTTGGAACCAAATTAAATGCAGCTCCACCGACGCTCCGCCTGCGCCGGCTGCGAGTCCTTGGCGGAGCTCTGTGAGCTCGGCAGGGGTTTGGCATTTGCCGGGTCCCCTCCTGGATCCTCGGCTCCCTCTCTGTGTACGCGACTCCACCCCCTTCGTCCTCGTCCTTGCCCTCGTCTGAGTCGAGCTCATCCTCGCTCCCTGCGATGCGATGCGATGCCATGCATGGCGTCGTCATGGAAGTTTCGCGCCCGGAGTCCCCAAGAGGAGCCAGCAGCGAGAGCGAGAGGGAGATAAACAGAGGTGTTTCAGAGAGAGAAAGGACGAGAATAAGAGCAATGGAATGAAGTGGCTCCGATGTGAAGTTGGGGAAGCGCCCTCGCCTCGGACTCAACATCACATTTCCATCAGGATAATTTGCGATTGCCCGTGAGACAAGGTGCGAGCAACAACAACGACAATAACAAAAACAACAACAACAACAACAACAATGGCAACAATAAGTCGCAGTAACAACAATGAAAAGCTAATCACATTAAAAACCAGAGCAATAGCAGGAAAAGTTAATACGAACCAAAAGAGAAAAAAATCCATGAAATAAAAGAAACAAAGTGACGCGTGAAGGGGGGGGGGGGGTTGGGTCGGTGTGGTGTTGGTTTCGAAACAAAATGTAAAATCTCTCTAAATCCAGAACTATTTTAAAATATAAACAATAATTGGAAGACAAGAACAACTTCTGAACTTCTGAACAAGAACAACAAGAACGAAAACTATTAGGAGAGAAGTAGAAGGCTAGGAAAATGGAGGCAGTAAGAGAGATGACGTGGAGGCAACAACAACAGCAATTGCAACAACATTAGCAACAAAAAGGTCCTACAACAATAAGTGCAGCAACAGTTCGAGAAGCCTTAGCAATAACAGGAACTTCATCAAAAGCAACCGCTTCATCAACAACAATAACAATAACAAATGAAGTCCTCAACAGTAACAACAACAAAACAACGTCAAAACAATAACAGCGAAAGCAAAAACAACAACAGCGAAAACAACAACAACGGCAACATGAACAACTGCATCGAAAACAACCAGAGCCACACTAGCAACAACAACGACAACAATCACGACGCTGAAGCAGAGGAAGCACTGGGCGAAAAAATATGAATTTTGATCATGAATCCATTGCAGGATTCCGCGGAGGGCGGCAGGTGTGGGTGGCGGTCGCTGTGAGCGGGGGCCAGGGACGAAATTTATTATTAGACGAGATTACGTGCCGGGATTTGACTTTGGTTTATGTTCTGCTTGCCGTTCATGTGGTTGTTGTTGTCCTTATTGCCGTCGTTGTTGTTCTTCTGATTGTCGTTGTTGTTGTTGTTCTATCGGCGGATTCCAAGAGCAACAACCGACCGTTCTCGCAGTCACCCCGTGATCGTCGCCGCCGCCACCGCCGCTACCTCAGCCCGCACCTCGATCCCGGGTCGAACGCGGTCGCAGGACGAAGTCTGGAAGGCCTTCATCTCGCCCCCAGCACCCTGCGATCCACCCTCGACCAGTCTTCGGCTCCTTCTCCGAGTCTGGGTCGCAGTCTCGCCTTCAACTCGCGGCTCCTGCTCCAGCTCCTGCTCCTCTAATCCAGCAATAAAAAGCACGACTCCCGCATGCGTCCAGGTTGCCCCCGACCCGACCAGGTTGGGGGCGCAGGGTGCGGTCGTGGGCTGCGAGGGCTGCGGGTGACGGGACGAAATGAGATTCATCAGAATTTATGTGGAAGATGGATAATTTTCTCGCTGCACCGCCGCCGTCGACCTCAAACCCGATCCGGAACTCAAACTCCCAACACCGTCGTCGGCGTCGACGCAGCTGCAGGTGCATTGCGAGAACGTGTGGTGTGTGTGTGTGTGTGTGGGGGGGGGGGGGGGGGTGTTAGTTCGCTGGTGTTAGGGTTGGTGTTGGTGTGCGTGTGCCTGGCCGTGGCCATGTGCATGTGCATGGATTCCTATTAAAATTTGATCTGCGGCAAAGGAACATCATAAATTCAAATGCAGCTCAATTCCGTCTCCTGCCGTCGCTCCCGCAGCCTGGCGCCGGCTTCCTTTCGTCTGTCCTCGACTCTCTTCTGGCCGTCCCTCGCCTTTTCTCCTTCGCCTCCCTCTTCCCGGCGTATTTCTTTCGCCTTTGTTTCTGCGGTCGCAGGCTTTTGTTCTTGTTGCTATTGTTGTCGTTGCTGGCGGCTTCCCTGTTGCTTTCGTCTGGTTGCTTTTGCTCGTTGTTCTTATTGTTAGTGTTATTGTTGTTCTTGTAATTGTTATTTTTGTTGTTGTTGGCGTGGGTGAAACCGTAGCCAGCTCCTTGGCTTATTAAGTTATTTACTCGCTCCGCCTCCGCTGGTCGTGCCTTGGCCTGACGCCAGGATGTTTATAAATTAAGACAGCGCTTCGGAGATTAGCGAGTTTTATTTATGACCCATGCAGCAACAACAAGAACAACAACACCGCGAGCTGCTGCCTGCGATTCGGGGCCCAACGGCGACTGCATTCGAGGATCTCGAATTGATCCGTGCGCAATCGGAGCGAGAGAGAGGGAGATGGAGAGTCTTCGGACTTCCTTTCATCATTGGAGCGGGAGTCCTTAAGAGCGGGAGCTCGTAAAGCCACAGGCAAAGCTCTTCCCCTCTCCCTCTCACCCCTCCCTCTCACGCTGCTTTATGGAGTCAGCATTGGACAGCAAATTAAAACCAACCTCCAGCCCCTGGACCCCGGCCCCGCCCCCGCTCGACTTCGTGTCACGCGCGCGCCGCTTCCGTTTTTATTAAAAACTTTAGCACCTCGTTGCGCCTCTTGTTGGTGTTGCTTTTGTTGTCACCACATTATTTTTTCTCGCACACTCACACGAACACTCACTTCCATATGGCCGCTGTCGAGTTGGTCGTTGTGGGAGGGGAGGGGAGGGGAGAGGGGGTGAATTGCATGACTTCCGGTGGCGACTTGTTTCGTGTTTCCGGGAAACGGAAGTCGATGCTTGCAAAGCGCAGGAAAGGCGGCGAAACCTGGCGAGCGTCGGCCCAACGAGCGAGTGGTGATTAAAGCGACACATTGTTGTTGTGCAAATAATCGTTGTTGTTGTCGCGGTCGTGGCCGTCCTTCCATTAAACGGCAAATTAAGAGCCGTTTGCATGAGGCGTTTTGTCGACTTTAAAGAGCCCGGTCGCGCCCACCTCGCACCCAATCGACCCCTTGCAATTACGCCCTCCACCGGGCGCCTTCGAGCCGCCGAAGAAAGAGCGAGAGCGAGAGAGAGAAGACGTGGAGGCAGCAGGACGAAGAGAAAGCCGGAGAGTCGAAGGCGACTTAAGAAGTTCCAGCGAAGCGAGATCTACTTACGGGAGCTTTTGGGCCGAGTCACAGGCCAGCTCAGCCCGGGTCGCCCAGGAGGGTCGATGGAGAATGCGGGGAGGGAGTCGGCCGTGGTGGTGGACTCGGACTCGAACTCGAACTCGAAGCAGATTGCAGGAATGTTGGCCAACAATAAGCTCATGCGATTAAAAAGTTTGTCCGTTCGGCAAACAAACACTTGCTTCGTTTCGACTTCCATTGTCTTCCTCGAGCCCTCGACCGCACCGTCGGGGTGCAATTGTTGTTGTTGGTGGGACGTCAGGAGAGCGAGCGACCGTTCGGTTTACGAGGTTCGAGCGGATTTGCGAGCAAAAGTTATTTGCGGCCGGAGGAGAAGCCAAAAATTATTAAGAATTTAAGAGAAAATAATGAATTACGAAACGCGGTCGAGGCAGGAACGGGAAACGAGGAACGAGGAACGGGAAACGAGGACTAAAAGTTACTGGGCTTTTGAAAGGATAAACGGATTTACATTTGGTCCTCGCCCGCTCGGCCTGTTGGCTCCGAAATAATTGCGGCTGCCAGGGGAGGAAGAGCGAGCAGAAAACAGAGAGAGAGAGAGAGAGAGAGAAAGCGATGACGGGAGAAAAATTACGGAAGCTCTCGATGCGAAGGCGAAGCTTTTAAGAATTTAATTATTTTCCGTTCTTCGATCGAGCTCTAAGCGACGAGTGCGGTGGAGTCGGGTGGGGTCCAAAAATCGAAAATCCATGATCGGTCGCTCCAGTCCCCCTGCTTGCACGCCCCCTGCTCGCTCTCGCCCCTCTCGTTCTCGCTGTTGTCCTCTCGCCACCCGGCCACGGTCGCTGCGAGCGGACGCTTGTGGTTTCGCTGGCAGCCGGCGATTGAAACGTTTCCTTTCGCCACGACCGCGCCATGTCCCGTCCCATGCCGCCCTAGCCGCCCTCGCGCACGCCCCTTCCTTCCGCCGGCCGTGGGGCCTTCAATTTAAAAATTCAGCCATTTTCGACCGCCACCGGAAGCAGCCATTTTGCACGCAAACCCGTCGCCCACCGCGACCCACAACCGCACACACTCTCGCACTCGGCCGCCTCGGCACCCGCACCACAGAAACGAGTCCTTTGCATGCGCGGCAGCCACGCGCCCGCCACGTCCTGCCGCCCACATCCCTGGCACTTAATATTTAATCCTTTCGTCGCTTCCTTCGGCGGCGCCGCCTTCATTGCGGATGCGTCGCATGTCGGGCGAAACTTGCACTTCATTCGGAGTCCAGGTCGCAGCCCCGGAGGCGGGGTGTGGCGGCCGGATGTCGATGTCGAAGTCGAGGTGAGGAAAAGCTATGATTAATTTTTTCAAGCATATTCGCCATGGTCCTTCTTAAACTACTTCCGAGCCCTGTCCTCATGGCCTCCTTCTGGTCCTCCATCGTGCCCTTCTTCTTAAGCTCCCTCCTCTCCTCCTTCCCAGCCCTCCTGCGTCGACCTCCTCCACATCGCTTGGGGCTGGAGGAGGTGGGGAAAACTTTTCGGGTTCGGTGTTTGCCGACTGTTGTTCGCCTGCCTGCCGATCTCTTAGACAATTTTTTACGCCGGTTGACTTTGCTCCTGTTGTTGCTGTAGCTGGAGTTGTTTTCATTGAGCTCGGAGCATCATCTCCTCCTTCGTCTTCTTCTCCCCTCCTTTTTCTCTTGCTGAGCCCTTCGATCCCCTTCAATTCCCCGGTGCATTTCGACAAAAGGATTCTTGGCGCAGCTCTCGCTAGTGTGTGTTTTTTCTTTGCACGGCAGCGACGGCAGAGGACGAGGGGACGTTTTTATTGTTTTCATATCCTTTCATATCCTTTCATATTTCGCCTCAACCCATCCTCCCTCCGGTCGCCGTGCCCAATTTCCTTGCGAATTTCCCTGGCCCGGCCCCCACCCTCGTCGCAACCCTTTCGCGCCTGGCCCTCGAGACCCGGTCGATGTTTACATGGATGTCGAGAGGGATCGAATGGGCCGTTGACGAGGGGAGGCGGAGGTCGGTCCGAAATGAAACGGAACTCACTCTTAACCCTCGGATGGGAAATTTCATAAATTTCAAATCTAATGAAAATGTTTCAGAAAAATCGAGGTCCTTCAACGACGTGCGGGTGACCTTGCCGAGAGTTCGAAATATTATTAAAATATCAAATTTATTGGAAATTCCTGGAAATTCGTCAGTGGACGAAACCCTTTGAGGGGAATACCAAAAAAGTATAAATAGAAAACGGCGCTCGAACCCTCGCTTTGGGTAGTCCTTGAGTGGAGTTCGTAAAAGAGTCCTTAAAACGTCCTTCAAGAGTTGCTTGTGAATGTCATCCTTAACGGTAATCGCATCCACTCGCTCTCCTCGCAGTGCACCGAGTCGTGCAAAACGACCTCCGCCCGAGTCCTTTGAAGACACATTTCTCCTCGCCCTGCCCTCCGTCGCCCTCCCCGCTCACTCCCTCTCCCACGAAGTCTCCCCCATCGTCGCTCCGTCGTCCTCTGGGCCGCCCTGCGAAATTCCTCCGACTGCGCAATTGAAATTCTTCGCTGCATTCAATTAACGAAATTTTTGCGATATGAGACCAATTAAAGTCCTTCGAAAAGAATTATTAACACTTCGCTCCTCGCTCGCTGGCGCCCTGCGTCCTGCGCTCTGTGCCTTGTGTCCTGTGCCTTGTGCCGTGCCTTTGACTGGCCCGAGTCAGAGGAGCTGCGCGACCCTCGTCCTCCGCACCAACCGCCGTCGAGCACTCGGCGAGCTCGTGAAAAAACGCTAATTTTGGGACCGGCCGAGGGAGGAGAGCGGCAAGGGTGAAGAGAGAAGGAGAGAGAGGGAGGGAGGGAGAGCGGGCGGTCCCTGCATTAGTCGCGAGTCCTTTGGCGCTCGCTCGCTAACTGTGAAACGCAATAACGGCGCAAAAGGCCGGGGAAACGTCTTCGTTGTCCTTGATGTCGAGCACGAGGATGCGGAGGAGCGCGGCGAGGGGTCCGCCCGGGTATCGAGGCGCGGGGTGGCGGGCCAGGGCGTGTCTAGGAGAGCGCGTAAATTTCAACACCGAGAGATAATTAAGCCGAAAACCGAGGCGCGAACTCGCCGAGACAAAGGCAAAGACCGTCCTCAAGCCCGGCCGACGGAGGTGTCGGATGCAGGACGCGCAGCGACGCCGACGTTGGCCGCGGCGCCGGCAGCGCTGATCCTTTCGCAAGAGGAAATTAATATAAAGCGCGGAATGCGCGAGTGACACGAGCGGCGCGAAATCGTTTAAGTGGCCGTCGCCACAGAGCACAGTGGGACAAGGGCGCACAATCTCCATCCTCCCCTATTCCCCAACACAATTCAATGCAAGTGAACTTCGCGAATCCACTGCTCCTGGGCCCACGGTGCGCCTTGGCGCGGTTCTCGCCTCGCCACACACCAAAAGCAATTAAATTAATATTATTTCGCAGAAGCCTCCCCTCTCTCTCTTTCTCTCTCTCTCTGTCCCCGCTCCCTCCTCTGGGCCCGTCCTCGTCTCGCCGTGTCCCTCGGCGGCGGCGAGGTCTAACAGCATAAAAGGATAAAAGGACGATGTTCACACTTTTTAGCCGCAGGTAGCTTAAATAACTGTGCCTGCTCCACGAAGCGCTCCCGGAGCGGAGCTCATAAAAAGAACAACAACAACAACTACAACGGCCACAACAGCAGCAGCACCGGTTGACAATGACTACAACAACAGGCAGCAATAATGATAACAACAATGTCGACAATAGCAGCAAAACCAACAGCAGCAACTGGAGCCGGCGCGGGAGCGGAAGCGAGAGCAGCGAAGACAACTGCGAATGAATGTCAAGTGGCGACAAGTCGGGAAGGGGACAAGGGGCGGCGGCGGCCCCGGGCTCGTGGCGCACCGCGAGGACGAGCGACAGGACGAGGCGATGGCGATGGCGATGGCGACGGAGTTCGAGCTCAGGTTGGGGTTGGGGTTGAGGTCCTGGTTCTGCTTCTGGTTCGGGTTGGCCGGGGCCGGGACTGAAGGAGCGACCTCCGGCAACAACAACCAGTTGCCCTTTAAGTGTCATGCAGCGGCCCAGAAGTGTACCTTTGCGTCATCCATCGTCGCCCCCGTCGACCCGGTCGTGGTCTCGCCCCAACCGTTGCCGGTTGTCGTCGCAGTTGACGCCGTCACCGCAGGCCCCGGCGCTCGGCCAACAGCGGAGCCGAAGAAGCCGCGCCAAAGGATCCTGGGGAGTTGTCGTGGCGGCGCCGAGGGTCGGAGCAGTCGGGAGGGGAGCCGAGGCTGGTTGTCAGGAGATCTCTCAAGATTACGACACCGCGGGAGGAGTCGGAAGCGAGAGTGTGCGGGAATGAGCGGCCCTCTGAAGGACGACGAGGACACAAAGGGTTCCCAGGGAGAGACAGATTGCGTGAGAGAGGGAGGGTGGAGCGTGAGACCTTTGAAGGAACTCCCCTCGGGTTCCGATGGTAAGAGATAAGAGGACGATGGGAGTCGGTTTCCATTCCCTGCGATCCTGATTGTCGCCAACGCTTGGAGATTTTTCACGATTATTCTTCCAAATCTCGGCAAATGGTCATCCTCGACTCGGGCTCGCCCGTCAACCATAGAACCATAAACCCTCGGCCCTCCGTCACGGTCCAGGCCCCGGTCTCGGTCCCGCCTCGGTCTGGGTCCCAGTTCCGCTTACGACGACTCAAATGAATTGTTCTTTTCGCTCTCCCGAAAGTCTATTTGTCTGCCCGGGTCGCGTCGAGTCGCGCCGCGCCGAGACCCAGACTGAGACCGAGACCGAGACTTTTGTGTTGCTCGCTAGGAATTTGGCCTCGGGGAATTTGCATAATTCATTACGACTACAGTTTCAGCCGAGTCCTGCGACTCCGCCGCGTCCTCGTCCTCCTCATCCTCGCCTCTCTTGGCTCCAGCAGGCAACACAAGCGTCGTCTCTGCCCGCCCGTGGACGCTGGAGCCAAATTAACGCCTGCCTCCTGCAGGACGAATCAACGGCAGTGACAGAGCGGGGCAAGGATGCACTTGCGAGTGAATTCGAGTTGAATGAGGGTTAAATGTTGTCTCATTGTCGTCGTCGTCGTCGTCGTAGTCGCTGTTGTTATCCGTTTCGTCCTAGCTTGTGTCGTTGTTGTTGTTGCCCCTGTAAGAGGCTGTTTCCGGCGGATGCGGTTGGCAATGGAGTCGCCGGCAACACAGGCGAAATGAATATCCGACTCTTTGCTGCCTGTCTCTCTCTCTCTGTTCCACGAGTGATGAGCAACAGCTGAAAACGCCTGAGGGCAGGCGAGCAGGAGGCAAGGGAAGGGGGACCATCGACGAATGTCATGGAGCCGGAGCAACGATTGAATCGAGTGCTGATCGGCGTCATGAATCGTTAATGAATTCTTGACGAACTCAAGCGCTTATGAATCTGCACTGAAGGTGAATCTGACCTAAGGTGAATTCGAAAAGTTGAAGTCGAGTTGGAGTCAAGTTCGCGGCATTTCGCTAGAAAGCCGAACAATATGGAATGGAAACGATCCTGAAGCGATCCTCAGATGAACGGGTTGAAAGTAAAATCCAAAGTGGGGAAATTGAAAGGGAAATTAGAATCGACTGCATCGGAATCGTTTCCATTTCACTTGCATTCCATTCCCTTTCAATCGCCTTCGATTTTAGTTATGGTCGATCCTTCCTACATCATGCGTTCTCACTCCCGGTCCCTTGCCGTCAACCCTCTCCATGCTCTTCCCTTCCACGGCCTTCCCTTTCCCCGCCCCCAACGGTCGCCATTCAGCGCCGGCCCCGCTGCCACTCGACGCATAAATTTTGATTCAACTACTTAAGTTCAACACGAGGCTTAAATGGAATCCTTCGCGCCAACACAGTTGCATGCCTCACACAAACACACACACACACACACACACACACACACACTATCCATTGCACACACACCCAACGAACACATGCACATGTCTGGGAGAGGATTTTATGAGAACCGGGCCGTAGAAGAAGAGGCAGCTCCCGATCAGCTTCAGCTCCAACTCCAACTCCAACTCCGACTTAGACGACGACGTCGAGGACGTGGACGCGGACGAGTCTGGGCATGAGGAACGGGTTGAACATGCGGAACGTGACAGGAATACAAATTCGCTCAATTACTCGGGAGGAATTGCAACGAGGCCGGGACGAGCCCGGGACGAGGCGGCGGCGGCGGCGAGAGGACGAGGAAGAAAAACAAACGGAAGAAGGACTACTTAAGACGCTGCCGGAGACACGTTGCATGGAGAGTCCTGTTGATGCCGACGAAAGAGAAAATATCGTCGTCGTTCTCGCCATCCACGTCGTCCTCGTCGTCGCCGTCGTCCTCGCCAGGACAATGTGTGTGCATCATCGTGCCATCGCTAGCTGGCTGCCTGACTGCTGATCCGGAAGCCAGTGAAGTGTGGAAAATTCACGGTTGCTCCGAAGACTGGCCGACGGTGGCTTCTGCACAGCCAGCAGTAGTCGTAACGATTAGTAGGCGCCGTGAATTTAGGAAGGTAATCGCTCGGAATCGGAAGCAAGGGAGCAGATTCACAGCCGAGGTTGGTTTGATGGATGGTTGTGGGGATCGATGGATGGATGGATGGACGGTTTCATGCAGCCCGTGTATATTGCGGAGAAGGGATGCCCTGGGAAGAGGATCGTGAGCAGGAGAAACAGAAGGGAAGGAAGAGCAAAAGAGATAATGGAAATAATTGACAACAATTTTTTACCCTAATTCAATTTCGAAACCATTATTTATCAACACATTTAAACTGCAAAAATTATGAAATCACAGTGAAATTAATAAAACACTTTGAATCATGATAATTCGGCAATCACAAAAAAGGCAATTCAACCACAATTTAAAAATAAAACAGAACACGGATTTCGAAGAAATTACAATTAATTTTTTCAATACACAAAATTGTGAATATCTCGGGATCGTGGGTTTAGAAATGACGTCAACTTCGATTTCAATTCGTATCAACACCACTTATCCGTATCATACGGAGATATTGCCAGGTATTGGCTCCCCGATTACTCGTTGCCCGTGGTCCCGCTGGAGCATGCGAGTGCTCGGCGATAAGAAGCAGAAATATGCAAAGTATTTCAATTGCCCGGCTGGAGGACTTCTAATTCATTAGAGCCATAAAATCGCAAATGTAAACAGAGCCACGTCGTACAGCAAACCCCGAACCACGCCCCACGCTCCACGTCCCCCAATCGCCACCTCCACCCCTTGGCAGTCCGCCGACCGTCGACCGTCGACCGCCGTCCGCGGCCAAGGGAACCGTGGAGCCAAACTTCGGCCACCGAATTTCACGACGCTGGTGCGGCGAAAACTTCTGCATTGAATGGACCCCTGCCCCCAATTACAGCGTCTGGGGGCGAGGGACGAGGGGCGTGAACGAAGACAGAGGCGAAGCCGGAGGAAGGAAAGGAATAAAGCACAGGCAGCGGAAGATTGAAATTTATGCGAAAGTTGACAAAATTGACACAAAGTTGAAGATTTCACAAAGATTTGCGCAAAATATGAAAGACTTTGTTTCACCCCGCGATTGACAGACGGATGGACCGAGCGACGGACAGCAGGAGAGGGGGAGGAGGAGACTTTGCGATGACTTGTTGGGAAATTAGTTGTAGCTGCAGCGGCCATAAAAACATGGACACTGGCGGCAGGAAGCGGCGAACAATGAGCTCGGGATCAAAGAGGCCCACTGTGCGAGGGGCGTGGCGCAGGGAGGGAGAGGGCGGACGGAGGGCGAAGAAAGGGATCAACCTCGCAGATCGCCTTGGGCGAAGTTTTAGTCGTCGGCGCGCTCGGCTCGGCTCGGCGTCGACTGCTGCACTTAATTGTGTGGAGTGCAACAAAGTTGTTGACTTGTCGCGTGGGCCGGGGGCGACGGGCGAGGGTGGGGGTTCGGGTGCGGGTGGCCCAGGGGGAGTGGGCGGCGAGTTGCCTGGCATTAATTACAGTGTCGCCGGAAGTCGTCGTGGTCGCAGTCGTGGTGGCGGTCGCGGGCGTCGGAAGTCGCGGAGGCGGCGACGACGGAAGCTGAGGTCGGCCGGCCGTCGATGGCCATTCAGGACAAGCTGCCGGCGGAGGAGTTCAGAGAGAGGGAGTGATGGAGACCACAGTTTAGAGAGAGAGAGAGTGAGGGGAGAGTGAGCGAAGAGCGGGCGGAACAAGTCCAAATGAAGTGGATGGACGGGAAATATGAAAATCATAAAGAAGTCATTTTCTTTTCGATTCCAACTTTTCTCCTCTCCGACTTCCTTCGTGTCCTGGCGATGTCCTTCGTCTTCTTCTAATTCTTCTGCAGCTCCTGATTTTTCTCTCACTCAGTGGATTTTGTTTTTTCTTCATCCTTTCGTGGTGATTTCTTTCCTTCCGTCTGTTCCTCCTTTGAACTTTCGAAAGTTGAGCTGAGTTGAGTCGAGTCGTGGAAATCTTATTTAAAACTGCGAAAAGCTGATCGATCGAATGTTCCCAGGACCTCCTCCCAGGAAAGTTTCCTCGTCCTCTCTCCCGCAGGTTCCCGCGCTCGTTCCTCCACCTCCTGCACGTTCGCTCGCTGGCTCGCTCTGTTTGCAAATTGCACACAAATCGTTCAATCATCGGCAGCCAGCGACTTCCTCTTCCGTACTTCTCCCACCACCTATCTATTTCCTTCATCTGCCCTCTCCCTCCCTCGCCTGGCCTCTCTCCCGCGCTCACTCTCTGTCCTTCTCCCCGACCGCCCTCCGTTAATCCCTCGCCCCACGGGGCATCGAGTTTTCTTTGTCAATGAACTTTTCACATAAAAGTTCTCGCTCCTCGCTCGCTGGCATTTGTTTGCGGCAGGGGCGTGGTTGGAGAAGGGGCGGAGGAGGAGCAGGAGGAACTTTCGCTGTTTGCGCGCAAATTATAAAATATTACTTTTTTCACTTATCCTCCGTCTCCGAGGCGGCGCGGGCGGACAACAAACAAACGGAGAACAAGGTCGGAGGTTCATGAAAGGATCTCAACTTCTCATTTGAAAGAAAACAAAAAACAAAAAACAATACACAAACACACCATTTTTCACCTTGCTTCCACATCGCCTCATGGACTCGCTCACTCATACGCTGTTTGTCTCTTTCTTTGCAGGTAAGTGCGGGGCTCCCGAGCCTTCCATAAGAGCAAGCCATAAGTAAGACACATCCTGGCGAACGGATCCGCCTTCCCTCGTCTCTTCCGCAAGGACTATCGAGGCCTTCCTGCAGACACAACGACTTGTTCCGCGAGACTCCACGACTTCCCTCGATTCACCGATTTCCCCTGGAGTCCGCGATTCCCTTCGACCCATCGATCTTACGTCGACTACTCGACCTTCCCCTCGACTCATCCTCTTCTCCTCGACCTCCCTTCGACTCATCGACCATTCCTCGTCTCATCGACTTCCCCTCGACACATCGGCCTTCCCTCGACTCCTCGACTTCTCCCAAACTTGTCGCCTCCCCCTCGATTCATCGACTTCCCTCGACTCCTCGAACTTCCCTCGTCTCATCGACTTCCCCCACTCCTACTCCTGCATCCTCTCCAGGACGTTGGTCAAACTATTTATGCGCCCAATCTGACTAGCGCATGCGACTTCGGCTGGTAGGATGTGGAGCAGAAGGTGGATGACGAAGATCATGAGACGGATGGGCAGGATGGGGAGATGGAGGTTGAGGAGATGGGGGACGAGAAGATGGAGGCTGAAGAGTGGGAGGTTTAGGACGATGAGGTCCTGGCGAAGAACTCCATTCATTCAGTCGCCGGCCCGACTCAATCAGAGATGCTCGAGAGTCACGATTGTTTTCGCAGCCGCGCCCTGATGAAAGGGATCACAAGGGAGGCAGTAGTGGAGGAGTAGTGGAAGGGCTATTGAGAGAGAGAGAGAGAGAGAGAGGGAGAGGAAGCAATCGAGGAGTCTTCGTCGGGACTGGTCGACGTGTGCCATCCAGCGACGCGTAGCGTAATCAGGTTCAATGACGTAAACAATAAAGGCGGCCGACGTCGCCAGGGCAGCGCAGGAGGCGTGGACGAGGGGAATGAGAGAAGGAGAGAGGGAGAGGCCACAGGCGCAGCGGCCGACACGCAGACAGGAAAGGCAGAGACAGAGAGAGCCGGAGGGAGCGAGACACGAGCAAAAATATTGTTGGACAAACACACGCACAATTATTGAATGGGAATTCGTGGGATTACGGGGAAATCACGTATTCGGGATTCCGTATTAATGCCGATGCTACGAAAGCAACAACAACGACAACCACAACAACGATAGCAACACCCACAACAACAAGAACAACAGTAACAACAGCACCACCATGAAAAACCCCACGAGCAGCAACGACGAGGACAACAAGTGGATCGAAGCAGCAACGGCAGCAGCAGCGAGTGCAAAACATGCTGGACCGGAGGTGAGTGGGCGCGAGGAAAGAGAAGGAGGGAGTGCGTGGGAGAGAGAGATAGAGAGAGAGAGAGAGAGGGGGAGGGTGAGAGAGTGAGGGACTGATAGATAGATCGGAAAATTAAACATGATGAGTTGTTATTGTTTGAGTTGTCCTTGTGATTTATTTCTGTTGTATTGGTTCACTATAATCAATGCCACTGACGATGTTGTTGTTGTTATTGGAACAACATCGACGTTGTTGTGGCTGCCGTTGTTGAAGTTGTTGCGGAGCACTCGAACTCGGACTCGGACTCGGTTTTGATTGTCGATTGTTGTGATTCCGCGAATTCCGATTCCCCACTGGAAAAACATCGCGGGGTGTGAGTGGAATGCAATAATAATATTTTTAATGAAACCGGGTTTCGTTGCTGTCGAGGTCGACTTTAAAAAGTTGTAAAATTGAGTTTCACTCGGGCCACTTTGTTGCTGTTGTCGTTGTTGTTGTCGTTGTCGGTGTTGTTGTCGTTTTTGCCCTCGGCTGCCAGCTGAAACCACTTCGGAGCAATTATAGACCGCAGAAATCGAGAGCGTTCGCAGCAACAACAACCCAACCCACTCTGGTGTGTGCAAAAAATGGAAACAAAAAATTAAATAAAAATAAACACAAAAATACAAATTTTAAAGAAACATGAAACTCACGAAACGAGAAACAAAAGAAAGACTCTCAATAATAAAGCAAACCAAGCCGAAAATCGACAAATGAAGGACACAAAAAATCACAACATGGAAAATATACCAAAAACAAAACATTATTAAATGGAAAACGCAATCAAACTTTAAAATTGTAAATGAAATCGAACATGGAGAAAAAAAAAAATCAAAAATGGAACACAAACTATCATTTTTCAAATGAAAAAAACAAAGTGAACATTTTTACTTTTACAAAATGTCATCTTTAGGAATAAAGCAAAACAATTTTTCGTTTCAAATTTTTCAACTCTAAATTTTGTTGAAGAAAAATCATTTTCCTTGAGCTGAAAGTGGGAGTCAAAGCAAAATCGAAATCATCTGCGATTGTCGACTGTAAATTTGCAGCAGAAACCATTGCGTACTGGGCGGCAAAGGATTCAGGATTTAAGTGCCGGCACCTTCTACGGCCAGCCGACTCGGGCGCCGCTCCCCCACACGATGTGCACAAATACACCTGCAGCGCTAATAAACTGTAATTAAGGCGCACACTCCGGCTCCCTTACGCCCCCCCCCCCCCCGCCGATCCGATCCGATTGGAGTCGAGTCGACTCGAATCGAGTGGAGTGGAGTCGATCCGGACGCCAAACAAAGCGGCTCCTTCCGAAGCCGCCGGCTCTGCACAGACTGACACAATGGGCAATTAGGGCGAGATTTTATGATAAATTTTAATTAAAATGTAAAATTAACACACACACCAACGCACCCTGAGCCAGCCACAAACACACGCGCCACTCACACTCAGCCCCAGACACAAAGACACGACCGTAGTCGTCGTCGTCGTCGTCACTCACAGAGGCGGGCGGACGTTTGAACGAGGATTGAGATCAATTGAAAGGCCCTCAGGCAAAAATCACACAATGCGCTGCGATTGAACCGGCTCGGGGGCGGCGCGGGGGACCCTAATGCAGAGCTGTCTGACGGGGGCGGGGCGGGGGCGACCGAGACCGAGACCGAGTGTGTGCCGTACCCGGGACGTGAAAAGTCTGTCGCCGGAGCAGGCGAGGAAAGCGCAGATAATGACAGACCAGGGAACCGCCGCCGACGACGAGGAGGAGTCCGTGGAGTTCCCGAAGAAACGGTTGTGGCAAATCGTCGGCGACGATGCAAACCATTGCTCAAAACAAAGTCCAGCCATCGCTCCCTCAGGAATGCATTTCATTATCTGGAATTGCTTTCGGGCATTTTCATTTTCCACGGCACTTCATAAAAATCCCTACGAACATTTCCGGCGGTCTGCGATCCGGCCGTCCGTCGCCATCGCTACCAGCTGATAATTCTGTAAGCATGCAACAGTGTTAAGCCTCAAACTCATTTACGCTTAGGAGCTTAAAATTGCGTTGCCAAAGGATGCACAAGGTTTTAATTGAATCATCGGGTGGGGACGGCTGCGGCGGCGAGTTCAGCAGGAAACAATGAATTGTTGCATTTGCTTTCAGGCCTGTCGCCCCCTGTGTGGCTCCTCCATGACTCCATGATATTTCATTCTATTCCATTCCATGGGGTTCGCATTCGAGCTCGAGCTCCATTCGGTGCGCTTCGTTGCAGTTCCTCATGTGGTAATCAGCTTATGCCGTGTAGTTGTGTGCGTGGGCCGCCCGGTTCGCCGGCAGAGATCACACGAACGCACACAGCCACACGCACTCAAATAGGCTGCTAAAGTTCCCATTCATTGTGCCGTCGAGGCCTCGTGCACTGAGAGAAACCGGGAACCGTAGGGCGATGAGTGCGATTTCTGAGAAAATTTTCCACCGTTTGATCCTTCGGCAACCTCTTCTGATCTGCGCGTGCGAAGAATTCGTCGGCGTCTTCGAGGACCCGGGCGCCGCAAGGACTTCAGTCCGAACCGAGGTCCCTTCAGACCGCTCCCAGGTTCCTTCACCGCACGTCAACTGCAGCGGCAGCTGCAGCTGCGGCCGACAACTGCGTACGTTCCAGCCCGGCCACGGCCACGCCCCACACCGTTCCGCCCACTGTCCTCGGTCCTCGGCCCCCGTTGCCATGGTCAGCAACTCACTGTCTTCGCCCGACCTCCAGTCCTGACCCCGCCCGCTGCCCGCAGCCCCGCAGGCGACTGCTGACCACATCATTAACACCTTTTTGTGGTCTACGGAAATTTATCAATTAAACGCAAGTGTCCCTCGACGCAAACGTCCGCCTCCGACCCCGTCCCCTGAACCTCGTTCTCGCCTCTCGGCACGCACTTGCCTCTAGAGATTACGAACACACTGACACGCCCACACACACGCGCACGCACACCCTCGGTCGTACACACCTACGTATATTTTACAATATCCTTTTGCCTATTAGGGAATGTTCTTGTCATTGGAGTAGCAGCAGAGTAGTTGTTGTTGTTGCTGCTCACATTGTAGTTGCTCACCATGATTGTTGAATTCATTGTTGTTCTTGTGTACGGTTATTGTTGTTGTTGTAGTTGTTGTTGTTGGCTTTGTTGTCCCGTAGGCCTCCAAAGTTAACCATACAATTTTCAGACTCGAGACCACAAAATTCTGTAGTCGTGCTTGACTGCACTCTGAAAATTCGAAATCGAATCGCATCGCATCGACTCGAGGAACGGCTTGAGATGGAGGGACAGAAGCACTCAAGTGCCCTCTCTCTCTTTCTCGCTTACTCTCACGCTCGAACTCACCGGCTCTGGGAGTTGGAGTGTGCGAGACGGAGTGAGAGAAGTAGATGAAAAAAATCGCAGAGGTATTTAAGAGGCTTCAATTAAAATATTAAAGAAAACTTCTTTGTGGAGATCAAAATCTCGACTATCAAGGGATTTCCCTTCCACAAAATGCCTCGGTCTCGAAACGCCCCTGACTCATGGTTGACGCAAAATCCCAAAGAATTCGCAACTTGTGCTGTTTTGCCTTTGGATCGACAGAGTCCGCTCCGAATCTCAGACAGCGAACAAACGACCGACCGGCCGGCAGGCCGACCAACGACAAACGGGCTCCAATCAATCACCAGCACCGCCCGTCGACCTCCGGCGCCCCGGCACCAGCGCTAGAGGTGGCCGAGAGTCCGTGAAGACAACGAAATCAACCGCAAAATCGAATCGCCGCCTAGAAATCGAAATTCGAGTGTCGAGGTCGAGGGACGGCGGGCGAGGCGAGGTGGGCGGAGTGGGCGCTGGCCACGCCCCTTCCACCCGAAGCCCCTCCATCGTTGTCGTCATCGTCGCCGAGTTTTGCATTGCGGTTTGTTTTTATGGAATTCCTCCTCGTATTCGAAATGAATTTCCGAAATTCGCATCGGACCGGTTTGAAATTTGATTTGAGTTCTCGAAATTGTTGTCGATTGTCAATTAAAAACAAGGATGCGACATCCTTTGTCGCCAGGCGACGAACGGGGAGAGGTTTACGAGAGGTTTCTCGGGTCTCTGGAGAAGACGCTGCAGGCACGTCGAGTTCCCAGAAAGGCCACGAAACCCCTTTCGACATCGCCCCTATTGAGACATTAAAATCCTTAGTCGAGGCCGAACCCGTGGCCGAATCGGCCCGATATTTGCGTGAACTGCAAGCATTTAATTAAAACACACAAATCAACTTCCCTTCATTTCTCGCTCTTGCCCTCTCTCCCTTTCTCTCTCGTTTGGCATGCGCTTTGGCCGGCGATTGGCAACAAGTTAATATCAAAGGACCTCGGCGGCCGACAAGGTAAACAGAACGCTTGCTTACCACCACCGGCAAACATCAATAGCGCACGCACACACTCGCACACGGGCACGGACACGGACACACACATGTGGGCAGACGCACGCAAACATGAATAACTTATTAGGCAAATATTTGCGGCTTAAACTGGAACCCGACGCGGCACGACGAGCGACGAGCGACGAACGGCAAAAGGACGGCAGACGAACGCAGCGTACGATGGACGTGGGACGAGCGTCGGCCGGGCGCATCCCGGCCGAGCCCGAAGAGGCGAAAAGGATGTCCGAGTTTAATAATGAGATTGCGTATAAATTTCAATAAACTAATTCGGCAACAACAACCACCAACGCCACGACCAATACTAGAACTGAACCACCAACAACGGCGGCCCAAGAAGTACCTTAATAAATACATTCGGACCACGCGGGGAGAGGAAAGGCGAAGGGGATGGAGTTGTGGGGGGGGGGGGGGGCGAGCGGGGAGGGAAGGCGCATAGTTTCATATTTAAACTTAATTATGAATATTATGTGCAGGACAGGACGAGGCCAGCCGTCGTATTGTGGTCTCCGTGTCCTCCTACTCCTGGCAGCTGATGTTGTTGTTAATATACTTGTAGCAAATAGTTGTTGTTGTTGTTGTTGTTGTTGCTGCTGCTATTATTGTATCGTCGTCAGCAACATCCGAACAGCAACATAACCAAAAGGAAACCTTTTAGAGCTCACAAATTACGTTAGCAGAGCCAAATTAACGACGACGACGACGAGCAGAGTCGGAAACCGACCCGCAGCCCGGGCCAACAGCGAGCGACAGGCACGAGAAGGAGGTGGGGGGGGAGTCACAGGACGCAGGACAACCTGCCAAAGGCCAGGCACAGACAGACAGACAGACAGAGAGAGAGAGACGACGGGTGGGGGTCGTGCGATGCCGTCCACAGGCGAATCGGCGACCGAACGACCGAAGGAAACATTCGATAACGTTTAATTAAACTAAAATGTTTAATGAAGGTACCTGGGCCGACGTCGAGCCCTCGCCCGGGTCGCCCTCGCCGCCGGCCGCTCCATCGCCCCGCATGTATTAAGTGCCAAAGCGTCGTACCTTCTGGTGGCCGGAATATGAATGCGATATTAAATTCACTTTCCCCGAATAAATTCCAATCGAATGCTGCTCGACGGAGGACGACGGCCAGAGCCGGGGGACAGACGGGCGGCGGAAAGGACATTCGGGGCTGCGTGGACGGACGGCAGGAGCCCCGATTTCGAACTACTTATGCACAAGGAGCGACCACAGTGGACGAGGAAGCTTCGTGTAGACCAAAAGAAGAAAAAACAAAACTGTCATTTCGAGGTTTCGGGGACGGGCGACCCACAGAGAAACAACAGCTGCGAGGTGTTTCCTTAACAGCCGGGGCCAGGGTGCTCAGAAGGACCTCAGAAGGACACCCACGCCGAGGCCCTCAAGGAGCCAATTGTGTGTGTGTCGGCTTCGTCTCCGGCTCGGTCTCCGGCTCCGTCTCCGTCTCCGATTGCATTTAATAAACACATGCCATGGGTCATTAGGTCTAATGAGAACGTGATTTCCTTATCGACCCGGTTCCCGCTTCCCGGTTCCCCCGGCCTGGTTTCGATTGTGCCCCACCCGCTTGCGTTATCCTTAATGGCCTCGAGAGCTCCCCGGCTCCGGCCTCGGCCTCGGCCTCGGCGTCGGCGTCGACTCGTCGGGCCACGTTGATAAAGTGAATAATTGATGACGTTGCCCTCTGCACCAGGCCCGAGTGGACCGAGGCACAGGAATCGGGAGCCGAGAGTCGGGAACCGGGAACCAAGAGCCGGGACCACGACCAGAGACCAGGAGGATTTCAACCGGGGAGCGCGAACTGCGACCGTTTAGCGAAATAAAAACCCAGAGTTATGGCGGCCGGAGCTTGGCTCGAAAGCCACCTGCTGCGTCCGGAGCGCGAACACGGGATCGTGGGGCGGTGAAGCGGAGGGGGAGGGGGAGGAGGAGGAGGACGTACGATGGGTGGACAAATGGCGGTGGCATCGCGTGAGCCCCGGCTCAATCCGGGGTCCACATCAGAGGCCAGCGAGCGACACGGAAAAAATGCGGACTCCGGAATCCAATTAAAGGTGTGTTGATCGGTGCGCCCCGGTCACCTCGCCAGCCCGCCGTCCCGCGCGCCATGGGCCCCGGTTAAAAGCACGTTCCATTTGGGCCAAAATTGTTGAGGCCAAATCTAATTAGGCTCCATTTGACGACACATTTTCGTGCGTTTCATTGGATTTCGGGAGCTTCCCGGAGCAGCAGCCGCCCTCGTCCCCCTCTCACCTGACCCGCTCGCTGCTCTCCCTCTCCGATGGCTTTGATTTCATGCCGTTAGCCTAGGGAAGTGGGAAGCGGGAAGCTTCGTAACTTGGACTATGGAGAGCGAGGAGTTGGGCGAGGGTGGGAGCGATAGATGGAGTGAGCGGGAATATTATTTGGCAGAGGTTAAAAGTGTTCTTTGAGTGCATAAAATTCGTCAATTAAATGAGTGAAATTTTAAAAGGTCTCCGCGGAGCTCATCGCTAGTTGGATTAACTTGCTAAGCGATGCATTACGAGCCCACTCCCGCCCTTCCCGGGGGACGAGAGCGACTGCCAGCGAAACCCCTCGGGTGATGTGATTATGCGAGAGGTTTTAGAACTAGCAGAGGAGGGAGGATTGCCATGGGGAGATTGAGCTCAAAAGGCTGACGAGGATGAAGGGATTTCAACGGAGTCTGCGAGGGCTCAGGAATGAGTTCTGAGATGTGACGCGGTTGGCTTCGCCTTCTTCTGCGGCTCCTCGAGAGACTCGGCCTCGAAGGACGGAAACTCTCGGGGCGCAACCGCGTGTGGCTCAGGTTTCGTGAAGGCCTTCACTGGGTCCCGCAACGTCCTCCGCCGGAAATGCCATTCGCGTAAATCGCGAATCGGCTCCTTTGCGTTGCTTCGTGGATCGATGGGATCGGGTTGGCAGCGATGGAGGAGCGACAGGTTTTGGCCGTTTTATCGTGTTGTCAGCGTCGCACGAGCCACGGGCGCGGAGACGGGGCTCGAATCGGGTCAACCGCCTGTCACACGTCACGTGCGAATATCTGGCTAAATATCTGCCCGGCCATTCATCCATTCAACTGTCTAACTGTCCACCCGTCCATCTGTCGGGCCGTCCGTCCGTCCGTCCGTCCGCTCATCTGTCGGCCTGCTTAGTCCGGGCGGACCCGAAAAATCCCGCATTAAACGTGCATTTGTGTGCGTTGTGTGGATGTCGCTGTCACTTCGCGTGGTTTCCCTTGTTGTTCTTGTTCTTGTTCTTGTTGTTGCTGTTGTTGTTGTTGTCGGTCCGATTTCACCTTATTTTTCGTTTAGTGCAGTCGCCGTTGTTGTTGCGGCTGTTGTTGTTGGGTCCGCGTAACGACATCACGTCTGACAAAGTGTAGCAAGTTTTTGGTTTTGCGGCCACCTCGGCTGCATTGTTGCTGCTAATGCTGCGGCCGGCGTTGCCAGATGGCGTCAATTTGCTCCGGCACGAACACCCTCTCACACCCATGGCATGGCGAAGTCACACGCACGACACACGGCTGCCCAGAGTCGAGCTTAAAGTCGAATCTTCCTCTGCAGTGAAATTGATAATGGAAAATTTAAAAAAAAAACCATAAGAATTCCGCAGCAGGATCCCTTTCGGATTTTGAAATTGACATTTGAAGTTCGACGAAGAAAAAAAAATTATTAAATGAACTAATCTTGGAAGCTGAAACCATTTTAAATCTCACACATTTTTGCTGATTGTTACCAACATTTATTTCGATGGCTTCGTCGTCTCAAGGTGGCCACGCCGTCTCAACTGCGACCGTCGCCAGCCGGCAGCCCTCGTCCGCCTCCTTCGCACCCGGCCTGCAGCTGTGCTCGTCCCCTCTCCAGAGCTCCTCCCCCGATCGGTCTCCGATGGCCGCATTCGACACGTCGCAGTCGTGGACGTCGCTGCGCTTTTGGCACTCGGCGCCCCTGCATGTGGCTCTTTGCTAAATGGCCTTGTTAGTTGCTCCTCCGAGAGAAGGAGGCGAGGGGGAAGCGAGAGGGGGCGGCAGGAAGAGGAGCCAGGAGCCACGGGAGCCGCTGGCCGAACGGTCGGTTGACGTCTCCACTGGAGCGAGCTGAAGTGCGTGGCGTGGCGAGGCGAGGCGAAGCCATGGGGCGGCTCGATGGAGCTGAGGAGGGACCTCAAGTGTGCGGAAGCCCGACTCCGACTGGCAGACCCTCGAGCAGATGCCAGCCACGGTTGGACAGGTGGACGGGCGGTGGAAGGAGGCGAAGGCGGGGATTCGACAGGGGGCTGGGGCTGGAGCCGTGGAGTCAGCTGGGGGCAGGAGGCCGCTGGTCGCCCGGCGCATGTTTGTCGAACGGCTGGATTTTTGTCTCCTGCCGCGTGAGCCCCGCACCAAGGCAGGGGGCAGGCAAGGCATGCGTGTGCGTGTGCGTGTGTGCGTGGAAACTTAATTAACATGTCCGAGCTCTGGTGGTGGACGGTGGACGGTGGACGGTGGACGGTGGCCGGTGGCCGGAAGGACGACTGGGCCCGGGATGCGTGGCAGTTTCTTCATTAAATTTGAAATTGCAAACGTTTGGCAAAGTCAACACCTGCGTGCTTTCGCTGGGTGGTTGGCTGAAGGCACGGTCGGGCGGGGGCGGAGGCGGAGGCGGCGGCTGCGTCGAGACTCGGGAGAGTCACGTAGGCAAACAGCCTGGAGCCTGGCTGTGGTCTGGCTGCGACAGAAGCACAAACACTCGCACACACACGCACACGCCGCAGTATCCTGCGATGTCCTCGGGGAGCGCTTTCATGACAACGCACTGGGATCCTTGCGTTGGGATGCGTTGGGGGCGATGCGATCGAACTCAAAGGCCCGGGAGTTCAGTGCAATCGACTCGACGTCGGGCCCTCCGGCCCTCGCACTCCTTGCCCACCCCTCCCTAGTCCTCTCACGCCTCGGCTCCCTCGGTGTCTGATTCTCCCTCGCCCCCACCCCAACGCCCGTCTAATGGTAAACTCATTATAGCCGAAACCCGAGCGCGGTTTTTTCCAAGCAATTACAAGCCTTCTGCTCCCCTCGGCCACTTGGCGCAGCCTGGGAGCGGAGCGGGGAAAAGGTAAACTTTGCCCTCCTTCAGCCTCTGCTCAACGGAATTAACTTCCTTTTGATGCCCTCTCTGCTTCGCCCGCTGCGCCCCTCCTCCCTCCTTAGCCTTATTAACTGCCCCAGCCTCGTCGTTACCTTGACGAAGCCCGGCCGCCGCCACACCACACCGTGAAGTAAATCAGAAAATGATTGATGCTCGATGTAATTTAAAATTCTCTCCGCTCTCCCTCGGCGGAGGAGGCTCCCCCCATATCTCCCTCTCTCTCTCTCTCTCTCTCTCTCTCACTCTCTCCTGAGGCAGCTTTCGTGGCATCCTTGATGCGGTTCCAAATACGATTTGCTTTGACGTTGCGTGGGCGGCGGCAACAGCCCCATGGCAACAACAACGACAACAATTACGGCAGTGAAAACAACAACAACATCAACAACAACATTTCGGACGACAACAACATCGAATTTCGCCCACAATAACAACAGCTTTTCCCTCGACAATATCGACGACCGGCAGCTTCTTCGCGTCTGTTGACATAATAAGGGTTCCGAGCAGGGTCTTCGAGGCTCCCTCCTTCTCCTTCCTCCCTGGCTCTCCCTGGCTCTCTCCGCAGACATCACGAAAAGAAATCAGGACCCTTTCAGGACTGGCCGTTGTTGTTGTCGGTCCAGTTGTTGTTGCCCGCCACCCGCGCAGCTCGCCGAAGCTTTTAATTTCATCCGGATCCGAGCCCTTCTCGCGCCCAACCCCGCCCCCTTCCTCGCCTGACGGAGGGCGTGGCCATGGTCGTCGTCGGATCTTTTTGTGTTTGTCGTCAAGGATTTCGTGAATTTTTGACGAATCTCGCGGACGCGCTCGGAATTCTTTTCACGAAAATAGAGTTTGTCAGACGCCAGAGGCCGGCGGCGGGGGCGTGGCCGTGCCTTAAGCCGGGTCGCGGCGATTAATTGGTATTCGATGCGACCCAGAAGGGGGTCGACCGAGGGACGGCGGCGGCGGCGGCGGTGGCGGTGGCGGTGGCGGCTTCGAGTTCGGGTCTCGTTGGCGTCCCGGACTTGCTGACTGGCTGCAAGTGAAGCCGCGGACGAGTTCGGGCGAAAGGTTTTGCATTAATTGCGGAAATTTGTTAATTTTCCCTCTCCTTCACTCGTTCCCGTCGCCCTCCGTCGTCCTTGTCGTCCTTGTCGCCCCGTCGTCGCTTTTAATTATTTAAGCTCGTTGTAAGCAGCGCGCGTGCTGCAGCAAATCGAGCCATTAATGAGAGCGCCAGGATTTGCCAGGAACAAAGGGTTCGAAGTCGTCCTGCGACCTCCCCGCGACCCGCGCCCCTCCCCGGAGCGGGTTGGTGAATTTGAATTCCTCTCTCGAGTTTCTTTTCATGCGCATTTCCCCGCCCTGCCCTCCGCGGCCCTTGTGCTTCACTTTCGTGAATTTCCGATTTTCGTCCATTTTCCCCTCATTCCCGCATTGATGAAAAGTATCCTTTTCGTGTGTTTTTTTCTGTGTGTTGTCGAAGACACATTGTTTCGCTAATTGGCGCCGGATTCCCGGTATATCCTTTGTGTCCTTTTTTTAATTAGAATTAATGAGGTCAGCATTTAGTGACGCATGCCAGTCGCCGTCGTTGTCGCTGTCGAAATCCTCGGACGAACCTTTCGTCAACCTCGACGTTGGTCAAAATCAATCAATTAACGAAGATTCGACCCCGCCCCTTCGACCATTACCTCCAGCCACCGGTCGTGGAGGGACGGCGGACGGGGTCGTCCTAATGCATGCCCGCAATTTGTCTAATGAGCCGCGCATTTGTCCCAACCGCTCGTCGGCCGCCCAGCTCCCTCCCTCCTCCCACCGGGTGGCCTTTCGACGACCTCGCTCGAGGGTCGGCTCGTAGGGGGCCTCAGTTGGCTGGAAGGGCCCGGAGAGCAAGCAAAGTGTGGTGATGGGAAAGAATTCGTTGTGCGATGTCGATAAAGGACTCCAGCTAATGGATGTCGGCGCTGGCGAGCAGAACAAGTGACAAATGTTTGGGCTTGTCCAACATTCCGACTTCTGCGGTGTTGGCGGCGACAGCGACTCCTGGAGTCCACGGACTCCTCGCCATTGTCCCGTGGAGTTTTTGAGTCGACACCAAGGGCTCTACGGTCTGCGAACTTTAGTGATTGGGGTTTTTGCTAGGCTTAGACGGAATCTGATGAAGACATAGTGAGCAGATGGAGCGCTTGATGTGGGCCAACTGGTGGCAAGTTGCCCTGGCCAATGACAAGTAAAATGACAAAATCATTGATAAATACATTGATGCTTCTGTCCACATTTGCTCAGTTACTGTGGCCTTTTTTTCATAATTGCTCAAATACTTTGCTTTGCCTTACGTTCCTGGTCGACTTCCACGCGACTCGACTCGACTGCAGTGGACTCGGGAAGGAGAGAAAGGGAGAGAGAGGGAGCGGGAGGGAACGGGAGAGCCTTCGCCCGTTCATACGGATCGCTACCTCATTAGCGGCAAATGTTGCTTACGCGTCACTAATTATAATAACTGTATTTAAGCGACGCACAATCGAACAAACACGGACACAAGCAGCGAACACACTCGCAAATGCATGTGAGCACATGGACATTGGGACAGCGAGGACAATGGGACAGGACGCGGGAGTAGGAGTGGGAGTGGGGATCCGTGTGTGAGCGAGCGAGCGGCGCAAATTTATACAAATAGAGGAGCAGTAAAGTTGAGACCTTAATTTAATTGCAGCGACATAAACTCAATTACCACGGGACCAACACGAACGAGCCAGGCCGGAGCAAGTGCGTGTGCTGCGAGAGTGTGTGTGTGGGGCCTGGAGCTGGCCATGGAGGGAGCAACGGAGCGAGAGAGAGAGAGAGAGCTGGGATGGAGGATATAAAAACAAACGGGCGAAAAATATGAAAACGAACGGAAAATGAAACAATTAAACGTGAAACGGAACGATAATAAATTAAATGTCGTGCGTTCATTTGAGGAGCTCGCCCACAACAACAACAACAACAAGAACTAGGATGATAATGATAATGATAATAATAGTAATAGCGACTAGGCGAAACAACAACAAAGACTATTATGGCAATAATGCCAATAGCAACTACAGGCCAACAATTCCAAGCCACTGCACCCAGATTCCAAACACCGTGGGGAGGGCGAATGAGCAGGAGACTAAGAGGGGGAGAGGGAGCGAGAAAGCAGGGGGCGATGGTGAGAGAGGGAGAGGGCGGGGGAGGGGGGGGAGATCCTGTCCGACTGGGCGAGGACCGGCGTCGTCGCCGCCTGCCGCCCACTTAATTCGAATTTATTAATTCGCGTCGACTAAAAATAAATTAGAGCGCGCTCCTCTCTCTCTCTCTCTCTATCTCGCTCCCTCACCACACACACACTCACCACTCATATTTGTCAATAATTAACAAAACTTGTTTGTGCGCGTTTCGTGCGCCGAGTCCGCCACGGCTGCCGGACTTCAGTAATAATTTGTTCATAATTATTTATTTGCCGTTGTCCTTCACGCACATCCACACCCACACACCCACACACGCACACACCCACCCCCCTTCCCACCGTCTCCCGCGCTCCTCCTCTGTGGGGGGGTTTGGCGCGCTTCGTTGTCTGTTTCTGCCGCTGCCTCTGTTTGTTCATCAAACAAGTCCACAAACAACCGAACTTTCTTCTTCTTCTTCCTCGTCCGCGGCCCCGGCCCCGTCGAGCAAACAACGTGGCAACATTTAAACAAATTTGTTGTTGTTGTTGTTGACATGGTCGGCGGAACGATGCGTATTTGTTGGACAAATAAGTTCGTTCCTGTCGAATCAACGGCAACTATTGAAACAACCACAACAATGACAACAACAACAGCGCTGACACGAGGACATAACAACAACAACAACAATAACAACAACAACAACGATGTGAGCAAATAGTTTCGGCCCGAAGTTGGCGGGAGCGAGGGAACTTTTTTAATTGGAAAGCATTTGCCAAGCACGATAAATCAAAAAGCTCGCTCTCTTCGAGGCTCCGATGCTCGTCGCTCGACGGCAAATATTTGCGCGGCGACCGTAAATCATGGCTCCATTTTCCATTCCGCCGGAGCTCGAATTGCCCGGCAGTTGTCCTTCATCCACCGTCCTTTGCACAGTCCTGAAGGTGTTTCGACTGCCTTTGACTCGAATAGTGTTTTCATAGAAATGAACAGTTCTCTTGCATTTTTGAAATTGTTTTTTCGTTGCTTTGCATTTTTAATGTTGTCCTGTTCTTACCAAATACAGTTCAGCTTGTAAATTGATTAAAACACAATTCTCTTTTCATACATTTTTCATAACTGTTGCTTTATTTTACACACCCTTCTCCCGAGTTTTCTTCCGTTATTGATTTCACTAAATAAGCTTTCAAACAATTTATTTTCATTAAATAATTTTTGTGTTCGCATTATTTTTAATTTCTTCAACATCACCTGCCTCGATTTCATTGAAATCCCTCGTTCCTGGCCCATTTATTTTTGGCACATTAACTATTTTCTCTTCTCCCGATTTTGTTCTTGTCCTTGGATCCCTTAACTATCCCTTGCATCTATGTAATTACACGTAATCCACTTATGTCCCTGCCGATCCCACCGAACTCCTTCACTTTCCTCTCACCTCCACCGTCATCAGACCTCGCAACGACCAGGTCCAAGACCGAGTCCGAGTCTCGCCTCCAGCAATTATTTTCCGGCCCCACGTCCTGCATTTCACCGTCCTCCGCTGGTGCCCCCTGCACCCCTCGTCCTGCCTCGCCGCCACCGTCTGTGGCGTCTGGCACTCCGTGGCCGCTACTAATCTGCCCTTTAACAGCGGCAGCGGCCCCGCCGGCGTTCGTCCGTCCGTCCGCCAGGCCCTCCGTCCCTCCCCGCCGAGCCGAACTCGCCGTGGTCTCGGCCGAACCGATGCCGTAAAAGTTTTCCAATAATTTCTCCCCAAATATCCTTCACATCCTCTCATAAGCATGTTTCTTCGTTAATGGCAACAACTTTCTTGCGGCATTGAGTGGGGGAAGAACCACCAGACAACAACAACAACAACAGCAACATCGAGACAAAGAAGAAGAAGAAGGGGTGGAGGAGGAGGGGAGGGGAAGCTGCAACAGAATATCTACTGCCGTCTCCTGTCTATTCCGGCGCCCGCCCGCCCACGCTCGGCCCAGTTTATCCTTTTCGAGGTTATGTTTATGAAAGTTGTTCCCTTATTCTTTCGGGCTTCGATGATTTTCCCCCTCGCCCTCGCCCTCGCCCTCTCCCTCTCTCTCCCTTTCTGTCTATTGGCGTCGCCCCCCACGGTGACGGCGACGGCGACGGCGATGGCGTTGGCGTTGGCGATGGCTTTGGTGTTGTTGGGAAAGTTTGGCTCATATGAAAAAAGTTTCGGGTCGGTTTCGCATTTCGCATTTTCCTCCCAGGCCCGGCATTGGATTGCGGTGCAGGTGTTGCTCGCCGCTTCATATCACATTATATTGACTCGAAGCCCTCGTCCGGGTCGCCAGGGGCAACACAAGTGGGCGAAGCAGCGCTGAGATGGTCGAGCTGACGATGGAGGAGGCGAAGCGGGAGACCATGGCGAAGGAGGAGGTGAAGGAGGAGAGGAAGGCGAAGGCCATGAGTCGAAGGCACAGGAGACGAGGCGCGGCGCGGCTCGGCGAGGAAAATATAATATCAAATATCTTCATTAAGCGCTCAAGGACTTTCCTAATTAGCAACGCAGCAACAGCAGCAAAAGCAGCCTGCGAAATAAAATCAAAGCCTGCGAGCGCCAATCCACACGCACACACACCCACACGGAGAGCGATACATGTGCAGAGGAGTGGCGGAGGCGGGCGGATCACGTCCTGGCTAATGCTGTATAAACCGATTACTTGGCCCGAGGCTGGGTCACTCGTCAATGACGAAATTAATGAGAAAACCGAAATTGTCAACGGCAGGCGCCGAGAGACAGCAACAACAAGTACAACTACAACGGCGGGATAGCGAGGGCAACAACAGAGTCTCGGCAACAACTGGAGAACTCCTGCCAACAACAACAACAACAACAACAACATCGGAGCCCCGCAATTAAGCGAGCTGCAACACGTGAGCGCCGAAGGTCTTCGAGCGCGACAAGGGCGGCGACACCAGTGGGAGGAGGAGAAGGATAGAGAGAAAGCGAGCGGCAGGAAGGAAGGGAGAGAGGGAGGGAGGGAGGTGCG
Organism: Coelopa pilipes; assembly: GCA_947389925.1. Lineage (NCBI taxonomy): Eukaryota > Metazoa > Arthropoda > Insecta > Diptera > Coelopidae > Coelopa > Coelopa pilipes. The sequence continues at coordinate 7,484,523 of OX376699.1, forward strand.
GGAAAGAGATCGTGTAAGCGAGCAAGATGGATAATAACTCTGCCAAGTTTTATTTACAGGGACGTACGAGGAAATCCAATTACTTGGCTCAAGGTATTTATTGATCCCTGGCAAGGGGTGTGGCTGCGGGAGGCGGGGAGGAAGCGAGGTCGTTGGCGATGAAGTGGATCGCGGGCGCGGCAAATGAATGTCTGCCTGCCACAGGAACATCCTTGTGTAGTTTCAGGCATCGCAACTTCGTCGTCGTGGCCTCGCTCTTCACCCAGGTCGTCTTCCTCGTCTTCCACATCGGCGCCCCCGTCCTCCAGGTCGCCCCCTCGACTCCTTCCTCCGCCTGCAGGGCCGACGCCCCCCGAACCCGTCTCACAGGCTTCCTAAGTGGATGCCCAATAAAACTCCGTCCGCTCCGCCGCCAACGCTCGCGGTCCCCAGTGGCTGCCTGTTGCATGTCCCGTCCCCCTCGCGAGTCCCTCACGTTCACCGCCCGCGTCGTCGGCGTCGGCGTCGTCGTCGTCGTTTACGGGCTTCGCTCGTCGGCCTCGTGCTCGGCCTCGTCGTGGGCCGCGGCGTGCCATCGACGTGAATGCGTCATTTCCGTTTTCAATTTTCTTCAAATTCGCTTAACGCGCTCGGGCTCGCGTGCGCCTAAAAGCGTCGTGCGAGGGCGGCGAGGAGGGTGGCGAGAAAAACGCTGCATACATTTAGGCTGACAATAAGTCAAAGTGTTGGACGGCCGGGGGCCGGCTTTGAGAAGGGTTGCGTCGACGTCGACATTTTCGGCGGCAGCCCGCAGCGGGGTGGACGACAGACAGCATGACAGACAGAGAGAAAGAGAGAGAGAGAGAGGAAGGGAGAGAGGGAACGAAAGAGGGGGACAAGGGGTGAGCGTTCGGCTCGGGTGGATTTCGGGGCGAAATGCGAAAAATGCCGGAAATGGACAAGCGACAGACACATTGATTGATTTTTCTCTAACCCCAACGCCACCCCCCCTTCTCCATCACTCTCTCTATCTCTCTCCGTCTCTCTCTCTCTCTCTCTTTGCTTCCCTCGGCTCGACTTTAACCCTTCATGTAACACTTTCATGCTTGCCGTTGCGTAATAATGGAAATTTCAGCGACAAGTTGTGCAACAACAACAAGAAGAACAACCGACACAACACCAACAACGCAACGAGGAAAAATGTGGAAACCGTTTTTAGACAGACATCAAATTGACGACAGGCCTGTCGAAAAAATAGGCAGCGGTTTCAACAAAACAACACGAACAACAATAAGAACAACAAAAGCAACAAAAGAGCAAACAACCTTCGGAAACAACAAGAACAACAGCAACAGCAACAGCACCAGCACCAACAACATGGACGGCATCACGCAGAAAATGTTGCTGACATGTTGTAAAATTGCCGCTAGCCCGACCGAGGGAGGGAGAGCGAGAAGGGAGTAGGTGGGAGAAGGAGAGGGAAGGATGGACGTGGGCTCGGCGGCGACTCGTCGGCCGGGCTGAGATTTGAAGCTGGGCTGGGTTGGGGGTCTGATGGACCGACGGAACGACGGATGTGGCGTGGTTTAAACGCTCGAACCCGGGAAGGGCTGCACATTTTCGGGCGACTACACATGACTAAATGAGGAGTCAGAGTTGCCTGCTTCTGGCCGGCGAGGGCGTTTCACATCCTTCACCTGCTTCCGGCAGCCTGGCCTGCTGCTCGCCCGCCAATAAGGCCGTTTATTTCTCCCCTGCCTCTCCTGCCAATCGAATAAAAACGCGCTGCCTACCTTGGGGCGCTCGTTACTTTAATTAAATGCATTTCCGCCGACGCCATTTTACCGCCATTAACGCCGCACGCCACGCCAGGCCAGGCCAGGCCAGGCCCCCTCCCGCCGCAAATGACAACCAATCAATGGCTTCCGGCCACGAAACACGGGCGGGGGCGAAACTACCGGCGATTGCTTTTAAGGCTCCCAAAAGCACACTTCGTTTACGGTTATGTGCGCTAAACAGGCGAGCTGTATGCTTAACGCATTCTTAACACACGCCGCAAGAAGTAATAATGGCGGCGGCAGCAGCAACGCCATCGGCAACAACAGCAACTCTACAACACCGATGCCCACAAGAACAACAAGGAGCAGCAGCAGCTGCGGGAGCGGGAGCGGGAGGCTGTGGGAGGACGTGGTCGACGGCAAGAAACATCTTACTTAAAACGAACATTAACTTCGGCAGCAGCCGGCGCCGCCCCGTCCCCGTCCCCGACATCGCCATCGCCATCGCCAGCGACCCCGCCTCATGTCGGTGGGTCCGAGGAGCGAAAGTCCTGGCGTTTAAGCAAACAGCACACGTGGGCAGCTTTAAACACCTTTGGGCAGGGCTCCGGAACCCGGCCCAAGCGGCTGCCAACCCTGAGCCGCCACCGGACGTGCAGGTGGACGGACGACAGACAGACAGACAGACAGACAGACGTGGGCAGGTTCGCCAGATCGGAGCATTTGATTTTTCAATAAATATTTGAACATCCTTAAATGTAATAAAAAGGATATTGCCAGCAGCAGGTCGGCAGGTTTAATGATTATTGGAGGCTTTTCGTTCTTTAGCCCGGGTTTTTTCCTCCTCTTTCGGAAGGCCGCAAGTGGCATCCTTTGCGCCGAGTGCCCGGCTCATCGGAGATTCGGAGGGATGGGGGGAAGGGGAGAATGCCGAAAATCTGTTGCTTGTCCAGACCAATTACGGTCGAGGGTGGTTGATTTCTTGTTTTTATTTTCCTTTTTGCACTGCGTCCTCGGGCACTTCATTTCACTCCAGTCCACTCCACTCCACACCGCTCCACTCGACCCGTTCCTTCGGTCCGTGTCGTTATCTGACTCCTCGTCGCCCTCCTCCACCTGCTCCCCATCGATTTCGCTCCGTCTGCCTCTCCCCGAGTCGTGCACATGTGGCCAAACAATATAATAATCCACTTCCTTCCGGCGGCCGCTTCACTTTGCAGTTCGTCTTCGGTTTCTGCTTCCGACTTCTTCTGGGTCCGCCCGGTCGCCCTCGCCCTCGTCCGCTCGCTTCCTTCCGCTTCGGCTTTGGGGATAATTTTCTCCTTTGACGCTCTTGTGTTGAAAATCAAATTTTATTGCGAAGTAAACTCGATGATCATGATTATTGAAAAAGTATTGCGTTCGGTTGATTTTACGCCCCACACGCGGCCAGCGCCTGGCGATTGTCTAAGCAACAACTACAACTACAACGCCCGTTACTTCCGGCAAAGCTCGTTCCCTCTGCCTCTGAGTGTGTGTGCGTGAGACATCCTTTTAAGTTTATTAAATTTGGCAATTTGCAGCAAATTGTTTTGTGTTCGGCTCGGACTTTTTACTACTTTGTTTACTGCTGGGCGGCGCTCTTCGTGCCAGATATAAAATCCATTCCCGAAGGCAAGATTTGGCTCGAAAGTCCCTCCGACTGCACACAATGGCCGGCAGGACAATGTTTTACCTGGAACAACGAGCTCGACTGTGAGGCGAGGCTGACGACGAGGAGGAAGCGTCGGGAAATCTGGGGAACCCCATGAAACCATTTGTTGAAGTGGGCCAAAGGGCGCTGAGAAGTGGAGAGAAAAACAAAACCCAATATTCGTCCTGCTGAAGGGCCCCGAGTTTTGGTAGGTGCTCAAAGTAAATATTTTATCAGGGAACTCGGAAGAGCTTGGCTCAAATCCGTTTAACTTTACTTAGCAAATTACTTTCCAATGTATTGCGTTTGGCTTAAAATTAGCGGAAGACGGATTACTAAGGTTGGTTGCTGCTCGGGAGTAGTTTTGCGGGCGGAATGGGGAACTATTTCGGCTTTCTATTGCACTTCACAAGCTTAATAGTGAATTCCTTAATATTGAGCTGCGCTTTGAATTCCATGCGAAGAATTTGATAAGCTGAGCCCGACCTGTCGTCGACCTAATTCGAATAACTTGAGCTGAATTGCGAACAAATATCGTTTACTGCAGGCGTTTGTGGGGACCGGCTCAGGGTTCCGCCGGTTTATTTGCTCACTCTCACTCTGTCCCGCTCTGTGTCTCTTTCCCTTCAGGACACTGGCGTTATCAACAGCTGAAAGCAGAAATAATAACTTTTCAATAACAATTACGGGGACGCCGACGAAAATGACGCCATTGCTGTTTTCACATGACACGTTGTGTCAAATTAAGAACAAACAGAGTCCACACGGAGACAGAGACAGACACAGACACAGACCGAGTGACAGACGGACACAGAGCGAGACGGCCACACTCTCCTCCTCGAAAATATAGGAGGAACTAAGTGCCGAAGGTAGAGCAACCAGCTCGACGCTCGCCATTGTTGCGAAGCCGGTCCTCGTCGCAGTCTCGCTCCTGTCCACGCTCCACGTCCTCGCGCGTCGTTCATTCGGACATTCTGGAGTCCGAGTCCGAGCCGGATCGGGCCGGGCCGGGCTCCGTGTAAATAAATACATTTTGATTATGAGCACAAACAAAGCAATTTCTCGGCCTCTCCCCGCCCCGAGTTCTGGTCCTGACGCGACTCGAGTGCCCTCAGTTTCGCTGGCTCGTCCTATGCCTGACGGAGTGTCGTCTGTCGGCTGTCGTCTGTTGTCGGTCTTGGGCTGGCTGTCTGTCCACCTGTCTGTCCATCCACGCTCGGCTGCCTCAGCCTGTCACGGTCGCTGCAATGACGACGACGACGAGGACACGACGACGGCGAGATCCCGACAACAACACTCGATGACGACAACGAGGGCGACGGTATTTTCTTATGAATTGCCCGCCATCAGGTGGCAACAATGGCTCCGAGAATATCCATACAGCACACAGGCACACAGGCGAGATCTGTTTTTGTGTGAGCGGACGCTCGCAATAATAAATGCGAGCCAAGTAGCAAAACAATATCCGTTGGCAATAATTTGCAGGACCCCCGACCCCCGACCGGCGACCGACGACCCAATGGCGACCCCGACCCCGGTCCCGAGCTCCAGCTCCAGCTCCAGCTCGGGTCCGTCCCGGTTCGACCGGATCCGATTCGACCAGATCCGAACCCATCCGACCCTGCCTGGCCCAGGACACCGCAAGCCGTGGAGCATCGAATCCTGTCGCTCCCACCGTCGTCCTCCTCGCCGGTCCTCTGGCAGTGCAAGTTTTTGTCTTTGCATTTGTTCTGGCTGTTGTTGCTGTTATTGCTGTCTTTCTTGCTGTTCTTGTTGTTGTTTCCGATGTTCTCGTTGTTGTTGTTGTTGCTCCCGCTATCGTCGCTTTTTAGTTCATCTCGAGTTTTCTTGGTCGTTGACCGGACACCGGGCTCCACCTCGGTCGCCTGCCGTCCTTCCTGTGTCGCTGGGTCCCCGCCGTCCCTGTGTGGGTGCCGGTGTATGTGTGTGTTGGTGTGTGTGTCTGCATTTGTGTTGACGACCAGCAGCGTGGCGACAAAATCAAGATATACGATTATCGACAAGACCTAATGAAGAAAAACAACTCACGTTGGAGCAGATAAATTTCCTTCTACTTCTCCTTGGTCTGCTCCTTCCCCCGATCCCGATCCTGCTCCTGCTCGTGTTTGTATTGAACAGAGCGCACAAGCACACACACGAGTGCACTTTATGGCAGTGGCTCTGGGTGAGAGAGAGTGAGTGAGAGAGAGAGAGAGAGAGAGAGAGAAGGAAGCAAGTGTTTCCCCTGCATATGTTGTCCATTTCCGAAGGTGTCTTCGATCGGGGGCCGTCCCAGGGGTGGGCAACGAATTACATTATTGCAGGATTTACTGCCGGCAGTGATTCGAAGGGCGCTGAATGCGGTTCTCCACAGCTGAATACACATTATTGGCGGACACTCGGATTATGATCGATGTGCATTGGTGCGAGAGCACGAGCTGAATAACGTGAATCGATGAATTTCCAAGCGATTCCTTGCACTTTTTCCCACTCTCCCACTCTAATGGCTTTAAAACGAGTTCCCTCGGCTGAATTTCTCTACCTGGCCGCCGCGTCTTTGGCCAGATGCTGAACAGCTGCCGAATTCGGTTCTAAAGCCCGAGACGAGTCGGGCAAACAGCATAAATATGACTTATAAATGCTTTACAATTTTAATTTCCCCAAGTTTCCGCCCTGCTGCGTCACCCTCGACCGACGCATGAGAGGCGGAGACGGAGACACGGACAGAGACAGAGAGATAGAGACAATATATTTAAATAAATGTCCATGTGCATGTGTTTGTGCCGCGTAATGCGACATTGAGTAAGACGAGGAGAAAACTCTCTGGTTGCGGAGACGAAAACAAAACAAAACGACGAAACTTTGGGTTTGCAAATGACGCCGTCCTCTTGGCTCGGGACGAAAGTTGCCTTCCTTCGGTCCTCGGACCTTCTTTCGCGTCCTTCGCCCCGCCCCGCCCCGCGTGCTGCGAATAATGCGGGGGGACGCCCGGTGCCCGGTGCCCGATGCCCGATGCCCGCCCATATAATATTCAATCAAAGGCAAATAAACAGAAGTTCATTTTCGTGTTCCTCGAGCAGCCAGAAGAAGCTTTAGGGACCTATCAGGGCATCCTAATAGCAGTGACTGTGGATGTGCGTGTGTCGACGTGTGTGTGTGTGAGAGAGAGAGAGAGTGGTTGTGTGGGTGAAACTCTTACCTTGATTGCGAGCCGGAGACCCCAGCACGAGCTCCAAAAGCGGCCCCGGCTCGCTCCATCCCTCTGGCCTTTTCGAGCATTTTTCAAATTTAGCATATTATTTATGAAGATGTGTTTGTGGAGGGGGGGGGGGGGTTGGGGGGCGGAGTGGAACTTTTTCGTGTGTGAGAGTGAGAGTGTGTGGGAGAGCTCGGGTCTATGTCGCAAAATTTCTTATTACTTTTCTTAGAATAAAAAATTAAAAACGATCCAAACAAGCAGAGGAGCCAACGTAGGCGGGTCGGCTGAGGGGCCGAAATAAAGGCAGGACGGCGGGAGGGGCAGCGGAGGAAGGACGGAAGGAAGGAAGGTCGGAAAAACAAAGGCGAAGCACGAAGGACATCGTGACGGGCCGAAACGAGGCGTGGGCCGGGGGACGGGACGAGGCTGGCTCGGCGGGGTTGAAGTGGGCAAATAAGAGGTTCTCCGGCAGGTCCCGGCCCGGTCCGGCCCCGGAAGGACATGCGAGAGCGGCCAGTGTCCGGTGGCCGATGTCGTGCGACGTCGCTTCCAGGCAGGCCATGTGAGGGAGGGAGAGGGAAGCGATTTATCAGGCATCGTTTTCAAAATATGATGCTGAATAATTGAGAGGCCGTGAGTGGCGGCCGGGCCTCGAGCGACGTCGCAGCCGCCCGTGACGACGACGGCGAAAGGGACGACGAGGTTGTTGGAAGGACGACGAGGCGCGTTCAATCAAGCGACGAGTCCCGCGAACCTCACGGGCGACAAACGGCGAAATCGGACGACGGCAAACGACAGCGACGCCGACGACGGCGGCCGATAAACAATCATATCAATGAAATTTCATGCGGAGCCCGGTTGCAGTTCGTGCGCCTGCAGATATGCAGCGGAAGCAAAAATAAACGGAGCAAAACCGATCCACAAGTGGAATTTGTTAACAAACCGGCCCACACACGCCATCGCTCACCGGCCAGAGAGAGGGAGAGAGAGGGAGAGAGAGAGAGGGAGGGAGGGAGGCCGATGGAGTGTGTGTGAGCGGGACGGACAGGCAGCCATTTGTCATGTCAGTCATTCATCTTTTGGCTGCCAATTTGTTTGCTTTGCTTCCTCCTGCTTCGCACTCGTTCACTCGGCTCTCGCCGGTCGACGGTGTCTGTTGTTGTTGGTGTTTTTTTACATTTTTTGAGCACTCTTTCATGTCTCCCGCTCGCTCTCGCTACAAATCGATCAATTCATCAGCATCATTTTAACAATTTTCTGCGCCTCTGCGTATGCAAAGCTCTCGCTTCCCCGGCCCGCTTCCTTCGCCCCCCGCTCGACTCCGCGGCCCCACGACGTTGCTCAAACATCATCACACCGATGCCCACACACGCACGCACACCCACACACGCAAATCACTCGCCCACACGCCAGCGCCAACTGCATTTCCGGCTGCTGTTTGTTCGCCGTCGCCTCTGCCTCTGCCTCCGACTGGATCCGTCTTCCCCATCCCCAGTCCCAGCCCCGTCCCTCGCCCGGGCAGTGGCTGTGGGTGTGTGCGTGTGTGTGTCACTGAGCGGCTGTCCGTGTGCTTGTGTTTGTTTGTCGAGGGATACGCTTTCATTTGTTTTATTCGCTCGCCTCGCCACGCCACGGCCCGGGATCGGTTCGGTTCGGTTTCGGTTTCCTATTTGCGAATCGGACCGCTTTTTATTTGCACAGGGAAATGGCGCGGATGCAGCCTCCTGCACCCCGCGCCCCCCTCGCCGATCGTGGCCGCTCGCGCACCCCGCTCAGCCCCGTCCATGTGTTCGCTCAGCGCCCCCGGCGCGCCGGCCTCTCCGGCTCCCACTCGGAGTGAAATTCAATTTTTATTGATGACGAAGGAGTCTCGCTGGGTGGTGGGGGCTCGTGGGGGATGGGAGGAGATGCAGGAGTGCGAGGAGGTGGAGGAGGAGGTGTCGAAGAGTGGAACGAGCAGGCACTCGAGAAGGCGGACCAGCCAAGGACATCTGGGCCTCCAGTCGACTGAGCAAAAACGCACTTCCTCAAGCCCGCCTTCGTCGAGTTGGGAATGAAAAGAATTGAACTTTTGGGTTCGGCCCACCGATTCGCAGAGATCGCTTCGATCCACCTGTGCACAGGCGAGATTTTTCTGGAATTTCAACAACAAGCAACAGCATCCACTTCCGCTGCGCCACGGCACCGATCGATCTATTTTTGGAGTCCCTTCCAAGCGCGAGCAAGTGAACGGGGAAGGAGGGAGTGGGAAACAAAGTGCGAAAGGGAGGAAGGGAAGAAGGGAAGGGGCGAGGACGGAGATCGCCCGAAACTCAAGTGGACCGAGGCGCGTCGCTGGGGAACGAGAGGGCAGGCCGAGGGACGGACAGACAGAAGGTTGGACGACGTCCGGTGGAAACATGTGTTGGAAAGCCTTTCATTTCATCAGAGAACAACAACAAACAACAGCACCAACGTTAGAGAACCAAAACAGCAGCAACAACAACAATAGAGAAAAAGAAACAGCAACAACAACAACAACAAATAGAGGGCGAAAACGCGACGTGAAAATTTCGAAATCGAAGCGCGCCCGACACGCGCCATCAGCTGCAGCCGATCTGCAGCAGCGGAGCCGACCCCGGGCGGGAAAAGTTAGTAAACATCGGTTCGATCCAGTTCTTCAGTTTCGACTCTTGAATACGACAGCATTAGAAAAATCGTTATTTACACCATCATTTCTTGCAAATACAAGAAATTCATTAAATAACAATTTATTGTTTTTTTTATTTCCCTTTCACCTTAGACTTTTAATGAAAGAAAAAATCGAAGATATTAAAATACAAAAACTACGGAAATCATGAAACAGAAATTATGAAAAGTTTCAATTTTTGTAATTTTGACATTACTACAAAAAATTCTTTCTTAACAGAAAAATGTTAGCAAAAATGTCCGCGAAAATTCTTCTCAAATAAATTTTTAATTGCCCGCCTCCAGAAACAACAAATCGTTAGCGATTTTTCCGTGTCCTCCACTTTGTCTTCTTCCTCTTCTCCCCATCGCTCGTTCCCTACCAATTCCTTGCCCCGGGTGTCGCCAGACTCAGCCTTCAGCGCTTCCAGATGGTGTCGGGAAGAGTTGAAGTTGTCAGATGTAAAGAGAGATGGGCAGAGAGGCTCGGGGAGGTGGAGGAGCGAGCGAGGAAGGAAGCCATGTGGCCGAGAGAGAGAGAGAGAGCGAGAGAGAGAGAGGGGGTGACGGTGCGGCCCGACAGCGAGCGAGTGAGCGACAGAGCGAAGAAACGACGGGTGGAGGGAAGGAAGGGAAGGAAGGAAGAAGATGAAAAATCGCTGCTAATTATAAAGTCTAGTGTGCGAGGGGGAAAAATGAGAAAATGCTGCTCATTTTCCTTTGGCGCGTTTTTTCTTTTTGTTCTTGCTGGGGTTTCGTTTGTTTTGCTTTCGTTTTTCTCCGTTGCTTTTCTTTGTTTTTCGCTTCGATGATGGTGTTGCTGGCGTTGTTGCTGCTGTTGCTGGTTTTTCATTTCCCTCCATGTTGAAGGGTTTCCAGAGAGCGTCGTTTGGTTGTTGTTGTTGTTGTTGTTGTTGTGGCTCTTGTTGCTGTCGTTGTTGTTGCCATTGTTGTTGTCGTTCTTGCCGTATTCGTGGTTGTACTCGTTGTTGTCTTCGGTCTTCACAATCTCCAATTGTTTCTCCTCTCGCTCTGGCTCTTCTTCTTCTTCTGCACTGTGATGTTGTTTGTGTACAGTGTTGTAGCTTTTGTTGTTGTTGTTGTTGTTGTAGTCCGCTGTAGGTGTTCGAGAACTAATTGCAGACAAATTAGCCGAAGTGAATGATTTAGAAAGAGACGGCGCAGAGACCGCGGGCTTTGGGCAAAAAACAAAACGACAACCACTTGGGGTGGGAGGGGGCGAGGGGGATTGTGGAGCGAACGAGACAGCTGCTGAGGAATGCCGCTTGTCGATGGGTCGGCCTGAGGGGGCGTGGCGTGGCGTGGCGTGGCGGGGGCAGGGCAGGGGGAGGAGGACGAGGTCGTGCGGTTCACCCCGCTCGCGGTGGATGCGCAAGTTAAGAGCAAGATTTACTGCCGCCGATTACGTCAATCATTCCGGCGCTTCTTTGTTTTCGATTGCTCCGGTTCCAGCTTCTCCCTCTCTTCTGCCTCCTTCCGCCTCTCTCCTCCTCCTTAACTCCCTCTCGCCCTTCCTCGGTCTCCCGACGATTCCTGGTTGAATGCGATTGCGATTGCGATTGGGGAGGCGAACGAGCGAAGCCGATGGGAAAAATTAGGAAAATCCTTAATTGAAATGCGGTGGAATTCGATTGAAGGGCCCGGTCCGGAGTTGGACCCGGCTCCTGGACGCCCACCACCCGCCACCCCCGAAGTCGCCTCTGCTGATTGATCTCTGCCGTCTCGCGGTGAATCGGGGTTTAATTATGATCCCGAGGAATTTCTTTGTTCGGAACGCCGTCGAAATTTTCTCCACTTTCGTTTCCAATTTTTCCTTCTTTCCCTTTCCACCACTCCCTTTCCACCACTCTTTCCTTGATCCATTCCGCAGTCAGTCCTTCATATGTCGATTCGATTTCGTCTCTATTGATCGTGATATTGATTGATATTATCAATGAAATAATTGCGTCTCTATTGCCGTCATTTGTCGACTCCATGCGTTGATTTCTTCATCACAATAATTGATGAATTGCCCTGTCGACTTCGTTCGTGGACTTTCCAAAAATATCCACGTTTCTCACCGGTTTTCTCATTATTTATTTCGTGGTCTTTCCGTGGATTCATTTACAATTATTGATTTACTAGTTTATTTCGAGTGAGGAACATTAAACAATACTGAATTTCTAGTAAAATTAAAGTCCGAATTAATTCAAACCAAATTCACCTGAGTAGTTAAAAAATCCTTGTTCCCAATAAATTAAAATCAAATAAAATGCAGTAGAGAACTGAATAAAATTACGTTCAAATTTAATACGGCACATATTTTATTTTTTATTAAACCACTCTCCATATAGAATTCTGCAGATTCGACAAAGTCAAATGTCATCAAATTTATCGAATATATTTCGTGTAAGTAAATTTGAAGCCTTGATAATCTCATTTCGTTCACTCGTCAATTAGTCATCGATTGCTCCAAATTAAATGCGGTCCGAGTTCGCTTCGCCTCCACCAACCCCCGCCAACCCCTCGCCCCTATTTCGCCCCACTCACCTGCTGCCGCTGCCGCTGTCGGCGACGACGCCGGCCAGGCGACAGCGGGTGGAAAACAACGCACCCTGTATGGAAATTCATGAACACTCGAGTGCACCCATCATTCAGTCATCAATAAATTTCGCCACCAGAGGTGGTCGAGAGGGAGCGAAACCGAACGAGCAGGGCTGGAGGAGGTGGCCGAAGGAAGTGGGAAGAGTGGAACGGAAAACCCACAAAGTAATTGAAAAACATCCACACGAGAAAAATATGCACATAAATTTCCCGCCGCTGGAAAAGTGGAACAGCGACAGAGGCGTGAGAGAGGGCAGAGAGAGAGAGAGAGAGATAGCTAGTGGTAGTGGTCGATCAGAGAGGGGGGAAGAGAGAACGCCGCGAAAAGATAAACAAACCGAGCGAAGGGACGAGAGAGAGAGAGGAAACGAGAGCGCCGAGTCGAAAGCGACGAGCGGAGAGGAGAGCGTGACGAGTTGAATTCGTCGTGAGGAAACCGACGAGTGAAGAGAACGACGAGTTGCGACCAGCGAGTTGCGGGCGAGCGTCCGAGCGAGAGCCAGGGCCAGAGCCAGAAGGAGCGAGTCGAAGAGAGCGAGCATGGACGTGGAAGAGAGCGAGAGGCGGCGAAAGAGAGCGCGGCGAGCACGTGTGGAACGCGTTGCGGAGACGTGGCAGAGAGGTGCGGATAAAGTGCGCAGCGAAAACAAAACGGATAATGGAAGGAAAGATCCCAGAAGGGAAATTTCGCCGACGAGCAAATCGAGGAGAAGCCCGACGGAGGCGACATCGAGAGAGCGACAACGTGGCACAGAGGGGGGCGCGGACGGACAGGCGCGAGAGTGAGTGAGAGAGAGATGGGGAGAGAATTTCCCGTCGGCGTGTGGACAGTTCGCCAGGAGCGCGAGGACGAGACAAAAACAACATAAATTTTCCCGACAGCGAGTCATTTCATAACAACCGTGTCGGCCTGTGGGGGCATGGGTGTGGATATTTGTGTGTGTGTGTGTGTGTGTGAGTGTGTGTGCGATTATTGAGGTGTGCGAGAGTCGGGAGAGGGCAAGTGCATGTGTGTGTGTGCGGTATCCATGCTCACGAACCGGGTACCGCCCAGATGATTCTCGCAGCAACGCTGTCACATGGATGGACAGAGGATGCAACAACAACACCAACGACACCAATAACAACAACACCAACAACAACAACGCCAAAAGCAACAGCAACAGCAACACAGGCAGCAACAAGGCAGAAGCAGAAAAGTACAAAACAACGACGACAACAGCAACAACAACCGCTTTATATACGACTTGCGAAAAAACGACAACGTGGAAGTGGAGGAACAGCAAGAGAAAGTAAAGGAAGGAGGCAAGAAAGAGGACAGGGAGGATGGAAAGAAGGAAGGGAAAGGAAAAAATGAATAAAAAGGCGCAAAAGATTCAGGGGCGGAGGCGGCACCGTTGAAATGAGGTGTGGAGAGGTGCGAGGCGAAGGGCGAAGGGCGAAGGTGGAGGGAGAGGGTGAGGGATGGAGGACGACGGAGGGGATGCAGAGGGATGGGCGGGGAGATGGAGGGAAGTTGGGGTGACGGAGGGCTCTCAGAGTAGGGTCCTGGACGGAGGAGCCGCTGCCATGCCGACAGCAGCCACGGACGACCGGTCGACGAAGATGCTCAAGGCGGGCGGACAGCCGGAGGGGGCGATGGAGGGTGAGAGGGGGAGCGGGAGAGAGACAGACAAATGGACAAATAAGCAGACAGATCGTCAGGGGGCGGGGGCCGCAGCGGGAGAGATGAAGGGAAAGGCAGGGCCCCACAGACAGACAGCAGGCAGGCAGAGAAGCAGACGGGGCCAGATCGACGGCGGGACGCCTGAGGTGACCAGACTGACGTATTGGGAACCTGCCCGCATGGTGGAGACGAAGCGAGAGGACGGAGGACCGGCGAGGTCTGAGCGAGGCTAGGACGACAATTGGACGACGGGGCGAGCGATGGGAACCGGTGGGGAGGCCAGAGAGACTGGCGGAGACACCAAGAGACATGAGGGGCCGAGAGAAAGGGGGGAAACGGGAAGAAGTGGGAGAACATTGGGGAGAGCAGCCGAGAGCAAGATCAAAACCGTGGGAAGGCCGACTGAAGGGCGGGCGAAAGGACAAGGACAATAATGTAATAAAATTAGGTTCGGCCGAATCGCAAAATAGAACGCGTTTCTGCCGAAGTGGAAGCGGATCAAATGTAAAATTGCGCCTAAAAAAACCCTAAATAACGGCGAAAACAATCGGCATTAATGACGACAAAATAATTCCAAATAAAGAGGCAGTAGAAAAACCACAGCAACGAAAACAAACCCGTGAACAACGCACAATGAGTGCGGACGGCATTGGAAGCGCCTAAAATTATGCCCCGATTAATTTCGCAAAACGAAAAACAATTAAACTAAATTTGCAAAAACGAAAAGTCGAAAAAAACCTGTGTAAAGAGGAGAAACAAAATTCTCGCAACGTCATTATTCAAAAAGTGCTTGGGGGGTCGGGGGAAAAATCAAATTACAACAAAACATTCAAAATCACTAAAAATTTACGGGAATTGAGAACGATGGAAAAAAAAACAACAGAAAACAATTAAGCGAAATTTATGAAGTTTTTAATTAAATAAATTGTAAAAATGAGCTGACATTTCGAAATAATCCGCTTCCGTTTTTTTGTGTTCCTCGCTTTTTTTACTGGTAGGCGATTCTGCTTTGTTGTTGTCCTTCTCGGTTTATTCTATTCATTTTTCTTTCTCCATTATTATTGTTTTTGGCTTATTTTTTTCTAGTTGTTTTTTCACTTTGTTTTTGTTCGCTGTTTTGTTTTTGTTTGTTTTCGCTGTTAATGCTTTGCATTTTTCCCGTTTTAATGTTTTGCCATTTTTGTTTGGCACTTCAATTAAAATACATTTTTCATGCGCGCGCCTAAAAATATGCAATTATTGTCGTTATTATTATTACGATTGCTTTATTTTCGTCGGCCTCCACCCGTCGCCCCGGGTCGAGCGTCGACACGCGCGCTCAGGGTTCGCCCGAGCCCCCTCTCGTGCTGTCTCCCTCCCGCTCGTCGTCCTTTTATTTCCATTCGGCTCCTGTTGTTGGCGCCATGCTTTTATCGTTGTGGTTGTTAATAACGCCCGAGCTGCTGTTGTTGCTGTTGCTGTTGCTGAGCTCCGAAGGTTCTCTCGTTGTGCTTCGTGTTGATCTCCTTGTTGTTGTTCTTGTCTTTGTTATTGTTGTTGTTGTTGTTGTTGTTGCGGCTTCACTGGAACAAGCAACAGTCTATTTTTGTGTCTCACCCGCTTCCCCGAATCCGGCGCGCCCCTGGGTCGAGGGGCGTGGCCCGGTCGCGTTCGGAGCGCGGCGACGGGCGAGGCGCAGGCGGAGGCGGAGGACGTGGGAAGACCGCGGATTGTCCTGCCTTGATCTGGGATGCGTTGTTAAATGTTTTTATTGCGGCGAGGAATTCGACGGCTCCTGGAAGGGCGAGGGGCAGAGGGTGGAAGGAGGAGCGGTCGACGAGAGGCCGAAGGAATGGAGAGGGAGCCGACGAGAGCTAGAAAGAGGTCTAGAAAACCCAAATGTTCCTCGCGCACGTCGCCCCAGCCGACCTCCCGCTCGCAGGGCCTGCCAGAGGCGCCTCCGACCAGCGGCGGGTCCGCTCCGCATCGGACTAGGCTGGGAGGGGGCTGAGCCGGTGCCGGTGCCGGAGCCGGGCCAGGCTTTGACGAGGGTCCGCCGCCCCGGCCGCAAACGGGCTCGGCCGAGTCCAGTCGAGCCGGGCACCCCGGGCCAATCCTGTTAATTAATTATTTAATTTCGTCCTCATCTGTCATCGAGTGGTCGAGCGGCCTCGCCACTATCTCGCTGTCCCACTCACTCCCAGTCTCGCCCCTCGCTGCGGGACGTTTCGAGCCTAAAACTATGCCCTGTCATAACTCGTCGCTCGTCCCCCCGTCCGCCTCGCCCCCTGGGGCCGCCGTCGACGGGACGATTTATGAACTCGAGAAGATCCTTTCGTGTCGTTGTTGTTGTTGCTGTTTTTCCTCTTTCTCGTGTGTGTCCTGCGGTTGCCGATGGCTTAATTAACAACAGCAACAACAACAACAGCAATAGGGCCGCGACGAGCCTCGGCCATCGCATTCTCGCTCCCACCGTATCGCTGTATCTGTCTCTCCCTCCCGCTCCCTCTCCCTCTCTTTTCACCACCCTGCAGCTCGTCGCATTCGTCATCGCCGGCCGTCGAAAGGGTTCCGGGGCCGAGGCCGCGGGGTGCGAAATTGAGAAGTTTCTAAGCTAATTAGAGATGGCAGGATATTAGCAAGGCAACAACAACAACAACAACAACAACGATGTGAACAATGACAACAACAACAACAACATTGTGAACCACAACAACGAGAATTAACAATGACAAGAACGAATGAAACGAGAAAAACCCGTTCCTAGGATTTGCATTTTTACTCGGGCAAAAAACCGGAGACCGAGATCGCGACCCGAGAGCGCGGCGAGAGGAAGGGACAGGGGAAGAGGAGGAGGAGGAGGGCGTTGAGGGAGGGTTGGGGGCAGGTGGTGCTGGACCCGTGAAGGGTTCATCACGAGTTCTGCCCACCTGGACGCCTCCAACGCTTCGTCCTCCAACTCCTCTCTGCCTCTGCCTCTGCCTCCCCACAGGCTCCACATCTTCATCTTCGGCCCCTCGACCTCGTCAGCTGCTCCCCTCTCCCCATCCCCATGCTCGTCTCCACCGCCCTCCCCCATCGGCCGCCAATCGCCGCTCGGAGAAACTTTCGCTGAGGCCGTCAATTAAAATGCGGCCAACGTGACAGCGACACGAGGTGCTGGGGGTGCAGGAGTGAAGAGGGACGAGGGGGCGGGGTGCGGGGGCGTGGCACAGATATGTCAGCGACGGATAACGGCGAGTCGGAGGGACGAGGGGTCAGAGGGGGTGACGGACGAGGAGGACACGAATCGTTAATCGTTCGCAACGATTCCGCATCGATGGCTCGGAGTCGAGTCGACAAGGGAAGAGGAGAAGGAGGAGCAGGAGAAGGAGGAGCAGGAGAAGGAGGGCAGCAGGAGACAAGGGGGGGACGGGGGGCAGGCAAGCCGCGGACCGAGCGGTGGAGGGGAGGAGGATCGAGTGGCAAGCGAGATGAAGCGGCGGAGAAGGCGGGGAAAACGAGGACGAAGGGCAGATGAAGCCGCAGACAGCGAGGTGGTGGGAGGCGATGAAGAAGAGGCCGAAGAAGCAGAAGTCAATGACGACGATGGGTGGGAAGAGGAAGCACAATATGAGGTCGACAAAGAAGGAGAATAAGAAGAAGAAGACGACGAGGTCGATGTCGATGTCGCTGTCGATGACGACGAAGAGCCGCGGACGAAGGCGACGAAAGGATCAGCCACGAAGCTGGGAGCCAGTCGAGCGGAACTGAAGGAGTTCGGGGAGACGAGCGAAGAAGG
The DNA here is from genome assembly GCA_947389925.1 of Coelopa pilipes. Lineage (NCBI taxonomy): Eukaryota > Metazoa > Arthropoda > Insecta > Diptera > Coelopidae > Coelopa > Coelopa pilipes. The sequence continues at coordinate 7,501,848 of OX376699.1, forward strand.
GGAAAAGGACGATGAAGAGGAAGAGGAAGATGAAGGAGGGACTCGAAGGCCGGAGACGAAGACGATGGCAAGGAAGGAGACAAGGATGAGAAGGAGAAGGAGTTAAAAATGGATTCAGAAATTCAGAGCCAATGACAACAACTACAACAACCACAACAACTACAACAACTACGACAACCACAACTCACTGACACAAATTCAAATCCCAACAACAGCTGCTGCGATGATGGCAACAACAACAAAAGGGGGCACCAACAACAAGGGGTGGGGGAACAAAAACAACGCGCGCAAGTGGAGGAAGACGAAGAACAGCAACAACAACAACGAGGACGACAACAACCTCAGCCTCATCTGCGGCGACGTCGCCTGCGCCGTCGACGCACCCGGTCGCCTCCCGCCGAGCCACGTCCTGCGCCCCCGGCCCCGGCCCCGGCCCCGCCCCCAGTCGCGGGTCTCGAGTCTCGGGTCAGTCGTGCGTTCGACTTTTACTGCGTTGGAAGTTGAGACAAAAAGAGTGGACTCAACAAGATCTCAGCGGGAGTGGAGCACGAGCAATAACAACAACAACAACAACAACAACAACAACCACAACAAGTACAAAACCAACAGTCGGAGGAACCGAAGCAATGACAACAAGAACAAGAGCGAGAGCGAGAGCCAGAGCCAGAACCAGAGGAACCAAAACAATAAAAGCAACAAAAGCAACAGTAACAAGACCAGACCGTGACAAGACCAACAACAACAGCAACAACAACAACAACAACAGCAACAACAACAACAACAGGAGCCTTTCAACCCACTTTTGCCGTCGTCCCGCCATCCGACCGACCTCGAACGTCGTCGCCGTCGTCATTAAAATATTTTTCGTCTCCAGGACTTTGTCGGCGCCCCCACCCCCCGATCCGCCCTCCTCCCCCGTCCACCCTCCTCCTCCACCCCTCTCGCCGCGTTCTCGTTGGCGACGTCTTTAAAATCAAATCTCTTCTTCTTCGATTTTTTGCGATTTGTCGTCCTGGCGACCCCGGCCCCCTCCAACACATACACTCATGCAGCGGGAGGCGTGGGCCAGTGGGCGTGCGTGCGTGTGTGTGTGTGTGTGTCTGTGTACACCATCTCCGAGACGCGCATCCTTTTCGTCAAATTTGCCGTCGCCCCTCGAGTCCTCGAGTCCTCTGCCGGCCGATTGGAAAACTTCAGCCTCTCGCTTCCTTCCCCGTTCCCCCTTCCCCGTTCCCCCATCCCCCGTCCACTTGCTCCCTCGCTCTCCCTGTTGCCGTTTCTCCGGCTTCCCTCGTCCCTGTCCCGCCGTCCTGCGCGGCCGCGCGTCCTTCAATGAATGATTTTTCCACTTCTTATTGGATTTCCTCGTCCTCCTCTCGCTGCTCTCCTCCCACCCTCCTCTCGCACGTTCTCGCCCCTCGCTGTCTCCCTCTTCCTCCTCTCGTTCGCCGGTCGTCGTGCGTGCCGTTCATCCAACGCATTGGAAAATTGTTGCGTTTCGCGTGATGAATTTTTATGCGTTTCCAACGGGAACCGCAAACGACTTCCATCCGTCGGTGTCGCGGTCGGCTTCCAGTCGCCGCTTCCCGGCGACGAGCATGTGTTCGCCACCGTCTCTCTCTCTCTCTCTCTCTCTTCTCGTCGCTCGCGCGCTCGTCACTCATCGCTCCCCGCTCGCCACTCTCCACTCGCCACTCGCTGGCGCCGACCGAATTTCTCCGCTTGTTTGGGTCTCTCGCTCGCTGAGGTTCCCCTAGTGCCCTCTCGCTCCCTCGCACTGGAAGCCCACGATGGGCGAATCGGACGCGGACCTTCGAGGGTCTCGTTGCTCACGAGGTCTCCTAGCGAAATCAGAGGTTTTCGCTCGGCTACACGAGGTTCGCAGAGGTCTCTCAGGACCCTCCGACCCTCGGCACCCACCAGCAGCCTCTGCCGACCGACCGACCGACCGACCGGCCTCGGGACGAACCTGTGGAAATTTCTCCGCCCGGCGTGGAACCTCCTCCGCGTGTGCAGAGCGAAACCGAAATCGAAACCGAAAACTAAACAACAACAACGACACCAACCCCAACAACTGTAGAAAAACAAAACAAAATCCACAGCGGGAAGCAGCGAACGATGGTGGAGGGCGGAGGGAGGAGGGAGGGAGAGGGGAAATCGAGAAGAGCAAAAGAACAAAACAAAAATTAAGTAATAAGAATTTTCCGCCTTCAGTTGCTCCACATTCGGCAAATACAACGCTCGACCACCACCACGGCAACAATAGCAACAACAACAAAAACAACAAAAACAACAAGAACAGCAGCTCGTGCCACTCACACGCGCGCACTGGAAAACCTCCCATTGCGCTCTCGCACAGCAGCTCTCTCGCTCTCTCGCTCTCTCCGCCTCCCTGCGGCGCGCACGACCACAGGGTGAGCTCGCTCTAGCATCTCGCGAAGGGATTTTCCAGCAATCATCGTGCCTGTTGTTGTTGTTGTTATGCTGGGTTGTAGTCGTGGCCGGTGGTGGAAACTGCTTACCGTTATAAATGGTTCAGTCCCTCACGCACACAACGACACGACCGCCATACAGAGAGCCAACGAACGAGCGACCGAACCAACGACGAAGTTCGTTCGCACCTCAGTTCGGTCGGTCGGTCGTTGGTTCGTTCGCTGCATTTGTTGGCAGGAAGTTCGTGCATTCACTCGTTCGTCCGTCCGTCCGTCCGTCCGTTCGTTCGTTCGTACGTTCGTTGGTTCGCTGGTTCGTTCTTGGGCCGCTGTCGTTGGTGGACTCGTCGGTTCGATTCGCTACTCGTTGCTGCGCTTCGTTGCAAAGGGACCTCTGCGCGCGTTCGTTGTTGTTGTTCGTCGAGTTCGTGTTCGCCCTCGTCGTCGTCGTCGTCGTCGTCGGCTCGCTGGCCTGCCTCGTTGCTGTGGCGAACGCCTTTGCAGACGAACCTCACAAGGAACCAACGGACGAGCGAACGACGAACGAACGCGTTCGCGTTCGCGACTCGTCAGGCCCGAGAGCGACACCGACAGCGACTTCGTCTCGCGCTGCTGTTCGCAGTTGGCTCGTTCGGCCGGTCCGCTGGCTCGGTTGACTCGTTCCATTCGCCAGGTTCGCTCGGTTCGGTTCGCTCGGTTCGGTTCGCTTCTGTTCGGTTCGTTCGATTCGTTTGATTCGTTCGGTGTTCGCTCGGTTCGTTCGGTGTTCGCTCGGTTCGCTCGGAGGCTCGTTCGGTACGCGGCGCCAGCGACGGCCGTCCTTCTTCAGTACGATATTGAGTTTTGTGTAGTTAAGTCAGAATATTTCGTGTTGTTCTCGTTTCGTGACCAAAGCCAAAGTCATTCAATCTCCCACTCAGTCAGCCCACTAACCAACACACACACACGCATCCACCCAGCCTCGCTCCGACAGACACACACACACGCACGCCCAGGTCCGCCCACAGTCGCTGTCGAATCATCAATCGAAATTCTTTCGAGTCTCCAAATTTAAATTCTTGCCAAATCTGCGATTGGAATTTCTTTCATCGTTCCACGTTTGAAAACAAATCGCCCCGATCCCAGCCGACCTGAGTCGCCATTTCGGAAACGTGTCCGTGCACGCGCGCCTTTGGAGCGACCGCTGCTCGGTCGCTTCCGCTTCCGCCTCCGCCTCCGCCTCCGGCCCGGCATCAACAGTTTTCGCGAAATTCGCCCCGGCCCCAAACAACTGTGTTTCGGTCCAGTCGCCAGTGCACTCGATTTGAACTCGAATCCTATCAAGGCTCGAGACTCCTGCCTCCGGACTCGACGTCCCACGCGATTTCGTCGCCAAGACTCCAGGCCCGGAAATGATCGAGTTCCACAGTGAATTTCCATCGGAAAAAGTAAGCTCAATTTCCGCCGAGAAGCCGCTGAGATTCCAAAAATTCCCAATTCAGGTTTCCAACAGGCTTCCGCAGACTTGGCCCGAGCCCCTCCATCCGCCTCCATCCGCCTCCATCCGCTCCACCCGCCATCAATTTCGATCCTCCAGCGAACTGTGGAGAGTCTTCTGAACAAACACCAAGTCAAAATTCCGAAGGTCGAGAAAATCGGGCAAATAATTCAAAAATTTAAGAAGAACCAAAAAGTCCAAGAAGCCTCCAAACATCAAAGCCTTGCCAATTCCTCTAATCTCCAAACACCAATGAATTCTCCCTCCAACAACAACAGCAAAATTGGAAGACAAACTGAAAGAAATAGAAAAAAAACTCTCCCCTTGTCTTCTCTTCGTTTTGAAAGAAATTCACAATTCATTGAAAATTTCGATTTAATGCAAATTTTTCTGCCTCTGCCTCTGCCTCTAAGACTTTTGTATTTGGAGTGTTTTTCGTTTGTTTTTGTTCTTGTATTTAATTTATATTTTTGCTTCCTCTCTTCAGCGAGTTTGTTGTTGTTGTTGTTGTTGTTTGTGCGCTCGCCGAGTTTTGCAATAAATTGTTTTTATTGCCTCCGGTTTTTCCCGACTTGTTTTTCCACGACGCCCACCCGGCCCCCACTTCTGGCACCTCTTGGGCTCTTCTTTGCATGCCGCCGAGTGGCCCGCGGTGCTCTGACTCATCCCGAGGCCCCTGGCCCTCGCTCACCCCGGGGGTCGGGGGTGAGGGGCGGAAAATCATCGATTTGGAGATTTCAGTATCGAGCGTTTTGGAATCGCTCCGTGAAGCGTAAACAAAGCGTTCGAACTGCGCTTTACGAGCGCCTCATGTGGAGCGCGAACGGATGGCGAACAGCGAAAAACGCGCTCCCGATCCCGAGCACCTGGCGGAATTCCTGCGAATTCGCTCCGACCGGGCGGATTCGGCGTTAAAAATAGCCATCAAGTTCAAGAGAATTGGCAGAGGGAAAAAACTCGCCGCCCTCAGCCCAACCCGTCTGGAAACCCTCCCGTGGCCTCTCGTCCGGTGTTCGATCCTGGATCATCGGCTCAGGCCCACAACCGATCCAGGGTCCTTCAGAAGCCCGTTTTTCCCTCACCTCGTGACGACGTCCGCAGGCTCGAGACGGACCTGGACCCCAGGACCTCCGAAGCACGCGTGAATTCCTCGAGGCCTCGGGCGAGAACCGAGGAACCTCTGTGAAGAGCAGGTCCTGAGGGTCCCCAGCGTCCTGCCAGGACCCCACACACGACCCCAGCCACCACCGAGCGATGACCCACCCCGAGACCGCCGACTGACCGCCTTCTTCCCTCTTGCAGATATCTAAACTAAGCCAAAACTAAGCAAGCAACTCGTGATCGCGTCTAAATTTGTCCACAAGTTGAGAAAATAAAACAAACACATAAATATAAAACAGAAGTAGAACAAAAAACAATTGACTAAAGTAAAAGCCAAAGTTCCCAAAACAAAAATCAATTGCGAAAATCAAAAAATACCAAAAAAAGGAATCAATAAATTGAAAGCAAAACAAAGAAGTGTGAGTTGAAGCGTCCAACACAGCCGCACACACACAGCCACGTTCCCCCCACACACACACACAGCCACGCAGGCAGTGCAGCGATAAAGCCTCAGATAAGATAAAAATTCAATTGAAGCGCAAAGTGAAAGAAAATATCACAATAAGTATTTAGGAGAGCAATTCAAAAAAGGAAAAATATACACAAAAATCCGTAAAATAATAAAATAATAAGCAGCAAATAAACCAAAATAATAAACCAAAGTAATTCACAACAATTATAATAATTAAGCAAAATAAACAAAGTAATCCAAAAATATTACAAAAAATACACAAAGTTTCGTGAAAAGTGAAGTGAGAAAAAAACAACAATTAATTGCTGACAACAAATCGATTGTCTAATACCAACAACAACAACAACCAAAAGCCACCGTGTTTAGTGCAGAGAATTTGAGTTTTTGTGAAAAACGGAAAACGCGAATCCACAGCGGCGAAGAGTAAGAAAGAAAGAAAAAGAAAAACAAAACCCAAAGAACAACAACAATTACAAGAATAACAAGTAAGTGGGAAAAGCAAGTGAAAAGTGAGAAAAATCTCGTTCCGTCGCGTCGCCAGGAGGTTCCCAGAAAAGCTTTCCATATGGTTCATATTATCGAACTGGTCGGCCAGCCGAAGGTTGAGTTTGCTCAACAAGTTACTGTAAGTATCTCGAGCCAGTCCGAAACCGCACCAACACCCCACACATTCCGCTAGACACGCAGATAGCCGAGCCCGAGGCGAAGAAAAAAGAAAAATGAAAACATACCAACGGGGCAAAAACAAAGAGAAGCCACGGGCCGGGGCGAGGGGAAAACTTCGAATGAAAATAATAATAAATCTCGTCTGCCACGTAACGACAAGTTAATGCCGTGTACATGTGATGGAGCGAGTGGGTGCGTTTGAGTGCGTGTGTCGGTGTCGGTGTCGGTGTGTCAGTGTCGGTGTGTCGGTCCCTGTGCCACAGGACACCATCGGACACGACCGCCGGCCACTCTCGGCCGCTCACTCGCCCATATTAAAGCAATTAATCATGGGCTCCGGCTCCGGCTCCGGACTCGACTTTGGCCGCGCTTTCCGACTCCTTCAGGGTCGCCCCGGGCCAGGGTCGGCCGTTTTTTAGCCCTCGTCCGCCGGCGATAAAGTCATGGAAACTGTTCTTCCTTCATCCTGATCCTGGTGTTCGATTCATGCAAGTGTCGCTGGGGCCGGAGCCGGGGCCGGGAGCCCCTGACATCGGGCTCCAGCTCGCGATACCCCGGCATCTCGCCTCGTCCTCCTGTCGTCCTCCTCTGGCTGGCCTTCCCCGCATCCCCTCTCTCCGACATCCCGCTCTCTCGCCGTCCCCTGGCCGTTTTATTGCGTATTTGTGTCGTCTTCATCTCGAGCTTCCCCCCCTAATTTCGCTTTCACTTCACTTCGCTCCGCTCCGCTCTGCGTTGCGTATGTGTGCGTGTTCTTCCCCCTCACTCTGCCTCTCTTCGACTCTCTCCCACTCGCATGTCTCCCTCTCGATGGACTCGAGGGATGTTCGTGCTCTTGTTGTTCTTGCTTTCCTGCGTAATGTTGACACAAACACATGCATCATTTTTTTCCCTCTTCTTCTTCTACGTGATCCTCACTCGATTTTCCTTTTCGCTGGCTTTTTTGTTGTCTTTGTTGTTGTGTCTTTTTGCTTTTCGTTGTTGTTGTCCTGAGTTGACACACTTTTTTCGGCTGGTGTTCGATGCCGAAGCCGAAGCCCTTCCACCACCCGGCCGCGGCCCCTCATTAAAGCGCGGTCCCTGCCCTTAAAGCCTTGTCGTGAGCGTTTTTGGATTTTCTTTTTTGTTTTCGTCGTTCTCGTTCGCATCTGGTATCGATTGGTGGCTCGAAGCGGGCGGAATTCCGAATCCTTCCGCGCCCAGGATTATCGGAAGTGCCGTGAAGGAGTTTTTGGATTTTAGACATCGGTTTGGTAGGACTGAGATTGAGTTGGGTTTTTCGCCACCAGGGCGATGCTTTTGAACTCTTCCATGAGAGCATAATTTTTGTGTTTTTCTACCAGACAATAATAATTTTTAAAATTTCCTACTAAGACATTACTCATGTCTTTTTCCTAGATTGCAAAAATCTCCACCTTTCCAAAGAGCCGACATTTAATAATTTACTGAAAATATTTCAATGTTTTCTACAATTGCTGAATTTTGAATTGCTTTTACCATGCTCTGCTTTATTTCGTGAACTGATTCAAATATTTAAAATTTTGCTAAAAGTTGCAATTTTGTACGCCTTTCTTTTCAAAGTCTCAACATTCGAGTCCATGCTAAATCTCGAAGGCTTCATTAATTTATTTTTTGGTTTTTGTTTCTCCAGCGTCCACCTGCAATTGAATTTGATTTACAGAAGCCAAATGTTTGTTTTTCTCACCAAAATTTGCCAATTTTTCAATTCTTTCAAACATTCAAAATGTTCGAATTTTTTCCGCCATTCACATGTTGTTCTATTTTTCCACCGAGGCAAGAGAATCACGGAAATGCATCGTTATATTTTTTCTTTCCTTGCCGCCAATTTCTCACGAGCTCGGGAACGAGTTGAACGAAAACAGCGGATTGACACAGAAAATAATGAGAGTGAATTTCGCAGGCACACTTTCGGGCGCGACACGTACGCGCGTCGTTGGCGGCGCGACGACGGCACGACGTTCTCTGATTTATGCCTGTTTTTGTTGCCGCAATTTAGCGCCTGGAACACGACACCAAACAATAACGAGTCGCCTCCGACCCCCGACCCCCGACTCCCGACCCCTCGAATCGGCCGATTCGGCACTTCAAAGACGCCGCAAAGTATGCAACGACTTCCTCTTCCTCTTCCGCCTCCGGCTGCGGCTCCAATCGCCGATTGTTCGCCAAACTCGAGCAATTATTTATTGACTTCCGTTCCGTTGGCGGTTGTGGCGGCCGAGTTTGGCGGCTAATAAGCAGCGACAACAACAGCAGCAACAACAACTGTAACAATGGGCCCATTGGCAATAAAAACAAACGCGCGCACCTTCGCACACACACAAACACACACGCAGAGGCCCTGCCACACCCACGCCCACTCTCTTTGCGATCACTTCGCCGCACTCCGAGCACGCAGACCCCATGAGCAGCCACTAAACGCACACATTTGCATGCATTATGACTGGGGAGGAGGAACAGGTGCGTGGCGAGTTCGTGCGTGTGTGTGTGTGTGTGTGGGTGGGTGAGGTCCGGAAATCAAAGCACTCTTTCGGGCGCTCGCACAATGAGAGGTGACATTTTTATGGCATCGATAACTGCCTTCTCTCCCAGCGTCCTCGCGTCTCCTGGAAAAATCTCCCCTGCCTGGCTCCCTCCCTCCTCCTCCTCCTCCCCTCCGCTTCCGCGCTCTCGTCCTCAGCCGCATCCCTTTCGCCAGCCTCGCCCTCGCCCCTCGCCCTCGCCTCATGCCTCGTTCGTCGCCGACCTTTTTCCAAGTTGTGCCACCGGTTGTTCGCATTCACTGTTGTTGCCGTCGGCCGAGGCGGTTTCGGTAGACCTCGTTGTTGTTGTTGTAGGTCTATGATGAAATCTTATCTTCATCCCCTGCGTCCACCGCTCGTGTTTTCCAAATTCCCGCCTCCCCCTCTGCCTCCTCTGCTCCCTGCGCTCTCCCACCCCTCGTCCGCTTCTGCTTCGCTACCTCGAATTTCTTTTGTTCGCAATGTTGTTGTTGCCATTTGTTGTTGTTGTTGTTGTAGCCGAGTTTCCCCTTGTTATTGTGTAATTTTCGCTTAACAAGCATTCGGTCGATATTGTTGTACTTGTTGTTGTTGTTGCTGTGGAAAAGCGCTGAGCCCTGCATCGACCATCAACCATGTCGTGAAGTGTTTCCTATCAATGAACGGCGGGAGAGCGGAGAAGGAGAAGGAGAGAGAGAGAGAGAGAGAGAGAGAGAGAGAGAGAGAGAGAGACAGGGAGGGAAGAGAGAGTGCGTGGGGGGGAGGGCGAGGACACCAAGGCGAGGGCTCGAGTACGCACACGACGAAGGCACCACCGCCGCCCTCCGAGGGTGTCAGGCAGGGCGAGGCCGGGCCGGGCGGTGGCGGCATCGGCGACGGCGACGACGACGGAAGGGCAGAAAATTACTATTGATTGCATTCAGATTAAAAGTTGGACGTTCGCCGCGAGCGACGGCCGATGGGTTTAAGGGATTTCCCTCCACTCCACGGCGACGGCAGCGGGCGAAATCCGGGGAAATCCGGGGAAATCTTCGGTCGATCGGGCAGATCGGGTCGATCTCCGCCCTGTCAACCGCCCTCGCCTCTTGGGGTCCAGATCGAGTTCGCGGGTTCGGACTCGCGGCGTCCGCGCGGCTGCTTCCGGATCCTCATCCTCGTCGTCCTCCTCGTCTTCCCCTCTTCATTCGCGCCTTCCTCGCCTTCTCCTGGAGTCCCTGAGCATTTGGCTCCAATCGAATTCTCGCCACTTGAAACTGGAACCGCGCGTAAATTTTTCCACTTGTATATTTTCCCTCTCGAGTTTCCTTTGCCCCGACCTCACCTTCCTCACCGTCTCCCACTCGCTCGCCCTCTCTCTCGCCCTCTCTCACTCTCTCGCCTTCTCCCATCCGCAACTGCGTTCGAGACGCCGCAGTTTTGTTTGAAATGTTCGTTGGGAAATTCATCTAATTGTTTATGGCTCGGACTTGTATCTGCGCTGCTGCTTCTGCTGCTGCCTCCTCCTCTGCTGTCGATAGTTCGGGCCGCATCTGACGGTTTGTTTATTTGTGCGCGGTGGCTAAAAATATCTCGGCGTTCGATTCGAATGTAAACAAAGCGCGCGGCCGCGGGTCGGAGCCAAACCGAACGAAACCCAATTGAATCGAATCCAATCGAGGCGTCGCGACTCGACTCGGATCGACTCGACTCGAATCGAAGCGAATCGATTTCGATTTCGATTTCGCCTTCGATGTTCGCTTTCGGTGTTCGCCGGACGACGCTCGGCCCAGTCGATGGGTTTTGGAAATTCTCAAAAATCCACATGCCACATGCGGTCTTGGCTGCTCGAGAGGATCAGAAAAACAGCGTGCAAAAAACACACGAATTTTCCGAAATGTTCGCCCGACTTCGACCTCATTCACCTCAGTTTCGATAGCAATTAATTTTCCGCGATGAAGACATCATTCGTAACAAGCCAAAGGCAACGAAAGGAATGAAATTAATGAAATTTCCCTCCCCTGCCCTCCCCTCCCCGCCGAACAACAACAATGGGAACCCCTACATCAACAGGCGTAACTGGCAATAAACAGTCGATGAAAACGCGACTTCCGTTGCGTTCGAAAAATATTCAAGACGAGAAATTCCTCCACAGCCGAAATAAATCATCTTCGTACCAACAACAACAACAACAAGAAGAAGAAGAAGACGAAGAAGACGAAGAACAACAACAAGGTGGTTTCGTGTAAAATATTTACACTTGGTTCACGTGCGGCCGCGTGACTCAGCGCGCGATTCGCGACTCGCGCCTCACGTGACACGCGTCGGCGGCGCGACTTTTAATTGACAAAAACAAAAACAACAACAACTACAACGAGACAAACATCAGTAACAACAACTACTGCGACTACAACAACAACAACAGAACGCTCTCGGTCTCGCTCGCACGTTCGCGCGATGACTTCGCGCCTTCAACTGCGAAGCCTTTCGGGCGGCAACGACTCGGCAACAACAACAACAAACAGTAATACACGGTTATTGTTCGCATAACGCGTCACACACACTCCCACACACACAGACAGACGACAGCCGGACGGACGGACGGACAGACGGACGGACGGAGGAACCCGCGTCACGCTCGCTGCTCGTCGCAGGACACGAACCTGCAGCGACGTTTGCTGCATGCGTGGCCCGCTCGTTCCCTCTCTCTCACTCACTCACTCGCTCACTCGCACACTCGCACAACCCATGTCGGCGACCCCGACCACGTCGTCCTGATCGCCATCGCCATCGCCATCGCGCGACCGCCTCGTCCTTGACGTCGTGTCATTAGCGTACGTGTCAATTTACTACTTTTTCACCATGTTGTTGTCGTTGTTGTAGCCTTTGCTCTGGGGCTCTGCCGTCCCTCCTCCCCCCCACTCGTTCCGCCCTGCACTCGCTCGCGGTCGCCGCGTCGTCCGCGGTGCAGCAGGTGCTCCAGGCCTCGTCCCGCACCTCGGTGTCCCGCGGCCAGGCGCCGGTTTTTGTGCAACGGCCGGCGCTCGCCACACGTCGCCGCGGCGCGACCCGAGGTGCGAAAGTCATTTCATTAATTAATTAGAGCCGGCGACAGAGCGAGGAAGAGGGCGAAGGAGAACGAGAGAGGGGTGTCAGAAAGAAGGGCAGTGGCGAGGACAGTGGCAGTGGCCGAAGACGAGGTCAGCGATAGAAAGGATACAAATGATGGATTTAGAGAAGCGAGGCTTAAAACGCGACAGAAGTTGGGCGAAATTCGAACAGGAATTGGGCGAAATTCGAACAAGAAGAGAACAAGATGTTGAGTTTTTCTTTAGATGAGAACTTGCGAGGAAAACCAGAGAAAGAAACACATTTTTCTGCCTTTAAAATCGTCTTTTCTTTCTTCAGTTGAGTTGAAAACTTCCCCTGATTTCGATGGCCGATCTCCCGATCAGCGAAGTGCTGAGAATTAGCGAAGCAAATCGCGGGATGTCAGGCGAAATCGCACTTAAAACCATTCGAAAAATCCGCCCCAACCCTCAGCAACTCCACGATCAGCCCCCGTCCTTTTCACACAGCCAAAGCCTTCCTCCTCCTGCTGCCGGCGGTCGAAAATCTCCCGAATTGCGTTCGTAAATTGGAGCTTCTGATTGCCCGATTGAAGCTTCCCCCAGAAGTCCGTCCCCCAACCCCCGGCATCCGTCGCCGCCGGGTCCACCGCGGCCTGCCTCGCGCTCAGCTCCGCGCAGGCGGAGACCACGAGTCCTGCTGTCGCCTCGTCCTGACCCTCGTCCGGCAGACGCGACCGACGACCAACGACCGACAGCCGACGACCGACGCCAGAGAGGGAGGTCGGCGATTAAAGTTGAACGAACCGTGAGACTCGCCTCGCCTCGATTCGCCTCGGAACACATTTCAGCAGCTCCTCTCGATCTGGCGAGATTTGTTGTAGTGGTTTTTCGTGCTTGTTGTTGTTCCTGCTTCTGCTGTCCCGCGTTGTGGTCTGGTGGCCGCCTCTGTTGCTGTGCCTCGCGCCCGAGCGCCCCGGAGCAGAAGCAAACGGAGGGAGAATCGAAGAGGGAGAAACAAAACGAAACAACTCGGCGGAGAATAAATGAAAATATGATGAAACGCGAAAAATATCGATGCATTTAATTTTTCGCCCCCTGCCAGCGCACGATTCGCATTCAGTCCGCCGACCTCCCTCTCTGTCCGGTGCGTGGCAGCCCTGGCCGCCTCCGAATCCAGAATCCCGAATCCAGAATCCCGAATCCGTCGAATACGTTTCAAATATCGATTAGATTCAATTCCGTGCCGGATTCGCATTAGAATGCCGGAGTCGCGGGCGGCTGCGAGACGAGCTGCGAAGAGCACGCGGCGCGCTACAGGCGAACGTGATGCAAAGGGCGCGGTGGGTGGGGAGGGGGGCTGGTGCAGGAGGGACGAAGGCTGGCGGATGGAGCGGCCCAGGGCGTGGAGCGATCTCCTGGATGCGAACGCAGAAATTGTTTTCGAAAACAAAACAAGCAGAGGCCGTCGTAGAAGTTGAAGAAAAATGAGTGGAGTGGAAAAAATGCGAGGAAAAAATGAGTGGAAAAATATCTGGAAATACATTTTCATGCATGGGGCGAGCGAGAGAGACCCGGATGCATGCAAAAACAAATGGATTTTCTATTTTCCCGACCCCGACCCCGACCTCCGACTCTCTCCAGCCTGTCGTTGGGTCGTCGTCGTCGTCGTCGATGCTGTAAAACCAACAACCACAGCGGCAGGAGCAACAAACCCAGCAACAACAACAAAAGCAACAACTCGACGATGATTTTCCACCGCATCTGGAGTTGTTGCTGAAAGTAAAGTAAAGTTGTTTTGTTTTGCCTTGGTCTGGTCTTATTGGCGGCGTTGTTGTTGTTTTGTCTATCATATGGCTGTTACTGTTGTTGTTATTGTTGTTGTTGTGATTTTTGTAATTGTTGTAATTGTTGTTGTTGTTGTTGTTGCGGGTGTTTACACAGCATATTGATGCTCGCCGTCCGACGATGAATGATGCGCCTGCATCCGCTGCATACAAAGCGACGGCCCGGCCCGGCCCCGACCCCGACTCCGGTCGCATCAGCCCCGCAGGACACCAGGACAGGCTTCGTCCTGCCCCTCAGCCCCAGCCACCCCCCGATCTTCTCGTGCTTTTGCTTTTGTTTTTGGTTCGGTTCGGTTGGGTTTGGTTTTGTTTGGTTTGGTTTTGTTTGGTTTTGTTTTGTTTTTCTCTCGATTTGAAAACATTTTCAGTAGTTTTGCATTTCGTTTTCTCGACTTGTTGGTATTTTCGTTGTGTTTGTTGCTTTTTCTAAACTTTGCTCACAACAAATGAGCGCAAATTTTTCATGAAGCATTTCCTCTCGAGCAGAAATATGAAGGGAACGGAGCGGAAGGGAAGGGGAGGGAGAAAACTTCGGGATGAGACTTCGAGGGATCGGGTCCGAGGCGAGTCCGGGAAAACTTTTGCCAAACTCGAAACTCGACGACTGATTTCCGATGGAGGGTCTTTGGGAACTCATCGGTCGAAGCGATCGCCCTTGAAGGCCTCGCAATCGTCGTCGTCCTTTGACGTTATCCTGTCGCCAGCAGGTCAGAAATCACTCGTCCACTCGGCGATCGCCTCGCTCTCGGCTTCCGGCGATCTTCGCTTCATTTGAGGCGTGTTTGAGGAACCCGAAGAAATCGGGAAAAATCGCGGAAGTTTCGTGAAATTCGTGAAATTTGTGAAATTCTCAAAACCGGCAGCCACCTGAGGTTCGCCGAGTCGTTCGCGGCTTTTATGAGTTATCGCGAGTTTCGTTTTTTTTGCTTGTGTTTTTTGTGCTTTTTTATTTTTAGTTTTTGCGTTTTGTTTTCACGTTCTTTGAAAACTATTTCCATACATTGTTTCCTTTCTCTCCGTCTCCGTCCCCGCCTCTGCCGCTGGTCGCTGCTCGTGTCCTGTTCCGCCGCCCACCAGGGAGCATCAGCAACAACAACCAAAACAACAACAACAACAACAACAACAACAACTGCGCAAAGCCACCCCTTCCGCTCTGGAGGCACGGAAGGCACGAAGCGTGAATTGCAACAAAATCGCAAAAGTAGGTGGAGTTCCGAAGCCGGCGCATGCAGCGTGGCGTGACGGCAACATTGTTGTTGCTCCGCTCGTTGTAGCTGTCGTTGTTGTTATTGTTGTTGTTGTTGCTTCTTCTTCTTCTACTTCTTCTTGTTCTTCCTACTCTCCCGATGGGGATGTGTGAGTGCGAGTGTGCGTGTGTGTGTTTGTGCATTAGACAAGCGCCCAGTCGTTCGCTCGCTCGCTCTCTCTTTCACTCGCTCGCTCGCTCTCAGCCGGCCGCTCGTTCGTTCACTCGCTCCTCGCTCGTCGTTCGCTCCTCGCTCGTTCGTCGCTCGCTCGCTCGGTGGCTCGTCGGCGGAGCTTCACGGCGAGTGTTGCCAGCTCTTTTCGATCCAATGTGGTTTTTTCGCTTTCCCCTCCTGTCGTGTCGTCGTGTCTTGTTTTTTATTTTTCGTTCTTTGCAAAATATGTTGCATATTTTCCATGCGCATAACCATCTCTCCCTCTCGCTCACTCGCTCAGTCGCTCAGTCGCCCACCCCCGGCCACATTCACTTAGGGCAGTCGTGCAGGACGTGCACAAAGGCAGGAGACAACAACAACAACAACAACAATAACAACAACAATAACAACAACAGTGACAACAACACCAGCAACCGAACCAACATTAGCAAAAAACGAAACCCATAACAGAAAAGAAAAAAAATCCACAAGAGAAACAAAATCAACAACAGACCAGCACCAGCAGCCACTGGAAATAGAACAACAACAACAACAACAACTGCTACGCAATAAAATCGCGAAAATGTTGCAAAAATTGTAGGCGATTTTTTGCGGAGCGCCCAAATTTATGCAACGCTTTGTGTTCATCGTCGTCGTCAGCCCGGGCACGTTGCTGGCCATGGGGGTGCTGTTGTTGTAATGGCCGCTGTTGTTCTTGTGTTTGTTGTTGTTGTTGTTGTTGTCGCTGCTCACTCAGGTGGCAACGCGCAAAGTCGTCCCGCCGCGCCTCGAGACCTCGCAACAGGTCCAAAGGATTCCGCGGCCGGTGTCGTCGAGCGAAAATCCCTCGAAATTACGAGAGAAAAAAACGCTCAGAGAGGGCGAGAGAGCGGGAGAGAGCGCGGATAAGGGAACAAGAGAGAGAGAGAGGGACGACTACGACGAACGAGATGGAATTAGTTGGTGCGTCCGACGTCGTTTCCAGCGGCAATTAAGATGTCCGGCCATGTCCTGAAAATGTCTGACGGAAACAACGAGCTCCGCGCGACGACGACGTCGACGTCGACGGCAACGGAAACTAAACAAATACAACAAAGCAACAACGACGACAACAACATTGACCCACACACACGCGCTAATGATGGCGATGACGAAACAACACGACGTTAGCCAGTGGAGAAGAAGGGAAAACAGCGCGAGAGACATGAGAAAAACGAGATTGAAAATGACAAGGCCAAGAACAAGAAGGATGAGAAGGATAACAACAACAACATCACCAACACCAACAACAACAATGTGAAGAAAAATAACAGCAACAACAATGGGAAAACACAAATCGAGGAAGAAAATAACAACGATGAGAGGAACAAGAGCAGAACATGGCAGGAACAACAACGTTGCTGCGACGAAGAACGACACGAAGAACAAAAACAACAAGAACAACAACAAGAAGCGAATGGGAAGAAGAGGAGGAGAAAGTCCTCGCAAACTTTTTAATGATGTAAAGTATAAAGTTTTGTGTCTTTCACTGGCTTCGGCTTCGGCAACGGCTCCGACTCTGTCTCCAGTCGCCGTCGCCGCCGCCTTCCTCGTTGTCGATGTCGTTGTCGTCATCATTGTTGCTGTTGTTGTCGTTCTTGTTGTTTGCCGGAGGTCCCTCTGGGCACCCTGTGTCACTCGTCGCCGGCCTGCGGACGTAACTTGTTGGGTGCTGAAAGTTTGCGCCAGCCGAGATGACGACATCGGGACGACAGAGAGTAACTGGAGACAGAGAAGACGGCAGAGAGAGAGAGAGAGAGGGAGCGACTTACTGAGAGATGCCAGGCACGGCGAAGAAAATGCTCAGCCTACGAAGAGAACCGAATGCACGAATCAAACCCTCGACCTTCTCGACGCGTCGTGGGCTCCATAAAAAAATTAAATCGCCATTGCCATCGACGGCGATGACGACGACGTCTCCCGGCCCAACGCAATCATCATTGGGCGAAATTTTAGTGCCCGCTTTTAGGCGGCGGCGGCTCGCCCGAATGGCCGCCAGAAGACTTTATTGCGGACGCATTTTCGAGCATAAAATATGCATGACGACGAGCGCCCCGTGCGTCGCTCCCGGAACGTGGGCCGGGCCGGCCCGGGCCTGGGCCTGGGCCTGGGCTTGCGTTGCTGCCCCGCCCACATCGGACCGGAGCGGTCGCCAGAACAACAAGGATGCGATCCTTGACGCGATTACGCGGCCGCGAATGGGCCAAGATTTCCGTCCGCTTCCGCTTCTGCCGTCCGTGGCCTGGCGGAGGACCAGCGAGCAATAAAATCTGCACAGCGTGCTTTTAGGCGCACCCCTGGACGCCTGGGCGCTCGCCCTCACGTCCCCAGCCTCAGCCTCAACCTCTGGCTCCACCTCTTCCCGTCCCGCTCCCTGCGCCGGCCGGTTCGGGGGCGTCCAGGGCTCGTCCTCGGGTCACGCTCTTTGCCGGCCCGGTCCAGGGTCCGGCGACGGTGGCCGGGGGTCGGGGGCCAGGATCGCGCTCCACTTGGCAGGCGGATTGTAATTAAAATTAATTATTTAATTGTTGAGCGCACCGTGCGGCGTGGTCGTCGGGGCGGGGGAGGGGCGAAAGGGGCGTGTTTGTGAGCCGCTAAATTTCAATTAAGCGCCGCATCAAAGCGAACGACGAGCATTCCTTTGCGGCCTACTTTGAGGCCGGTCGGGTGGGAGGCGGAACGGGCGAATGAACCAAATTACAGCCTACTTTGAGGCGCCAATTAATCCACAACGAACTCCATCGCCGCCGTCCCTGGCGCCGCCGCCTCCTGCTGCACCGCAATTTCGCGCTCCTCCCCTCCCGGCTGGGCCGCGTGCCAGGCTCGGGGTCGGGGGTCGGCAAACGTGGATCGGCCGGGTTCGAGAACGAGGGAGCCCGATGGCAATTTCTTAAAAATTAATACTTCGTCAACAACTTAAACTGTCATTAGGCGCTTAAGGGAGTCGCCGCCGTATCGAAGTCGCGGCGAATCGAACCAGTCGACTGGAGTCGAGTCGAGGCGAGGCGTCGCTACCTGGAGTCGTTGCGCGCACGCACGGACGAGGGGCGGCGGCAGACGGCGGGCGGCGGTCGACAAAGGACGACGTGGAACGTCAACGACTAAGGAGCGAGTACGCGGGAAGGACGGCGGGTTGGGGGCCAAAACTTTTCGCTCCTTTCACTTACAGCGTCTGTTGCTGCGCTTCGCCTGCGTGAAATAAACTTTCCTGCCACAATGGGCCCTCTCCTTGTCTCCTCACCGCCCCCGCCCCCCAGAGTCTCCTCGCTCTCGCCTCCGATGAGAAATTGCAGCGATTCGCGCGGCACAATGGAGCGGCGAACACTTAAGTCATTTCTCGCTGCTCCCGCCGTTGTTGCCGGCAACACCTTCGTCCTCGGCGTCGCCGCCGCGTGGTGTCGGGTGGCGCCGCGAAGTATGCAGCGCTTCTTCAGCCTCATCCGCTGCTTCTTCAGCTTCATCTGCCCCAACCCCTCCACTGCATGCTTCGCTTCTTCCACTCCGCCTGCATCCTGGTCGTTTCCTCCTCCTCCTCCCACCGCCTGCGCCATCGTTTGATTCCGCTCGAAGAGGCGCCCGACCGCCCGCGAATATGCAACGCTTTTCGCACACATCCATCTGCCCCACCTCGACCCCGCCGACGCGTGCTTCATCTTTTTCGCACTCATCTCGCCGCCTCCTCCCTCCCCTCTTCTCGCTCCTCGCCTCTCTCGCCCCTCCTCATTACGATCGGCAAAACTTTGGCCACCGCTGACGCTGCAACTGCCGCCGCTACATCCATTGTTGCTATTGTTGTTGGAGTTGTTGTTGTTGTTGTTGTTGTTGTCATTGTCCCCCCCCCCTCCTCGCTCGCCCTGGCCACTGTGCCTTTTTACACTTGAGTGCGATTGCAAATTGCAAGCAAGAGGCACTTCAGCAACACTTCCTTCCGCTCGCCGCGGCGGGGGAACCTTCCAACAACAACAACAACAGTGACAACAACAATCCTCATCGATTGCAACAACAACAACAACAACAGCACCGAACGGCGGCTGCAGCAACGGTGCAAACTTTTTCATTAATAACGATTCTCCATTAACTATCGATTGATTTCGCAGCCGCGGCGCGTTCGATTGCGTTCCACCGCGCATCCGGCAACGCCAAAGACTCCCGTCTCCCCTTTCTCCCCGTTCGCGCCCTCGCCAGCCGTCGTCGCCGATGCCGATGCCGGTGCTGGTGCCGGTACCGGAGCCGGAGCCGCAACTCGAACTCCACTTGAGCGCCCGGCACTTGGAGCAAACAATGTTATTGTTTGCAATATTGCCGGCAATTCCCCAAATGCAGCCGCCCCGTCGGACCCCCGCCCTCCTGCTCCCCTCCGGTCCACGGCCCGCAGCCACACCTACTTAATTCCCGTCGCCGTCGATGGCGGCGCCTGCGACGAGGGCGGCAAAAGCGGGGCGCCAACGGAAAAACTCATTGAAAAGTTTTCTTTCACGGTTCACTTCGCTCCCACTTCTCCCTCGCTCCCTCGCTCCTTCTCTCTCTCTTCGTTCGCCGGTCTCGCTCGCTCTGCCCGCTTGTTTCTTCTAGCCAGGAGCCCGGATCCCAGTCTCTATCGTTGTCTCTGTCGGAGGCCGGCGGTTGGCGGTCGTCGGTCGGCTCGCGTTACGCCGCAGACACAAAAGGTGTATCGCAATTTCCTCGCCCTCGGCCTGGCCCGCCGCGGAAGCCTCGTTTTCATTATGCGGCGGCGACGGCGGCGACGGCGGCAGCGCCGCGAAGTCGGCAACAATATTCGAATTACACTCCAAGGAGCAAGTTTCCGCTTTTAGCGCGCAAAAGTATGCAATACTTTTATGTCCATAATAATTCTTTTCGCGACTCCGGCCTCGCCACTACCTCGCCCCCCATCTCTATCGCTCCCGCCCGCCCTTGGAGCCGCGATGCTGCCGGATTCGCGGGATTCGCGCCCGCGAGTCGTGGCTTTCATGAGTTGTGGCGAGTGGCGGGCGCCGGGGCCGGGTTGGGGTTCTCGAAAGTTGCTCCACCCTCGCCGCACACCTCGCAATGGGCCATAAATTCAGCGGTCAGCGGAGATTACACTTTGATTATTTAGAGCTGCCCGCTCTAGAACCCCGCGATCCGGGTCCAGCAGCCAGGATTAAGGGGGATCCCGTGCGCATTTCCTCTGATTTCACCTCCCGGGGCGCCCGAAAGTAGGCTCTGGTTGTAATTCAATTAATCCGTCGTTCACGACCTCGAAGGAAATTCCGCAATTTTCTCAGACACCGGCGCCGGTCGCTCTCACTCAATTTCACAGTCGCCACGCCCACCACCGCACAGTCGTGGACTCGACACGGCCCAGTCGGCGGGGACTGGAGCCGTTTCGCCCCCAAATAATCTAATAAATATTGATTTTCATTCGTCATCATCGGCCGCGAAGCCGGCGAATGTAATTTGATCGACCGACCTCCATCGCCCGCCTTCTCCTTCTCCTCCTCCTCATCCCCCTCCCCACTTGCCGCACAGCCCGCAGCGAACGGAGCCGGACAGAGGTGGAGCGACGAGCGACGAAGAACGAAATCATTCAATCATTCAAATGTCCTTTGAACTACGAGTCCCAGAGGAGCGGGAGCAAAAAATAGAAGACACTAATAAAAGAAACGCGAGCCACAAGAGAAGCAGAGCAGCAGAGCTGGAGGCGGACCTGAAGAAGGGAAGGGAAGGGAAAACAGAAAAGGACAAAAACGACAGAATGAAACGAGGCAAAAAGTGGTAAACATGTCGTGACGTGTTTCTTCTACAACTTGGCCCCCCCACCCCACCGCTCAAGTTCGCCCGGTCGTCTTCGGACGAGGACGAAACAAAACAAAACAAAACAAAGCAAAAGCAATGGCGAAAAAGTTCAAATGACTTTTTAAGGACAAACAAGTCGTTAAAGAGGCGCAGACAGACCGACCTCGACTCGCGGCGGGACCTCGAGAGGCGACGACCGACGGCGACCGGCGTCGATTGAGCGACAGCGGGAACGTCGAACGGCGTTAGCACGCTTTTGGGCGCGTTCAATATTTAAGGAGCCTCGGGTTGTGGCTGCTGAGTGGGCGATTGATTGAACGATTTCGCAGAAACGTCGATGCCATGACTCACTCGGTCCGCGAGGGGCCTGCGATGCTAATTGTTGTCCTTCTCCGGGTTGGGTTTTGGAAATTCCCGGGAAAACTAATCCCAACTATACTGCATTGGGTTCACGACCTCCCCACGGGTCATTTGGGAAATTTTGAGTTCCATTCGCCACTCGGCCATCACCCGAACACACAGCAGTTGCCCATTTCTGACTGTCTGTCTCGAGTTTGTGCCAATTAAACACTTGCAGCCATTCTAAACTAAACTAATTTGCATTCCCTCTACGCCTCCCTCTATCTAACTCTCTCTCTCTCTCTCTTGCAGGTAAGTCCCACCGCTCCACGCACCCGCTGAGGTTCAACTAATTAGTGAGTAAATAAAATGTCAAAATGACGCGAATAAACGACGACGACAACGACTCTCGTCTGACGTCACTCGAAACTTTGACACTTGCAGCACTATCTCTCTCTCTCTCTCTGTCTCTCTCCCTCACTCGAACTATCTCTCCTTTTCGCTCCAACTATCGCGTCTCTGTCCCTCCGGTGGTCCCATCAAGGCGAATAACGAACGAAATGCCACAACTTTGGCGAATGGCTCCGGCGAGGTCTATGAAGGAAATTGCCCATAAAAATGTACACCCAACAACAACAACAACAAGAACAACACGAACAACACAATATCGCACAATTTAGTAACAACAACAACAACAGCACCGACACCGGAACAAGTACACATCGAAGGACAACAACAATTAAATTAAATGCCATCACAAAAGCGCAGTTTTCCCCTCATTGGGCAGCAAATAAATTGCGACGACCTGCCTCGCTGCAATAAAACTCAAAATCCCGGCACCGGGAGACGCCACGCCCAACACGTGCCCTCGATCCCTTTTCGCCGCCTACCTTCGCTTGGGGGATTTTCCCACGAAGGACCTCGTCCGGCGTCGTCCTCGAAAACTCTTCTAAAATTCGTTGGAAATTCCATATTTTCCGCCTCCGCCTTCCCGCGACCGACAACAGCGACCAGCAACATTACGTTGCATCAGGGCTCGCTCTTGTTTTTCGAGCTCCCGCCCGGAGGCAACGCCGTCGGCGGGTCGATGGTCGGTCGCGTGGTCGGTGGATCGCTCGGTTCGCTCATTTGGAAGCTTAATAAAGTGCGCCCTGCCAGCAAATTGACTCCGGCGCCGCGCACATGTGGGGATTTTCGGAGGCTTCCGTCGTCTCCCCCCGCCTCTCCTCCTATTTTTCCCTCTCCCACACGTTCCACCTTCTCGCTCGCTCTCCCTCGGCTCCG
Organism: Coelopa pilipes; assembly: GCA_947389925.1. Classification (NCBI taxonomy): domain Eukaryota; kingdom Metazoa; phylum Arthropoda; class Insecta; order Diptera; family Coelopidae; genus Coelopa; species Coelopa pilipes. The sequence continues at coordinate 7,524,246 of OX376699.1, forward strand.
GCGCTCTTGTGTTGTGAGCGCGATGTGCGGGAATTTTTCGGAAGATGATGAGTTGTCGGCTGCCTGTCAGGCGCAGGGCACCTCCACGTCCCGGCATCGGACTCCTGGCCGAGAGGGGCGTCCGGCACATGTCGAGGACGTGAGTTCGCGAGTGTCTTCCCGGGAGCGGGCGAGCACGTGATCCCCGGGGCTCGGCGGACGGGCAGGAGGTTCCCGGTGGCTACATTCATATTTGATGCCGACACGTCGCTGGAATTGAGCGCCTCGCAGGTTCATTTAGCGCGAGAAGAGGCCGTCGAGGGCCGGTGGGGGCGCGACGAGGTCAGGCTCGAGCAGTTGGGGGCGACTCGTCCTGGGCACCCCTGGCGACTGCTGCCTGCGGTCGGCCACTCGTCCAGACGCCGCCGACAACTGACGGCGCCGCCACCACCGCCTCCAGCACCGCCGCCGTGCGCATTTATTTACATGTTATTTATTTTATTTTCGGTTGGCAACGCTTTGCAGAGGCAGCGGCGGGGTCCGCGGCGAGGGATGCAAATTTTTCGATCGCCCAGTCGTCCTTCATTTAAATGCAAATTTTTTCCACCGAAAGTTAACCGAGACGAGGTCTGCAGAGGGAGAGACCAGAGGGGGCGACGCCGACAGAGAGAAAGAGAGAGAGAGAGAGAGAGGAGGGCAGGGGTGTAGAAATTAAAATTTAAATGTTGGCAACGCAACTGCCTCAGTCCCTCCTTCCTCACCCCCCGCCTCGCCTCGCCTCGTCTCGGGCTGTGAGAATAAATCAAGGTGATGGCTTAATTGAAATATGCTTTTAGGCATTTCGTATTTAGGTCCTTGTTCTCCCCAGCGTTGCCCCGCACACGGCCCGACCCGGCCCGGTCCGGTACGCCAGGCGCCGGGCGTTTTTTCCGGATCCACGTTTTGGCTCCTCGCTTTTAATGCCATGCAAAGTGTTTGCCAAGGGGCGAGGGGTGAGGGGCGCGAGCACTGAGACCGAGGTACAAATTTTCGCCTGCGGCCATCGTTCAAACAAAGCAGGAATAAAAAGACAACAATAAAAACCGGGAACGATGGGAACGAGAGGGAAAGCGAGACGCAGAGACGTTAAACGTTAATTTAAATTTTCTATTAAGTACGGCCCGAGGCGCGACAGAGGCCGAAGAGGGAAGCGGGAGAAGCGAGGGAGCAGTTTTTCAATTAATAATTGAGATGCTTAACCGCTTAGTGGCGGAAGCAAATATTTGGGCGCACTTTGTTGCAGGCTTCGGCGAAGGGTTCGCAGGTCGTTCGGGGGTCGCTTCCGGCCAAGCGAAGGCCGAACTCCGAGGGGTCCCCTGTGCTGTTGCCTGCCACGTTGCTGCGTCCGAAGACATCCTTGAGTCGCCAGGAGATCGAAGTGCTTGTGAGCCCACAGATGACCTGCCACACGTCCGCAGGAAAGGTGCAGTAGTCCGTTCAGGGAACGTCGTCCGTCCACCGGCAACACTCGGTTGGCTCCTCAAGCCTCTGGCGTTCAATCGACATAATAAGAAAATTAAAAATACTCGAGATAATTCCGTGCTTATCCCTGGAGCATGCTTCAACTCGCCAACAACAGCAACAACTTCGCCAAGCAAAAACAACAACGGAACGAGAACAACAGGAGGCAGTAGCAACAGGAGCTTCGTACTCGAGCAGAGCTCTCAATGGCCGTACGTCGTCGAGCACAAGGAGGGAAAAAACACGAGCAGGACTCGCCGCAGTCGCAGCCGCATGAAAATGCACAGAGCGGCGGCTCCTCATGTGAATTATACGGGAGACCCACGAGGGTGGGCCGGTCGCCCCCTTCATTTGGGATGAATTTATGCAGAGTCCTTTGGCGTACTTTTCACCAGAGATAAGCGAGCAGGCGATGCTCATGTGCTCGAAGGACTCCGGGTCTCAGCCGCCCCCACTCGACGCCGTCGCCACGCAACGAGCCTTAAGAAGCCGGCTTCCGTTGCCACTCGTCCTCGCTCCTGTCTCTTCTCCCTCTGCGGCCGCTCCTTCCACGACTTGCACATGATCTGGCAGCTCTGGCGTGCCTCCCACTCGTGCGCCATTGACTTTCGTTGTCCCGGCCACATGCCTCGAGTGGCGGGGCGCGACGGGGTCGGGGTCGGGGATGGGCCGGGATGGAGGTGCGGTAGGAAAATTAAAGAATATCGGGTTATATTCTTCCTCTTCTCCTCCCTCCTCCTCGCCTCCTCCCCCTCGGAGCGACGGGTCTTTATCTGCGTCTTCCTGCGTCCGATCGCGTGCTTGCTTCGTCCGTTCGCTGGCCTGCTGCGCGTCTCGTATTCCTCCACACAGAGAAGGAGAAGGAGTGAGGCAGAGGAAGAAGCAGAGGCAGAGGCCGAGTGAAAGAGAGGAAGAGAGGACGTCGCTTTGTGAGCGAGTGGAAAAATGCGAGGTCCTGCGGGGTCGTCCTTGCGCGCTCGTATATCAAAGCTCTAAATGAAAGGCGACAGAACGGAATGCAATTTATAAATTACAATCATTTCACGAAAGCATTGCATAGCGTGAGGCGCTGCCGCATTGTTTGTCCCCCGCTCCCCGCTCCCCTCTCTCTCTGTCACTCTCTCTCTGTTCTTCGTTCGTTCGAATTTTATTTAATTGAATTTCAGCGTGATTACCCCGACCTAGAAGCAATGGTTATTGAAACTAAAAACGTGCCGAAACGCGATACCCGGGACCGCGAGACTTTCCCAGGGAACTCGAGCCGGCTCCCTCGCACGCCCGCTGGTAGACTGTGAGGCGAGGTGTTTCCGGGGGCCCTGAACCCCACGCGAGGGTCTCTCGAACGCATCCCTCCTGCACGCGTGTCTCGCTCTCGCCCTCGTCCTCGTCTCGAACAACTCAATTCGGTCGACGATCGAAACTTAACCCTTCAGCTTCAATTAAAATTCAAATGAGCCGGCAACAGCGACCCCCGCTCCCTCGGCCTCGCCGACTATCGTGACTCTATCGTGTCTAGGAGGAACTAGTTTTTGACATATGTCAAACCAGTCGCGGTCAGGCCGCGGCGGGGCGGGTCGGCGACGGCAGCAACCCCTAAATGACGCACGACATCGCCGTCGAGAGGGGGAGGGCGGAGAGCGGAGAGCGAGAGCGGGTTCTTCACATTTGGGTCGCGGCCGCTGCTGTCGCTTCTGACATTTGACATTCCCAGACCTGACGAGACAGACAGAGCGCCGGACGGGAGCGCAGGAAGACAGCCAGAGAGACAGAGAGATCGAGAGGGCCATGGAAACAGCAGGACAGAGGGAGAAGGAGTGCGAAAATGAAGGATCGGACAAGGACATGGGACGACCCGGCCGACTTCCGCCTCCGTGGCGCGAACACGACGCGGCCCTCGAGCCGGCGAAGCCTCTAATTTAGCTGTGATCCTTTTCAAACAGACACCGACACACACACACACATGCGAGAACGCAGGACGAGACGCATGCACGTGTCGCTCGCCGGCGGAGGGTTGAGGGTCGTGGGCTGAGGGTGGGCTGAAATTTTCAATTTGAAAACTTTTACGCATTTTCAAGGGCAGGCCGGGCAACCCTTTCACCAGCAACAACAACAACGACGCAAGAGAAACGACGACGACAACAAAAGGGACGTGAAGGGACGAGGACCAGGACGAGGATGAGAAGGAGGAGGAAGAACAAGACGTCTAATTGCACGGAAGTTGCCGGATACGAGTGGGGGACGTTGGTCGAGGAACTGGGACAATCGGGAAAATTGTTCTGGGACATGATTTTCATTCGGAGCGCGCGCGCGCCCAAAAGCATGCTTTAAAATAAATCAAAAATATTTGGCCCTCGCGTTGGGAAATTTCATGCACGTTGCCTGCGAAGATTGATGCTTCTTTTATGAGGTGCTAAGTGGCCGCCCAACCCCCGTCGTCCTCGTCGTCCTGGTCGTCCTGGTCGTCCCTCATCGTCCTCGGTCCCTGGCTCCCCGCCCTTGCGTCTCGGTCGCCCGGTTTCGGCTGGCTCGGTCCCTCGTCCTTGGTTCTGGTCCCTGCTTGTTTGCCTTTGGTCCTTCGTTCTCGCCTCCCGGTCCTCCCCTTCGTGAGTGGGTTAAGCCGGCGTGTCCTGCGTCCGCCGTCGGAGTCCCGGCGACGCGGCCGGTTAATTTTTAAGCAGCCCGGGCTCGGCTCCTTCGGCCGAGGGCGCAGCGGCCGGAGGACGCGTGATGAATTGTGTGTGGGATTTGATTAGGATAAGTGTGTGCGGGTGTCGGGTTGTCTCGTCTCCGGGGACACGACGTCAGAAGGCGCCGGCAACAAATCAATTTCCCGGCGTGCCTTTCGACATCGGCTGCGGGACCCAATCGGGTCGGGGTTCGTGGAAATTTTTCCAGGCCTCTTGGCCGAAAATCATTTTTCATCCCGAGCTCACGAGATTTATTGAAGTCTCCTCGCGCGCACGAAACCAAACTTTGAGTGGCCCAATCTCCGGAGGACACTCAGCCAATATCGCAGTCATCTCCTCTCTCTCTCTCTGCCTCTCTCTCTCTGCCTCCCCCTCCTCTCGGCCTTCCACACACATCCGACTCGTAACAGTTCGTAATTCCGGCGTTTATCTCTCGCTCTTAACGCCGCATGAAGAACTTTATTAAACTCTCGCCCGCCCGGGCATTAAATATCTCCATTTTGTCTTAAAAGTCTCCAAGGTGCCGTTTTCACCATTTTCGCCGCAGCTCATTCTCCCTCTCTCGCTCCCTAGCCCTCCCTCTCGTTCTTCCTTCTTCCTGCTTCCCTGGCTCGCGCACTCCCCGCGTCCTCATAAAGAACGGAACCCGCTCATTATCTCGACACTCTCGCAGCTCATATAATTTTAGCGATTCCTCCACCAGCCCGCCGTCTGTCCCTCTGTCCCTGTCTCTGTCTCCTGCATCTCCGTGGGCCGTTAATGTGCCGCACCACATGCCGCGCCCCGCTTTATTGTGTGCTTTTAAAACACAGCAAATTTTATTAAGATTTCATAATAAAATATGTAGCGAACGAAGGAGAGAATCCGACCAAGGGCCACGAGAGGCAGCGAACGAGAAGACGGAGCGAGGGAGAGGGAGTAGGAGGGGGTGAGGGGGAGGGGGAGCGAACGGGAGCGAGACGAGAGTGGAAAAGTATCGGTAGTAGTGCCGGCGAACGGCGTCACAAGCCATTACATTAAAACATTTTTACAAATAAATTTTTAATTTTCGGCCCTCCAGTCCTCGTCGTCGTCCTCGTACCCGTCCTCAGCCCAGCGCAATCTCGACCGGGGCAGGGCGCGAGTGTCCTTTTAACCTTCCGGAGCCGGAGCCGGAGCCGGAGCCGGAGCAGGGCACGTACCGCAAGGATGATATACTTCGGTCGGAGTCCTGCGTCTTCCAAGAGTGGATTTCCCTCGCCTCATTTCTCTTGGCCTGGTGTTGCCTGTTGTGCGCCGTTGTTATCTGCGTGTTGTTGTTGTTGTTGTTGTTGTGGTTGTGACACAGGAGAAATGCATTTTGTGCCCCATTAAATAATAATAAGCATTCACAGGATATACGCAGATCCTTATAACAAATACACGAAACGCATAAAAATCATGGTTATTCCTGTTTATCTCGCACACGAATCCCCATTGTGATTTTTAACATAAATGTCTGCTCGGCCCCAACACACACACACACACACACAGATACCGACACCGGCACTAATACAACGGCGCACGGTTCCTGATAGCACGGGGTTGTTCTTTGTGCCTCGGTGGCTGCCTGTGTGTGAGTCACATAAATAAGCAACGAAGTCGTCCTCGTCCTCGTCCCCGTCGCCGCCGTCGTCCTGCGAAGGACTAACAGCGGTCCTCGCTGGCGGCCGCCTTGAGAAGCGCCGGATACGCCGCGCAAGGCCGGGGTCTCGCAGGGCCAGCAGAGTCGGAGGAACTGAGGAAGACAGAGAGACAAACAAACAGACAGTCGGAGAGACAGACAAGGACAGAGGCGGGACTCAGAGAGAGTGAGAGGGGGGGGGGGGGCATCCCGCGGAACATGTTTAAACCGGCAGCCTCCGCACGCTCGCATTTATGTTGTGTTAAAAGCGCTTAAACGCAGACATTATCCTGCGAGCGGCCCACCAGGGGCGCTCCATATTACGATGCGGTGCCACGCCGTCCTCATCGTCCTTGTTCTCGTTGTTGTTGTTGTTTTTGTTGTTCTTATTCCCCTGCTTGTTGTTGTGGCGGTGGTGAAGTTATTGCTAGTGGTTGGGCCCGCCGAGGAACGAGAAGCAGGCTCAGAAGACGACTGAGTGCCGAGCAGAGGTTCATGTAGTGCCAGGACACATTCTTCCCTCCACGACCTCCTCCTCCCCCTCCCCCTCCCTCGAACCTCCCGTTGCCATTCTCCAAGGATGCAATGACAAGTGCTGGAATTAATAGTCCTCTGTTGCTCTGCTGCTCTGCTGCAACAAGAGCGGCTCAAGCGTTTATCGTGAAAGTTTAATCGCCAACTCGGCAGCCTAAAACGCTGCCGCACATAATTAATACATTGCGATCCGGTCCTCCCCAGGCGAGTGTGGCGTGGGTGGTGGGAGGCGCAGAAGGTCCCTTGATCCCCTCGCACACGTGCACACATTCACTTCCGGCCATGCTTCCTGCCGATTCACCTCATTATTATTAAACTAATAATAGAGTCTGTCGCCCCGTCCGCCTGACTATTTCTCCACCCGGTTGTTACTTTAACTGTCGGTCCGTCCGTCCGTCTGTCGTTCGTCTGCCTTCTCCTGGCGTTGCGTTTCGTCCTTCCGTGCCTGGGCCTGCTCGACCCCTTGAAGCCACCACCGGCATCGACGAAGGCAGCAACCCTCGCCCTCCCTCCCCACTGGAACGTGAGCCGAAAACCCACCCCGATCCCGGCCTGATCCGACCGCTCGGGTGTTGGCGAGCCGAAAAAACCCTCGAAGGTTTACAATTAAATTCCAGGTCGCATCCCAGAGCACAAATGAGGTTAATGAGATGCGAGCGTTAAGAACTTTACAAGCGAAATTAAAACGGGCCCCATCGACGGGCGCCCTAAAGTATGCCATCGCCATCGCCACCACCACCACCACCATCGACGGCCATCGATGGGCGAGGGCGCTGGGGCTTTTGTGGTTTTCGTTCCCACTGAGACGCGACCGCGAAGAGCCCTCGCAAGGCCGGGCGGGGAAAGTGCAAATGACGGCGAAGTGGAGCGGCGACGATTGCGGCGAGTGGCCTGAAGTGACTTTGGACGAGTCGCGGGATGCGAAAGAACGCAGCGGTCGAATCGAATTATGCCTAGTGACAACTCGGCAATCGATGGATTTTCCCTCGCCAGAGGTCGGCAGGGGTCGTCAGGGCTCGGTCGCCGGTGCCCGCTTAACCCGTCACGCCCGTCGCCCGCCTGATCATTGGAATTTCAATTAAATCCACGCGGTCCCGCACCATTGTCGACGCATTTTGACGCCTGTCGACGCGTATTGGCGCATTTTTTACTGCGGCCAAATGTGTTGCATAATTTCGGGCATCGGCTTTATTGGTTTCTGCGGAAAGCGCTGAGGCCGCTGGAGGCGTTTACGACAGGCGGAGGCCGTTTCCTTGGAGAAAAATGTGTTCTCGAATTCTGGTTGTTGTTGGGTGTTTGTGCGCCAGCAAGCGGGGTGGAAAATGATGTGAAATCACATCATCGCTTGCGCCCCGAAGTATGCTTTGATCATAAACCAAGTGTCAGCTGTGTGCGAGGTATGCAAACACAACGAGCTCTTCTTCCCCCACACGCCCTCTCTCTCTCTCGCTACTCTCCATCGCTCTCGGTTGGCCTCCTTCGTGTTGCTGGCAATCAAATTGACAGAAACACGAACGGAGATCAAAGCGAGATTCTGTCGTTCGGGGAAAACAAACGGCAGCAAAAACAAGAACCGAATTTATTTATTGCCCGAAAGTATGCTCCATATTCTCAATGTGTGTCTCCCGAGTTCATCGAGCCCACACCCACGCACACACACACTGGATGCGAGCACTTTGAAATTGAAACTTCAAAAACTTGTCAGCACACTTTTCGATATCCCTCGCCCGCCCACGTTCCCCAGGGCCGCTCGCCGTCCCGGTCCCTCGTCCCTCGTCCTCGCTACGCCGTCTTCGGCTCTTTCATTTTCCGCTCCCGTGCGTGTCGTGCTGGGGCTCCTTTTATTTAATTTTTGCTTTCATCTGCTGACTCGCTCACTCTCTTGCCGACTCGTGTCCTCTTTCATCTCCCATCTCTTTCCCTGCCGTGCTCGGATGGCTCGGGTTCATCGACGATGCTCGGTTTAAATAACAGACGAAATTTTGTGCTGACATCTCGAAGACATCGGATAAACAAACAGGTCGAGCTGGTCGAGCTGGTCGAACTGGTCGAGCTCGAAGATTTTGCTCTGTTCCTCTGTTTCGGTGGAGCGAGAGACGACTTCGTTAGGCCGGCTGGTCCTGGGGAGAGCGCGCCAGGGAGTGGGATTGGGGGGATTTCGTCGCTGGCCCTCGATCGATCGATATCGCCGCCTGCCTCTGCTTGTCTTTTGTGCGCTCTTCCACTGTCTATCGAGCTTTCCCTCCAGCCCTGTCTCCCCCTGTCCACCTCGCTTTCCCCCCCATTCAATCCCTGCCCATGCCCTTCGCTATTGATTTCAACGACTTCATCAATTATTCCAAAACAATTTTCCCTCAATTTATTCTCCAATTAATTACGCGCTCCGAGAACGTGTTCTTCCAGCTATCCATCTGCCCATCTCCATCTCTTTCTCTTCTCCAACTTTGAGCCGCCCCCTCCCACTCCTTGAGTCCTCTTCCGCTCAATTATCAATTGATTCCTGCTCTCGCGCTCGTGCTCGCGCTCGTCGCCGTCGCTCGTCGGCTCCACTCGAAATGCAACTCGATTTTCCAATTGAACTCACTTGGCGTGCACATGTGAAGCATTCGGCAGTTCGTCTCCCTCTCGCCCGCCGTTCGAGGTCCTTTTTGCGCTCGCAGATAGAGATATCGTGAGCAGGAGGCGGCGCGGCGGGAGACGCGGGCGACGTGAGGAAGGTTGTGTTAATATTTGTGGAGCGTAGCTGTTGAATGCTTTTTGATGTTGTTATAAATCGTGGCCCCATCGTCCCTCTCTCTCTCTCTCTGTCGCTCTGTCGCTCTTTCTATCGCTGCCCTATCTATCTCTCGCTCTATCCGTCTCCCTCTGTACCCATGTATCGGTCCCTGGCCATCCTCCGTCGCCACATCGGTCGCCGGGTCCCGCTTCGGGTCCGCCTTTCGCGGTCTTTTACGGCTTCCCTTCGTTCGTGGCCGGGCTCGTTCGTTCCTCGCTCCATCCTTCGGTCCCGCCCCACCGCATTCCGTGCTCAGTCATTTGTCAGATGCCTCGCTTCGTAGAAATCAATTAAAATACGTGCTTTGATTACGTAACTAATTGAGCTTTAAGCTCGAGGTCGAGGGTCCCCGGCCGGCGGCAGAGCAGGCGGAGCACCGGGCACGTCGTTGGCGGCGTTTTTGTTGCCGTAGGTTGGCTGGTTGTCTCTGGCCGCGGATGCCCGCGACGATGTGGCGGAGTCAGGAGATTCAGTCCAGAAATCAATATTCGGCCGACTCGCAGCCCGAAAGCATGCCACGTATTTCGACGAGGGACGAGCTTCATTCGTCCTGGGCAGCTCTCGTTGAAGGTCAGAGGACGATCGTCGCGGACGTGTCGACGCCTGAAAATATACCTTGATGTCTTTCACCGTCTGGTTCTCTGGAAGGTGAGCACAAATGACCGAGTCGGTTTCCTCCTCAGCCCTCAAGGTTGAGGATCGAGATCGATTGGAAGGGGAATTCTGAAGAAGCGGAAAATCCGAATCCAGTCGAAGAGACCAGCACGAAAATCGACACACGTCGATGAGGACGTCGAGTTGATGCCCTCAACCAATGACGCAGCATTTCTCGAGTCCTTTGAGCCGTTTCTCCCTCCCCTTGCCTTGCGCTCACCCAGCCATCTCCACACGAGCGAGAGGCCCGAGTGGGGGGCGACGTGTGCGTGCGTAGGGAGTGCGGGGTGTGGGGGTGTGGGTGTATGTGGAGTCCTTCGAATTATAGAGCGGAACTCGCTAATGCGTAACTAAACAATTTCACACTATAAATTATGCAAATCGACCCCCGCCGCTGCGGCCGGATAATAAATGCCGTGAAACAAGCCTAATTTGTGGTCATTAAAACTGAGTTAATTTCAGCACTAAAACCGCGCAGAGCTCACAAAAAGCAGAAACAAAAAGAGAACACACCAAAAAACAGAAAAAAAAAAACACCCCGAACTAATGCTCTCTAATTAGAATATCGACAGAGCGAAATCGGACGGCGGCGTCAAAAATGGCGCGATTTAAATGGGGCTCGAAAACGTAGAGAAATTTGGGAAAACAAAAACGACCGACCGCTTGGCGTACCGTGACTTGGCGCACTTGCGTTTCGGGCGATCCTCGGGCCGTGTTTCGATCGGAGAAGGAGAGGAAAGGAAAGGACCTCGAGACCATATGTCAACGAAGTCGAAGGAGAACGACATACGAAATGGAAGCGGAAATGGAAGCGGCATCGAGACCGCGCGCCGAGCGCCGAACGCCGACCGCATGGACTTCATTAGTTGGCAATTAGTGTGGCGCCCGTGTGCGTGTGTGAGTGCGTTGGTGTGTGTCCGTTGACCACAAATCAATATTACATCACGGCCACCCACTCGCATGGAACCGGCCTATAATTTCGGTCGTGCGTGTCCTTTTCACGGCACATTTGTTATTTAAACCACGCATGTAGTTCCACGTCCCGACCCCGACCCCGACCGAATCGGCCGGACAGGACCCCAGCCGATCCGATTCGATGCCAACCCCAGCCGAACGCCATTTGATTTGCATTCGTGGGTGCCACGCCCTCCCCGTCATTTTTATTTTTATTGTCTTTTCGTCGTTACTCCGCTCCCCGCTCCTCGTAAATTAGGCAAAGGATTGGCCGCGGACCGCGCTCGCGGTGGATGCGTGTCCTGCCGCGTCCTGGGCCGGGATCATCGTCAGGTTCAGGTGGAGTCCGAGGGCGAGGAGGGTCGACTTCGCTTAATTACAACCATAACAACGGCCTGCGTTGTGACCAGTCGTCGCCACGCGATGTCGAAACCCAAAGGTCGACGAAAGTTCCGGCCACACACACATGTCGAGACGCCACGTGGTTGAGTCGGCGAAGACCCGGCGAAGGCGGAAACGGACTGCAGGTCATCGGGATAATGGAGCGGAGGGACCCGAAATTGAAAACAGAAACACAATGAAAGCCACGGCCCTCGCGCTGAAGGTTCGTCAGGGTGGGAGCGAAGAAAAACCGCCCTGGGAGCGACCTCGGTTGGAGGGGGAGTCGCTGGGACTCAGTTCAGGCCTCCGATGAAGTGCGAAATCCCCGTCTGCATTGAAGTTATCACCGCGACCGCGTCTGTCTGAAATGCAAATGAAACACGGCGCAATCCCGGAGCGTGTTCGGCTCACAGAACGAAACAAGGGCAAAGAACCGCCGATCCACACGAGTCGCTGCCCAACGACAGCAACCCGAACGCCAGCTTCAGCTCCGTTTCCAGGCGACCCCGAACAGCCCTTCGTCGTTCGTTGTTCGTCCCTCGTCCTTCCGCCCATCAATCACGGGAGCAACAGCGACGACAACAAGCCTGATGACGATGACGGCGCGCCAACAACAACGAGAACGATACCGGGAATGGCATCGACAGCGGCAACAACACGGACCAGCGTCACAACAACGTCCAGGACCGGGCCACATCGGCGGGCCCGGAGCGCGCGTTTCTGGTGAAAACATGGGCAAAAAGGCTGCGACGTATGTGTGATCAACAGTCACACACACACGCAAGCACACAGCCACGCTCGTGCCAGGGGAGGCGGATGCACAAATACAAACAAGAGCCACACGGATGCAGTTCATCGACCACTTAATTTATACGAGGGCGGCAGAGAGCGAGGGAGGGACCGAGGCGAGCTTTGCTTAAAGCTCATTTGTGTAGCAGCAGCAGCTTTGCCAGGGCCGCAGCCATTGGGAGAGACAGAGAGAGGGCGAGTGAGAGAGAGAGAGGGCGAGGGCGAGGGGCTGCGGACGACTGAGAGCAAGAGCAAAACATTTTCAATTAAATTTTAATCAGAAAAATCCCTTTTTTCGCGACCCGTCCGCCAACCAGCGGGACCTCGTTCGTGGTCTCCGGCTCCCCACGGCGCGCCACGCCCCTCGCCCCCCTGGCCACCGCCCCAATTGCGGTCGGGTCGCAGTTTATTTAGCGCTTCCCGGCTCTGTTGGCCGCCGTGTTGTGTCGAGTTCATTTGCGCGAACATTTTCGACACTTCGGAAGGCGACCGACCGGCCGACTCGACGTGGCCGCCGCGGCCGATCATTAAAATAATTGCAGGGCAAACACTAAGCAGGCAAATTGAAGGGCGAGAATCGGGAGCGGAGGACGGGTGAGGGCTCGGGGGGACTTTGAGGGCCCTCGCCTCGCTCTCGATTGCTTCGTGCATTTTTCATTCACTTCGCTCGCGTTATCAATCACTGGCGAACTATCGGATGTCCGGGCTTCGATTCCATCCATCCGTCTATCTATCTATCAATCCATCTCTCTGTCTGTCGGTCTCTCCTGCCCTCATCAGTCTCTCCGCCGTCCGGCCGTCCGTCCGTCCGTTGTCTCCCGTTCGGCGGCCGTCCTTGCGATTGTCAGCTCGTCTCGTTGCTCCGATTCTGTCGTCGCTTTTTCTGCCATTCTGCAGCGATCTCTCTATCTCCCTCCCTCTCTCTCTCTGACCAGACCCCCCCCCCCCCCTCGCTGTCTCCTCTTCCCACTCTCCACTTGCAGCTTTCACTTAACTTTTCATTAAGCCGCGCTCATCCTTGTTTCCATCCTCCGCAGTTTTTCCCCCTCATTCTGTTCTCGCAGTCGTTCTCGCCATTGTTGTTGTTGTTGTGCTTTTTGTTGCCATCATTGTTGCCATCGTCAGTGTTGCTGTTGTCGTCGTCGTTGTTATTGTTGCGTTGCTGTTTGGCGAAATCTAAAACACTCGATTCGCTGATCTCGTTATCCTTCTTTGTTCTTCTTTGTGTTTAATTCTTTATTTATTTATTTTGTGTTTTTATGTCCGCTTTTTTTATTTTTTTTTCATTTATATTTTTCCATTTTTTGTTTTTTTGCTTTTGTTTTTTGTTGTATTTGCAGTTGTTCCGTGCTTTGTATTCGTGCGGCCGCCATTTATCATGTTTGGCCTGCAGCGCCCTCTGACGTGCTTGTTGCGTACAACTTTTCGCAGGTTGCTGCTGGTCGTTTATGTTGTTGTTGTTGTTGTTGATGGTGTTGCCTTTGTTGTTGTTGCATTTGGCTTAGTCGCTTTGTTTTGCGAAATTTTTATGGCAGCAGGAAAAATTGCTTTTGTCGATTTTTTCTGCACCTCTTTTCGCAGCGATCTCATTCCCACTCTCGCTCTCTCCTCCTCTCGCGATCCCATAACTTTCTCTCTGTCTGTCTCCCCCTCCCCTCTGGGCTCCACCCTTTCGAGGTCTCCTTCGATTTTGTTGCTATCTTTATTTTTACTCATAAAACTATCAACGAGCCGTACCGAGATGCTAGTGTTGTTGTTGTTTTACTGGTGTTGTTGGTGTATTATAGTGTTTTCCTGCTGTTTCCGCCGCCGTTGTTGTTGCTGCCGGAGCATTGTTGCTATCATGTTTTCCGCTTTTAGAAAGCTTCGGCCATCGCACACTCCACGACCCACCGCCGACCGCCCATCGGACCACCCAGCGCTCCAGCATAATGCATTTCCCAGCTTCCCTTCTCACTCTCGCTCTCTCTCTCTCTCTCTATCTCTCTCTCCGGCTGCCGTCTCTGTCGCACGTTCAATTTGGAAAACAATGAAAAGTGCTTCACAAAAGCCATAAAACGTTCTTTTAATTGCGTTTTCGTTACGCGATTTTATGGAGTTCGCGTTCGACGACTGCAGCCGTCTGCCGCCCTCGTCCCCCGGTCCCCCAGTGCCCTCCCCCCGGAGTCCTGGCCTCCTGGCGACGGCGACGACGGCGAGGGCGAGGGCGAGGACGAGTGCGAGCTGCAGTGATAAAAGTTCCACAATCACTTCTGCCTCCCGCTCCATCGACCTATTCTTTCTATTGTCCGGCCGGCGGCCTCCACCCATCCACCAGCTCTCGAAATCACACATAAAACCCGTGATGCAGGGGCCAGGGAGAGACAGAGCGAGAGAGCGGGAGGCGATCGTTGGAGCTTTTAGCTCGTTTCATGAAGTCAATGATTTTATTCGTCGCTCGGAAGCGCCGCGACGCCGGAAGTGGCCGCCACCATGTTGTTTGTGCACCCACCGTGTGCTCGCGGGATTTCGAGTTCCTCTGGAATCGGTCGAATCCTGCGAAATCCCCGCCGGCCTCGGTGATCCGTCAATTTCTCAAGGATCCGCTCGCATTGATCCTCGGAAGCTCTTCAGTTTCTCTCGAGAAATTGCTCGCCAGATCCAGGCGAGAGTCAACGAATGCGCGCTCCCTGGTCCGTGGTCCGTGGTCCATTTGGCCAATGAGCCAACTACCTGGCGCCCTCCCAGCGATATCATGAACGCCAATTGGGAGCGGCAGCAACACGTGCACCACTCTCCCTCTCTCTCCCTCTCTCTCTGGGTTCGTCCCCTCTTTCACTGCCTGCGGATTCGCCGTGAAACCAACTGCGTTCGCAAATTAACGACCCGGGATTTAGAGCTTAGATTAATCTGGTTCTTGTTGCTGTTAATGCCGCGAGCATAGTAGTGGTTGTAGTGGTACCTGCTGTTGTTGTTGTTGTTATGTTCTTGGTGTTGTTGTTGTTGTTGTGTTGTTGTTGTAGCACGTCGCGCAGGAGTAAATGAACCAGCATTAAAGCGAACAATGCAAGATAAACGCGCGTTAGTAAAAGCTCTCTGGGAAACTTGTTAACGGTTCATCAAAGGGGCTATTTAACAATACAACAACAACAATGACAACAACAACAACAGCCCGGTGTGGTACGTCAAGTCAATGACATGCTGAGTGCAGTCAGCGACCACAAAAGCAACGAGAAGACCAACAACCAACAAAGGCCACGATGAGGAGCGCCAGAAAAACATGCAGGCGACCGGTTGGGGTTTGAAGCCAAGGCAGGCTGGCGGGGTTCAGAGGGGTTAAGCGGGTCCCCCCGCTGCGCGCCCCTCGGAGCTATTAAAAAATTAACCCCGGCTGTTGACTGGCTCCGGCTTTGTCGACGACCACAATTAAGGCTTTGCACGACTCGGGGCGGTCAATCGGGGAGTTTTTGCCTTCGCAACTGTTGCGTTGCCGCGAGGTCCTGGCGGTGCTGGTCGACCGATTAAAACTGGGGCATGTCGAACTTCGATTTCGCTGGATTTGAACAAAAAAAACCATTAACAGAAGACGCCATCGAACAATCAGGCGTCGAATGGAATCGCTTAAAGTTCGACGCGACTCGGGCGCCGACTTTCAAAGGACATTGAGAGCAGGAGCACGGCAAAGAAGAGCGGGAGCGAGAGCGAGAGCGAGAGCGAGATACGGTGTCGTGTGTCAACGACGACTCAGCCTTGTCTCCTCCGAAATCGAGCCGGAATCCTGCTTAAATCCCGGGAAACCGACTCGACTCGACTCGAAACGAACTCGACTCGACTCGAGCCCAAATCGAGCCAAAGGAACGACGACATCTAAACTCTCAATGTGACCTGTCTCTCGACCTCCTCCCACTCCACCTCCCCCCTCCCATTCGGGTCCCTGCGCCGTGCCGTCAGCGTGACAGCTGCGCCATATTGAGTGTCATGTTGACAGTTGGCAGAGGTAAAGTTAACTAAAAACACACTCGAGCGGGCGCGGGCCAGGGACGCCTGTCACTCGATGCCACCTCGGAGCTGCTGCCTTGGATCGGGCCCGACTGGGATCGGGATCGGGATCGCCTCGCCTCGATTCGGGGCGGCGGGGCTGAGGCTGGGCTGGGCTGGGCTGGGCTGGGCTGAGTTGGAGGCCGTCGAGTGTGGGAGGATTTTTTCACAATTCATTGGTTATTGGAAATTTTATATTACGCAGTGACTGAGCAGGGCCGGGCCGGCTCCACACGTAGACACATGCCATGTGTGTGTGCGTGTGTGTGTGGGAGTGCGATAAAAGTGGTTTACCTCGCACATCCCTTTCACCCACTCCCTCTGTCTTCTCCTTCCCACGCCGCCGCTGCCGCAGGCCTGTCTGTTGATGTATTTTCGTTATCAGCTCCCCGAGGAGACGAGCACAGACGGCGAGAGAGAGGGACAGGGCGACAAGGAGGGTGTGCGAGAGGGAGCGAGAGTGGGGCGGCGGTTGGGGCCGACGTCTCGATGCGAACCTACATAAATTTTCATTTGCGTGAATTCCTGAAATATTTGCATGAGCTGCAAATATTTTCCCATCGTCCCCGGGCTCGTCACCGTCACCGTCCTCCTCCTCCTCCTCCTCCTCCTCCTCCTTCATCCGCTCCTCCTCGTCGCCATCGCCATCGCCATCATCATCATCATTGTCGTTGTCGTTGTCGCTGTCATCAACGACCCCTTCCTCATCGCCATCGCCATCGCCATCGCCGGGAAGCTCATTACGATCCTCGACCTATCATTATCGTGACGATCAACCTCATCGTCAGCCGTCGTCTATCCTCGTCATCGTCGTCCTGCTCCGCCCTCCTCTCGCCCCCGCCCTCCTGGGCTGCCTCGCCCTCCATCTCCACCTCCCATCCCCGAGGCTTCCCTTTGCATTTTTAATAAATTCCCGTGTTCGAGTTGTCAAGAAAATCGATAAAGGTGAAGAGCACTCACGCACACACACACACATGCACTCCCTCGCACTCACACTCCCTCAAATTCACCTACTCTCCAGGGCTCTGTCTCTGTCTCTCCCCCGCACACACTCGCGTTTTTCCTTCGCTTGATTGAAAAGCTGTCAAAATTCTAGTGCAAGTTTTCGAGAAGCCTTTTGTTGTTGTGGCTGTAGTCGTGGTTGTTGCTGCTGTAGTTGTGATTATTGTTGCTCCCCATGTTGTTGTTGTTGTGTTTGTTGTTGGGTGGGCGTTTATGGAGCTCCTGTGTGTGACAGCGCTTTGATGTTCGGCGCTCGGGCGCCGGATTCGGATCCAGAACCGGCCCAGGTGCGGACCGGGACGGGTCGGGCCGAGCTGAGTCGGTCGGATCCGGGCCTGGGTCCGGGTTCGGGGCTGGCGCTCGTGCGGCTGGTGAGTGACAGGCCGGAGGGCCGGCGGGGCAGCCGTCGAGAGCCGTCGACGAAGGAAGCGCGATGGTGTCGACAGCTTCGCCGATGCTCCGATCGATGCAGGGCGCAGGGCCCCCGACGCGGACCGGGTAATTTCGTGGTTGGCGAATTAGATTTCGAGAAATAGAGGAACGAAGAAGAGACTGCGACCGAGGAGGGCGGCGAGTCAGAGGGAGGACGATGGAGTGACTGCCGGTGGAAGTGAGCAAGTGGAATTATAAAATTATAAATCGAATTGAAGGAAATGAATGGAGGAGAGAAAATTAAATATAAGGAATAGTAAATAAGAGACAAAGAAAGGTAGAGGCCAGAGGCGGGACTCCCAGGACCGGCCGACGGAGGGACGTCTGGCGCATGAATTCATGTGGGCAGAGGAGACGAAGGGGAGCAGGGGCAGCGGGAGGGGAAATTCAATAAATAAATTAATGAATTATTGGCCAGGATTCGCAGGACCAGCGGTGAGCGGACTCCCGCGGCAGGGAATCGACAAGGGCGAGTCAGTGAGGGAAGGCGAGAACCGTGTGAAAAATCATTCAAAAACAAGGCAACCAAAGCAACAACCACTGGGCAAACAACTGTTAAAACAGCAATAAAAACAACACGAATTTTGAACCCCAACACGGATCCAACGCAGTCATGGCAACAACGCCAACAACAGCAAGCAGCAGCAAGCTTTACGGCTTCATTAGTTTTGATTTTTTTAATGCCGCCCGGCACTTGTATGAGTGCTGCCTCCATGTGTGTGTGGGTCTACGGCTTCTGTATTTGTGAACGGACGATGAAATCAATTTTCCGCAACGACTTCAATTTGAGTGAACGATCGAGAGGTCTTCAAATGGGCAGGGGACGAGGGCATGACGAGGAATTTTCGCTCCACGCGGCGGGGCCACTCGGAGGTGGTGGCGGGAGGGCGTGGCAGTCGCAGCTGCGGGCGAGAAGTCCCCGAATGAATTGCGAAATGTGGCCGAACTTTTGCCGCGAACATGAGACTCACGTTGTCTGTCGGCGGGTCCTGTCGCAGTGTCCGCTAATCGAGTTTCGACTGCGAATATTCACGGACAGACAGACACACACACACACACACACACAGACAATGGGCTGCCACACTCACCCCCAGCCCCAGACAAGCCTCAGACCCAACACAAAGTGGGAGCCGCTGCTCGAATTAATTCGATCCCTGCTCGATATGGTTTTGGCAAATGTGGAAATGAAAAATTTCAAAATCTCTGAAACAATAACGGCCGATGGCAGGCACAAACACACGACACCCGCACGCACACCGACAAGGATTCACGCGCACACACACGCCTGATGCCAGCTGCCGAGCGCCCCGTGCCTTGGGCTCGGTCGGGTTCGGTTGGCGCTGACTTACGCGGCAACGACCACCGAGCCCCGGCCACTGGCAACTGAGCATCGGGCTCTGAGGGGGCCGAGTGTTTGGGGGGGGGGGGGGGTTCGGCGACGGTGTGGGTGTGCGTTCAAAACTAATTAGCAGAGCGCAACTAATTTTCCGCATTTTTCCGCCGTAACCTGGTTTCGCCCACCAACGTCGGGAGCAACAACGACAGCAACGACAACAACGACAACAACGACGACGACGAGCGGCGGAAGTGGCAGACGCCGCCATTGTTATTTGCCGAACGCGAGTGGATAAGTGTGCGTGTGCGGCGTGCGTGTGGGTGCGCGTCTGTGTGGAATTATAATTAATAAACATTGTTATTGCTAGTCGCGAACACTCGCGTTTGCATATGTTGTTATTGCTGTTGTTGTTGTTGCTGCTCTTCTGGCTGCTGTTGGCGACGGGTGTCGCGGGTGTTCGCGCGAGTTCGCGGGTGTTGTCGTGGTATTTGCCGTGGTGTTTGCGTTGGTATTTGCTCGTGTGTGCCTCTGTGGAGTCGTCGGAGTCGTGGCGTTTGCTCAGCCTCGCAATTCGCTGGATTTCGTTCTCGCTCTTGTCTGGTTTCCAGCATTTCAATGTTAAATTTTGGCCTCCTTCAAATGCGAGTGCGAAGTTCGGAATTCGTAACGGATTTATTGCCAGTGAAAACCCGTGGGACTTCATGGACAATGAGTTGGCTACTTTTATTTTAATGTTGTCTTATTTTAATGTTTTTTATTGCAATGTTTTCCTATCTCAGTATTTTTTTTCTATATTTTCTTATTTCTGTATTTTTTATTTCAATATTTTCTTATTTTAATATTTATTTATTTCAATATATTTTTATTTAAATATGTTTTCAATTCATTATTTTCTTATTTTAATGTTTTTTTATTTCAATATTTTCCTATTTCAATATTTTCTTATTTTAATATTTTTTATTTCAATATTTTTCTATTTTAATATTTTTTTATTTCAATAAATTCTTATTTAAATATAGCCTTATTTTAATGATTTTTATCTCAATATTTTCTTATTTTAATATTTATTTATTTCAATATTTTTTAGTTGAATATTATTTTGTTTGAATATTTTCTTATTTCGATATTTTTTATTTCAATACTTTCTTCCTTTAATATTTTTGATTTCCATATTTTTGTCTTCGTGGATTCTCAGTTAAAATCGTTCTCATCAATGTTGTCTCCCTCGTCAATGATTTGCCACAAACCGCCGATTTCCCCGCGATGAACGATTAGTGAAATTTCCTAGAGCCAATCAAATTATAACTGCAATAATTCTCGAGTGGAATCCTCCATGTGTTCTTGCCGAAATTTCATTAAGTTCTGAATTGTTTGTTCGCCTTCCACGCACTCCGCCAACGCCAGGCTGCGAGCCTCGAACTTCGCCTGTCAAGACCAAGTGAATTCCCAACTAATTACAACAACAACAGCAACAACCACAGCAACAGCAACAGCGACAGCGACCACGACAGCAACAACGATTTGCCGCCGAAGCTGAACGACTGTGGCTTCCACGGGCGTGAGGGTTGGTGGTGGGGGTGGGGGTTGGCGAAGGTGACCCGCGAAGGAT
Source organism: Coelopa pilipes (assembly GCA_947389925.1). NCBI lineage: Eukaryota > Metazoa > Arthropoda > Insecta > Diptera > Coelopidae > Coelopa > Coelopa pilipes. Next base: position 7,544,538 of record OX376699.1, read on the forward strand.
GCGGAACGCGTCTGGTTTTGCAAGCAATTTAATTAGATTTTTCGTGTTGGTGCGACAACAACGACAACCACAACAACAACAACAAAACTCCACACCGCACCACCCAACCCACATGACAACAACAATGGGAAAAAGTTAATTAGAGCGCGTTCGCTCTTCATTGAAAGCCCTCGCCGGGAAGCTTTAAAAATCCACACGAACACCTTCCGACGCTTTTAAACTTTCCGAGCTAAATTCGAGCGAAAATCCCCAACACCTCCACACCACCAAGGCAACAACCCCAGGCCTCGAATACAATATGCATGCATAATGCTATGAAAATGTAAAAATTCCAAATTTCAAATTCCACTCACATCGTGCGGCAACACCGAAAGCAAAACAAAGTACAGAAACTATCAAAAAATAATCGATTGAATATAAAGTCGAATAAATCGCGAAATCTCCGAAAATCCCCAAAAAATGCGATGCATTAAAACCAAGCGATTCCCATAAATTTTGCTCCCGAAACTCAGTGGCCGTGACAATTACAACAAACACACGCTGGCCAAGGGGTTGGCCGCGGTGGTCGAGGGCCGGAGGGGTCGAGGCAGAGCAATCAGGGTGCGATTTGAGAGGTCGCAACTAAACAGATCCACCTGCTGCGGCATCGAACTATTTGTTCTGCCACCACCGCCTCGCCTCGCAGCCTCCCGGGCGTCCGACGGGCTTCCACGGATTTGTATGGATTTTCCGCCCGACTGGCGCGGAGGAGAGGTGGGAAGAGCGACCGACTTGATTTGGTGAGAGGGAGAGGGCGAGGGAGAGGGCGAGGGAAAGGTTGGAGGCGACGAGGACGAGGTGGAGCCAAACGAAATCGTTTTGCGCACGACTCGCGCCATCGCCCGGCGGCCCCAGGGCGACCAGACGTATGTGAAGCGCATCCGTCGACTCCGAATTCCCCCGAATTTCCCGGTTTTCTCTATCCGGCAAAATTCACTCCACCCTCATTTTCGTGTATGATTTCGCGAAATCTCAATTTTAATTAAAATCTATATTTTTCCCTCTTGCAGATGAACCGTGCTCTACAGCTGAAGCCAGCGGAGAGTGAAAGTCGCGGCGGTAAGTGCTGCCAGATGTGGCGAAATTTTTTCATTTCTCAACATTTTCCCGTTTTCCCACCACTATGACTACGATTCGTTCCCTCGTTTTTCTTTCGCTCAGTGCATTTTCTTGGCGAATTTTCTTGCGTGAACTTTTCCTTTCGATTGATCTCTGCAGAAAGGGAAAAGAAACAAAAACAAAAGCAAGAAAATAATTTGAAGTTTTGCTTGGAACGACGACACACATTTTCAAAAATATATACATTTGCATTGTCTCGAAACCCCGAAAACCACTGCATACTTTCCGGCCGTCGGGCAATTCGACATCTGATTCGCGGGAGGCTTCTGGGATCGTCTGGGAGAAAACCTTCAAGTGTTCGACTGTTCTCGCAGCTCTCGAGCGCCTTTAGCGAAACTCTTAATCTCTGAATTCGGTTCTCGAGGTTCTCGTGGAACGCATTTAATTATTTCTGCCTGTGATTTTAATCCAAAAGTCCTGTAGCCCCTCGGCTTTTCATCTCTTCATCTCGGCTCCCCACTTTCTCCCACATGTTGAGAACTCAAATTCAATTTCAGCGAAAATAAAACTGCAAAAAGGGAGCCAGGAGCAGGAGGAGGACGACGGGGACGAGGAAGAAACGCTGAAAAATATTTATCTGTACATATAAAAATCCACTTCCTGTCGAGCTCCTGCTCCAGCTCCTGCTGCTGATGCTTCCAGCGACTTCCTGTCGCTGAGACTTCATTATGGCGTCTTTTATCTTCCGGGAAACTTGACTAAATCAAATTTTCGCAGTTACTTAATCACACACACACAAAGACCCACTGTGCACACGCACACATGGCCCACTTCCCACACACGGACACACGCTCAGTCGGCTCGGCTCGGCTCGACACGGCCCGGCTGAACCTTCTTCAGACCCTTATCGCGCTGTCAACCCTCGCCGACGGCGCTTCCTGCCACCGCCGCCTCCTCGCCACCTTCGTGCTCCTCTTCGTCCTCTCTTCCTCCGCTCCCCACGTCCTGGTCCTCCTCGTCCTCCTCCCGGGCCTCCTCCTCGGTCCTTTCCGCTATCTTCCCTTCCTTTTCTCCGATCGCTTCGCCTCGGAGGCCGTCTTATTAGCGGGCCTTGTTAACGGTATCTGCTCGTGCCCTCGCAGGTGGAACCACGCCCCGCCCCGCCTCCTGCTCTCCCCAGCCCGCCCCGCCAGTCCCTCGCTTAATTTCACGTAATTCATCATCTGCATAAATTTCACGGCGTTGATTTTTAATCCATGTCATCATTTGAAGTGTGTGCGTGCGGGTGAAGGCAACAACGGGAGTCAGAGAGAGTGAGAGGGGGCGATGAGGGCCCGCTCGCTCCCTCCCCGCCGGTGTCGGAGGGCTGGTGGGCTGGTGGGCGTCATAAATATTCAGGCCGGCGTCGGATTCGCAGTTATTAACTTTTGATCAACACCAGCGACGGCGGCTGAGCCGAAGACGGTCCGCCGGAGGCCCGGACCGGGCTTCGCGTGCGTGCCGTCAGGTTGATTAATCGAAGGTGAAGAAGCGCCGCCCCTCACCAACACCGCCCACACCCCCGGTCCCCGGCCTTGTCCGACGAAAGCTTTAAATATTAAAGCCCAGATAAATGACTCGATTCGTGTGAAACTTTTTAAATTAGAAAAAGGGACGAGTGGGGCCGGCGGGTGTTGAAAACTATTTATAAAACGTTCTCCCGCTCCCTCGGTCGCTCCACGGTCCGGACGGTCGGTTCGTGCGGCGCAAGTGGTCCTGGGGTTGGGGCCGTGGCGTCGTCGCAATCTGAAGGAAACGAACTGATTTTTACTTTCAATTTACGTGACAGCATTAGAAGCGAGACAAGAACAAATTACACGAAATTTCACATGTCAGTAGGATGTGTGTGAGAGTCTCGCATTCACACACAATCGCGCACACGTCCCACATTCTATCGTCTCTAACACACACACATGTCCACATGTACATCGTGGGCCAGGAGTTGATGAAAATGAAGCGAATGTGCGGCGCAGAGTGGGAGGTAGAGGAAGGTGGGAAGGTGGGAAGGTGGGAAAATGATCGTAGGAGGAAGACGATGAAGTGGAGCAACTGATGATGATAAATAAAACGAGAAATGGGAGCGAACGAATGAACGAAGCGCTGGTAAAAATGTATGATGGAACGGGAGAAAGTTTCGCCTTCCTCGCACGACACGAACATCTATTGGTCTTTCTCTCTCTCTCGGTCTGTCGTGCGGACACCGTCGGTTGATAACTTCTATCGGACGCTGTTTTTTCGGCTCCATCAGCCGACGTTTCATCACTCACACTCGCACAAGGCCACGCACACAGCCGTGCGAGTGCGAGTGCGAGTGGAAATTAAACTTGCAATTGATGAACTTCCCGAGCTTCCGACCTCTCGCCGCCAGTCCTGGCGGATCCGTGCGCACTTTAAGCACTTGTGTCTGTCCGTCCGTTCGTCTGTCTGCCTGTGTGTGTGATATGTCCCCGGCACGCACACGGAGATATATGTGAATGATGTGGGGACATTTGTTTGGCCGACAGGAGGAGGTCGGAGAAACTGCTTCAGTCGGATAAGGCGAACTCGTTAAGCGACCAACCGTTTTGGCGGCTTCTTTGACCCAGCAACGACAGTCCAATTACGACCGACGGACATCCCCGCATGCCGGCGGATAAATTGCTATCACTCGATTATGGCCGGGCACTGAATTCGAAATATGTTTTCCACGACCTCTTGGTCCAAGTCGGATAATTGCGGATGAACTTCTGGCCCAACCGGCCCTCGCCTCAGACTCGCGAGCACCGATTCGAAGCCTCTGCCCAGCCACGGCTCTGCTCGGCTCGGCTCCGGTCAAGCGTTCCGTCTTTCGCCATCCCTTTCTGGCTCTCGTTCCCTCCCCATGCGGCGGCAAATCTCGGAACTTCATGAACGCCGCAATCTAAGCAAACAAACAGCGAATAAAAGTCCAAATCACAGGCTCCGGGCGAGGGCGGGGCGGGCAAAAAATCCGGTGTAATTCCTTGCCGAGGGGACCCCCGAGAGTCCATGCGATCGTTAAACGCAGAAATTTATGTGCTTCCGAAGTGGCGTCGCCGCAAAATAAGATTCCCACTGTCCGACGGACGGGGGCGGCAGGACAACGAGCCCAACACGGGTCCGGGTGGATGCAAAACCAGTCGCCACAAGCAATTAAAACTGTCGCAACAAATTGCATTCGAAGTCGACCGAAGTCACCAGTCAGCCAACGAGCCTCCTTCACCCTCTCCCCCACCACCCGCGCTGCCACTCTCGGTGCCCGGTGCCCGGTGGTCGGTGCGTCTCCTCAGGCCAAGATAAGAACGAAGATTCCGTGCAAAACTTTTGCTCTCAATGCGAAATTGTAGTTGCTCAGTTCGGTTCGTTGGAGCCGTCGGAGTCGGAGTCGTCCCCGTCGTCGTCGTCGACGTCGTTCTCCTCGTCCATCCACCTCGTCGCCTGCTGCCCCAATCGCCCTCGCTTCGTCCTCTTCGTCCCGTTCGGGTGGCGATGTGGGTGAATGTGTGCGAGTCGAGCGACTGCTGCACAGAATCCCCGACGGATTATGTCTGTAAGCCAGCAGGAAACTTTAAATTGTTTGTCAGCGCCGAGGCGGGGCCGAACCGACCGACCGACCGCCCGACCGACCCGGCCCGCCCACCCGACCGTCGCTGCCTCGCACCCCGGGCGGCGGTGGGTGGCGAGTGAAAAAACGATTAGTACTTTGACGTCCTCTGACAAAGTTTAAAGGTCATTCCATTCGGTGCTGCTCCTTCCGCCCCCCCCTCGGAGCTCCTGCATACCTTGACTTCGTCTACGTGGTTTCGTCGTCCTGCGTGGCGACGTCTGCAGTGTCCTTCACTCCTCCGCAGCCCGCTCGCAATTGGCTCCGGTCGACAATTGGCGGGGGCGTGGCGGGCATCGGTGGGCGGCGGGCGGGCGGTGGGTGCGGTCGGTGATTGAGCTTTGCACACGGCATGCTGCTGTCGGGGCGGCGCTGGGAGCAGATAAGCGGAAATGTCGGACGACAAATGACATTTGTTTGAATTGCGGCGACAGTTTGAGCGAAATAATCAAATGGCAAGCGCGACGAGGGACCGACCGACCGTCAGACCGACAGACCGTTGGCGAAGGGACGGGCGAACGCGCACATATGTAAGTGTCGAGCTGTCTTCGCGGGAGCGGGAAGGATTGAGGCCAAGGAACCCGTTGGCGACTCGGGCAGAAGCTGTCTCCGGACGAGCTTGGCGTTGGCAGCCGGGACTTTAATTCGCCGCAGATCACATCTGTTGATTGCGGAATTCTGCACTGATGGCACGGGGTTTCGACTGGGAATCGACAGGGAAACGACCGGGAATCCTGGAGCACCTCGGGTAACGTCACACGTGACTTTGCCACTACCTAATTTGCTCCGAGCACCGCCACATTGGCGTTTTCTCCAAATCGATCCCGCTAATGACTAATGACGGATAGCAGCGACCTGCGCTCGGTTACTCGACGATAATTGATAAATGAGATTTCCCCATTCCTCTCGTGGTAAGTGGTTTTTTCTCTGCTTTTTCCCGTGCTCAGCGCTTGAACACGTGTACGGTTTCGCCGAAAAGGGCCGCGTCACGTCGAGCTCGTCGCGAGTCGCTGTCGCTGTCGATGGGTTTCTTGCCCTCGTCGAGCGTGAGCTTCGGAAAACGTTCGGTTCTCGGTGTCAATGGAACCGCAAGGATCCTCAAGGACACTCGTCTACTCCCACTCCCAGTTTCTCCGACTCTCAACTGAGAAGTCGAGGTCTCAAGGAGCAAAATTTCAGGCTCGCCCTTAAGGCGCAAATTCCCGCAACGCCTCGTTTTCCCCAGAAATTGCTCGGAATTTCGGCCTCTCTTTTCCCTCATCCCCCTGGCTACGCATCTGCGAGATTCTGTTATGGGCGGATGAATGCAAAAAAACAATGAACGAGAGGAGGAGGACGAGGAAGAGGAAAAGGGCAACTGAGGAATGGACAGGAAAAAATTGACAGCCTCCCAAATTGCTTCGAACGTCTGCTCAATGATTGCCGCCATCTAAATGTCTGTTTCGTCTCTGTCTCTCCGGCTCTCCGTCTGTCTGTCTGTCTGCCCGTCTGTCAGACGTCTGTCTGTTGGACTCTCTCTCCCACTTCCTGCTTTCTCGCTTGTCAGGCCTGCGAGCGTGGCCAGAGGCCGGGTTGGCCAAGACGACGGGGCCGAATGAACTCGGCTGCCGTGGCCGATTATTGCCGACATTCATCAAATTGAAAAGCAATGAACTATGAAAATTACAACGGCACAAAAGAACAACAACAACCACACGAACAACAACACAAATAACTATAACACCACATGAACAGAGGCCCAGCACCAGCAACAATAGCTGTAGAGTAGAATCAATTTCCCCGAAAGTAATGCGAAGCAGAAAAACTTTTCTCATTTATTCATCGATCTCGCTGTAGTTCGCTCTTCTGGCCATTGCCTCGTGTTCTTCTTCTTCGGTCGGCGTTGTTAATCAGCTTTTAGGCTCGTAGGGAGGAAGAGGAAGAGGAGAATGGCTTTGCGCGGCATACTTTCAGGCGCAAACACATCATTTATATTAATAAAGGAAGACGCCGACGACGACGAAGACGATGCCGATGCCGAGGGAATCGCGGGGGGACGGGAAAATATATGGACATATTTATGTGGGTTCGTGGTCGAAGCTACAGCAGCCGCAACAACTATTTCCGTGTGCGCCCGAAAGCATGCAACGACCAGGCGAGGGCAGGGAATCGAAACGAACTGAATTCATCAGAGAACAACGAGCGATAAAAGCCGCCAAATGAAGCCAATGAAAGTCGTGGACGACGAAACGAAGACGTAGAAACCGACAATGACGAGGACGACGAACAAAAAAAAACCGCAGATGACGACAGAAAGCGAGATGAAGATGAAGCTACAAAATTGCTACCTTTAAATATTTATAACTGTAATACAAATACAGCAACCACATCAAGGACATGTGTCGTGATCCCTCCTCCTACCGTTCCGAAAGAACATCCTTATTAGTGAACAGGGTGGGCAACGAGGGCACGAGGAGAGCGAGGCGACAGGGAGTGGAGCAAGGGTGAGCTGGGCCTCGCATACAATTCGGGCCACAAAAAGAAGCCAATCATTGATTTTGATTGTGATTGAAGATGAAATAAATTTTCGTTTCATTCCTTTCGTCATCATTCTCTCTCTCTCTCTGTCCCACTCTCCAATTACTCTCCTCGCTCTATCTCGCGCTCATTTGTTCGTTCGATCGCTTGTCGCAAGCTTTCAATTTCGATTCAACGTCATTCAGCCGAAATTTAATCAACCGACGGCGGATGTCGACATGAGCGAGAGACCGAGACCGAGAGTGGGCGTGGGTGTGAGGGTGTGTGTGTGCGTTGCCGGGTCTATGGCCGTGCGGAGGCGGATGTCGCGAACCCATTGACGTCGCTGACAGTCGTCGGCGGCTCCCAACTGACGAGGGGGGCGACGACGGCTGACACAGCAAAACGCAGACGGACGGACGGGCGGGAGGTCGAAAATAAAAATTGATTGGATTAAATTGAGACATATTGTGGCGGCAACGGCAACGGCAACGACTATGGCAGCGATGACGATGCGATGCCGATGTCATGACAATAAAAGCGCCCGAAAGCAGGCAACAATCACGAGCTCATCTCGAGTCCCCGACGTCGCCACAGCTCGGCCGTGTGCCCTGAGTCGGCCTGTGTGTGCAGACCGAGCGCACACCTGTGGCCAGAAGACGGCAAAACTTCCGGCCGATTGGCCTCCGGAGGGCTCCCCAGGCAGGCCTGAACCAACCTATCGAGGAGTCTCTCGAAGGACTCTCGAGGCTCGCTCCCTTTCTTCCTCTTCTCCAGCCGTCTGCCGCCCTTCGTGCGTCGTAGTCAGAGTCGACTTCGGCCGGACTCAACTTCATTTCGCTGCAAAATATGTCAATTTAAAGCGAGATCCTCCCACAATTTCTCCTCTCTCTCTCTCCTCGGCTTTGTCGCTGTTTTTTGCTATGCTGATGTTGTTCTCTTGCTGTGGCTGTTGTTGTTGGTGTTTTTATTTTTCTTGCCAAATTACAGCTTCCTGTTCTCGCTTATCAGCAACTTTGTGTCAACAACAATATTGCTCTAATGATGTCGTTTGTCGTTGTTGCCTCCACCTCGTCCTCCTGCTCGTCCTCGTCCTCGTCCCGCTCTCCATTTTTCAAAAATTGCGCTTTTCCGCAGGACGAGCCCGAAACAACAACGCGCCGAGGCGGAGGCAAAGGCGGAGACGGAGACGGAGGCAGAGAAAGCGAAAGCGAGTGAGAGAAAAAACACAACAAATCACTTTGGGAATAAAATCCATCGGCCGACCGTGGGCCGACCGTCGGGCCGTCAGGGGCGGACGAGGGTCGACGGATGCCGGCGCTTCATTCGTCTGAAAGGTATCCATCCGATTGACAGCCCCGATCCGGCCTCCCCGTGCCGCGCTCCATCGCTCCATCGCTCCCTCGTCCCCGCTGAACTCATCCCATCATCCGCAGACATCTCAAGTTCTTCAAAGGCCAGCGGCGAGGTGGGCTGTGGGTGCGGGGTGGGGGAGCCGAGGACGGCTTCCTTTGATTTTCATGCGAAAATGCGTGGCAGCAGCTGTGGCCGAAGCGCTTTGTGCTTCTTCTTCTTCATTTTCGTCCTCCTCTTCGTCTTCGCCTTGTTCGTCTCCTCCCGTGCCACTGTGGGGTTTCTGTCGAAAAAGAAGAGAAGACCAACAACTTTTGTCGGGAAATTTTCGAGCACGAGGCACGCACTTTACAACAACAACAACAACAACAACAACAGAAACAGCAGCAGCAATAAGAAGAACAAGAACACGAGCGAGATTCTGGGTACACGAACAAAAACAACAAGAACAACAGCAAAGGAGCAGTAGAAAGAAAGCACCCTTATTAACATTTCTGATTTTTCCACTGCCTACCTTCGGGCACTGGGCCGGCTGAGCTGCCGCAGTCGACGACGCCGCCTGTGCCTCTGCCGGGAGTCTGCGGCGCGTCCTCCGAGTCGTGTCTTCGCGTCGCGTTGCCTCCCGGCTCGGGTCGGCCCGACCCAGCCCGCCTTTGATTTCTCGCTCGCTCGCCATTCGCACGCACACCGTCGAGTGCGTGCCCCGTGCGTGCGAGCGAGTGTTGGTGTGCGTTGCGAGTGTGTGTGTGCGTTAGAAAATCGATTTTCACTCGGGGTTCACTCGGAAAAATCCTTGACGCAAAGGAGGTCAAAGCGAGCGAGCACCAGAGACGCGCGTCGTCGTCAACGTCGCAGCCGCAGCCGCAGTCGCTGCCGCCACCCCGAGATGCTCGACGCAGAGGACCAGAGGGCGATTGGGGTGAGGGCGAGAATGAGAGTGTGTGGGTGTGGGTGTGGGTGGTGGCGAGGGGGAGCGAGAGGGAGCGAGAGAGAGAGAGGCAGACACTAATCAATACATTTTCGCATTCATTGAGTCTTTAAGCTGATTAAAGTATTTGCTGTGAATTTTCGCCCGCCGCGACCGCATGTGCCTTTCAGCGCCCTCGGCTCCTTTGTCTCGTCGCTGCCCTCGGGCCCTCTCTCCGTCTCCCTCTCGTCCTCCATGTCCCCGTCTTCGGCCGTGTCTGGCCCTCCCTTTGTGTGCGTGGGCTCTATTTGCGGGATCAAAAACTTTTCTTTTTATTGCTTTTTATTGGGTGCTCGCCTCATTCTGTCCCCCTCTTCCTCTCCTCCCTCTCTCCCTCCCTTCTTCCTTACTTCCTCTCTTCCGTCATTCACTCGTTCAGTCGTCCCTTTTCCTGCGTGGCCCCCTCTCGCTCTCGCCCACTGCGGGGATTAGTGGCAAATGAAAGAAATCAAAAGTTTCTAATTTTCGTCTTCTTTTTATCTCCCTCCACTCTCTCGCCCTCCGCTCTCGTTTGGCGAGTTCGCGGCAAGGAGTAGTAGGCGAGAAAGAGAGGGCTTGAGCGGCTGCCCTGGCTGGCGATGAGTTTTTAATTCGAGTCAAAAGTAAGCCGGGCGGCCTCCCAAAGCCGCCGCTTCAAAGGATTACGCGCAAAGCCTGAAAGCGTGCTTCGATTTCCTTTCATTCCTTCCATTCGAGCGAAGGCGCCGTGGTCAGTGAGAGGGAGAGGGAGAGAAAAGAATCGACTTGTCAAACTCACCAAAAATTTGTCTTCGTTCGACTTCTGGACTCGGTTTTTTTCGCCCGGGCGAAGCCTCGACGCAGGCCGAGATCCTCCCGAAGGTAGGCAGAGTTTTTTGTTCAAGTTCAATAAACAAGTTCAGCCCAGCTCCGTAGTTTCATGGTCGCTGCATACCTTCGGGCGCCTGGCAAATAATTCGACTCGCGCCACGCGACTTTCCCAATTAACTAATTTGAATCTATATTGCTTGGCTGGCCGAGCTGTTGATTTTGTTATTAGAACTCAGGTTATGGCGTTATGACAGTCGAGAGCCAGCGCCAATAGAAATAACAGCGATTATTACAGTCCACCGACGAACGAGATTCTTATCGCGGATTTTACGACGCAATCGCATTGTTTGCGATTGCATGCGAGCTGCAGAAGCGCCGATGACGACAGCAACAGAGACAGCGGCGGCGACAGCGACAACGAGGCCAGCAACAAGGAATCATATCTATCGCAATAATCATGAGCAACAATAACTAGAAGTACAATATCAACAACAATGCTAATGACAGCAACAACAGATTTTATTACAACAACGAAAATAATCACAAAAACAACAACATGAACAAAAACCACTCCCACCACAACTAATAGCAATGTAATTCAATTATGTTTCGCTCGCTGGCGGCCTCCACAACAACAGCAACAACCACCGCAGCAACGACAACGACGACACAACAACTCCAGCGAAGTTGTCGCTTTCCATCAGCCAAAGGCCTCCCCCCCCCCCTCTTCTTCTTCTTCCTTTCGTTGACCTCCCTCCCCGGCCTCTCGCGGCCGCCTTCAGGGCGGAGGCCGATGGTCGGCCATATTGTTTTCAATCGCTCGGACGAGCAAACAAAATATTGACAATTTGCTTTCGGTCGGCGATATTGTTGTCAGTGTTGTTGTCTTTTATTATTGCTCCTGTAATGGTTGTTGTTGTTGCTGGTGCCGGCGCGGTTTTTGTAGCTCCCGGCATGCAACGTCTTCTTGGCGGGCCCCGCGATGACATCAATACGCAGCATACTTCGCGGCGCACCGCATATTGTTGCGTGTCTGTCGCTCTGTTTACCGCCGTCCGTCTGTCCGCCGGTCTGTCTGTTTGCTCTCCCGCCACTCTGTCCCTCCACCAACCGGCCTGGCCGCCTCCCACCCCGTGCTGTGGACAAAGGCCATGATAAATGATAAACGATGGACAAACAGAGGCGTCGTCCGCGGAGCAGGGGACAAACCTGGGCGAGAGAGCGACAGAGAGAGGGGAAGGAGAGCCGGCGGTCCTGGTAATGAAGACGCGTCGCAGGAAGGACTCGTGACAGCGACACGGAAGTGTTTGTCCAGCGATAAAATCGCTCCGCTCGAGTGGGCGGCCGCAGGTGACTCAGGGTAGCGATTTCGATTGCGACTGAGGGCGACGGAGACCCAGCTCGGTCTTCAGGCCAGGGAGAGGGAGAGGGAGAGGGGGAGGGTGAGGCGATGTTTGCGGTGGGCTGATTTATCGCGAGCCATAAATTGAAATGAAAGTGGAGCCTTTCCCAACACCCGAAACCCGAACCCGAACCCAAGCCCGACACCGACACCGACACCGACCCAATCCTAACGCCAGCCCCGACCCCGAACCGAGCCCCAAAACGGTCGGCTGCCGTGAGCCTACCTCGGCCCGGTCTGCGAACCTGGTTGTCTTCGCACGAACCTGTTTCCTTCACCCGTTGGAGGAGTCCTGTGGCGTCGTCGGCTGCCGCCTGCCTTCCTGCCGTTCCTGCTGCCTAATCTTGTGCATTAAATCGTTAAATAATAGCGAGCATTATCCACCACAACAACAAGTACAACAACTACAACAACTACACTAAAAACCTAAACGAGGCCGCCTCGGTAGTGGGGAAAAACAAAGTTAATGAGCTGTGAAGTGGCAACAGCAGCCACCGCCGCCGTCGTCGCCGCCGTCTCGAGTCAATATGGCGAAAGGATGCAAATCGGCTCGCTGACAGCTCCATCGGGGGCCTCGAACCCCTTCACCGGAGGCTGACGCCGGTGAGATTTATTTTTAATTCCTCCTCCTCCTCGCCGGCGCCTCGTCGTCCTCGACTCCGAGGCTATCGTCGTCCTCGACTCCGAGGCTATCGTCGTCCTCGACTCCGAGGCTATCGTCGTTCTCTTCGCCCTCCTTCTCATGGTCGTCTTCGGCGAGTCTTCATCGTTGTTGGAGATGCTCGCACGTCGTTAATTTTACGTCTAAAAACGGCGCTGAAGAAATGGCGGACGATGAAGAAATGGATTTCAGTTGGCGCTATTGTTGTTGCTGCCTCTGACGGCTGACGACGGTCGCTGCAGTTGATGGCATCCTGGCGACTCCTGCGGACGCCGGGACATTAGGCGGACGCCTTCGAAGCCACATTCCATCCCTCTCGGCCTCCGACTGGAGTCGGCAGACCTCCACCTCCACCTCCACGCTCCTGCTTCCACCACCCTCTTAACTGCGCTTTAATGAGTCCCCTCCGACCCCTCCCTCGCCCGCCCCAGCAGCGGTAAAATCGAGGGCGATAACTTTTGTATTTTTGATGGCTTCCTTATTCTTTCTTATTATCCTTCCATCGCGCACACCCACGCCGGGTAGGCTCTGGTATTCTCGTTGTTGTTGCTTGTGGAGAGCGGCCGATTGTCCTTGATTCGAGCTCCATTGGCTGCGCTGCGCCGCCCCGCCCCCGCCCCCGGCCCTCGCAGTCCATCAACGGCTTTTATGCGATTCGTCCCTTCATCGCCACCTCCTTCGCGTCCCTTTCGCCCCGTGCCGAACGCATAAATTTCGACGTTTATTGCGTTCTTGCCTCGGCTGCCGCGGCTGCCCACCTTCGGCCCCTCATCGCCATCCCCATCGCCGTCGTCGTCGTCGGCGTCAGCGGCGTCCTTTCGTCCTTTATTGATTTCGCGTTAACGAGCCACGGACGGCGGACCGCGAGTCCGTGATCGTCTCCGGCCTTTGTTTAGCCCCGAATTTATTATCCTTTCGCCCTCGCCCTCGCCCTCGTCCGTCGCCCTTCGCTCGTGCTTATCAAGATTTGTTAATTATTTGCGCTGCAGCGCGCGGACACTCGGCGCTCGTCCTTCGGATGTCCTGTCATTTCTACATTTTCCCGTCCCCATTGCTTCCTTTTCTTCCGGTCGCCCCATCCCCCGCACTTTTGGTCGTCGCTGCAGGTTGTCTTTGTTGTTCTTCTTATTGTTGTCTCGCGTGCCCTCTGGCCATGGGGAGCGCGAGGATCGGGGGAATGCAAATTATCGGGGCAGGACATGCGACAGGACCCTTCAGCGACGACCCTTCGATGACGGGTCGGGCTCGATGGCTCGACGGTTCCTTTAATTGGTGCTCGTCCTTGGCCCGCGGCGGAAACACGGCGATTGCTCAGCGAGGTCGGGTTCGCTTCGAGTGTGGAGTGTGGAGCGTGAAGGAAAATCCAACCGAAATATCGAGTCTTTGTCTCTGGTCTCTGTCCTCGGATCCAGCTGCTGTCCGCAAAACCGTCGGACCGCGAGGGCTGCTTCGGTGGCAGGACGTGGGGTCGGGGACGGGGCCGCCGCAAACAAAACAGCGATAAATTGCATTAAAGTTAATGTCAGACGGGCCGGCCGTCGGTCGCTGGGCGAGGGCCGAGAGTCGAGGATCGAGGGCGGCCGACGGAGTTGGAGGAGCAAAAAATAAATTGTTGAAGCTTAATAACGGTTGCAGCAACTACATCCGATGCACAGAACTAGAAAAACACAGAACACCGACAGCAAATACGAGGCAACGAACAAAAAGACAATTTTCCACGACGACAACAACAATTGGGAGCTTTTGAATTTAGCACTAGAATAACAGCAACAACAACGACAGCAACAACAACAACGAGGACGGACTTGATTGATGGTTCGTAACTACTTTGCCAGAGACAGCGGCTGAAGGGCGGAGACAGAGCGAGCGAGCGAGAGGAAGAGGCGATGGAGAGAGATGGGTTGACTGACTGCTAGTTGCAGTTGTTGCTGTTGTTGTTGTTGTTCCAGTTGCTGTTGCTGTGTTGTGTTTTGTTCTCGTTGTTGTTTCTGGCTTACATTGGCTTTCAACTTTTCAAATTGAAGCTGTCAGGAAAAGCGTCCGCCGAGGCGCTTTTAACCTTCGTCTCCTCGTTTGCCCTCCCTCTCTCTCCTCCTACCTCCCTCCCTCCCACTGTCTCTTGTATGTCTGTCTCATATATCTGTCTCTCGGAACTCGACCTATTGTTGCTCTAAAACCACCACCAACAACAAGAACGCCTACGACAACCAAGTTATGGTCATGTCATAAGCGTGAACTCGAGGCTCCTTTTTCACTCTCTCTGTCTCGCTCTCTCATTCTCTCTCTCCCTCTCTCATTCTCCCTCTCTCCCGTTTTCGCTCCCTCTCCCCGCCCTCATCAAGTCCTCGGCTCGGCTCGGTCTCAACTTCGAGCAGCGACAACAACATGTTGGACACACCCTTGCCTGTTGTTGCTCTTGTTGTTGTTGTGAAAGAAAAATACGGAGACGGAGAGAGAGCGAGAGAGAGAGAGAGGGACACATCAAGAAAGAGATGGAGGGCGATTGTGGATGAGTGGAAAAAGCATCGAGAGCTGAGCAAATCCTTCGATGTGTTCATGAGACTCTGGGATTGCGAGGGCTGAAGTGTGTGTGTGTGTGTGTGTGTGTGGGGTGTGTGGCGACCACTGCGTCTGACGATGCTGTTGTTATTGTTGTTGTTGTTGCTGCTATTGTTGGCGTTGGTGTTGTGCTGTTATTTTTGATGCCGGTCATCATGGAATAACAATAACAAGCCCAACAACAGCATCAACAGCCAGCGACAGGATCAGATCCGAAGCCCTGCTGGCAGTCCAGGGGTGGGGCGAGCGGGGTGTGCCAGAGGGAGGAAGGGGTGCGGGTCGGGGCTGTCGAAGCAACAGCAGTCACAGACATGTCAGGATAACGATGTTGTTTATACAAGCAGAACCCGATCCCTGAGCCGGAGCCGGAGCCGGAGCCAGAGCCGAGACCGAACCTCGGAACCCGTTGAACTCTGCTTCGGTCATACAAATCACCCACACACACTCGCACACACGGACGAGTGTGGGTGCACATGCACTGGCCACTGGCCACTGGGCACTGGACACCGGACACACACAAAGGACCTCGTCTAGGCTTTTTCCGCAGCCGGTTTTAAGCACACATTCAAATATCAACAAAACATGTCCTGCCAGCCGCGCCCTCCCCGTCCCCATGTTGTTCGTCGTCCTCGACAAAGGCGGCGAGTCCTGCTCCTCCTGCTGCGGGTCCTGGGCCTCGTCCTGGGCCTCGTCCTGGAGCCGGCGCTGGTCCTCGGCCTGCAGATAGCAGCGGCATCTCGATAGATTATTAGAAAATTGTCGAATAAATCTTGCTCAACGGCCAGACCGGCAGTCAGAGGGACAGACAGAGGGCCGGAAGTCGCCGCCGGGATGATCGCAGGACGAAGTCTCGCCCTGGGTGTGGTGTGGCAGTGCGGCCGGTATTCATTAGGATTAAATTTCAATTTCAAGTCGTCGTTTTTCGGGGCTTCCCGCCTCTCATTGTCGTCGCTCGGCTCGTCCGTCCACGCGTTCATCCGTCCGTCTGTCTGTCTGTCGTCGGCGCTGCCACTGTCGGGCCAGCCGGCAGCAGTCGATCGGCCGGTCGTCCTGGCGTCCGCTCGTTCTCGGCCCAACGATCTCGCTGGGAGCTCATAGAAAAGTTTATTAATTTCCATAAATTATGCGAAAAGTTCCGCATGTTCCAGAAATTGAAAAACATGCAAACGTCGGGAATTCGACTTCTGGCCTTTCCCCCCCTCTCTCTCTCTCTCTCTCTCTCTCTCTCTCTCTCGTTCTCCGCAGCCCCTCGTTCGTCGCTGTGGCTGGCTCTGGAGGTTGGTCCTGACTCCGCCGTGTGGGCGGCCGGGGGTCGGAGACTTGTTCGCGAGATTAGCGACTTGTGTTTCGGGGGAAATTTCCATGTTCGCCGGAAGGGCGAGGAGAGGGAGAGAGAGGGAGAGAATTTTCCTGGAACTCCGCTTCATCAGATTGAGATTTTCGCACACATTTCCCCCAACTCACAGCCGGAATTCCCGGTACCGAGAGTCGAGAGAAAACCGTGATTTTTGCAAAAATAAATTTCTCCATCATCTTCAAAATACTTCCGAGAATTTTAAATCGATCGCATTCAAATCTATTATCAGGGAAATGTTCAGAAAGATTATCCACGTGCATTAATTGCCATTAAAACAATTTAGGCACATGTGGAATTTCACGGAAATCCAAAATTTCGCCACAATACCTTCGGATAATTGAGCTAGAGTCGGGATTCCAAGCAATTGCTCGGCTCTCGGGATGGGAGAATTCGAGCAATTAAAGGCCTTCCACGCCCTCCGAGCGGGCCGAAATCCGATTTCCGAAATCGAAATTCCCGAGAAGCAATTTACTCAGCAATTCATTCCCTCGCCTTCATTCCCTCGACGTCGTCTAATTTCTCGCTCCCTGTCTCTCTCTCTCTCTCTCTGTCTCTACTCGTCGCCTCCCCCTGGCCTTGCGACTGCAATTCAGCTCTGGTTCGCCCTCTCTCACGCTCTCCAAATATCGCTTCTCAATCTCACTCCTTCGGGCCTCCCTCCCACTCCCTCCGCAAATCCCATTTAGTACCTTCAGTCGCCTGCAGTCTCTCGTCTCCCTCTCGCCTCCCGCCTCACGCTCCCTCCGGCTCGCTCTCGTTGCTACTTCGGCAACAAATCTCATTACGTTACGTAAAAATGCCAACAACAACCCACGGCGAACAGAGAGCGACAACAACAATAAAAAGTTTATACTTAATCCTTGCGTAAGTACGTCATAACTCGCTTTCCGTCCCTCTCCGACTCGATCTTTCACTCATCCTCGCACTCGCCGTTTCCTTTGTCTGTCGTCCTCACTCCCTCCCTCCCTCTCTCTCTCTCTCTATCGCGTCGTACTGGGATCTCTCTCGCTCAGTCGTCACTTGTAGGCGTTGTTGTAATTGCTGCTGTTGTTGTTGCTGCTGCTGCTCACATAACTTTCCGTCGTCGTTTTGTGCCTTTGTTGTTATTGCCCTCTTTGTTGTTGTATGATGATTATGATGAATGCAATTTCAACTTCTTTTTATTACGAGAACAACAACAACAACAACAGCAACAGGGAGAGTCATTACAACAACAACACTGCGAGCGGAAACATATCAAGGAAATGCTCTTGTTTGACGTAATTAAAATTGAAGAGCGAGCAGTTACGTAATAAAAGAAAGAGCCCGGCAGACGGACGGACGGACAGACAGATACATGAGCAGACAGATAGACATTCATCGAGGAAGACGGCAGCCGAGGCGAGCCCGGTCGAGACGCGTCGAGACGGGACGGACTCCGAGGCAGACGTCCGGACGACAGTCATTGCGTCCGACGACGTGGCAGGAGCAGGAGGAAGACGAGGATGAGCAGGACCTGCTCGTAGGGCTCTGGAGAGGGGCTGACGCAGGGCGATGGCGGCGCTCGCCGTAAGACGCAACTGAGTGACGACGTAAGACGCGGCATTCGTTGCGATTTCCGGTTCCGTTTCCGTTTCCATCTCACTGGCGCATCGCATGTTGCTGTACCATTGTTGTTGTTGTTGCTGTTGTTGTCGTCGTCCCTTTTCTGTTCCTGCAGTTGCTCATCACGTCCGTGTTGTTGCTGCTGGTGCTGAAGCTCTGGCCGACCCGACGCACGTCGTCCGTCCGGCCGGATGTAACGGCGTGCGTCGCAGAAAAACGAGGATGAAAAACACGACAGAAAGAAGAAGAAGGAGATGGAACAGAGGGGGGGGGGGGGTGAGTCGCATGAATTTCAGTCGAATTAAAATTAAAATTAAAAACTTTCCCCACATGACATTCGCAGGCGGGTACGCGGCGTCCTTCGAGGACGTCCGGCGTAATTTTCTCGAATGCGTCGGAACAAAGGAAGATTGAGAACGAACGAGGGGGGGCTGAGAGAGAGATAGCGAGGGAGGGAGCGAAAATGAATGGTCGGCCGTTTTATGAGCGGGCCTTTGTCGTCCCTTTGTCGAGCGGCGCCGAACAATAAAACGTTGCATATTTATGGGAGCAGCAAATAATAAGCCGGCGACTCTATCCGAGCGTCTCCTCCTTCCTCGGTTCCATTCTCCAATCCTCAGCCACCAACCCCAACACCCTCCCCCTCACTATCTCCTCCACAGTTCCTCACAGGATTCTTCCATTCGCCACCCGCTCTGGGCGCCCTTGCGCTGGGCTCCCTCAAAGTATGCAGCCCCTTTTCTCCCCTCGCGTTGCCAAGACATTTTCCTCCCATCTTCCGTCGGTCTCGGGCCGAACGCCCCGCTGGCCGGGGGCGGCGACCCCTGAAAGCATGATCCACGTTCTTCCTTCGCTCCACCCTTCCACACATCCCACTCTCCCTCTCTCAATACTTTCGCACTCTTCCCCTCTCTCTCTCGCCAACCCCCCCTCGGACGCTTCTGCTAGTGCTTGTTGTCGCTTTAATGAAATTTCCACTCTCGTTTGCGATGCTTTGTCTCCAATTATGGCCCGAATGGTGTCGTCAAAATCCACACAGCAGCCGACAGCTGTGCTTAAGCCAGCTTCTCTCCATCTCACTCGCTCTCCCTGTCCCTGTCTCTCCCCCATACGAGCGCTTTGTCTTCTGCTCGCCCCCCTGGTGGACCGCACGCCACTTGGCGGGCGCGTAAAATCTCCGAGGACAGACGAACGCCATAATTAAAACCCGAAAAATTCAATTAAACCTCCCGCTTCCCGCCCCCAATGATCGAATCCTTAGCCCACTATGTGTGTGCGCGGCTGTCGATCGTCGAGGATCGCGCGTCCCCGACCGAGCATCGGGTGCGCTTCGTTCGATTAATGGAACGAGCGAACCTCAGTTAATATTCAATTAAAGTCGCATTTTATGCGACATTTGGTCGCTGCCAACCACGGCGACGACGGCTGCGACGGCTGCGACGACGGCGTTGACACCGAGCCGCCGAGACTCCGAGGAGGAGAGGCTGGCCGAGGCGAGGGCGGGGTCGGGGCGTCGTCGCAAATGACAATTTAATGTCTGTTTGCGCTGGCTGTGCAACAAAATTAAGAGCAGCCCCAGCGTCAGGGGGCCAAATGAGCTCCTGCCAGAGGGAAGGCGGAGGGGGCGGCCGGAGGGTGGGAGCTCGGGCGAAGAAGATGTTCTTAGTTTTGACTTTTATTTGACATTTAGTGGCAAGTGCGAGGCGAAGACACCAGGACACCAGGACACAGGGAGCGCGAGAGTGAGAGAGCGATGGATGGCGAAATGGGGTACGTTTTGAGGGGAGCCAGTCGCAGTCGCAGTCGCAGTCGCAGGTTGGCAACGCGTTGCTCGCACGATTGTGAGGCGATGGAGCCACAATTGAACACTTTGGCGCTGCACGGAGCAGCGAACGCCCTGGAATATGCAACATTTCTGCGCGACATGAATCTAGGACGACCAGCAGTTGCTGCCACCCGCCCCCTCCCGCGCACATGTCGTTGCCCCATGGCGGCGTCGTCCTCGTTGTCGTGGTCGCCTCTCGTCCCCGTATGAGGATAATTTGCCGCTGTTCCTCGCAACACTTGGGCAAAAACGGTCCCGACACGCATGTCCTTGCCGAGCTGGCGTGCCCTGCACGTCCTTCCGTTCGATGGCGATGGCGTAAATCTGCGCATTTATTTCACACAACCACACCCACACAAGTTGCGCCCAGTGGAATATTTGCAATATTCTTTCGGCAAATACCGTGCACTTGAGCGTCTCGCCCGGACGCGCTGTGGCCACTCTCGACTTCTCACACTCCCACACTCTCCTCCTGCCCCCACTCCTGTTCGCTCTTGGTCTCTGCCTCGCTCCGAGACCGTTTGTAGTCGGTTTTTATGGCGCCCTCAATGGCCGCTGCTCCGAGAGTAGGAACGACTGTAATTGATATCCTCACGAGGGTCCTTCGACATGTCCTACTGCAAGACGGCTTCTGCTTCGGCTCGAAGTCCTGATCCTCCAGCTCTTCTCCCGCCTCCCACAAGGTCTCCCGGTCGGTGCCACGTCCAGGCGACGTCCGAATTGCCGAAGCGAACGAGGACGACAGTGGCGACCACGTCGTCGGGATTTGCATGCGCCGCCGTTTATCGCCGCCCAACCCGAGCCCCGGCTCCCCCACATCAACCTCAACCTCAGCCGCAACCTCTCCACACACGCACACTCACAGGCGCAACCCACTCACTCTCTCACTCACACATGGGGAAACACCTCAATCAATCTGCATTAAAACCGCGTCAGTCGCGCCGGCCCACCGGCCTCTAATGAACGCTTCCGTCGCCGCCGAGCGCTTCATGGGCGCGCGATAAGCGTCGCGACGTGTCATGGTTTTTCGCACCCTTCGCACCCACCTTCAGAGCCCTCTGCCTCCGCCTTCGCCTCCTCCTTCTCTGGCTTCACCCTTTTTTCCTTTCTTCGCCGGGCGTCGTCGGCCTCTGGCGAGTGGTGGACGAATCGGATCGGAGCCGAACAGACCAGAATGGAACGGAATGACAAATGTTCATCGGCGAGTGACTTCTCGGCCAAGGCATAATTTCGGGCCTGGGCGGAGGCGGGCGGCGGGCGGCCCGGGCAGGGGCGAAAATGACAAATGGCGCTCAATCACGCCACTGTCTGCGGCGTCTGGCCGAAGCCGGCGGTCCGAGGAGGCAGAGGACGGCGATGGGGTGGGGACGAGGACGAGGACGAGGGTTGGTGACCGTGGACGCGGACAGGTGACTGAGCGTGGTCAGCGACAGATAAAGGTTTAGCCGTGGGGCGCCTTCTTCGCTCTGGGCAGCCTTTCAGGCGCTCAGGATGAGATTTATGTCCGGGGCTTGGGCGACGACGACGCGGGTCGACGCCGTGCCTGAGCATTTTTCAACCTGGTCCGCCGCCCCGTCCGTCCGTCCGTCCCTCTGTCCGCTCAGGGGCCGCCACACAATCCACTGAATGGAAATGCAATTATCGCGCGCTGAAAGCCTTCGCCGAGCTCTCAACTGAATGTGGGCGCCGAAGTTTCGCCCGGAAGTTTTATAATTTTATTACTTTTTCTCCCTGCCTCTCTCTGCCCGTCCCCGGCTTGTGGGAGAGGGAGAGGGGGCGAAAAATACGGCCGAACTTTTAAGCGCGAAAGCTCGGCGATAAAAGCTCGACGACATGGCCGAAGTAACGCCGTGTTTATATCTCGCGTTTTGTCCCTGTTCCCATTGTTATGGTTTCTTGGTCCGCCTTGTTGCCGCTCAACACAAAGGCGTTGCCATATTTCTGTCAATTACATTGTTGCTCGGTCGCCGCGCTGCCCACACCCCTTCCACATCGTCCGCCTGCTCGTGCACGTCCTTGTTCGCGCTGGCGCCCGCTCTCGATCTCGTCCTGTGCTGATCCCGGTGCTTTGTGCAAACTTTTTTCCATAAACTTGTCGAATTTTTATCAGTTCGCCGTGCTGTTTCCCGCTTCAGTTTCGCCTGGAAAATCGCTCCGAAGAGCTCGAAGTTTTTTAATCTTCGGAGCGAGATTTTATTCGCCAACAACCTGACTCGTTCCGAAGCGACTGGCAAAAGTCCTTTCGAGGAGATTTTCATGCGATCGTCGACGGGAGTCGACGCAGTTTATGGGGAAAATTTCCCAAACAGAACGAGAATCCATTCGTTGCTGGCGAAAACAAACCCGGCTTCGACTGTGTGGGTTCGGCTGACGCCGACGACGACGGCGATGGCGACGGGACTGGTGATTGAATATGGAATTCATCGAAATCGGCGTTTCTCGGAGAAAATTCCTCACGCTCCAATTAGGCGAATTCCGTGACTTCGCCGTTGGTTCGCGGACTTTGTCTTTGCTCGTCCCCGCCGCAAACCCATGAATTCCCATGAATTATTAGCGCCCCTTGATGACCTCCGTCGCCCCGCCCCGCGCCCTTGCCACGCCCCCAGTTGAGTCGATGGCAACACGTTAATTGCCTGGGGTCGCCACGGTTACGACCGCATCTCATTAAAATCTCATTAGAAATTAACTCTGCCGCAACACAACTGCCGAGCACAACTAGTTGGCAACGCGCATTTCTGTCTCTCTCTATCCCTCTATCTCTCTCCCCCTCCTCCTCCACCCCCCATGGCCCTCTCTCTCTCTCCCGCTCCGTCCTGCTCAGCCACTTGAGTGGCTCCAAGCGTGCAAGTGTTGCCAATTAGCAAAGTTTTAATTGAAAATGTGTACGAATGAGCGCTCGCTGCGACGCCTCTTTCGGGTCGCATCACGTGGCCTCTCATTCTTGCACAACCCCCCCCCCACCCCTCGCCTCAGCGGCCACGCGCCCTCCCGCTCCACCTGGAACGTCTTGTGGCCATCGCAAGGACCTGACTGGAGACGGCTTTCATAACTCCCGTTCGAGCACGTGATTAATCGGCCAATCGCAGTCGGCGTCGCAGTCGGCATCGGCGTCGACGTCGGCCGGAGCTGATTAACTCGAGGTCCCAGTCTAATTTGGCCGGCGGGCGGCCGGGGACCGACGCCGGGATATCACGAAGGTGGTGGGAGGGAGTCGGAGAAGTTCGCAGTTCAAAGGGCCGTGCGACGCGGCTCTCGAGGGAGGCCGCCGCAGCAGGTGAGGCGGCAGAAGTAATGGAGAAAGAGGGACTGCTGGATGGGGAGGAGCAGGAGTAGCAGAGAGAGATCGTGGGAGGCAAAGAGAACGGAGAAACCGACACCGACATCGACTCCTTCGTGATTAATTTGCAGCGACTTTCCCAAGGAATCCGTTGCTAATCGAATAACTTCAAGGGCTGTGTCTTTGCTCGGTCGCCGCGCCACGTCCTTGGGACTCCCCGCCAGGATATCGCTGGCATCCTCCGCAGCCCCTCAGCGGCAGGCTTCATTCCCAACGATACGCGTGCTCACTGGCGCCGCCCGAGCACTTCGAACAGCTACGCAAACACAATCTCAGACGCAGCGCCAGCCCCTTCTCCCTCACCCGCACCCTATCGCTATCACTGTCTCCTCTATATCTCTCTCTTGGCCCACTGTGTGCAGTTTCAGCATCGTCGCGTGTGGATTTTTCGTCCTCGACTCTTGGCGCCCGCTAAGCCGCGCCTCTCGGCCAGAAGCCAACCGCGACAGGCCGGGCCCCAACCCATCCGGTCGCCTCTCGGCAATTGAATTCAAAGGAAGATTTTGGGTCCACAGTCGTCGCCGCAGTCGTCGTCGTCGTCCCACCTTCCGCCATTCACGCGCCCGGGCTGGTGTTGCGAGCATTTAAAGTCCTAAGTAAATATTAATTCGTTTAATGGCTTTCGGCGCAGAGCTTTCGAGGGCCCCCAGCCCTCCTCCTCCTCCAACGGCTTTAAGCCGCATGTACGGATGTATCTCCGTCCGTCTCTGCCGCTCCCTCTCTCCCTCTCTCCCTCTCTCCGCCCGCCCGTCCGTCCGTCTGCCCGTGCGCCTCGCATAAGTCGAATCGAACCGAGGCGCGACACAAAAAGCGTCGCTTCCTTTTTATTTGGTGCCTCGTCCTGGCTTGAGCAAGACGAGCCAACGAACACCTCATCCCGGACACCCCCGACCCCCCGACCCCCTCGTTCCGGGCTCGTTTTTAATTCACTTTCGGGCGTCGCTGCTAAGTGCTTCCGTTCGGTCGGGAGCGCGAAGGACCAAGGGAGAACACAGAGCGCGGGCGCGAGAGAGAGGGAGGACGAACGAGTGAGAAGCCGGGCCCACTTCAAAGGGAAGTCATTCAACGGTCTCTTATTTATTTTCTCCTCTTCCCTGGGCCCCACCTCCCGCGCCCCGGTCTCCCCCGTCGACCGTCGGCCGTCGTCCGTGAAATGCATGTGGAGCCGTGAGTTTTCCATGCGGTTTGATTTGCATCCAGTCGTGGCGACGGCGGGCGACCGAGGAGAACCGAGGGAGATCGGCAGGGACCGAGCTTTAAGTCGTTGAAGTCTTCCTTCCGATCGCCGTCGCAGTGGTTCGTCCTGGAGCCCTTGACTGGGGCGGGCCGTGGCTTCGAAGGTCGATTCATTCGACGCCGAGGCCGAGGCCGACGCCAGGCGAGACCAGGGACTCCTGCCTCGAACCCAGGACTCACGTTCGGCGCTCGCCCTAATGGAGGCCACGTCGTGGGCCGCCCCAGGTCGCCACGCCCCCTCTGTAGGCCCTCTCGATCCGATGCGATGCGATGCGATGGCCCGGGGTCTGAGCGCGACGAGAAACACAATTATTTTATGTTGTTTGCCTTGCGTGTGTTGGCCTTAGCCGGGGAGTCGACTGTGTGAGTGTGAGTGTGTGGGTGCGTCGGTATTTGTCGGTGGGCGAGTGTGTGCGTGTGCGAATTAATGGGTGTGTGTGAGTGTTGTGTTTAACGTAATAACAACACATTAACAACATTTGCTCGAACAAAACCAACATCGCGTGGAGCAGCCCGAGCTCCGGGGCTCCGGGGCGCACCCGACCCACTCGCGCCCTGCAGCATCCAAGGACCTGCCTTCGATCCAACGACCTGGTAGAAGTTGCCCCTCTCTTTCCCTCCCCGGCGGAACTATTTGGCAAACAAATAAAACTACAAATTTTACGCCCGCTCCGTCGCTGCCTCCGCCGGCTCTCTCTAGTCGAATGCAAACAGTGGGACAGGCAGACGATGAGGGGTGGGGTGGCGGGTACAGGGGACCGGCGAACGGCGAACGGCGGACGGTGGAGTCCCAGCCATGCAGCCGTCCTCGGATCCGTCTCGCCCTCGCCCTTCTGCCTGTCGCTCCACTCGGGCGTCTTTGACAAACACAAGATTCTCCCCGAGTCCTTTTGTCACCAAAGAGTGCCGGCAACACCAACACCACCAACAACAACAACGACGTCTTCTTTCTTCCCTGCTCCTCCCCCTCCGCCTCCCCGAGAACGACGACAACAAAAAGCTTCCAAATGAAAGTTGTTTTCTTCATCTTATTTTCCTTCGAATTTGGCTTTGACACTTTCAAGTTGTGTCGAGAGGACCGACCAGAAAGGGATGCAGATAGGGTGAATGAGAGAGATGCCGTGAGAGAGGGAGAGAGAGAGAGAGAGAGTAAGAGTCGTCTGTTGAATTTTCGCACTCTGGCACATTCGTTGTTGGCCGACGGAAATGGAAAATGAGAAAATTAAATCGCACCATTTTTGCAACCAAACCCAACCCACCCGTCGGGCTCCTCGTCAACAACAGCAGCAACAACAACAACTGCTACTACTTCGACAACAATAGGGCTCCGACCCCCTCAGCCTCACCCTCCCCCTCCGTCCCTTGGGCCCGTGGGTCCCATAATTCGCCGCAGTTGGCGCCTCGCATCGACAAATATTGGACTTGTTCTCGAGCGCCGAACGAACGCAATTTCGGCGACTTCATCGACTCCAGAGCCGAGATTCGGCGTTTGGGCGAGGGGAAGGGGGTGCTGAATGGGTGAAGGGGCAGGAGGGGGAAGAGGAAGCAGGTTAACAACAGCAGGAAGGATCTAAGATCGCTTTGTGCCTGCTCAAGACACGACTTGGGCGACGACCGAAAGCCGGCAAGGATTCGAGGAACTGTCGAGATTCACAAGAGACGACTCGACTCGACTCGACTCGAGGTTGTCCTCAGAGCGCTCAAAAGATCTCGCCAATTTATATTTTCCGCTCCGCATTTTTTGTCTTCTCCCATTCCTCCACTCTCTCGCCCTCTCTGTCCCACTCTGCTGCAACTCCAGTGCTGAAACTTCCATATTGCATCGCCGAGAGCTTGCGAGCTTCGCGTTAATGGCTCCGTCCGAGCCGGACTTTTTAATTAAATTCGCAAAAAACCCTGTCTCGTCGCCATCTTCGGGCTCTCCCTCCCCCTCCCCTCTCTCCCTGAACCGCCCTCGCCCGCCCGCTCCACGAAATGTCAAATCTATTTGGCTTTCGTCTATATTTATATTAGCATTTTTCGCCTCTCCCTGGCCCCGGCGCACCTCGTCGTTGTTCTCGTTGTCGTCGTCCTCCTCTCACGGCTTCTCGCACGTCCGGCAACGCCGCCCACGTCCATCTTGTTGCTTGCCGGGCTGCGGCGCGCTCGGCACGTCCAGGCTTCCTTCCAAACATCCTGTGCCTTGCGTTAATAAAACGTTTGTTGAATTTTATGTGGGCGACAGCTGAGGGACCGGGGAGAGCGAGACGGAGAGAGAGGGAGGGAGGAGGACCCCAGAGAGATGGGGGAGGGGGACGGAGTGAGTGAGGGAGAGAGAGTAATTTGACCCGAAAGCAAATGTAAATAAAAGCGTCACAAAGGGGCCAAGTGGGAGGGACCGGGCCGCCGGGGTGGGGACGAAAATTGTATAACTTAATGAAACACTGGCAAAAAATCCCCATGGGGAGGGGGCGGAGAGGAGAGGCTGAAAGAGAGAGAGAGAGAGAGAATGTGAGCGAGGAAGGCGGACGCAAAGCAAACCAAGCGAGAAAGCCATGAAGTCAAAGCGTTTTGTATTTGCAGACCGGTGTCTGTGCGGCTCTGTGGGTTCTAGGTGTGTTTGTTGTTGTTGTTGTTGCACACACACACACACTCCCACTCCTTCGCACACTCACCCACACACCCCAGCACGCAATCACACAAGCAAACACTCGCACACACACATCGGCGTCGGCGTCGGCGTCGGCGTCGTCGTCGTCGTCACAAAGCCCTTGTACATGAGCGGATTACGTTTTGACGAAGTTTTGAGCTCTGTTTGTTGCTCTCCACAGGGCGGCACGTCAGACCGGCCCCGGGGAGGGGGCGGGCTTCGAGGGCGTGGCTCACCGACGTGGGCGAGAGTGACCGACGCCGGCGAGAGCCAACTACGTGTGTGGCTGTGTTTGAATCTTCGTCGGGGGAGGATTTGAATTAAAGTGCGAGTTTATTTTCCCTCCATCAGCCCATCAGCCTCTCTCTCTGTCCACCTAGCTCTCTGTCGTCGGGCTCTCCAGCGCTCCCCGGATTCCCTCGCTGCCGGTGAAGGGCAAACGGGAGATGCAAAGCCCTCTGGGTCCACGACTTTGTGCTGAGGGCGTCCGGTTAACGAGAAGCCACCGGACCCAACCTGGTTTAGCTTCTAAAGAAATTTGTTTTTAATTCATTTTTCTTTTTTCTGGTTTTCAATTTTAAACCTCCCAACTGGATCCTCTAATTTAATCCCGAACTTCTCCATCGATCTTCATCGATTTCGCCGACCGTCGACTTGAGTGGCTGCGGCTCCTCGACTTTGTCCTGTTTGACGGCGACGCCCACAACAACAACCTGACATTTATGGCTTTTCTACTGCTGACAACGACTCCAATAATTCCACAACAACAACAAGCACAACTGCTCTGACTGAACTACGACAACAATTTGAACCATCAGCGATGTCTGTCGCCCGTTTTATGGTTTCGTTGACCCAGTTTCCAGCGAGAGTTGTAAATTCAGCAGGGCACGAGGGATCCGAAGGTTCCGAGGGTGCCGACATCGTCTTCTTCTTCGTCGGAAGCTCCGCCAGCCTCGTCAGCATCGCCGGCTTTGATGCGTCCGCGGAACTTTCCCTGGATTCGCTGCCGCGGAAAGCGATGAATTTTTAAAATATTTCCCTCAAAGTTTGCTTCATCCACTTGGCAGCCCTTCGCACCATTTGTGGTCCAATGTCCGAGGCGCCGGGGCTTCAAAAGGCTTTCAGCGGCCGCGACTCGAGTGCTCAAAGCCGTCGATTTTGCTCATCTTCGTCTTCCCTTCTCTTCCGATTTCCCTTCTTTCAACGGTCAGGTGCGCGGGGCTCGGGAGGACGGCGCGAGTTCAACCGACCGAGGGATGAATTCGAATGTCAGCGGATATTTGAATATATTTCGACCGAACTCCTCGCCCTTTCTGTCGGTTCCTGGCGGACGAATTATTGCGGGTTCAAAGGCGGAACTTCGGGGATTCGGCATCCAATTTGAGGCGCGGTGGAGCCGTCGGCGTCGGCGTCGCATTTGCATAACGTAATCGAAACTAAACCGAAGCCTCGCCGTTCGCCATGCGAGGATCCCGGGGACCTCACTTGACCTTGAGGCCTCGCGGTCTTCGTGCGGCGCGAAACCCGATGGTCCTGGCGAGAGGATTCTCTCTGGCTTCCCGCGAGAATGGATTGCGTTGAGTTGAGTTCCCTCCCTTTACACGGAGGCCGGCCCACGTCGCTCCCCCCCACCCCACGCCACTTGTGGCTCGTCGCTGTCCCCTCGCAAGCTCTCGATTTTTGTGGACCCTCTCGGGGCCCACCTGGCGCCATCTGGCGGCCATTATCAGCCACTCGCCAATGACACCCTGGCAGCGCATTTCACGCAATTCAATTCGATTCAATCGCGCCGACGACGGCGGCGAAGGCGGTGCCGGCGACGACCTCCTGGCGGCCTCGCTGTCCACCCAGTCGCCTGTCTGTCCGCCCTCTGTCGCTCCGTCTGTCTGGCCTCCAGGTCGTCCTTCGCCGCTCGCAAAAGCTTTTACGCCGCACGAAATGCCCCAGAGAGCTTTATTAGCGCGGCCGAGCGGCTCAGCTGGCGTTTAGAGCGACAGCGAGGGCGGGCGAGAGGGGGAGGGAGGGCGGATATCTTGCCACGGATATATATTACACTTCTGCCTGTTCTTCTTCTCCGTTTTCCGTTTTCCGCTTTCCGCTTTCCTGGCCGTGGCCGCTCCACGAGGGCGAAGTTGGCGAGTTGCGAGCGCGAAGCTATTATTAAAGCGTAACGGCGGTGGCAATAACAACAACAGCAACAACAACAATAACGACAATATATAGAATATGGACAACAACAATAACAATGATAATAACAGCAACAGCGAGAGCCAGAGCGAGAGCCGGAGCCAGAGCAACAACAATAGCAACAAAATAAGTGGCACTAAGTAATTGATTACATCTCAAGGGATAAACCGCACACACACACACAGACACCCCGAGACAGACAACACACGAGGGCCGTGGGGAAGAGAGAGAGAGAGAGAGAGAGAGAGAGACAGGGGAAGATAAGTAGAGGTTGCTGCGGCCCCCTGCGGACCGGGCCGGCCGGGCCGGACGCGAATGCGGACGAAAATATAAACTAAATGACTTTTTGAAAACACATTCAACCACTTTTTCGCTTTAATAGCCTTCCGCAGGGTGGAGCGGGCGGTGGCGTTCGGTTGATTCGGTGCGGTGAGCGGTGCTGAGGCGAGGTGAGGTCTGGCCCTCTCCTTATCGGCCCCGAGCCCCCTTCCGCCGCCTTCGCCTTCGCCTAGGCCGGGCCGACCCAACCCCCACCGGCCTCGTGTGTTGCGCGCTCCACGGCGAAACGATAAATTTCGCATGTGTGGGAGGGACGTCGTCCTGCCGTCGAGCGACCCCGCCTCGTGTGGCGCCTCTCGGACGATAAACAATAACAATAATTTTTCGCCAGCGCCACAGGAATACATTTAGGCCAGGAGAGGACGGGCGGGATGTCGAGGAGGAGCCGAGGAAGGCCGTGGGACGAGGGACGAGGGAGGCGCGAGTGGGCGGCGCGAGCTCTGTGTATTTATGACTAATTTAGTTAAAACCGCAGAGTCATTGAAAACTTCTCTCCAGCGCTAGCGAGGGACAGCCAGAGACAGAGCGCAGGAGGGAGAGGACGCGAGAGAGATAGCGAGTGTGGTTGTGTCGGTGTGGCTGTTGTTTGTCTCTGCGTCGGTCTGTCTGTCTGTCTGTGTGTCCGTTGTTTGTCCCGCGCTGGGTTCGTGCGTGTGGTTCCGGTGGCTGGGCTTGTGATCCCCGAGTCTCTCTGCGGTCCAGGAGTCCTCGAGCCACAGGTGCGGCCACGAAGGGGTCCAGGGGCGGTGGTCGGAGGGCGGTCGGCCGTCGACTGGGTGGTGTCGATGGACGCATTAGTCGTAGTCGATGTCGGAGTCGCAGTCGGCGGAGCCGTCGAAGTGGGCGAAATACGGCGAAAAGCTTTTAATTTCTTGGAGTGGATTTATGGGCTCGAGAGCCGTGGAGGCGGCGTGGCCACGGCAAAGGGTGAGGGGTGAGGGGTGGTCAGGAGCGAAGAAGACCGAGGGCCATTAATTGCCAGGAGACATGTAGCTATGAATGTGTTTTCATACATTACGGAGGCGGGCGCTCGAAGACGGCACTCGGCACTCGGAACTCGGATGGAAGACAATGAATCTTGGGTGAATGCATAGGGAGAAGGTAGAGAAGATAAGAGAAATATCCAGGGTTAAGGAGTTTAATTTTCTTTTCTGAATCCTCGCTATTCATTATATTTTCTTAATTTCCCGAAACCCCTTCCGGAAGTCGGTGGATTCAACAAGGCGCCGGCGAACTTCCGGCCAAAGCGAAAACTTTGCCGAGCAGCGTATTAAGAGCTCAGCCGGCAGACAGGGACGACGAACGCACACCCGCTCGCTCACTCACTCGCCCGCACGCACTTCTTCGCCCACACACATGCAGGAGGCTCATTAGAGCGGCCCACGAGAGAATGAAACTGAGCCAAGGGGCGGACACGAGTGCGAGTACGAGTCGAGCAGGAGACCACGGAGAGGAGTAGGAAAAGGGATAGAGATGAAGATGCTGATAGGGAGAGGGAGAGGGGGGTGGGGGGAAGGGGTTGGGGTCGGCACGTAGAGGAAGTTTCTTAAGCAATCCATCAAAGTTGCACCTACGCGCATCGTCTGGCAGCCGCCGCCTCGCCCTCGCCTCCGCTGTGTCTCTCGGCGCCCAAATTGAATATTTCCGCGACGCAACCCCTCCAGCCCCGGACCCGCCCCTCCTTCCGCCGATTACGCCCCATTTGCGGCGCGACGAGAGCGACGAGCGACGAGAGACGAGCGAGCGGCGGCAAGACGCAAAACGATCCCATGGGCGAATTTCGAGGGCATAAATCATGAAAACGCACACAACTGCGGCTTGCGGGGGGCGAGAGGAGCAACAACGATAACAACAATAACAACAACAACAGCGATATATCTCCCTTCTGCGAGCCGCCCTTGAACGCATCAATATTGCATGGTGCACGTCGTCGGCAGCAGCAGCGCCGAAAGCAGCAACAACGCCGTCGTCACCGACGACGACGTCGCTGTCCTGACGGTGATGACGATGATGACGGTGATGACGATGATGATGATGATGGTAATGCCGATGATGGTGATGGTGCTGTTGATGATGATGAGTTTGGGCCACCGAACGAGCGAACGTTTATTGTTAATTATTTTGCGAATTTTTAATGGCTTTCGCGCCGCTCAAAGGCGCCTCCAAATAACGCAGCATACTTTTAGGCGCCCACAAAAAGTCGCCCTCCCCGTTCAGCCATTGGCAACGCTTCCACGTTGCCCCCTATCGCCGCCACCCCTCCGCATTGTGTTGCAGCCACATTCAAATGAACATAAATCAAGCAACAATCGATGCCGGCGCGCGCCCGTTCGCGCGTTCGCGTTCGCAGCTGCCGCGCGCCGTTGTTTAATAATTTATAATGTTGCATAGAGCGGGAGCTGGCAACAGCAACAACAGAGGCAACAACAGTGGCAACAACAAATCAAACACGGGAGACAAAAAATAAAACAATTACGCAAAGTGCTTTGTTTCGTACAGGCGGCGATCGGGAGGAGGAAGGGAGCGACAGAGAGGGAGACAATGAGACAAGAGAAAGGGCGAGGGGAAGGCCGAGGGGGAGGTGAACGGGTTTTATAATTGATTTTTTGTTGTCGCTAAACGCTCTAGCTATTGTTGCGCTGCTCCGCGGTCGTATTAAAATTTATGACAGAAATAATTAAATTAAATGCCAACTCGCACCAAAATTGTCACAGACTGCACGGCACGGGACGGGACGGGACCGGCGCCCGGGGCAGGCTTTGAGAGCCGACACTGCACGGGACAGCAGGACTCGTTGTCCTGGCGCCAGCAATTTAGACTTTAGACTTTAATTTTCCGCCACCGCCGTCGCCGCCGCGTTGCCGTGTTGTTTTCAGCGAGCAGAACGATTGGTTGTCGGGCCTGCGGAGTGCGCGAAGAGCACGCGGAAGTCCTCGAGTTCCTCTTCTTCTTCCCGCTCTTCGTCTTCTCCGCTCCTCCGCCCTGGCTGTCACGTGTCTTCAGGGCTGCTCGCACACGTCGCTACATTCGACATGCTCCTCCTCCCCCACCCCCGCTCGAGGACCTTTGTTTCCACTTAGCCAAATGCGCCATCGGAAAGGTACTGTCTTCTTCTTCTTCCCCCTTTCCCCCCACCCCGTCCCTCTCTCTCCCTCTCTCACTCTCTCCGATATCTACTTCAATCAAAATTAATTGACATTTAGCTCGGCTGCCAGCGACACGAGGACTCTTTGCGTAAATTTAAAAGGATTTGATGGAGGATCTCTCGCAGTCAGAGCCGCAAACACACATGACGACGACGACGACGACGACGACGACAACAACAACAGCGACAGCAACAACAGCAATCAGCACTCGACTCACGCACACACGCTCTTGCTCTCACTCTCGCGCGCTCTCGTTCCGTTGGCTCCCCTTTGTGCCTTAATGAAGAGCGTTTCGCCGTTAATGACATGTGCCTGTCTGTCTGTCGTTCTGCCCGCCTGTCCGCCTGTCGGTCGGTCTTCCTCCCGTCACTCGGTCAGTTTGTCTCTGCTTCTCTCTGTCCTTCCTCTGTCAGTCCCGCCGTCCATCTGGCCCCTGTCAGGCGAACCGTCCTTCCTTGGGCTCCTTCCTTTCGCCTCGCCTCGGCTCGGCTCGGCTTCTGACCCACCCCCACCCCCACCCGCAGTCGCTCGCGCTCGTGGCCCTTCCTCGAAGGTCTTCTAAGCTTCATTTCCTGCTCGCCTGCTCGACGTCCTGCCGGCGTCGCGGCGCTCATTAATTTTTTATTTTCGGCTCCACGATTCCCCGATTTGGGTCAGAATCGGAATCGCCTCCTTCCGAGCCTGAGTCTGGGAAGGACTCGGCCCACCTGCCGCGCTCACTCCGGCAATCCAATCATTTCGGCTGGGTGGCAACGCCGCGCTTGGCCCTCGTCACGTCACGTCAGCAATCGTCCATTTGGATTGACAGCATTTTTCATTTTCCTAATGAATTCAATTATTTATTTACTTTTATTTCCTCGCTTCGCTTCGCCTCGCTTCACTTCGCCCGGCGTCGACCCCGCTCTCTGCTCCCTCTCTCTTCTCCCTTTCTCGGCCCTCTCTCCCCACCCTTCTCCCCCTTTCTCTCCTTTGTCTCCCTTTCTCTGTCCCCGTGTCTTCCCGACCTGCCCCCGTCTCTGTTTGACTGTCTTCTCTCATTTACTTTAATTAATTTCCTTCAATTTACTTTGACTCGACGTGCGCGTCGAGAGAGAGGCGGACGGACAGGCGGAGGGATGGATGGTCAGATGGACAGATGGACGGACGGTGGGAGGGAGGTAGTGAAGGAAGGAAGCAAGGAGTCTATCGTTGGTCCTGCGCTTGCGGAAAGGTAGCCAGCCGTAATAGTAGTGTATTTAATTAGCAGCAGAGGAGTAGGAAACGCCTCGCTTAACGCATTAAATCCTTCCTCCCGACGACCACTCGATGGCGACGACTCTCTGTCCCCTCCTTCTCCCTCTCTCAGTCAATCACTCATTCATTCACTCTCCCTCTCTCTCTCTCTCTCTCTCTCTCTCTCTCAATCGCTCCGGCGCGTTTCGTTTTCCGCTTTAAATTTAATTAAAAGCTTCGCCCGCCGTCCGGCAATAACTTTTCCCGCTGCAACAACAACTGCATGGAGGACTGTGAAAAATCCCCAAAAATATCCCATGGGCTGTGGGAGAGCGGGAGAGCGGGCGAGCAGGCGAGAGGGAGTGAGGAATTTGTTGTTTTACATGCAAATCGAATTCTCTCAATTTTAATTGGATTTTTGATTGGTTTATTGCGCATTTTTATTGTTGTTGCTCTGGCGATTGCTATTGCTGCTGCTGTTGTTGTTGTTGTTATTTTCTGGTATCATTGTTTGTTGGTTCTCACGATGCCGCGCCTATTGTTCTTGTTGTTGTTGTTGTTGCTCGATTTCTTCGACTTGCTCTATTTACCGATTCTTATTGTATTGCAATAGTTATTTGTCATTGTTGCCGCAGTTGTTGTTGTTGTTGTTATTGTGTGTTTCATTTAAAATTGTTTCATTTATTGTTGCAGTCGTCAATCAAATTTTATGCTGCTCTCGCTCCTCCTCCTCCTCCCCCTCCCCGTTCTCCCTCTTTCCCCCACTGGTTTGGCTGTTTTCGTTGTTGATTTGTCCGAAGGCTTCGGCCGAATTCCATTGCATATCGATAGGCGCAGGCTCGGCCGGACGAGGCCGAATCGGGCTGAGCATCGAACACAGTCGAAAATTGTTCGAACTCGTTGAATTTCCATTTGTCGACCGCCCTCGAGTGAGAGGAGGAGTTTTGAATCCGGCAGACTTTAATATATCGCCATCCCTCTCGCTCACACGGTCCCCGCCACCTCCTCTCTCTCTCTCTCTCTCTCTTTCTCTTCCCCCACTCTCTCGTTCTGTCCTCGCCTCCTCGAACCCTTGTCTGAACACAAGAGGTTAATTATTTGCCTCAAATTAGCTCACAAAAGCTTGTCTAAATAGCATCTACTGCCACGTCTAGCAACAGCAACAACAACAACAACGACCACAAGAACACACCGGCATTTTGCAAATTTCATAACTCAAGTGCTGCCATATTATTTCGACTCCACTCACTCACTCACCGACTCCCCGACCCCCGACTCGATGGGGCTCGAGCTCGGGCTCAGGTTCTCGAAATAATTAAATTCCCTGCTTTCCCGATGCGACGCCCCTTTGTGCGGCCCCCCGTCGTCCGTCGTCCGTCGCCGCCGGCCCGGGCCTGCATGGCCGGATCGTGGTCTAATCCCCACCTGAGTTATTAACACCGGGTCGCCTCCGCCGTCGTCCTCGCAGTCGCCAAGTGTTGGATCCATTGTCGCTTCCACCACGGCGAACGGCGAACTGCTTAACCTCGCTCCATGGCCCGCCTCGCCTCCCCCGAGCAGCCGGGCGACTCCGACGTGGGCTCCACCGAGCCCTGATCCACAGCCGTTGGCCCTCCGACCCCTGGACCCGCCGACTTCGACTCCGCCGACTCCTGATCCGCCGACTTTGGCTCCCTCGCCTCCGACTCCACCGGCTTCGGTCCTCCACGTCCGTCTGCTGCTTCCTCAACCCCCGGCTCGTCGTGATAATTTCCCAAAAATTTATCCGTCTCCAGCCCCCGCACCGTCCCGCCCCGGCCGAGGCCGGAGTGGATTTTCGTGCCGCTCGACTAGAGCCGACTGCACTTCAAGTCTGGCGCTCTTCCTCCCACTCCCTCCCTCACCCCCGGCGAACTCCGTCGCTCCGGGCGGCCGTGTTGCAGCTTTCGAGAGCGGTGGGGGCAACGACGGCGACGGCCACGGCGGCTCCAACATACGCTCTCCATGTGTGTCTGAGGAAGTTTGCTTTACAGCGAATTAAGCTTACTTAGCAGAGGATTTGTCATTAGGATCCAGCAGCCGGGACCGGGGCCGGGGCCGGATCCGGCATCGAGGAGCCGACAGTCGACAGCCGGCAGCCTGCATCCTGGATCCTGTGGATCGAGGGCGGGGTCTGGGGAGCTGGAGCAGGAGGATAATTAAATGGAGTGCAAAGTTAATGAAATTTGCAAAGAATTTTCGATGCGTGCCTCGGGCCCGGCCACGATCCCGACTCCGACGTGGGTCCTGCGGAGAAGCCGTAACTTTCCCGGGCGGGCTTCGGTTGTCATCTTTGTGAGCAGCGAGCCCTGGGCGACTGGGGGTTAATTTAATGAAGTGGCTCGTAATCGACGTTCGAGTCGTGGTGGGCGGGGGTCGCGAACAAAGGACCTCGTCTGGGGAATTCCGAAGTCCTCCAACACCTCGTCCTGTCGATCCGGGCGGCGGCGCTTGCGGCGGACTCGAATCGACTCGACCGACCACCGACCGACCGACCGACCGACCTCGTGGCCCCCGCCGTCCGACTTCTGGGCGAACTCCCGAACTTCCGCCGGAGTTTATTTATTTTCCAACCGCCCGACCCCGTCGCCTTAACAACCTCACGTTCCGCCCCGTCCTCGACCGAACTCCACCTCGACCTCGTCACGCTTAATGCATAACCTTTCGAAATGAGCGTCGTGGGGCGGTCGGGGTTGGACTTGCGGAAATAAAATGGCAAATTTATTTGTATGCAAGGACCGTAACTCACACACGCAGGATGCGCCCCATCTCCATCCCCATCCCTCTCACTCCCACTCCCTGTCTGCCGCTCTCGCTGCTGCTTTCGGGTACGCAAATTATGGCAAACATATTTTTTATGTCGCCGCAAACAACACGAGCCACACGAGCAACGACAACAACTTCGACAAGGACAAGACGTAGTTCGAGGGCGCACGTGAGAACTGGTCCGAATCCCTTCCTCTTGAGGCCCTGGTGGAGGGATTTGTGAGAAATCGCAGAGATCAATTCGGGGAATGGCCTGGTGTATCCTTATCGGAGGCGATAGGTGAATAAAGAGAAGCATCCATTGCGTTCGGGTTGCGCCGAGGTCGCATGATTTGCCGCGGATCGAGAGAGTCGAGCTCGAGCGAGTCGGGTCGTGGATTCTCATGATGGTTGCCAAAAGAGCGATTTCTCTCCCTACTGAGGAGCTGGGATTTTTCGGTCAGGATCTCACAGCGACTCCTGCCACTCCTTCCCAGCCTCCTCGACTGCTTTCCTGCCGCTCCTACTTCTTCCCCTTCTCCTTCTCCTTCTCTGCGATTCCGCTCCTGAAATTAGCCCGACTGCAACGCCGCCGCCTCGTCCGCCCCTCACGGCCAAGACGCCATAAATCTGCGCCGCAAATACGTATTGAAAGCGAGGACGCGGGACGGTGCGAGAGGGAGAAGGATGAGGAGGCGGAGGACGCTGAGGATGTGGCAAATAAATGGGATTCGCGGCCGCAGAATCGCAGCCAACGAGCGAGCGATCGAACTCCGGGCCACGCCGCACGTCAATTCATTTCGCGCTTCGATTCGATTCAATCAGGCGGCGGTGCGGGCGGCGGGGCCTCGCACGAGGTCGCGTCGCAGACGGGAGGCGGGGTCGTCACGGCACGGTGGGCGGGGCGTGATCGAACGTAAATTGTTATGAAACGCGCCGAGCACGTTGGAGATCGATTCATTATTCGAGGCCGGGG
Organism: Coelopa pilipes; assembly: GCA_947389925.1. Lineage (NCBI taxonomy): Eukaryota > Metazoa > Arthropoda > Insecta > Diptera > Coelopidae > Coelopa > Coelopa pilipes. The sequence continues at coordinate 7,582,094 of OX376699.1, forward strand.
AGTGGGCGACCCTGGGTGCGGCCGTGCTCGTGGGCAGGTGTCGATTTTGGCCGCCGACTGCGCTGAAATAAAAGATTTCGCCTCGAACGGCCGAACGTGACTTCGACACGTGAGCAACGTCGATGTGTTTGCTGTTATTGTTTTTTGCGCTCCGATGTTTCTCGATGTGTGACTGCCTCCCTCTCCCTCCCTCTGCCTCTCTCTCTCCCACTCCTTCTGTGGCCCTGACATTTGCTGGGTGATCGAAAGCGAAGAGAACGCGAAAACTCGTTCGGTTGGCGGTGCGAAATTTGCGAAGAACCGCGAATATATTTCGCAATTGGAGGCAAATTCCAAACTCCTCAATCGCCTAACGTCCCGCCACTCCGCTCCATCCGTCTCCCTCTCTCCCCCCGCGCCGAGTGTCCCGCGGCGCAGCTTCAAATCCAATTAAAAATTCCATTTCGAGTCAGGGTCTTTGGGGAAGTCGCTTTGAGCCGGCGAGCGAGGCCTTTGAAGTGCAGCAAAAAGCAGCGAGTGAGATCGAAGCATAATTCAAAGTATTTTCCGCTGAAACAACCTCCGTACCGCGGGTCCCCGGGCAGGTCTCGGGCTGCTGCCCTGGCGATTGGCCGCAGGGAGGGGAGGAGAAGAAGCGGCGGCTCAAGGGGCTTCCCACAAGGACATCCGTCAAGAAGCGCTCACCCCAAGTCCTGGCGTGATCTCGTCGGCCTCGCCTCCTCCAGACTGGAGGCCCAGGTGGAGCCGCGGATTCTGAGATGGAAATGGAAATGAAGTATTTTTGCAAGGCAATCGACGGAAGCCGCACCTGGCTACACGAGGGCAGCAACTATATTAACAACAACAACAACTGGAGCAACAACACCACTCCGACAACAGAAGCAACTCCAGCCACAAGAATGAACAGTGGAAAATAGTAAAACGATAACAAACACAAGCCATTGAAATTCCTGAAACGGAACGGAATGAAACGAGGCGAAGGCGGAGGCGGAGGCGGAAACGGAAGCAGAGCGACAGCGGAGCGGAAACGGAAACCACGAGAGGGATTTTGTGTGAAGGCCACAAATTCATTTACCATCAAATCGCATCGCATCGCATCGTCCTGGTTTCTGTTCTTATTCCAGTCGTAATACTTGTTGTTATACTTGTTGTTGTTGTATTAATAGTGGCAACACCGCATCTCACAGCAGTTTCCTCGCCTCCCGGCCGTGGCCTCCCGCATCCTTGCGGGCAGGGCGAAGCCCGTGAAGGCCTCAACCGCCAGCAGCCCACAGCCAGATCCGCCGTCAGAGCCGGAGCCGTAGCCGGAGTTTTTCGCGATTCCTCTCGCCAGTTCAATTAATTTCACGGCACACACACCCACACACCTACACACACACGCCCACACACCCAAGCACCTGGAGACAAGGACACAAAGTTCGCTGGAAATTAAATTAAAATTCACATCAAGCTCCGAGTTGTCGACAACAACAGGCGACTGCGGCAACCGATTGTCTTGGTGCAAGTGAGTGAGAGAAAGAGTAATTTGTGCACGATGGCGAGGGAGCGAGAGGGAGCGCGAGGGACGCGAACAAATAACGAGAGGACGAAGGACTCCGCACAGTGGACCGAATCGCGGGAAGTCCTCGCCCTCATGGGGAGGCGGGAATTTGGCGGCGGGGTCTGAAGTGATTGAGGGAAATCCAGCTGACTAGTAGAGGAAAACGTTTTTCTTTTGAGATAATTAAAACAAATAAATTATTTCCATTCAATTTCTTGTTGTTGCATTCGTTTTTGTAGATCCCTTTCAAAAGAAAATGAATCTTCTCTGCATCGATTTTGTTCCGACCTCGATTTTTTTCTCGATCCACTCTTATTTATCTCTCTTTCACCCCCTCTCTTTGACTCACTTGTTGGCTGTGATCGATGTTCTTGTTATTGTTGTCGTTGTTGTTGTTGTTGTTGTTGTCGTTGTGCTTCTTCTTATTACATCTCATGTAGAACTTCTCATGCAAACAACGCGAATCTCGAAGTCCGAATTCCGAATTCCGAGTTTTCCATTCGCGTTGTTTCCTGTGGTGAGTTGCGTAAGCTGTGTTGTTGATGTCGTTGTTGTAATTGTTGTTGTTGTGTTTTGCAAAAAATAAAACAAAACAAAAAAGAAGAAGAAGAAGAGTAGACTACAAAACTACAAAGAAACAACAATTTCAATATTTTACTTGCAGACTCAATGCGATCGTCACACGAGATGTCGCTGATGTCCGAGTGTCAACCGCTGACAGCTGTGACACAGAAACGTCATTGAATCGACGTCGACAACGACAACGACAACAAATACAACAACAACAACAACAACAACCCCAACAAGAATCAATCGATCACACTCAATGAGTAGAAAAAGTCTCAACAAACATTGCAAGCCAAAAATGGACTCAAGTAGACGTCCCCACAGTGCGTGAGTGCGAGGGAGAGAGAAGAAGAACAACAAGCCAACAAACGAACAAGCGAGAAAACGTGATTCAAATAATATTGTTCAAAAAACGTGAAAACAATCGGCGGGAATCGAGAGAAAACTTGCCGAAAACCCTCCTACCCAAGCGAAATTAGAAGCTTTCCTTCGAAGCTTCGTCCTGTGCCTCAAGTAGACCGAGCTGTAGCGCGCTCTCTCTTTCACACAAATCTGAACCTTACAGGGATCCTGGCGGAAACCGCCTCGAAGTTTCACTAAATTACTCGAAAACCCATTCAAAACCCAAACAAATCAAACAAACCTAAGAAAAGTAACAGAATCAAAAAAATAAATAAATAATAATAATAATAATAAAATATCCAGAAATTTCAACAAATTAAATTTTAAGGAAAATGTTAGTAATTTAAAGAATTTCAGTATCCTAGATAAACTAATAGTCAATAAAAATTGAACAACCAAACGGAGTTCAAAAAGTTAGAAAATTTAAATAAATTAGAAAAATTCAACAATTAAGTAAAATAAAAATATCACAATATTACAAAAACTACCAATTAAAAAAGTGAAAAAATCGAGAAAACTTAAAAATCAAGGAAAAGCAAACAATTAGGTAGAGTTCGATAAATAAGGAAAAATTAAATAATCGGCAAAATACAGTAGCGGACAAACAAAACGTCAAGAGAAATTTTATTGCCCAGAAACTAACATAATCAAGCACCTAAACGTCCTCGAGGTCTCTTCAGAAGCCGCACCAAACGACAGCCACAGCAACAACAACAACAACAACAACAAGTGAACCATAGCCGTTCGCCCGCTTCTGCACAAAGTAAGCGATTCTTGAAACTATATTGTGTAATTACCTGTTTTTAGCATAGTTGTTACAGATAGGTTTCGATGATCCCGCTTTGCGAGGTCCCGCCAAGGTCCTCCGACTTCCGCTTGGCGGGCCTTGACCCCGGGCAACCCCGGTTTCCCCAATCGCCATCAGCGTAAACTGCAATTTTCGAAATGTACTTCGTGCCTTTTCTCCTCGTCCTCCCAGCCGCACCTGACCCCACTTCTTTCGCCACCGTCTCTCCCTCTCTCCCTCTCTCCGTGGCCTGTCCTTCGTCGCGTCGTCCCGAGTCAACTATCGAGTTGATCCCCGACGCGTCGCTGCTTAGCGTCCCCTCGACCCGCCTCGTCCTGCGACCCGCCCAGTCGCCCGATCGCGCGTCCTCGCGGCCATTCGCAGCACACTTCGCGTCGAATAAACGCGGCATTCTCTTTTATGGGAGAAGGAGAGAACCACAGAGAGAGAGATGGGGCGAATGTTATAAAAAGGTTGCCCCGAAAGTTCATATAAAAATGTCTGCAGCCATAAACGTTAATCCTTGTTGAACCCGACTCGAGCTCGGCATTAGGCGAGCGACGACGTCAGCCCTCGTCCTGGCGACTGAGCGAAAAAAGCAAAAATAAAAAAGTCCGTTAAAGAATGAAAAAAGTCTGAGGAAAATGTTGGAAAAAGTGCGGAATTGACATTTAAATGAAATGTCGAAAGATTTTTATCAATCGTAAAGTTTCATTCGCCGCCAAGGCGAGATCCGCAGACGCGGCCAATCGCAGGTGCACGACGAGCTTTAGAGGGATCCGTCTCCGAACACCCCGAAGGCTTTGTGCTCCTGGGGAGCGCTTTGAAGTCCTGAAGTCTGAGCCGGGCGAGTCCCCGGGCGAGTCCCTGGAGCCCCGGGTGGTTGGGGTCACTGGAATTATTCCGTCTGGCATTGAGTTCTCCAGTTTCTTCGGTCGTTCTTTCGGCCGACCACCCGCTGCCACCCACTGCCACCCACTGCCTCTGGGTCGAAGGCAAGGAAGTCAAAAGTTTATCCTTTTCAATATTAATTAACACTTCACAAAGTTGCGGAGACGTCGGCCCAGCCCAACCCAGCCCGGCCCGGCCCGACCCCGCCGCCCGTCGCCCACTCGAGCACCCTCTCCAATTACCCGCCACTCACGCACACAATGACGGAAGCCGTCCGACGTTTCGTGGGTTCGAGGTCGGGATTCGAGATTCCAGATTCGAGGTCGGGCCGCACGAAAGCGCCGGCGGAAGATGAAGAGAAGAAGAAGCCGGAGAAATTCCCCGGCGAAATCGCGAAACAACATTTTTGACACTAATTAACAATTAGAATTGATGCGTGGGGTTTCATGCGCTCTCGCTCTCACTCGCCCTCTTGTTCGCCCCTCTCACTCTTTGCAGCTTATGACGGAAGTCTAAAAGCACACAACAGAAATTTAAATAATAATAAATTTTCATTAAGTCCGGGATCCTGTCGAGAGCCCGCGAGGAGAGACAGAGAGAGAGAGAGCAGTAGTTCGAGCAGCATTGGGAGACAGAAGCAATCTCGGAGTGAGTGAGAGATGAAGAGAGAGGGAGAGGGGGGACAGGGAGTCGGGAGCCGACAGGGCTAATTTCGCCGCCTTCGCCGTCTGGGCCGGGAGGCGCGAGACGCCGAATTTCGAGTGAGTTAATGCGGAATTGACATCACAAAAGTTTCCTCCCGCGCGGCGAGGGGCGGAGTCTGGAAAGGCGGCCGCGAAGACGACCCGAGGACTTGGCGTCGACGTCTCGGACAAAAGACGCGCGCGCGCCTCCAGCAGTCCACGTTGGGGCTGGGGTTGGGGCTGAAGACGGCTGAGGAGGTCGACGGCTCGGCCTGATGGACAGACGGGCAACTGCGGACAGACGGGATGGCGGCAGGGCGGCCTCCGCCGTTCTAATGCGGCGACCTTCGACCGCGCCGTGATGAACGCCCTGGGAATACCGGAGAGTGGGGGCTCGAGGGGTCGAGTGTCAGGCGTCATGGAGGCATTTTCGAGCCTGCGCTTGCATACTTTCGGGCTCAGATTCCCCCGGCATCGTCACGACAGCTGCCCCTGAGGTGAGGTCGATCTCGATCTCGATGTCGATGTCGAAATCACATCGATTGTAATTATAATTAAATTGATTGCTGTCGTTGTTATTGTTCTTGTGCCTGTCATGGCTGTTGCTGATGCTGATGCTGTTGTTATTGTGGTTGTTGGTGGAAACTCATCAAGCTGGCAAATCCGTAAAATTCGTCCTCTCGCAAAGCCTTCGCCAGGATTTCAATAACATTTCGACATTCAATCGACATTAGAATTTCAATAAATCTTCTCGGCCCACTCCACTCTCTCTCCGTCTCTCTCTCGCCCTATCACAATCTCCTTCGGCATCTCGCTCTTGCTCTCATGCTCCGTCGCGTTCCGGTCCCAGTCGGCACCTCTGCGTGATCAATTATGATTATTATAGTTGTTGTAGTAGTAGAATTAGTTGTCGCTGTTGTTGTTGTCAACGTTGTTGTTCCCGTAGGAACAGCACAGCAGCAGCAGCAGCAGCAGCAACCGCAATAGCTACAGTATCAACAACAACAACGACGACAGCAATAATAACACCATGGCAAAAACAACTGTCGTCCCAAACGGCAGTTGTGACAGCCTTCAAAATGAGGAATTCCTTGTTCGGCAAATAAATGGACTCCATCCTCCGACCTCCGACCACACCCAGGCGCACCCACACACACTCTCATACCGCAGACGTAAATTCATAGAACGTCCTCGAGCAGATGCTCCAGAGCTGGCGGGCCCGGCCCGGCCCGGGCTCGACTCGACTCCATGGCGACGGGTCCTGCGGCTGGTCCGGGCTCGAGCTCGATCTCGGTCTCGGTCCCATCATTCGGTAGGAGTTGAAGCAGCCTCTAATGAAGCAAAGGCGAAATCCCAGGTTTCAATTAGTTGTGAACTTTTCAGGTAAATGGAAAAATTTGCGCACGTGATTTCGACAGGACAGCAGGACGGACCGACGGTTGATTCAAGGGCCGCCGAAGGTGGGCGGATTTTGGTCGTCATCTCGACCTTTCACAGAGAGTTCCACGAACGACTCCCAGGGCACGGTTTTTAGCATTTTCGCCTTAAAGTGGTCAATGAACGTCGAGGACTTCTCGTTGCTATTGCCTTTGTACTACTTTCCCTCTCTCTTTCCCTGTTACGTCTCCACCACTCCCTCCAGCATTCCTACGCCATCTCGGGCTCCGTAATAATTGTTTTGATAATCTTTTCCCTCAAGTTTTAATATTCTGCCGTCGCCTGGAGTTATGCAATATTTCGATGTCATTTCCAAGAGCTCCACGTGACTAGACGTCCATCCAGCTTGCGGTAATAACTTTCCATGGCCTTTCCACTCGGCCTTCTCTTTCGTCCTCGCTGTGTCGTTCGCTCCCGTGGTCTGCGTGCTCTTGATATGGCTGTAATCACCTCTTGATGCCCTGTAACGACATATTTCGTCCACTGTTGATCGGGTTTTCCCCGCCTCCGTCCGTCCAGCCGTCGGTCTCTCTGTCTCTCTATCTCTCGGTCTGTGCGTGTGCCTGTGTGCGTGTGCTAGTGCGAGTGACACGTGTGGCTTTACTGTGAATAATTGAAAACGTAATTATATTTCACACAAATACAATTACAAACGATATAAAAACGAGTTACATAAAAACAAAGAGCTAGCAGCTACAACAACTACAAAGACAACAACAACAACAAAATAACTAATACGAACCACATGACTAATGACAGCAACAAAATTATTAGGAACGACAACCGAGGCGGGACCGAGGCCAAAACCAAGCCGAAGCCGGAGTCGCAGCCGGAGTCGAAACGAACAAAAACTATTTTCAATACGAAATACGATTACTTGCGGCCATGGTCCACACACACACACACACCACTCTCGCCCACATACAGTCAGACGAATTTCCTGAAATATGGGTAATGAATATTTAATAATGAAATGTTGTTTTGCGGTTTATTAATTGGAAATGTGTTTCCGAAGGCTTCAATTATTACAGCATGGCCTTTTCCACTCCTCCTCCCCTTCTCCACCTCCTTCCTCCTCCTTCTTCTTCTTCTTCTTCTTCTTCATATTCTTCCTCTGCCTCTGCCTCTGAGCCGACTTTGCGCCTCGCCATCGGACAGGAGTGGGTGTTTTTATTTGGTGAAAAGGATTCCTTGTCAGTTGCCCCTAAGTTCGGTCGACAGACCTCGAGGTATCCGTGTGTGCGTGTGTCACCGGCTGTGGCTGTGTGCGCGCGTGTGTGTGTGTGTGTTGCGGCAAGCAGTTATTTCTCTAAACGTAAGCGGTTTACGTCGTTCGTTCGACTCGCCCGTCGTCTTCGGCTTCGTCTCTGGCGTGTTCGATTTCATTACGAGTTGGCAGAGTTCGGAAAATGTGGTTTTGCTTTGATGTTGTTGGCGCCAGAGTTGTTGTAGTTGTCATCGTTATCGTTATTATTATTACTAAAATTACGCCCGTTGTTGCTGCACCCGTGTCATCGTCGATTATAATCGAATATCTTAATTAATACCACGAGGTTTCCCGCCGCCCCGCTGTCGGCCGTTCGGTCGTTCGGTTGCTTCGACGGGATTCCATTTTCGTCAATTACTGATTGAAATTGGAATCGGAAGATAATCCATCATCCCTTCCACGACTCATGGATAATGCAAGGCCTCGGATTGGCCGTTATCCCGGCTTCGGTAGTTTCAATTACATTTACTTCCACCAGCGCCCAGAAGGACCCACAAAGGCTTCTGCAGACTCGACTTAATCTTTTTCTCGGGCTCGCCATTAGGCGCGATTGTGGGCCGATGGCTCGACTGGAGCCACCGAGAGCTCTCCGCAAAGCTCTCTGACCTCCGCCTCTCCGCTGGGTCCGAGGTCGCAGCTCGAAAACCTTCCGTATCGATTGCGAGAACGCCGACGGCTGGTTTCGATCGAATTTTCGAAAACCTCCGACAAAATTAAATCAAGACCGACCTTGGGGTGGCGGAAGGGTTTCGAATTTCTAACTGTAAGAGTGGCCCGAGGGCGCGACAAAAACAACGACAACGATCACAACAACTGGAAACAAAAGGAGCGGCGGTGGGGGAATTAAATAAAATTGGAAACAATTTTTGAGCTCTACACGAGGATGCAATTACAGGCGAGCGCCGACCGCCTGAAGCTATGCTACAATAAAGGGGCACAAATGTGCGAGATAGAGCGTCGGAGAGACAGAGCGGCAGAGCGACAGACAGACAGACAAATGATAATGAAGACATACGGGAGAAATAAAGACAACGGGCAACAGACAAGAACAACAGCAGCAACCGGCAGCCGATGACCGACGACCGACGACCGAGAAGACGAAAACAAGTGCAGAAACTTTTCACATCGACAACATGTGGGCCAAGGCAGGGGCGGAGCGACCGACACGGCTTCAAAGGAGGGGTGGCCGCAGGTGGAGCGGGCGGAGGCGGAGCGGGAGCCGGTGGGGCGAGTCGGCGAACGAGACGTAATTGTTGCAAAGCGAAGCGGAGAAATTAACCTTCGGCTTCAGCAGCAGAGACGACGCCATCGCCAACAACACCCCAACACCAACACCAACACCAACAACAATTCGGGTGGCCACACATGGTGCGCAGCCTACGAGAGCACAACAAGAAGCCCAGCGCCTCGACCTGGCTCTTTGTCTCGGCGGCCGGTGGATCGGGTCGGGGCCGGGGTCGGGGATCGGACCGGGCCGGGCCGGGTCTTGCGGTGAAATGGCTACCAATTAAGTTGAATCCCTTTGCTCGAACTTCGCCAAAGCCGCCTCTGCCTCGCTCTTTCTCTCCCTCGGGCTGGGTGCTTTTCGTTCCCGAAATGCGGCCATAAAAAGCTCAATAAAAATGTGAAACACGTCGCTCCAAGTGCTCGGAGATGAAAATGTTAACAGTTGGAAATCGTTCGCAGCCAGATGCAGCAGACACGTGGCCACGGCGCGGGGCTCGGGAGATGGGGAAGCGCGTCGGTCTGGCCGGTCTGGGAGTCGTTGTCGGAGTCGGAGGGATAGGCCACAATTACCATGCAGGGAGCCATTCACAGATTTCCCCGGCCCTCGGACGTGTGCAGCGGCCGCCGGGCAGGTGTCGAGGCCGGGGTCCTGGGCTGGGCTGGGCTGCTTGTCGAGGTAGCATAATAAAGGCCATTAGAGCAGTCGTAGTAGGGACAAGTTAAGTGGCTGCTTGACTCCGGGCGACGAGCGAGCGTCACGTGGACCACATTAGCACCCGGGGGGCGGACTGCTGCAGGGCGTGGCGCCGGGCTGCAGCGACTTTGTGGGCGCCGCGCGGTCTTCGCCGCTTCTTCTCGCAAAGTAAGTCATTGCTGCGGAAGGCACAGGCAGAGGGTGGGAGGCAGGAACCAGGCAGTCCAAGCAGGAGGGCGGCGAGGAGGAGAGAGGAGGGAGGCACGGGGAAAACGAGACAACGGGACCTGAGAACCAAGAGCGCTGCCGGAGCCGAAGACCGCGGGTTAGAAAGAGAGAAGAAGGGTTAGAAAGAAGAATCGAAATTGTCTGCCGACCAAGGCGAAAAAATCCAGCGACAGACGGCGGTATGAGATGAGCGGGAGAGAGAGGGAGGGAGAGGGGGAGATAAAGGGGAAAATACGGGCAGACATTTTTTGCTCGGCAGGTGAAATTTGCCTCTATCGTTGCTGCTGCTTCTGTTGTTGCTGTTGTGTCTGTTGCTCCTTCATCATCGTCATGGAGCAACCTTTATGACACTGGCTGACGTTGCTGTTGTTGTTGTTGTTGTTGTTCATCGTGCTGTTGTTGTTGCCATTGTCCCCGTTGTGATTGTTGCAGCCATTACAAAAGAGTTAACAACAGACAAACGTTAATTGCCATTTTTTCTCCCCGCCTCTTCCCCGCCTCTTCCCCGCCTCTTCCCCTCCCCTCCCCTACCCCCACTCGACCCCACCCTCGATTCGGAGAGTTTTTCAACGTTCCTCGTTTTTCTGCTCTGGCCGCATCCAACGACAAGGCGTGTATGTGGCAAGAAGAGCAAGAAATGGCGGCGGCCAGACAAGTAATTGTATTTTAAATGCTTCGTTTGGCGGGAGAAGAGGCTGCCTTCGAAGGTCTTTCCTCCCTCTCCCTCTCTGTCTCTTTGTGATCCTGGGAAAGCCAACGACCACAGCAACAACAACTGCCGGCTAATTTAGCCGAAGCTCAGCGAAATGCAATGACATGTAAATTGACGTTTAATGAAGGAGGCGAGGAAGGGGACGCGGGTCCTGGGAACGTCTGGGAAGGTCGGGAAGGACGTGCCGGACCCGGGGCAGGTGAGGATGAGGTCAGGGAAGAGGTTGAATGATTTGGGACTTCACTGTGGGAAACGAGCGGGAATGAGCGGAAAAAAATGAAAAAATTTAAATTGAGAAAATCATGCAAGTCCCACGAGCCCTGCATCAGGACCTCGTCTGGACTTCTTTGTCATAAAACTATTCCAGTATTTTGCATTTTCATTTATGATTTTAACATTTTGTTCGTACGTAGTTGCTAAATGTTTTCGTTACCCTATATTATATATCATTATATATCAATGTATATGTATGTATTTTTGTATGTGTGTGTTTTTTGTAAAGAACAAGAATCGAAAACAAAGCCGGAACCCCACAGGCTCTCTTGGTTTGAAGCAATCGAAGTAAAAAGCAAGTATTTTTAGAAAATTATTCGAATTCCCGAACTCTTTCCAATACAATGAATTTAATCATAAAAAAGATCAAAAACAAAACAGAAATTACCAAACAGACACTTGTTTATTCCAAATTACTAAAGTTCAACATTTTCCTTTTTTCTTTCTTTCTCTCTCACTCACTCCTATGCGCGGGCAAAATGAAACGAAATCAAAAACCGGCAAAAAATTCGAATCCATAAAATCGAAACCAAAACCGAATTGGCAACGCTGAACATGAAAATTGGCTCACGACGAAATTTGCAAAAAATAATGCGAACAATTTCAATTGATTTTTCTCTTTTCCTTTTACTTTTACTATTTTGTTTGTTCTTGCAAATTTTACCATTTCTTTTTTCTTTTCTTTTTTTTTTTGCTTTTGAACATTTTTTCGTTTTTGCCAACAACAAAAAAACCCAAAATTAACGCTCGCCCGCGGTCTTCTTCCGTTTTCCCCGCGTCCCTCTCCAACTATTCATTTTAATCATTTAATCGTTAAATCGACAATTCGAACAATACTCGATGAACCCGAATCCGAAATCTTTAACCACCAAACAACGCTGAAATATATGATGATGAACTCGCAACAATTTTCACAAATGTCTACGAAAAACAAAAACATTCAAAAAAAATGTTGTCTTTTTTCGAAAACCCTAAATAATAATAACCGAATTGAAACAAAAAATGTCGAAATCAACACTTGATGAATTTGTGAAAATTATTGGAAATGCTAAAATTTGTTTAAATGTTGTAACAATTTATTTAATTATCCTTTCATATGCTATATCCTTTTTATATTCAATATCGTTGTTGTGTTTTAATGATTGAATTACTTAATACTGATATCTCTTAAATCGTATGAAATACATTTTGTATGGCGCTCGTTTGTCGTTCATCGTTCGTTAATCGTTCGTTAATCGTTCGTTAATCGTTCGTTACTCGTTCGTTCGTTCTTTCGTACGTAAAACCATTTGTTTAAAATTCTTTTTTACTCCTTTTTTCAATCACATTTTGGCGATTTTCCACATGGTTTCACTTGTGTTTCGTTTGTAATGCGGGCTGTATTTTGTTGTTACATTTACTTATTACCCTCCCCTTGTTTTCTTTCTCTCCCCACCCTCTGCTTCACTCTCCTTTCATTATTTCAATCCTCTGACTCCTTTGCATTTTTCTTTCCCTCTGCTACTTGGACTTCCCCGAACCTCCTTGATTTCCCTCTCATCAATTTAATTGTTTGGTTGTTTACTTTTACTTTACATACTTTACTTTACATTACTTTACTTTCCTGATGTTCTGTTACACTTTGATTTTCTTCGTTTACTTTGTTTGTTTGTTTGTTTCTTATAATTTGTTCTGTTTTTGTTTTTTTGTTATCTGTTCGCCTATTTAGAGCATTTAGATCGCAAGCTATTCGTTGGTATGCTAAGCAAGCAGCAGACCGAAGAGGATGTTAGACAAATTTTTAATCCCTTCGGCACCATAGAGGAGTGCACCATACTTCGCGGCCCGGACGGTGCCAGCAAAGGTAAGCGAATGTTCCACTAACTCCACCTCCACGCCCCCTCCCACCACACCAGAACGCATCAGACCTGGCGACAAGTGGCTCCAACTGGCCTAGGGCCGTGGGAAGCTCCTTGTCGGAAGCCCGATCACTGGACTGGACTGGACTGGACTTGACTTGACTGGATTTGACTTGACGGACTTGATTTGACTTGACTAGTCTCGTCATGAATTGATTTGACTCGACTTAACATGAGCGACTTTCCTTGGCTTGACTTGGCGTGACTTGAACGACTTTAATTGATTCTCCTCGAATTGATATCACTTCACTTCAGAGGACTGAACCGGACTTGAGTGACTTGACTTGAATAGACCTGGCTTGACTTGACTTTATTAGACCTGGGTTCACTTGACTTGCCTGGACTTGACCGAGTTTACTCAACTTGACTTGACTTGACATGAATTGATTTGACTTGACTTAGCATGAGCGACTTGACATGACTTGACTTGACTTGACGGACGACTTGACTGGACTTGCCTTGACTTCACTTGTCTCGACCTACTTGACTTAACTGTGCTTAACTTGACCTGTCTTGATTTGACCTGACTTCACTTTACTTGATTTGACTTGACTGGACTTGACCGACTTGACTTGACTTGACTTGATCTGACATGACTTGAATTGACCTAATCTTACTTCATTTGACCTGACTACACCTAACTTGACTTGACTTGACTTGACAGGACTGGACTCGGATTGACTCGCTTGACCTAAACCCCGTTCCCGGAGCACCTTTTTAATCGTAGACTCTAGTGTTTTTCGTTTGCTTTCGTTACTCGCTTGGTTCCTTGTGTTTGAATGGAACGCATTAGCTTTAGTTGGTATCCCGAAAACCAGCCTCTATCACA